>WHUZ01000027.1:0-671856 GCA_015179045.1 Kalaharituber pfeilii
CATTTTAAATAATATACTTTTCTATAGTACTACTCTAGTTAAATAATATAAGAATTAATAGCTAAACCTAATAGCTAATTAATTTAGTCAATTAGTATTAGTCTTATATTTAATTATAAAGTAAGTATTATCTCCTTAATAAGTAAGTTTTTACCTTTAGCTATAATAACTAGTTAGTAGTAGAACTCTTACCTCTTACTATAGTAGTAGATAAGTTTTTATTCTAGCTATAATAAGTACTAGTACTTGTAATATATTAATATTTTTTCTAAAGAATAGATATATTACTTACTTTTTCACTAAAGTAGAGGTTATGAAATCGCTTTTAAGAACTTATATATAAAGCCTTTCTATAGTTTAGTATATCTAAAAAGAAGATAAAACTCTTTAAAGGTATATTATTGAATACTTACTAGTAGAAAAAATATAAAGATTAAGATTAATAGTACCTTTATTAATTTTTTTAGAGAGAAGATAGATAAATACTTCTAACTATGTATTGATTATAAGAGTACTAAATAAACATACTACTCTAAATAAATATCTATTGCCTTTAATGTTAGAACTCCTCAAAAAGACTCAAAGTAGTAAATAAGTTACTAAACTTAATTTCAATAATAGCTATAAGCTTATATAAAGTAGGTTAGATAATAAATAGCAGTTATTATACATATCTAAAGACCTATTTAAAGTACTCAGTTATACCTTTTAGACTCATCAATATACTTGCCTTCTTTAAAGAAATAATAAATAAGTTCCTTACTTATATTAGTAGAATTATTTAATACTTAGACTCTTAATCTATAAAGACAAAACTAAATAAAACTATAAAAGGATAGTAGAAAAGTATTTATTAAGATTAAGTAAATATAAGCTTGTAGTATAAGTTCTATATATATAAAACTATATTTCTTAGTTATTTTATTAATAGCCTTAAGATTAAAATATAATTAGCCAAACTATCTATTGTTTATAACTAAGTATAACTGACAAAAGAAGGTACAAGTCTTTCTAGGTATTACAAACTACTACTACTAACTTGAATTTACTATCAATTACTACTATTAATTTAATTTAGTCTACTACAACCTGACTATTTATAAGTCTTGATTAGAAATATATTTTTTATTTAGTAAGTGTAGAGTAGCAAGCTGCTATTATAGAACTCTAAGATAAGTTTATAATTACTTTTATACTTTAATAGTTTAATTAATCCCTACCTATAATTATAAAACTAACTACTTAAACTAGGTACTTGCTAGTATTTTAAGTTTAAGAATAATATTACTATCCTATACCTATATAACTACTACTTTTATATACTAATTCCTGCTAAATAAAACTACCTCTATTTATAATAATAAACTCTTAGCAATTCTTGATTATATAAATAGAGAATAAAGCTATTGAGAATTAAGTTCACTATCTTCACTAACTACTATACTGAGTAAACTTTGCTATCAAATAATACTTCAACAATCAGTAACCTAATTATAGTTAAAAACTTTTTAAATTCAATTATATTAGCTTAATAATAAAGTAGATACTCTCTCTTAATAAACTAATGAAGTGAAAGATATATAGACAAATATTCCTA
This sequence comes from Kalaharituber pfeilii, assembly GCA_015179045.1. Lineage (NCBI taxonomy): Eukaryota > Fungi > Ascomycota > Pezizomycetes > Pezizales > Pezizaceae > Kalaharituber > Kalaharituber pfeilii. Next base: position 1,598 of record WHUZ01000027.1, read on the forward strand.
GTATTAATAGTAATAAATAGATAAGTAATGATGATAGGTAGTAAGTCTAAATGAGTATAAAAAGTATAGATAGATTTGAAGTTAACTATAGTAGTTAGTGTAAGATTATTAGTAAAGAAAGAAGTAATGAGTCTAAGACTTAGAAACTTTACTTTAGTATAAAAATTATTTTAGCTTATAGTTATAGGTATTAGAGAAGAAATAAAATAGATTTGCTTAAGAGTTCTATATATATAGAAATAGGGATTTTGTTAGAAACTTTTTAGCTTTATAAAATACTAGAAAAAGTTTAGTAGAAAGCTTAAAGCTAAAAGTATTATTAGAGTATTTATTTTATTTAGTTATTACTTTTTTAAATTTAGGTTACTATTATATTTATTTATTTATAACTATTATTCTATCTATATATATTTATTTTATAGTTTATTATTTTCTCTAATTAAGATAAAATATTATATAAGTTTGTTTTACTATCTTTTATTCTTTCTAGATATATTTATTTTATTACCTATTATTCTTTCAAATACTATATGTATTTATCTTACTATATTTTATTCTCTTATATATATAGTAATATTATTTTTACTCTTTTTTCTAGACTAGCTTAAATAGCCTAAACTAGTTTCAACTAGCCTAAAATATTCAGATAGCCTATCTTAGCTAGTCTATTAGAAATATTAAGTCTATCTGCTAGTATAGTCTATCTATCAGTATAGGCTATCTGCTAGTACAGCCTACCTACTAGTATAGCCTACCTGCCAGTATAGCTTACTTATTATAAAAACTCTATCTTTACTACTCTGTTCTTACTACTGACCTTGTTGCTACTTCTATCTTTATATTATATTTCTTAGCTAATGAACTTATCATATATATATAGGCTGTATCTTGTTTTATATAAATAGTTCCTTCTCTCCTTGTCTATTGTCTTATCTTCTTAATAGATCTATATGATTCCTTGCAGTCTATATATTCTTATTATTCTTATCAATCCCTAGATCTAATTCAGTACTTGGCCTTCTCTACCTTTCCATCATAGCCTGCCATCGCCGCTGAACCAGAACTGCTGAACTAGAACTGCTGAACCGCTCCTGTCAAGCCTCTCCTGTCAAGTTTGTCAGGCCTCTGCCATTCAGCGCTTACACAACTACTGTTACCCTGAACCGGTCGTATCTCTTAGCAGCACCAGCTTGCCGCCACGTGACACTCATTTTACCTCCTCTCACGCTGCCCAGCCGGACCTGCCATACCTGTCAAATTCAACTCATTCTACGCCATCACGTTGGGCCTGCAATCAATGAATCCAACAGGCCGTGATCTGCATTGGACCTCATCCCATCTCGTACCTCGGGCATGCCATACGCCTCAAACTCATCTCATTTTTTCACCGTAGGCTCGGGCCGGCCATGCCTGCCAAATTCAGCCTATTCTACCGCATCTCGCACCGTCAGCTCCGGTGGGCCATATGTGTCAAATTCAGGCCATCCTACTGCACCTTGCACCGTTGGGATGGGCTGGATATATGTGCCAAATTCAGCCCATCCTGCACCACCTCGTACCGACAGCCCGGGCCTGCAATTCATGCGAAATTCGGCTCGTTCTGGCTCACCTGATGATGTTGAATAGGGTCTGCAATTTGTGTGAAATTCAGCTCATTCTGGCTCATCTCACGCCGTCGAATAGGGCCTGCCAAACCTGTTAAATTCAGCTCATTCTGATACATCTGTTATGTCGTCGAATAGGGCCTGCCAAAGCTGTCAAGTTCAGCTCATTCTGCCGCATCTCGTGCCGGCAGGTTGGGCCTGCCATACCTGTCAAATTCAGCTCATTGTGCCTGATCTCACGCTGTCAGGTCAGGCCAGCTATACGTGCCAAATTCAGCTTATTCTGCCTCATCTTGTGGGCCGGCCATCCTTGTCAACTTTCTCATGCCGTCGGGTTGGGCCTTCCATGCCTGTCAAATTCAGCTCACTCTACCTCATCTCACGGCGGTAGGTGGGGCCTGCTAGACCTGTAAAATTAAGCTCATACTTCGTCACCTGAGGCGGTGGGGCCGGACCTGCCATATCTATCAAATTCAATGCTGGCGAGAGACACCTGTCATACTTGTTAAGTTAAGCTTAGATTACAGGACTACTTGGCACTTCAGCCCTTTAGCTTGGGCGCAAGCTATGTCAAATGCGACTGGGTTCAATCCGGCGCGAGGCGTAACCAGCAGTACTTACGACGAGTGGCCGCGATTCCTGTATTATAGCTAAGATGAGACCTATACAACCTATGAAATACTCACCTTAAATACTAATGCTGCTTGAGTGAACTGATTACCCATTAGGCTTAGAATTCATTTTCACCTGAATAGGAAAGTGCTAAGGAAGTATGTATTATTGATTAATAGTATAATTTCTAAATCACCTATGCATCCTGTAAGCACTCGGCTTATTAAAGCTAATATGCACACATGCACTAGTATATACTATTATCTTACATCTGTACTATTGTCGCATGTTTCTGTTACGTTTACCTGTTACCACATGTATTGGCATTGATAAGGAATTGTTAATTGTATGAGGTGCTTAAGTCTATATAAGCGCTGGTGATAGCATGGGTAGAAGAATCAAGACACTAGCGGTGTTCTAAGTTCTCTATAACTCTGAACCTATCGTTCCCTCACTATGCCCGTGAACCGCTCCGCTCGGCTGCGCGCCCCACGCCGAGTAGCTGCCATTTCGGCCCGCCGTATACCCGCCTCCGTAGCCATTCCGGCCCGCAGCCTACACACCTCCGTAGCCACTTCGGCCCGCCGTATATACACCTCTTAGCCGTAACACCTAGCCTCCGGGCCCAGCGTAGCCGAGCCCCTCACGCCCGTAACAGTATTGATATGCAGGGTAGGGGTGAATGAGACTACAATTACAGAGTACAAGCCTTAGCTTTTTTGTATTTTGGAGCAGTTATCAATTGCCGGCCACAAATGGCTAGATGTACAGGGATATGAAATGTACAAATGTTCCATTTACTTTACTGTAGATAATTGATAACCATATACAGTGTAAATAGTATGCTTAGTCATCAAACCAAATGTCGCCCCACTCCACATACGGCATGTCCCTAACCACAGTAATTTACTGAACTGCCACTGCCATAGTCTCTCGAATAGCTATATACCCCGAACAGTAACCTCCAAACCACATATAATTATAGAACTGCCACTGCCAAACTACTATCACTAAACTGTCATAGACCACTGCTACTACCGAATCGTAACCATAGCTATTAAACTGCCGCAACCATCGCTCGCAACTGCTATCTTTACTCGAGTTATATAGAACTATGGAACGTAACACACATTCTTTTTCATTTCTTCAAGTACCTAATACCTACTTGATATTTGCTAGGCACGTAAGAACTATATTTGTAAAGAAATAGTGGATCCAGAAAAAGTATCAAAGACTCATGCTCAGATTACCATACTACCTTCCAATCAGCTACTAAATTAAGGACAATCTCACAGGCCGCTTCTACATGGTTTTTTCAAAATTCCTCCAACACAGCAACATGTTAATTGATAAACCGTAATTATAGCTCATGACACCAATACATATTTTATTGTTTTTTGGCTCTTTTTTTCCCAGAACACAAGCCTCTATATTACAAGAGAGATGAAAACGAAAATACAAATAACAAAATCTCACCCCCGCCCCCAAACTCCAGGTAGTACGAAATGATATGAATGAATACAAGAAAGGAATGCTCTTAGCTGCCGTCAGCCGCCAGTACTCGTACCAAATCCAGAAAAGCCGTCCGTTCCCTCCGTTATAATTTAGATGCTACCGAGCGTTCCTTAATACCCCCATGACAGAAAATATAATCATAACGTTGACCGCAGGAAATAAGGTTTAAGAAACATCAATGGGGAAAATATAACTGAGACCGCAGAAGGAACAAATAAAAGGAAAACAGAAAGACTTATCAACAATGCAGACAGTAATAACAATAACACGTCGTAACCAGCGATCGTGAGGATCAAGATTCAAATGCTGGCTGTTCCCCAAGCGCCTTGAAATCACTGGGTCTTATCCGCTTGGGGCGGGAGTGCCGATGAGGATTAACGGGTTTTCGGATATACGCGCTCTCTTCTTCATTGGGAAATGGCTCTGAAAACACTGTTTTCTGTTGGTTGGGAAAGTACCCAAATTTTGTATGATCCGCCGTATTTTGATATTGTTGACCCATATACTGATACGAGGAATCTCCATGCATCCCCATTCCATTTCCCATCCCGTTCCCCATGCCGTTCCCCATGCCATTTCCCATAACATTTCCCATAGTCATCGACCCCATCCCATTCATACCCATATTCATATTCATATTCATATTAGGGCCCATATGACCATGCCCCATCATACCGCTCATACCCATCCCACTGTTCATCCTTCCACTCATCCCATGCATCATTCCGGGTCCCATTCCATTCATATTACCATTCATACTACCCATCATACCCATCCCCATTGCAGGTCCCATGTTAGGGCCCATGGCCATATTCATCCCATTATTCATCCCGCTATTCATTCCGTTCATCATGCCATGATTGGGATTTATATATCCAGCTTGGCTGTTCATATTCCCGTAATATCCATTCATATGATCGTACTGATCATATCCATTGGTATTGGCATTATATCCTTGCTGGAAATGATTAGGCTGATAATTGTTATACACCGGTTGCGGCGCCATCTGGGATGGAATCGGCTGAAACTGTTGTGGAGGTATCGACTGATGGTGCCGATGCGGATGGATCATAGCCTTAGATGGGAATTGACTATTTTGATTGTTCATGGCACCATTAACCCTCATAGCTTTGGGGCCAGAAGGGATTTGTGTTGGCTTTTCTGGTTCTTCTTCAAATGCCCTCTTCTTCGAGAATGATGGTGAATTCGAAGTCGTATCCACGGTTCCTATCTTCTGACCCTTTGACTGCTGGGCTTGAACCTGTGCCTTTGGGCCAACTGGTACAGGTCCCGACATAGGAGCTGACACCGGGCCCTTATTCTGCACAGGATTTGGTGTGCTGGAAGATGACGCAGCGGTAGAGTTGACAGAGGGCGCTAATGTAGTTGATACAACGGAAGCGGTAGGAGTGGCAGAAGCTTTGGAAATAGCAGCCGGCGCAACAGAAGCTGAAGAGACGCCTGTTTGAGCTGGTTTAATCTCCTCCTTCACTGTCTTACTTCTAAGACCATTTTCATAAGCCTCAACCTTCGCCCTCGTCTCTGTATCCACCACAAGCCTATCCAACAGAATATCCTTGGCATCACAGTTTGGGCAAACAAAATCCGTCTCAAACAGCAAATTTTGAATACAATCTTCGCAGTAAACCTTGTAACAGCATGGGGTTTTAACAGCGGCCTTAAAAAGCTTATGATCAATTGTACACTCCAACCCTAGCTTCTGTAACTCTTTATTTCCCTCTGACGAGCCTGATTTTGTTGACGATTTTGCTGCCTTCTGCTGGTATGACTCCCAGGAGGCTTTGTCGGGTTCAGCAACAACATATTCCCCTTCTGCATTCACCATGATGGAACTAGGAGTTTCCCGCTGTGAGGTGCCATCATCCGCGTCTGTAGTAGGCAGTACAGGCTTCTCCACTGTCTTCAAGAAACTTCGTGGAATACCCGTGGTACGTTTAACACGCGGCCGCCCATCGAATGTCGGATCAGCATTCGTGGGACAAGCCTGGATCCAATGACCTGAGAAACCTCTTAGCAAATCATGATTCCTTGAGCAATGCTATATGTAACACCTACCTTTCTCTCCACATCTGTAACAGATGTAGCCTTGTGGAGGAGGGTGGCTTGGGACAGGACCCGTAGTTTTTCGGAAGCCACCAACTTGTCCAGCTCTGTATATGGGTGTGGCACTAATTTACCAAATGGTGATTAGTAAGTATCCGAACTTAGACTTACAGTATGTCATTCACTAAACTTACGCTGCCATGTGTTCCTGAGTTTTGTTCCAGACCTCGCTGTTCGCCTGGAACATTGCTTTTATCCTTTCTTCTTCAGTCTCTCCACCATTGGTGACAGGAGTGGGAGTATCAGAGGCTCCGTTAACCCCATCGACCCCATCCTTTTTGGCATTGAGGACGGGCTTCGAATGAACATAGCCTTTTTCAGTTCGCTGCGCGTTTGCCACCGAGGATGTAGGCATCTTCGAAGAGACATATCTATGCGCAGTCCCTTTGCCATGCTTGCTTGGGGGAAGTCTTCGCGCAATTACTGAGGTTGACCGTGGAATGACCGTTGTATCATCATCGTATTCTACGACTGTCAGTCATATGCGGACAGGAGATTGTGAAGCGAAAGTACACACCTTCATTTGTGTCTTCATTATAGATATGTAGATTGAAATCAGTGCCATCTCCCAACCTGTGAAGAGTAATGATTTCCCTTTTAAGGTCAAAAACCGTTATGCCCGTGCCATCAAATGTCACCCTAGTATGCTCCTTATGACTTTTGAATTTGAAAAAAACAGAAGATGCCATACTGTTGCTGCCCACAGATAAATTGATTCGTACAACAGACGCTAGACACTTTAGTTATCCTCAACCCACGAGAAAGGACAGGCAAGACACGAGTTAGGAGAAAAAAAATATCTCGCGCTATATTGTGCTTCCCTTGAGGGAGTTGTACGCAGAGTATGTATATTAGGTCAGTAATCAGCAATAAAGCCCAAGAGAGGGCACTCCAACGATGATACAGATCTAGGGCACGTGTTTCTTCCTCTTTTCTTTTTGAACCTGCGTTTTTCTTTTTTTTTTTCTTGTTCCGTTCAAAAAGTCGCTCTTTGCTTCTGCGAAATGCGTAGGAACAGAGTGATTCTTGTTTGGATTTGGGAGATTCAAAAACACGATAGGTAGAATGCGAGAGAAAAATGCCTTCTTCAAGAACGTATTCAAATTGGGGAGACAGGTTTGTGTGAGCAGAGAAAAAGGAAACCAAAACCAAACAGTCAAACACTGCCGCCAAACACAGGTGAATTTATAAAGGTATGAAGGGAAATGAAAAGAGAGCAGATGATGATGGATGATCTCCCTAGCACAGAACACCCCTATTCACGCGACAGGTTGCAACTCCTGGAATCCGCTGAAGATGGACACGAAACCCGTAGTATATCACAAATCTCCAGACTTTCTCCCAGAAAACCAGATTGTGCACCTTCAAGTAGACTTTAAACTACTTCAAAACCTCCCTGCAAGAACAATGTTGGTGGCGCTGAAAGAAATGAAAAACGGCAGAAAATGATCGAGCTCGACCAAGCGGTGCAATTCGACAAAGACCTGTTTCAAAGAGTTGAGTTGGAATAGCTAGATTAGCATGTAGAAGACATGGAAGAGGATGTCGAGAACAGGTTGAAAAAATTGGAGTCGCGTTGACCGAATAATCCTTAGAGAAAAGAGAGGAGAAGGTTTAGGTCCTAATAAGTTCCAGCCGGGTTAGGGTTTCAAGGATGGCGTTGGTAGCTTAGCTAACTACGTGGCTTGGCACAACTGTATTGCCTGCCCCAATATGCCATCTTAGCCGAACAAAGGAAAACATTATTGCACGCCGGGCAATATACTTGTAGGTACTTGTCTGGCTCGTCTGTCTCACGGAAGAGGGCGAAAGTAGGGAGAGTGGGAGAGCTGGACACATGAGTTGCACTTATGTCCATAGTATGGGCAGTTCAGAGGCTAATTCGTCAAAAGATAACCATTCAAAGTTGAACAAAAGTTTATTGCCTTGCGCAGCGTATCATATTGCGATTGCGAATAGATTGAAGAGCACTGCACTTACCTACGTAGCCCTATTAACAATGGCCGATTCTCGTTCCCAGCTGCGGCCAACTCCCACCACAGCGGGCTCGCAGTCACTGCTGGAAGGCCTGCAAATTCACGGGACTACTGCAGACCTACTTCAAGTTATCTATCTTGCTTCATTCAACTACATAATAGTGTCCACGCTTTTCACTGCAACTTGCTGCAGCCAGAGCGAAACTGCCAACCTGACTACAGCTGCTGGTGGATAGATACTCCAAGAACTTAGTACTTCTTACTTCCTAACTTCTAACCCCAGTCTTTATGCCCCTAACATGTTGACAACATTAGTACATGCATGTGACGGTGCGGGTACGGGATCAATGAAGGTGCAGTCTCGAGCCATGAAGATGCATGAAGTAGAATTCTCGTGCCCGAACTGTTATGATAGTACTTAGCTTCGTACAAGAAAATCAGCTTCAGAGAGAGTAAAACACAAGTGCCGTAGAATAAGTGCAATGCGACCAGACTAAGAAGCGCAACTCAAGATTAAGAGCACCCCGTAAATTCAAGACACGAACAGCTTCCGTTGTCAGCGCAGCGGTATATGCAACAACTGGACTGAGAACATGGCGTGGCAGCCTAATCTTATGAGTACAAACCGCATTATGCTGAATTCACTCCCATCAGTAGCAACCAGAGTAGTACCCTCATCACATTATGGAATCAATGTACACAATGAAGCTTTTGAAAGACCCTCTTCACTTTGCCCTTCCTCTGAGCTTTGGCAAAGTCCTCTGCGTCTACAAGCTCTAAATCCTTGTACATATTCTCTTCCGGGTCAACATTGTCAGCACTACGCTGCTCGCCACGACCAAATGTTGGATGTCGTTGACGTTTCTTTTCAGTAGTGAGACTGACGTTCAACTCTCCTCCGGGGCTGACTACGGCGTCTTTATGAGGAAGAGTAGTGTTTGACAATCTGGAACTCCATGTAAATTAGCATTTGAGCAGCTCCACCTTGTCACGTAGCTTCAGGTGCATCCTTAGGAGACTAGGTGCATCCTTACGTGGCTAGGTGCATCCCAGTTCCACATACCTACTCAGCGGCTCTTTGAAGCCGGTATCCCGAGGTGCTGCACCTCGAGTTGGATAATTCATGGCTTCTCCACCATATGGCGTTATCTTGATCGCGTCTTGTTTACTGGGGCCCGGAGGGGCATTCGGTTCGGTATTGGGAGGCATGCTGAGAATAGGATGTCTATAGTCTGCTGGAAGATCCGTAACACAGTGAACCTGTTGAAACTAGAGGCACGAAAGAATTGATGTAAAAGCGGGAGCCCGTGAAATCGCCACTTGTGATGCTAGTATTGTTCTCTCCGAATCTGCAATCGCTATTGCCGCACTTGAGAGAAGAATTCAAACTTAACAACTCATGCGCTCTCATTCATGTTCCTTGAAGAAAAAAAAAAAAAAAAAACCTAGATGGTTTCACTACCTCAAATAGGTAGAATGAGAGAGTTAGCACATCCTTTTGTAAGGCATCTTCAACCTGTTGCAATGGTCGCATTGATAGCCGTTACTATACGCAATAATAGTGAAATGTGGGTAGCAAGCTGCAAGAATCCTGATTGAACTCTGTCCACAATTGCCGGATAATGTAATCCAGCAAGACCGATTACAGCGCCACCTCAATAGTTCAGTTTCGTGAAGGCGACGTTCAGTCATCCTACGCCACAGCCGCATCTAATAGCAGCATCTAACAGCAAAATCTTGGCAATGGAAATTGCCGGTTTTGAGCTATCGGGCATCAGCTACCCTCAGGGATGTAGCTGCAGCAACCAATAAAATTCAGCGTATCATATGATATCCGAGTTAATTAATCAAGCTTCCGCCGGCCGTCAAGGCACTGATTGGTTTCAAGATCAGGAGCTTGCGTCGCCTAGAGCCTCGCTGAAAAGCCCGTTCTCTCACTCTTCCTTCGCTGTGGGCATTTGGGATTGTGGGCTTTTGCCCAAATTGTATCAGCGGACCATAACAGATTTAGTGGGAGTATTGTTCAATAAGACGCCTACTGGGCATTGCCTTCATGAATTTTAGTTTCGTTAAGGGCATCAATATTGAGCTTCTAAGGTTGGGATAGCGACAGGTTGCTGCCAAGACTTTGAACAATAAAACAGTCCCAGGGCTCATGAGTGGATGGATGAAATAGCATGCAGCAGAGGAGTCGAATGTGAACACAAAGTTTGGCTGAAGAGGTGCCCATATGAGTACATCGTCTGATAGGTGCCCGAGGGGAATGCAGGTAAACCCTGGCCGGCCCATGCGGTGGAACTAAAACAACGCCGTCAGTGCCGTGGCCACAATCCTTGATTTCGCGACCCCAGGTGAAACGAGACTATAAACGTGGTGTTGCTGCCGCGTCAATCCAATGTTACCGTCGAACCTGGGTCCACCCCGTTCTCCATGTGGCCAATGCCTCCTTTCCCTGCATCGCATGTTGACGGCCGTCCTTAACGTTTTTGGCTTTTGTTTGTAAGCCCCTTTCCGCTCTCTTGAGTTCGTCCGTCTCAATATCCCCTTCGCTACTGAAATGCCGTTCAACACGCTCTCTGTTGCTTGCGTCACAACCCCGACGGTCATCTCGACCTTCTTATCGCATGTGTGTTACCCTCACTCTAAGTACCCCCGACTCGAGCCCCGCCCACGACGTATGCTCGTAGTACCCGTGCCTGACATGCAGCTTTCCAGTTTCTCGATTCCGCTTCCATCGAGGGTACCCCTTTCGCACATATATCGTATCATGAGGGCGTGGCACTCATCCGCCGGTTCTTGGTGCATGCATCACATCACACAGTTGAGCAACTGCAGGCGTTCACAGCACAGTATGTGCCGCATCCGACTTGGGTCCACACTGAGGATGCGGCGATCCCTGAGGAGTCAATCAAGCTAGCAGCAACCCACCTCATTGCTGCTTTAGGTCCGAATACGCTGAAGAAAGTTGGCGGACAGCGATGGTGGCAGTGGAGGACTCGTCCACTGACGGCGGAGTGGATTGAGATGAGGAGCGACTATCATGCCCGTCTAAAGAACCCAGGCAAGGGCCCCCGGACGATGCTGTATGTCCATGGGGGGCGTACTACTTTGGCAGTGTGGATGAGCATAGATATCAGTTGCAGAGGCATGCGCGGAAATTGCAAGCTAGAGTTTTTGCACGTAGGTTTGATTGGTTTCCTTTCAACCTAGATACAAAGTATCTGTTGAGCACAGCTGCACAGATATCTGAACTATATACCTCTATAAGGTCCTATGCCTCTGGATGGATACTAAATCACTGGTGCAGCCCGGTATAGACTTGCGCCTCAGTTTCCATTCCCATGCGGTAACAATCCCAAAAATGCACCCCCTTCCTACTAGTATATGCTAAGATCGACATACTCTCGCAGCCATTCATGACGTTCTTTCATGCTACCTCCATCTTCTCACGCTTCAAGAGGCCTCCACCATTGTGTTTGCGGGCGATTCAGCGGGAGGAGGACTCATCCTTGCCCTGCTGACAATCCTGAGAGATCAAGGGCTCCCATTGCCAGCTGGGGCTGTGCTTATAAGCCCGTGGGTCGACCTGTGCCATTCATTCCCCAGTGTCGTAGGAGGTACGTAGCTGCCCTGCAATTTTCGTAGTTCCCTCAATTTCTCAGCAAGGTCAACGTCCAGACAACCATAAAGACTACATCCCCTCCCATGGTTTCCTCCACCGGCCCTCCGCCGCATGGCCACCCCCAACCCAGGACGAACTCGACGCACTCAAAGTAACGCTCGACACTCCTGCCCCAACAAAGGACGGCAAAGTCCCCGACCCGGAGGCCGCAACCGCCGCCGTGGCCAAATCCAGCGTCAGAACTGCCACTACCAGTGATCTGGCCGTAGTCATCGATGGTGTAACAATCCCTCTCCGCGAGCAGCTGCAGATGTACACTACGAATGCCCTCCTTGCGCACCCGCTCGTTTCTCCGGTAAACCAAGCTACACTCGGCGGACTTCCGCCATTGTTAGTATTAGTGGGTGGAGGGGAGGTGCTCCGCGACGAGCAAATATATATTGCGCATAAGGCGGCGAACCCCCATAAATATCCCGCAAACCCAGTTCACGCGGAAAGTAAGGATGAGGAGGCGCTTAAGAGGTATCCACCTACGAAGGTGATGTTGCAGGTATATGATCATTGCTGTATGTCTCCTCGCTACCCTCCCTTCGCGGAGCGCCAGCTAACATGAATTTCCAGGCCACGTGACACCAAGTATGTCCTCCGTGATGTTACTGATATCCATACTCTGACATATGTATAGCTCTCAGCTTCACCCGCCCCGCAAAACTCATGTACCGCTCCATTGCGCACTTCTGTGCCTGGGCCCTCTCCACCGCCAACAACGATCCAACCATCACCGTCGCCGAGGGCGAGGATATCTCTGTCATCTCCGGCTCCACCCCTAGTATCACCTCCCTTCCCAGCAAATCCAGCAGACCGAGCACCAACCCGCAACAAACGAACCTCACCGATGCTCCCGCGAACTCTAACCATACGGAAATTGACGACATCACCAGCCCTTGCGATCACATGAAGCAAACCACTTCGAACTTACCACTCTTCGACCCCGTCACCAACATGATTCGCCAACGCATCTCTCATACAGGCGACATTTACGATCTCCCGCCCATCCCGGACCCCAAGGCGTGGACTCTTGGCCCAAATGACGCGGCCCCACATCCGTATGTAGCGCCGTTGCTCACACCATCGACTGCGATCGGGATATTTACCGCTGAACCTATCAGAAGGTGGTTGGGGGGGAAGCGGGCGTGGGATATGCGGTACGCGAGGCACAAGAAGGCATCAGAGGAGAGAAGAGCAAGATTGCATGTACAGCTTGCACAGCAGAGGGTGAAGTCTTGGGAGCAGAGGATGAAGGAGGGCGGTGGGGAGGGCGTGGAGGAGGAAGAGGAGGAGAGGCCACCACCAAGTGCGTTGTATGGGAGGACTGTACACGAGCTGGCGGAGAGGAGGGATGAGAGGCAGCGGAGGAAGAAGGGGAAGGGGAGTTTGGCGTTGGGATTGTGGGGATGGTCATGGATTGGACAGGGGCATGATAAGTCAATTGTGAGTATTGTCTCCAACGCCGCCTCAGGTAAATGTAGGTTGTTAACTTAACTCGTAGCTTAACCGAGAAAAACATAAACAGTCCAATCAAGAAAAGCAAGAAAAGCAAGAAAAGCAAGAAAAGGACAAGCCTGCTGCCCTCGCCCCTGCATAGTCTAGCACCTCTTATTCTCCCTTTGGCGAAGTGTATTAGATACCGCTACCTCTATGTCCACCCTATATCCTCTACATTCTCATTGCATCTCGTTGATCTAACCGCCTACATATATAATATGCATATTCCTACTGTCCCTCCGACCTTTTGTTTTGCTTTCATTCCTGATATCCTTCCAGCTGTATTCTTCTTAGATTGTCCTTTGCTAGATCGAAGTGTAATACGCTGTCTGCATTGCCTGGGCGACTTACTCAGTTGCGCTTTCGGTGTTGACATGTTATAATACCAAATATACAAGTATCTTTCTTGCCAATATCTTAGTTTTATTGGACCCTAACAAGTACTCGAACTGAAAAGATGAAGATTTCAAGTTGGTTTATCTTACATCCATGCTATGAAATCCATCTTTTTCTCTAAACTCTACCCTCTCATATTTCAGCGTAATGATATACATATGTGTGATCTTCAGGCGATGTATACATGCATAGAACCACATGTTAGCACCCATATATGTGAGCGCACCCGGGACCCAACTTGAGGTTCATTTCGCCCTTAACTACATATGTAGTGCCTTTGCAAGGTACTGTTGCTATATATATGTTCCGGGCCACTCATTTCGGAAGACTTGTCCATTACTGGCCTGGGCAGTTCATTTCGTGACACTCGCTTGAGCCGCTTGAGCTCTCGCTTATCATTACTGGCCTGAGGCTGGCGGTTCATTCCGTGATGCTCGCTTAACATCGTGATCAAAGCGCTTGTACAAAGATCAAAGCACTTAGATAGTGAGAAGATTCTATTGCTATGGACTATTTTGTATAATTCATTTGATATTGTTTATTTTTTCAAGTATTTAAAGCTCAGTTCAAGGACCTGAGGTACGTAGCTACTCTAGCATTCACAAGCATCCGGTACAGTACCTTACATAGCTTTCACTCCTATGCTACGTTACTACCGACCCTGGCCCCTGGACATTGTGATACTTACTACAATAAGTAATTCTTTCTTTATCTCTCACTATTACTCTCTGCTACTGCCATTACTCTCGCCTGCTATCGCTGCCTGCTATCGCTGCCTGCTATCGCTCCGTGCCATCAATCGCTCTCTGCTATCACTCTCTGCTATCGCTCGCTGCTATCACTGCCTGCTATCGCTCCCTGCCATCAGTCGCTCTCTGCTATCACTCTCTGCTATCGCTCGCTGCTATCACTCTCTGCTATTGCTCACTGCCATCGCTCACTGCCATCACTCACTGCCATCGCTCACTTCCACTGCTCGCTGCCACTGCTCGCTGCTATCGCTTACTGCTATTACTATTTTACTATGGCAGGCACAGCAAACGATATTGAGAATATTGTCGCTTTTTCGCCAGAACTCCGGCAAGAATTTCAACTTTATATCCAAGCTCAACATCATACCAACCGATACCGTATTGACCCTACCAGACTACGTACAATTAGACGATTTGTACTGAATCCAGAGCTACATGCCTCAAATAATGAGGAACATCATGCTCGCATTTTAGCTAGGGTATTACAGATCAAGTTGTTTTTTATTCATAATACTAATAGATGAATAGAGTTATAGAATCGGTGAAAATGGAATTCTCTTACGTCGGGCACAACCTCCACAACATCCTAATGAAAGAGAAGTAATTTCGGAAGAGCATGTACCGGATTTAGGCCTAACAAGGCAATGCTCGCAGCTAACTCTCTCAACTGCATGCGCAGGCGTTCTCGGGTATTTGATGTTATTCAAGAAGTTCATTGCAGACTCGCTCATCCAGGAAAGAACAAGACATATCATGAAGTTAAAGACCGCTATTATGGTATTAATAAAGGTGAGGTATGAACCATTAGTAATTTTCTAAATATAAAGCTTTAATTAATACTATAATAGGTTATATGGATGGTCCGGCGTTGTAAAATATGCACTTTGAATAGACCATCTTCTACACGCCCTCCATTACAGCCGATTGTTGTCAATCAAACCTTTGAGCGGGTTCAAATAGACCTAATTGACATGTCAAATATACCAGACGGCGAATATAAATGGATCTTACATATGAAAGACCACTATAGCAAGTACTCTATTATTCGAGCATTAAAGACAAAGCAAGCAGAAGGGGTAGCTAGAGAATTGCTTGTCTGGATTCAATACTTAGGACCACCTACTATTATCCAATGTGATAATGGTAATGAGTTTAGGGGCCTGTACGACAGGTAAGTACTTTTATAGATTTATAAAGTTGAGTATAAGAATATTACTAAAATTTAATTTATTAGTTACTCCAACAATATAGTATTAAATTAATTAATGGAGCTCCTCGTGCTCCACAAACCCAAGGCCTTGTAGAACAAGGTAATTCTGTGGTTCAACGAAAACTACAAGCCTTAATGCAAGAGCGAGGAACACAAGCATGGTCTACACTATTGACAGATATTACTATGGCAATCAATGCCCAATGTCATGAAGTACTTCGACGTTCTCCTTACGAAGTTGTATTTAATCGACGTATAGGTCAACTACCAGCCTCACGAGAATCTAGAGACAATACGAATACCCAATTCTCTTCAAATGACCCTCATGATGAGTCTAGTAGTAGTTCTGAAGATGAACTCAATCTACCATCTCCAGCAACACTATTACATGAGTCATTTGAAGATTCTCAATTTCGACAGGAGCAGCGTGTGATTGATAATATGCTACAAAAGCAACATAGCCAAATGATGCAGGCAGTTCAGCAGCAAACAGAGCAAAATCGGGCTCATATGGCTACTCGCTATAACAATCGTGTATCTGCTGACACCTTTGATATTGGAGAGCTAGTTACAGTCAAAATTCATCAACTGGACCGAACCCCAATTAATAATCGACGTCTTTTTGGTCTTGTGATCCATAAGATTTATGGAGATCGATATAAACTTCAAACTCGCTATGGTATTATAAATCGCTACTATTCAGCGAAATACCTTGCTAAAGTCTCACCTGAACTTCAAGTATTAGAATCTTTTCCAGCTAACACGGCACTGCCATCTATTTCCTTACGTGAAGCAGCTCGCCAGGAGCTAGGTTCAGATTTTAATATAGTACCTTTAGGAAAATGTTCATGTACAGGGTTATGTGATACTCAGCGATGTGGATGTGTTCGCAAGAATAGAGTATGTTCTATTTATTGTCATGGTGAGCAGTCTCAGAGTCAGTGCCTTAATAATCAGATTTCATCATCAACTAATAATTAGAATTTTGGTATAACTTAATCTTGTGTTGAAGTTTATATTCTTGATGGAGCTGGGCAGTTTTTTTTTTTTTTTTGGTTCCTTTAATATATTTTTTCTCATGCATTTCCTAATCTCAGTGTGTTCTATTTACTCTTCTTATTTTGCCATGATGTATTATCTAGAACTGTTAGAGAGGGAGATTAATTGCTGGAGGAGGGTTTTAGATGCTTTAATTTTTTGTTGTGTGAACTCATTTTAATTATTGTCATTTACGGTAATTTATTGTCGCGCATAAATACTTAATTTTGCCGCGCGTGAATTCTAAGCATGCATGCGAAATGAATGGCCGGGGCCAGTAGTGAATCAGCCATTTATTCAGTGGCCCGGGCCAGTAATGAATAAACTTTCGAAATGAGTGGCCCGGAACATATACATACATACATGTGTGCCTGCATAAATATGTAATCTCAGCTAACAAAATGGCCAAGCTAAACCATTCAAATCCATGGCCAATTATCTCGACACTACAATGCTTACCCTGAGGCTCCCCCATCGACGTTGAGATGTGATCTTGGAAGTTACATATGCTATGTATGGTCAAATGTATCACTTTCATCACAATGCAGAGGTATGTAGACATTAAAAAATATTACTCTATAGAACTCATAGTATAAATATAAGTTGTTATTCCATATTTATTGTATGTATAAATTATCATGCGGCGGCTAGCGTAAGCAAGAGAGACTTTCGGAATCATGTTTTTGTTTGATGTTTCTTTAAAGGAAATTCAGACCTCAAATTGCACTGCAGATTGAATTCCAGCTGAGGATCATGGAACACACGAGACCAAAAGTAACTCAGCTTTTAATTAACTGACAGGCCACTTATTGAGCTAATTCAGATCTAGATACTTGTATGAGTTGAATGAGCGATGATATGATCGGGATGAATACATGTAAATGAGATAGCAAGCTGCACAACCCAAACAAAAGAAAAAATGGTAGAACGTAACACAAGAGAGAAAGGGGAGATAAATAAATAATAATGCAATTTTTTGTCAGGGAAGGAAAAAAAAAAAAAAAAAAAAAAAAAAAAAAAAAAAAAATCAAGTAACCGAAACAGATTTTTTTTTTTCCATACGACGAAAAAAGAAGAAAATAGAGAAAATTACACCGTAAAATGGTAATAGGAATGGACAATATCCAGTATAGAAGCTGAAAAACAACTAAAAGTAAAGAGAGGGGAAAACAAAATGAAGACAGGTCCTAGTCCAAATACCAACACTTCCGGCCAAAGCTAGCTTGGTCCATCCATTCTCACCATTAATCAATGCCCCCGTCCATGTCCCGCTATCACATATTCATACCTCGCGTATACATAGCACAGGACTGTCCCCTCTAGTTGACCGTCCCCTCTGGTCACCTATCCATGAGGCATAGCAAGAAGAGAAATCACTCTAGTCCATCTATCATATTTCCCCGTCCGGTCTGACCACCCTCTGTCCCATGCCACCGCCAAACAACGCCTATCTAAATTCCTCCCCCCTCCTTTATCAACCTTGCTAATAATGCCGGATCGTGCTGTGCTGCCGGTGTCTTCGCTACAACCTGATTGATCAGGTCCACCTGCGCCTGTGTCAGCTGCGGCAACGCGTCCTGCAGCTCTTTCCACGGCGTGAAGTTGAACCTCTTCACAGGCGGAGTTTGCGAAGAAGCATGTGTTGGTGTGGTGGCTTGGTGGTAGAATGGATGGTTTTGGTGATAACCGTTGCCGTGTGTGTGGGCATGATGGTGATTTGCGGTTGTTTGGGGAACGTAGGCCTGCTGGGGGGAATACGTTTGATGGTGTATCGGTTGTTGCGAAGGATACCCAAGTATTCCACTTACAGGTACATGCTGCTGCTGCTGCTGCTGCTGCGTTACTGGCAACGACGCTGGTGTCGTGGACGTCACAGTCATAGGGCTCTGACTGTCCGTAGTCTGATTAGCTTCCCGGTTCTGCTTATCCTCCAGCAGCAACATCTTGCTCAGCACAAACACCACAGCAAACACCCTCTTCTTCCTCGGCGCCTGCTCAAGCGAATGCTTGTACAGAGTTTCAAAGAAATCTGGCATATCGTCTCTCAGGTCTATGGGCACTAAATAACAATCCTTGACTGCCTTATGCCCCGGCTTCCCAACAACTCCATACCGCTCTTTTCTTTGGAAATACTGAAACAGCTTACTAAACTCTGCCGCAGCAGCTGGATCACTGTGCTGCTCTTCCGGCTCTATTGACAACACCACAATCTCATTTGTATGGCTAAACTTCTGGCCACACAGATACTCCGTCGCGCGATCGATGGCTATCCGTCCGTCTATCAACATCGTTTGACCTAAGAGTTCACCGAGCGGTATTCGCTCCTGTGCGCCCTCCGCACCGCCAAGGTAATGTGCCCGTGCTGGAAAGTTGGAGACGCTGACCATACTCACGTGTCCGCGCCAATACGGTAGAGTATCTGAGAATATGAGCTCGGAGGGGGAGTATGGTGGTTCTTCATTCTCCATGTCATGGTCTTCTTCTGCTAGTAGTTTGTCAATCTCAGCATCCACAGCTAGCTTCTGTTGCTGAGGTCGAATCGAAAGCATATGTGGTGGGGGGGGTCTCTGAGATGATGGCCTTTGATGCACTTGCTCATCCGGCGCATTGATATTGCTCCATACATTCTCGATGCTAAATTGTGAACCTCGAGCCGTTGGGGTTTTGGCTGTGAGTGGCGTTCGAGGTGTCTGGGGTGTAGAACCCGGTTGCACTGGCTCTTCAGTGTGCACCTGCTGTGGACTCATTGGATAGTCCTCTGTTGCTTGCGAGACTGCCCGCGATCTTGTGGGAGATGATACATCTTCCATCGCGTTGTGATCGCTGCCCCGAGGAGCGATATAGACTGGCTCATCATTGCCTCCACTCCGGTTGATATCGTCCTCAACAATTTCCTCTCCCTTATGTGTTCGCCTTATCCGTGGCCCAGTTCGCTCTGCAACTATAGTATTCTGCAACTCTGATTCCCTTCTCACCTGCTCGGCAAGCATCTGGAACTCCTCGCTTGCCATTTCCTCCGGTTTCATTTGAACTAATTTCTCAGGGGTTACCTCCCGCTTCAGCAGCCTACTCTGAAGTAGAGGGTTTTTAGGCAAATTCAAGCCTATTCCCCTTGCTTTCAGTTTGTACTGAGGAGTTGCCTGAGAATGTTGATTCCATAGTGCCAAATAAACATGATGCTCAATTTCAATGGCAAGCTTCTCGGGGTAATCCTCCTTCTTCTGGTCCTCTGTAAGAATGTCTGGATTCTTCGCAACAACTCCTTGTACAATGGGGGTGAGATAGTTGACTATATTCCGACGAGCGTTATTCCTCAGATCATCAACCTTCTCAACCAGCTCAGATTGTATGGAGATGTCATCAGGCCCAGAAAGTTTCTTAGGAGGAGGCTTTTGCACAGATGCGCGCCGAGTAGGGACCTTGACTTCCTTGGGAGCATCTTTGGTCGTGCCTGACGCTGAGGGTCGACGACTTTTATCTCTCTATTTGGACTACTGTTAGCATTTGACAGTATTAATCTCGAAGAAGACAGGTTCATCGTACCAGATCAGTATCTGAGTCGTAATCACCATCCGAATCATGCGTAGTCTTTCTCCTTATTGACCGAGTGGAGTCGGTCACTGAGCCTTTCCTCTTCGTCTCTCTGTGCTTAGATACGGTTGGGGTTGTGGGAGTCTAACGGGCAGTTAGTAAATGAGAATTACACAATAAGTACTAAGGCTGTATAAACTTACTATGGAAGTCTCCCTCTCCGGCGCATCAGCCATCATTTGATCTTCCTTATTTGCGGCATTATGAGGAACTGCAGTCTGAACTGGTGCCTGTGGGACATTTGGTGGTGGCATCGAAACCGCAACAACCTCATATTTCGTCAGCTGTGGTGTCTCACCCACATCTTTAATGTCGTCCGTGTTTTCCATTCTAACATCTTGCCTCACTTGTTGTCCAACTGGAATGTTTCTCTCATCTTGCGATGTTGGTGCCTGCGATTCCTGCCTTTCTGACTGTTGGGATTGCTCATAATCATCTGCATCCTTCATCTCTGTATCCTCTGCTGGTTTTTCTTGGCCTGTCACCTCTACAACGCCTGCTTCCGCAATAGATTCCTCCGTCTGCCTCTCCGCTTCGATTGCTGATGCATCATCAGCCCGTCCGTCAGGCTGTGGTGGGGGTTCATCAGTAAGGGCAGGATCGATCATTATTTCGGGTTCCGTAGGCTCCACAGCGTGCTCCGGTTCCGGTTCATCTGACACCTCGTGTACCTCTTCCTGTGTATTCTCCTGCGTGGGTTCGCTTTCATGTTCCACGTCATCCTTTTTCCCTCCCCTCTTCTTGGTCTGTCGGCCCTTACCACCACGCCCCTTGCCACCAGAAGACTTTCTCCCTCCTCTTTTCCTCCGCCCTTTGTTTCTTTTGATAGTCTCCCACGGCTTCTCGCCCCTTTCAACTTTCGCCAAAAACTCTGCATGTAGCTCTGGCTTGCATATCTCGCAATAATATAGCTTATCTTTATCCTGATCCAATTCGTCCTCGTCAAGCTCCAAACATTCGCAATGCTGCCATACCTTACAGCCCTCACATTGAACCATCATCCGAGTATCCCCCTTGACTTCCTTGTTCGCCCCACAAGGACAACGAATCTGCGCGTTTGGATCATCTTCGTCTTCCTCCTCTTCGTCACTTCGAGCAGACTCTGGTGTTGATTCCGGTGGGGAAGTCACTATTGGG
The DNA here is from genome assembly GCA_015179045.1 of Kalaharituber pfeilii. Taxonomy (NCBI): domain Eukaryota; kingdom Fungi; phylum Ascomycota; class Pezizomycetes; order Pezizales; family Pezizaceae; genus Kalaharituber; species Kalaharituber pfeilii. Next base: position 22,720 of record WHUZ01000027.1, read on the forward strand.
GTAGGTTGCTTTGGTGCAGCTGACTTCCGTCGTGAGGTCGCCCTTGCGGGCGTAGGAGTCGAAAGAATCTCGTTGGCGTCGGAGTTGCGTGTGTGTTGACCTTTGGTCTTGCGACCACTTCGTCGCGGCTCACCGTCTGTAATGCATGCTCCAACGTTAGCCACCTGTAGGTCTACCTGCAACAATTTGGACGGGTTTCTTGTAAGAGGCAAGAGTTGGGGAGAAGGGGCGATCTGGGGGATCTTGCGACATGTACCCAGGTAAGGGCATGCGACGTGTGCTTACCAGTCATCGTGGACTTCTAATGTTACCCTCTTGTTGCGCCAGTTACTGGCTGAACGCTATGGTCGATTCACTGGCTTCTTTGCCTTTTGTTGTCTATCTTTTCGCTCTTGCGCTGTACAGTGGGTGTGCGTGGAGGTGCGTGTATATGTGATAAGTGAGAGTGAAAGAGATGAGCTACACTAAGTGATGGCAGGGACGTAAAAAGTGAACGATGGGAAGGGATAGAGGGGATTGCGGGGCGGGAGGGAAGTCTTGTCGGCTAGTCTCCTTGCTGCGTAGAGTACAGATGCTGTGGGGGAAGAAGACAGGCAAACAAAACAAACAAAATCGATGAACGACAATATATCACTACTTTTGCGGGCGAGCAGTTGTACCCTCAAAATTTTCACCCTAATCGGCTCTGTGTACGTGCTGCACTTCCTGCTCTTCCAGACGGCGAGACGTGCCAAAATAGATCCTCAGAAAGATAAAAAGAAGAACAAAGCCGAGCTATTGATGATGAGTACCCGTATCTCTGACTCTATCTTCAACCTATGATGCAATGTCCCTTCCTTTCTCTCTGAATGACCTCTTCCCTTTTTCTTTTAACGCCAAACTCTCTTTTTACCAATCTCGAACCGTAATCCACCAATTTCACGTGAGTAGCTGATTGACAATTGAAAACTTTAAGATGTCTCCAATCAGAATTGGGTGTTCTGCTTTGCTTTGGGCTGGCGATAAAGTGATATTACCAAAGAAATGAGACAGCCAGTGGTGAACGTAAATGTGTGCGAGTATGATGGGGGTAAGGGTAGGAGGGGGGCGTTTTGCGTCGAATTGTGACTGTATTGAGAGTAAAGAGTAGAATTCCGCCTTCGCCCAGGGAAATATCAGCCTTCACGGACTGAGTCGTCGCTATGAGTATGACGGTGCCTGAACGATATCGACACACAAATTGTTAGTAGGTGTGCGAAGCAGCCGGCTACGATTCGATGGGTGGGGGAGGGGGGAGGGGGCGATGCTGAGCAGAATGCGAGAGGCCTGGGGGTGGGGGTGGGGGTGGGGACGGTACTCACGTCAGAAGGGAAGGGGGTGGAGTAGGGCGGGGAAGGGGCGTGACTGAGGCTGGGGGGGGTGGGTGTGTTGGGGCAAGAGGAGAGCAGACGGGACTGTGGCAAGGAAAAAAGCGAGCGGAAGCACGACGAGGAGCAAGAGAAGAGTGACGGACGGTTGTGCGTGAATGGCGCCTGCCCAGTCCCAGGGCGGTGCCCAGCCTGGTAAGCCACGGCCCAGAGAGGCGCGCGCCACAGCTGCACTGCGATGGCGCCACAGCAGGGCAGCGCAGCCACGCGTGGCTCTCATTCATCTGGCTCGGGACCGCATGCATCTGAACTTCCGCGCCCATTCAATTCAATCACACGTCGTTATCGCCTACCCCAACCTCTCTTTCATCTAGCATTCTCCCAAGTTTACATTTTTCTTTCTGTATCGTTGGTCGTCGCCCAACCGTCGGCATCAACGCAGCCAATCGGGGTCACCTCACGTTTCTGTGCCCCAGTCCGCCAAGATCTCCGGCACCCTGACATCCCTGCTTCACAAGCAAGGAACAATATCTGCGAGTTAGTCTAGCTCCCGGCACAATTCAGTTTACAGTCCAGTTCTCTCTCATTCCCACTCCTCCGTCTGATATCCCTCCCCCCAGGCCAGTCCCCTGCCTCCTATAGCGAGGTGGTTCTGAATATAGCCCCAATTCCGCGCCTGCAATCCCTCCTCGCCTTTCCAATGTCCACATTACGTCAACCGACTTTCCCCCCCGATCCTCCACCAAACGCGCACACGTCTCCCCCTCGGCGGCCACCCTCCCAGAGGACCCCATATCCAAGCGTCAAAAGACGGTGCGTACACATCATCAATCATCCACCGGCAGCAGTTCCCTCCCCGGCGCTGGCATTGATGCTGGCACTGTTGTTGCAAACGGGAGATTTCCTTCTGCTTATAATACTTCTTCATCACCCATCGTCTCATCAGACTTGTCATCACAGCCTGAGCCGAGAAACATCCCTCCTCCCGCGCTTCCGGCAGACTTCTTTGTTAACTCACCTTCATCATCTACAATTCTCCCTGTTAGCGGCCGCGAGCGGGCACTACCACCACCTCCTCCAGCACCTGTAGTGGAAACTGACGCCGAAGTCGACGAAGCGGAATGGGCCGCCTTTGAAGCCGACATCGCTCTCACTAAACAAGAGGCCTCCACAACAACCACTATTACCAACCCCCCGCCCTCCGCCGTCATCTACGCCGCCCCAACCGGTCCCGGCGCACCCACCATTTCGCCCGGTTTAGACCAAAAAGCCGCTCTCGTCGAGGATGAAGCCAAGCTGGATCGCGAAGATGCCCAGAACAAACTTGCTGAGGAATTCGAGGAGATGGAATCTCTCGAGTCGCGTGTGCAGCGACTGAAGGAACAGCGCGAGGCCTTAAGGGTGAAGGCATTGGGCGCGGGGGGGAATAGGATGGAGGTTACCCTCAATAATGAGGATGAGGAAGACGAGGAGGATGATTATGAAGACGAGGATTGGATACATTTTTCACGATGAAAAATTCAAGGCGGCAGGGGGAACGGGGGCGGGACTCTGACGTGCGGAGGCTCAGATGAGAGGGTGTAGGCGAGCTCATTGAGGAAGCGCTGGACTTGCACAGCACTAATGCATTTTGGAATACCAACCACCTGCGGGAAAAAAAAGAACTCAGTCATGGACACAATTTTATTCCTGTTTCATGATATTTGATCGTCTACAGCGTTCCGGGCAATTTTTTTTTCCCTTTTTTCCCCCCTTACACACCAGAGGATACTTGTCATCCAGGCCTTTGAACAAGCGTCTACCTGTCGGAACTCTAGCATATATAATCATCATGACTAATGGAAGGTGGGTAATTGCAAGAGATGGTCAGAATAATTATGTTATGATTTAGGAGCAAGGGGAGAATGTGGAGAAGGAGAAGAGGTGAGAGGAGTAGTTGCCAACAAACAGCCGCCTTTAATCTACTTGTATATAACTCTTTTGTATTTATTACACACAGCCCTCAGATGAAGATTTCTATCCCACGTCCATGGCAAATAATAGCTTATGGATTGAACTTTGCGCTAATATGCCTCTCCTCCTCTCCCAGCAGCCCCACCATATTTGCACTCCTCGACGCACCACCTGCACCATTAATCCCCGTCCATATCCTCCTTCCGCGCAACATCTCTCTTGCTATACCTCCACCACTCTGGGTTTCTCTATGCCATATAATGTACTTATACTGGCCTCCTTGTCATGGCGCTGGTTGTTCAGAAGTCTGTTTACTTTGATGGTGAGTGGGTTTTACCCGCAGAACAGGTGCTGAGGTTAGGCAGTAAACTACTTGGACGAGAGCGGAGTTCATGATCAGGGTGCCCCAGCTCAGGTTGCGCAGACAATTGAAGGCTTTAGCTTCAGCTGGCAGCCAAATTGCAGAGCTGAACTCCAATCTTCACCCCTCAGTGAAAAGAAAGCAGGCCCAAATCTCGCTCGGGATACATCCACTCTAGATCTCCTACTTCAGCTTACTTTAACATATATACTTCATCAACTTGGAGCCTGGTCACAAGTAATCTCATACCAGGCACAAGAAAAAAAAGTCCGGTTCAAGTGGTATGCATTACTCTTGTTCCTAGATCCCTGTGCCTATAAATAAGGAATACATTCAGTGCCTTCTAAGTTATGGGGTACGAGACTAGTTGAAGTACAGAGGGTCATAAGCTCAATTGCTTGCAACCTAACTTCCTCATATCATGATGGTATGATTATACATCAATTCACACGCTGGATGCAAATATTACAGAGGATAGGAGCTGTGCTGCCAATGAGGCTTAAAGAAGTTGAATGCCAAGACCTACAATGTAGAGTACTAGCTAGTAAAATATGTATTCGGACATATCATAGCGCATAATGTGCATTAGTACTCCTGTCCGAATACATATTTTACTGGCTAGTATACGTAATATATGTAGCGTATTCTTCTAAAGTGGTTACTTAGCGCTCAATGCCCCATTACCGTTCTCGTTCTCGTTAATGATTTACTGCCTGTCATGCATATAGGCAGGACTGTCCCGCACCCACCAGCCCGCGGGCACCGAAGTTGCATGTACCCCACGCACGTCCCAAACAACTGTGGGCGTAATATCATACTCAAGTGCATCTGCCGATCGCGTGTTAGTCTGGCTGCATAGCATGAACCCCAGGTCCAGATTCGATAGCTCCGCAGCTGTCCCTTCGTTCCATGGCGCCTGGCATCAGAGAGTTTGCCGTTATGATACCCTTCTTTCATGCTGTGCGATGCGAGAGCTGCTTGGCGATTGGGCACCCTAGCCATTAGCAATGGGGCCCCTGTGAGATACATACCGGTATCATACCTCTGCTATCACTCTCCGTTGGCACGTGCTGTCCAGCGCTCCTCACGCCCGTGCGTTACTCCCGCACGACGCAGGCGGTCCCACGTCGGGCTCCGCAGCAGCCAGTGCTGGGTACTTGTATGGCATGAGGAGACGATGCTGCTTGCTTGCGGCCAGCTGGCGTGTATCATAGAGTGCATACTTCACATGTATGCTTGATGCTTGCTCCATGCACCGGCGACGTATCGATCCAACCTCGAGCTCCACATGCGCGTTGCCTCCGCAGGCCAGGACAGACAGGACACAGGGCACAGGGCACAGGACACAGGACACAGGACACAGGACACAGGACACAGGACACAGGACACAGGACACCGTACGCCAGGCCGAAGGGCCCGTCATCGGGCGGCCACGCTGCGATGGCACGCTGCCGCCGAGACTGCGTTGCCGCTGCCAGCGCCGGCCAGCCAGCCAGCCAACCAGACACACAAGGGTTTCATGGCCCCAACGCGCCCGTTCTGTGCGGCGCTGTGCATGCTATCTGGCAAACGAGCGCCCGATCCTCCAGCCGCATCCCAGTCGCTGTCCAGGGCAAAGCCACACGTGTGTCGCTCTGTCGCTGCCAGACAGGCCTCCTGTGTCCGCGCTCTCGCTGCCGACCCCCTCCAACATCCCTCCCTGCTCCCCCTCTCCCCTACCCTCCCCCCTCCCCCTCCCTCCACTCCCCCTCCTCCCCCCTCCTCCCCCCAACTTCACCCCCCCAACTTCACCCCCCCAACTTCACCCCCCATCCCCACCCCCCCCCCCCCCCCCGCCCGGCATAAACTCTGAAATTGTAAGATTTCTGAAAAAAATCACACCCTGAAGTACCCACCCGCCCACGCTCCAGCTGCCCACCCACCCCCCCCCCTCCCCCCAACTCCCCCAATAGCCTGCTCCCTGGTCTGCCGGCCTCAGCCCAGGCCTTGGATTATGGAATTTCCTCGCAGGCTAACAAAACAATCGCCACCTGCTCGTGCATCCACCTCTTTCTCGTCCCATTTAAGCTCTGCATTCAATTCCGTAAAAGCGCGTTCGTCTAGCTCGCTACAGAGGACTCCATCCGCACCTGTGCTTCCCCGGTCGTCGCACAGCGCAAGATCAGCTGACGGCCACCAGCGGTTTCACTTCTCACGTTGGCAGCAGTCTTCTGCCTCATCATCATCAACCTCCTTAGACAAATCCACGGCACAGGGAGTCTCTCCGCTACTGCAACAGCAAGGGTACCACCCTTCTCCAGTAGCCGAGTCGCCAATCGAATCCGTTGCCCAACAGCAATACCACCAACTTGGTCGTACACCTGGTCTGACTCCTGGGCCAACATCCACATCGTACAATATTATGGAATCTTCCAAGAATCCTTCTAGGAATACACTTCGTCGTCCTCCGCCGCCTCCACTCGGCCACAGCACATCGGACAATGCTTCTATAATGTCAAACACTTCAGGTACCCCTCTGCTACGGCAATCGATGAGCTTCTCCGCGGCCGACCGGGCCAGCCCCGGAACGATGAGTCCTGGAAGACTGCATGAGGAATCTATGCATTTGAAGTCGTCTAACAGTGTCAGGAAAAAAAAACGGTTTTACAAATTTCATGAATAGCATGCTAGGGTCCCCCAAGCGAGTTGAAATTTCAAGCCCATCGAACCCTATCCACGTTACCCACGTGGGATTTAATTTCGTCACAGGCGAGTTTACGGTATAGTGCCTCTAGTAAGCTTAAACAGGATAGTTAGATTTGCTGATGGTGACTTTCTAGGGGCTGCCTCCAGAGTGGCAGAAGCTACTTCAAGAGAACGGAATTACCCAGACTGAGCAAGAGCAGCATCCTCAAGCTGTCCGAGATATCGTAGCTTTCTATACTGATACTACTGGAGCAAAAGCAGAGGATGGTGTTTGGAAGAAGTTCGATCATGCTCGTCATGACGTTGCATCACCAGCCGCTGGGATACCCAGCTCAAGCACAGCAAGAACCCCCCATATGAGTCCAGCTCTCATGAGTCCACCACTGAGCCCTCGATTTCCGCCAAATAGTCAACATAGTTTTGAAAATCCACGAGCCCCTCCACCAATTCCTTCCCAGAGTAAAAACCGGAGCGATGGAGGACCCAGTCAGCATTCTAGTCCTTTTGTGCCTGCTAGGGCGCCCCCCCCACCGCCGGTAGCAGGATCCCTGCGAGGTCAAGCACAAGCGCCTGGGAAAGCAGTTTCTGTGCAGAATCAATATCCCAACCAAAAATTAGATTCCATTCCATCGGAAACGACTACAGATGATGGAAGTTATTTTCCCAGTGCAGAGGTTGCGTCCGCACATCAACATTACGGCCACGCTACGGATGGCCTGGGAGTTGATGGAATAGGTGAAGGACCGACGAAATATTCGAACAAGCATTCCTCTCCATTGCAGCAGACGGTTTCCACATTTCCGCAACCATCTCACGGTAAAGTTGCAGTTCACCAGCAGCATCAATCACCCCATGTCGGGACCGCTCCGAGCCCGTCATTGAGCCACTCGTCGTCATTATCACATGCTCATGGATATCCAAAAGGACAGTCCAGCCAACACACCCAGAATCAAGCTCAACCATCCGCAGGCCCCGTCGGACCTGTCCCACGTGCGAGGCAGGCTAGAAATCGGCCCAGCAAAGATATAGACATTGTATCGCGATTGAACGCCATCTGTACTGATGCAGACCCTACACAGTTATACCGCAGTCTGATCAAAATAGGCCAAGGCGCATCAGGAGGTGTATACACAGCTTACCAAGTTGGAACAAATCGCTCGGTTGCCATAAAACAAATGAACCTGGAACAGCAACCTAAGAAGGATCTTATCATTAATGAAATTCTAGTAATGAAAGATAGTAAACACAAGAATATTGTTAATTTTATGGACAGCTTTCTCTATCGTGGTGACCTGTGGGTAGTAATGGAATATATGGAAGGCGGGAGCTTAACAGATGTTGTCACCTTCAACATTATGACGGAAGGGCAGATTGCCGCTGTTTGTAGAGAGGTATCTACCAAGATTTTGTTCATATTGTTGGAGAATAATGCTGACTTTCACAGACTCTACAAGGATTACAGCATCTCCATTCCAAGGGCGTTATTCACCGTGATATCAAGTCTGACAACATCCTACTATCGCTGGAGGGCAACATTAAACTTAGTGCGTCCCCATAAAGCGGAGATTTCTGTGATATAAACTCCAGTGGTTCTCCCTCAACTAACGTACTCCTGAACCCACAGCCGATTTTGGATTTTGCGCCCAAATTAATGAAGCCATGATGAAGCGTACTACCATGGTTGGAACACCATATTGGATGGCCCCCGAGGTTGTCACGCGAAAAGAGTACGGCCGCAAGGTAGACATTTGGAGTTTGGGAATTATGGCGATTGAAATGATTGAGGGAGAGCCACCATACCTAACAGAGTCGCCATTGAGAGCACTCTATCTTATCGCGACAAATGGGACGCCGAAATTGAAGGAGCCTGAGCAGCTCTCCACAGAATTAAAAGATTTCTTATCCCAGGCATTGCAAGTCAGCCCAGATCAACGTTCATCAGCTGGGGACCTTCTTCAGGTAGTTATCCATACTTTATATGTTGTAGTATCAAGCTAACTCTTCTTGAAGCATCAATTCCTCACCATGGCGGACCCATTAATTAGTCTTGCACCATTAGTCAAAGCTGCACGAGCACAGCGAGCTGCTGAACGAAATCGAGGATAACCCTCCTCAAACATCTTTGATATTACTTACATATGAATAGTAATCAGGGCAGTGGGTATAAATGGGATATTTTCTAGTTTTTTTAACGACACGGTTTGGTTTTGCGACATGATAGATTTTCACTACCCGTTATGTACTCCCATCAATATGCCCTTATGGACCACGATGGCGATGGGGGAAACGCGGGACAAAGGGTAGGGGATATAACAGCGCTGCCCTGAACCAGATACCCGGTACCACTTATTTTTGACAGGAAAACATATGGTTTGATGATTTCGACTGTGAATTTTTTTTTTTTTTTTTTTTTTTTTTTTTTTATATATTCTTTTTATTTTTTTATAATTGAACCCTCATATCATTATGAATTTTTTTTTTTTTTCCTAGTATCTCTTGACTTCATCTGCAAGGGTGGCGGGAAAATTAGTAGGATTTTACCAAGTGACTGGTTTTAGGATTGTTACTCTACCTCTTTCTTACATTGCTACTTTGGTCCTTTGACATCGTCATGCGATTTCGTGCAATGCTTGATTTCCAACAACAATTTGTTGACGACTATCATTTCTTTTATGAGATTAAGCCTTTTTTGCTATTGTTAGCATTCGATTTTTTTTTTTTTCTTTTTCTTTTTCTTTTTCTTTTTTTTTTAAAAAATTTTTGTTTAGTATTTCAACTTGGTTTACGAGATTTACTGAGACTCAACTATTCCCCTAGTCATGTTTTCTTCTCTTCTTTTATCACTCATCACCTCCCCCTTCCTGACGTTTTTGGTACTTGCTTGAGGAGTATCTTAGCCAAGTTGATAGGTACCCCAGTCGGGTCAGTCAGTGAAGGAAGCAAAATGCTATTTTAGTAATGGAGAAAGCGTGAAGGATCTTAATCTGGAAGGATCTCCAGAAGCCTCTTTCGTGCAACCAAAAATCTTGATCTCGAACTCTTGTTGGCTTCGCACCCACGGGGGTGCCACAACCGGGCAGGCAGGTGGCCGTGAACTCTGAGGCTTGGTAGCGGAGGTGCCGGGCCGATATTTATACGCCAATCACCATCATCTTCGTCATCATCATCATCATCATCATTGTGTTGTTAAACCACGCATTTTGCATTATTACATTTTCCCCCCCTCTTATTGTTCCTTTCATGTGGTTGCGCATTGTTTGGCCTTGCGGGGGCAAGGATGTGATGCTGATACAGTCGGGATCGTACCAGCCGGGTGCCTAGGAGAAGTAGAGCATTGTACCATGTACGTCTCCACGACCCACACTGGTTTGCTGCCGGACGGAGGTGCACGGCATAGGGTGGTGATGTGGTGCGTATGCAGCCTGAGGGAAGGCGCCTACCATCCGAACAAGTTGGTATGCAGTAGGCAGATCGTCGCCAAGCGTCCGCAGCGTCAAGTGGCCGAGCCCTACAACCGCGGGGTGAGCTGCTTGCGACTTATGATACAACCGCTGGCCCCATAGCGCCCGCCCCTCCTGCGGCCGCGTAGCCCGTCCACGCCCGTTTACGCAAGCCCCTCCCCTCCGGCGGCGGTGGAAACGTGAGGGCGAGCGTGCCGGGATGCGCGCACGAGTGGGAGTACTCGAGTACGTAGACATCAATTATAGCAAGGCTCCAGGCCCGCCTCCAAGCTGAAGCTGAAGCTGAACGGGCGTCCTCCTGTCTCGTCTCGTCTAGCGTGCACGCCCAAGCCAAGCCCGCGGGCGGTTGCGTAGCCCTGAAGCCCCCCACGCCGGCCGCCGGCCCCAAGCTCCCAAGCTGCGCACAGCTCGTCCCGACACCCAACGTCGCCCTCTGCGCCGCCGGCCCTGACGCACGCCCGCAGCCTCTGCCACAGCCTGCAGTACATAGCACAGCGCCGCCACAGCGCCCGCCTGATACCCGCCGCTGCCCGTACGTACGCTCCTACTTACAAGTAAGCAAGACTGCTCACAGGTGCCCCCCCAGCTCACAAAGTTCTCATCGCTACCCTCATCGTCCCCAGCCTGCTTTGTGCCTCCAGAATCGACAGGCCTCCCGCACCGACGCAAGCACAGCAGCAGCAAGACCTCCCCTCCCCTCCCTCCTCCCGCTGGGACTGCCCCCCCCCCCCCTCTCTCTCTCCCCTCCATCAGCGCATTCTTGGGCGACAAAGTTCCCCCGTCGCGAAAGACAGACAATCCTGCTACTGATCTCATCCAGCTTCGTCAGTGGCACCGTAACACAACCCCACGTTCCCCCGCAATGTTTCGATCACAGCAGAATCCATTTGAGGATGTCATCGGTAAATTCCCTCTTTTCATTGCATTTTCTAGCCTCATAATCCAACACTTAGAACTCTCATACACACGGTCGATGTTTGGAGCTCACAGAGAATTGGAGCTAACATGGTGATTCACGTCTAAATGTAGCTCGGGCAACCGACGAGAACCTCACCTCGGAGAATTGGGATTATATGATGGATGCGTGGGAAAAGATCAACGAATCTGGGGAAAATGGGTATGTTTGGGATTTCCTTTGCCCCGCGGCGTTGCAGAGGACGGGTAGCCTTTCTTCTCCAACGCACAGTTCGTGGTATTGGGATGAACACTTGCTAACCTGGTCGGCAATCAATGTTCGCCAACTATATAGTCCACGAGACGCTGTCGCTGCACTGATAAGAAGACTTGCCCACCGGAACGCCAACGTCCAGCTCTACACTTTGGAGCTCGCAAATGCCTTTTCACAGAACTGTGGCCCTCGGATGCACAGGGAGCTAGCATCTAGGATCTTTACCGAGGCGTTACTGCGGCTTGCCAATGACAAAGTACAGCTCCTCTGCAGCCCCATCTTCATCCCTCTTCATAGCTCAAGTCTGGTTGCTGACGCTGTGATTTTAGAATACTCATGCTCAAGTCAAATCAAAAATATTGGAGAGGATGGGTGAATGGAGTGAGATGTTCAAGAAAGACCCTGACCTCGGGATTATGGAGGAAGCATACCACAAGTTGAAGGCTCAAAGTATGTGCCTGGTGCTCATGTGACTAAATACCCATTGCTGACGAATTCTCGTAGACCCGAATCTTGTGCCTCCGTCGAAACCACATAAGCGAGAAATTACTGAACTGGATCGACAGAAGGAGGAGGAAGAGTTGCAGATGGCGCTAGCAATATCGCTAACGGAGAGACAGAATGCAACGGCGACTAGCTCCAAATCGGCTGGTAAGGCAGCAGAAAGCTCAAACAATCAAAACCAGGCTGCAACCCAAAAGCCAGTGACTTCACCTCATACCACTGCTGCTACAGTCTCCCGTGTACGGGCGTTATATGACTTTGTGCCTACGGAAACCGGAGAACTAGCATTCAAGAAGGGGGATATCATTGCAGTGCTTGAGTCGGTCTACAAAGACTGGTGGAAGGGTTCTCTTAGGGGACAAGTCGGAATTTTCCCATTGAACTACGTTGAAAAGTTATCAGATCCTACACCAGAGGAGCTACAGAAGGAGGCGCTGATGGAGGCAGAGGTGTTTGCGGAGATTAAGAACGTGGAGAAGTTGTTGGCATTATTGAGCACGTCGACTCCAGAGACTAGTGGGCAGGACAGTGAGGAGATAACGGTTGGTTTACGGAAGCTCTCCAACCATTTCGTAGTACTTCGTACTGATCTAGGAGTAGAGATTATATCATTCGACGCTTGCTATTCGTCCGAAGTTGATAGAACTTATCGGAAAGTATTCGCAGAAGAAAGGTAAGATTGGTCTATGGTTCCCGATTTGGCAAGCAGGTAAAGCTGACGATCACAGATGAATTTGTTTCCCTCAACGAAAAATTCATAAAAGCCCGACGGGACTACGAAGCACTGCTCGAGTCCTCCATGGCCGCTCCGCCCGCCGGCCACTATGGTCGGTCCGGTCCTGCTCAAGCTCCGTACAGCTATGACGGCTATGCCCCTCCAGGCGGCCAACCCCAACGCTATTTCGGCAGCTCCGGCTCCGCTGGTTCCCCGCACATCCCGCACGGCGCATATCAGCCCCCACCAGCCCACCATGATCCCCCATACCCTGTAACCGCCCAAAATACCGGACGCCGTCAAAGCAGCCAAGTTTACCCGGGCATACCGGACCAACAGCAATCGGAACCCGCCCACCCCGGCGCAGCGCAATATTACCAGAACCACCATCCTCAACAACCACAGCAGCGCCCCCCGACGCATGCTACCGCCGACCAAGGCCAACAATCAACACCCCAAGAACTCGCCACCTCCGTCTACGATTCTCCACTCGGCGATCGGCCCCCTCACGGTTCATTCAGCGCCGGGCCATCAAAGCCCCCGAGCGATAGCCGCGAAGGCCGCGAAGGCCGAGCCTCGCCTGGAAATGTAAACGCATATTACTACCACCATTCCAGCAACCCTCCTCCATCTGGCCCTTCGCGCCCTCTAAGTGTCGGCACAGGACCCCATTCGCAGCCACCGCTAAGCGCAAGCCACGATGTGACGCCGGTCTCACCACCCAGCGCGTCTCATCCGCAACAATTAGCATACGTTCAGCACCCGTATCCTTCCTTGACACCTGGGGCACCACCGCCACAGGATCAAGTGCAGGGAGGGTATGTACCGTACTCGGCGGCAACGGCGCAGGACGATAGAGGGCCCCAGGATTATTATAGGAATAGTAATAATGAGCTGTTTTTGCCGCAGGGGAGTAGGGCATAGCGGGTTATTCGGGAACTAGGGAAGGAGATATGAGAGGAAGTTGGAGGGAGGAGAAAATATATAGAGGCATGCAACTGGCGGTTGGAGGTGCATCGGGGGAGCGTTCTTGGATATAGTCCAAAGTCAAGTGATGGAGAAGGCTGCCAGACAGGGGGGGGAGAGGGGAGGGTCAGTTCATATGCTTGCTTTGAACGTATTTATTTATTTATTTATTTTTCAGGATTACTGGATGCTTCTTTTTTCTTCTTTTTTTTTCCCTAATCCTGTTCTATAATGTACTAAGCTTTTTACTCACGAAATTATTGTGCCTATTATATGTACTGAGAGACAACATTTTTAGTACTTATTTCCTTAACGCGGTACAGTACCTGCGTATCTATGGCATGTTTGTTGCTATCAGTACTGTTTTTGTTATGAATTTCTGTTTTTTTTTGTGAGAACTTTTTACGAAACCTTCGCGGTCGATTATTATTGAAAGGGTGGGAAAGTGAAATGGAAAAAAAAAAAAAAGTTATCATATTTGGATGGAAACAGATGAACTTTTTTTTTGGGGGGGGGATTATCACCGGTACGTATTCCGAATAAGAAAAAAAAAGTGTAAACACAAAACTAGAGTTTTATATATATTCGCGCGAAGTTGTGGCGCATATATATAATCAGTACCGAATTATGCACTTTAGTCTGGAGTCTGCGCTTCAGGGTAAAATGCAACACTCACAAATATCTTGCTCAGTACCAGCCGTGGGCACTCAACTGCATTATACATATTAGGGTTAGATTGGTAGTTGAATGAATCTCGTAGCACAAATTTGCAATATGCATCACCAGAAAATGTACTTTGGACACGTACAATATACTTTCCCACTAGCACTTCGCTCGTCCCCGACCCCTTCGACCCCGAATCGCAACACGTTGTACTATATAGTTATTGAACGTCTTATACTATCTAAATTAATGTTATCGAAATGTATAAAGCCAAATTGTTCCAACAAAACCAACGCAAAGTCAGCAAACAGTCATCAAGTGATATATGTATATATATGACATCACTACTTTGCCATACAAGCCGTCGAAACTAAACACCAACGCAAAACGTGGAGGGAGAGAAAAAGAAAAAAAAAAAAAAGAGTCCAAATGATAGAATGAACACAGGAAACGTATGCCTTATGTAACGCGAATATTAACGCAACGATGCGCCCCGCTCATAAGCAGCAATTTTGCACACAGACAGCTAAAAAAAAAAGACCAAGGAACCAAACTCATAATAAGCTCAACGATCGATCACATCCAATGAACAACGGTATATCATACATCATCGTCAAACATTCCAACAAGCAGTAAAATGAATTTTCCAGTTCAAAGATACTTCCCTCACGTTTCCTCCGTGGAATACGTGCTCCCAAAAAACCTCAACACATGAATCAACCTCTCATTCAGTACAGCTCCGCCCCCCAACTTCCATGCTCTCCTTCTCCTCTCCTCCACTTCCTCCTCCAACCTCGCCTTCGCCTCCCCCTTCTCGTCATCATACCTTCGCACCATCTCCCTAATCTCCTCGCTATCCTCCACGAGCACCGTCCTACAACTCGGACACCTCGACCCAAAATGCTCTACACTGTTCTCCAAGCACTTCCTGCACACATTATGCCCGCACCTCGTCGTGACCGGGAACTGTACAAACGACAGACATACCGGACACTTCATCTCATCCGCCATGTGCTGCACAAATTCCGCCACATTGAAAGCTGGCTTGGCCAAGACCGCGGTCCAGAGACGAGTATTCTGCGTATCAGCTTCAATCCGCAACAATAACACTGCATTTGGTTTCCACGGCTTCTTCGGCTTCTTCAGTGGTGGAGTTTCACTCGGCGTAGACACGTCAACACCTGACACGTCCCTCTTTTTGGATTTGCCCTGTGCTTTCTGCGCCACTGGATCCCAGTTATCTGGAAAAACCATCTCCAGCCCTAGTTCCTCAATCCTGTGCTTTCCTTCCTCGGTCCACGGCGCTGGAGCAGGATCATCCCTACGGAATTCGTACCGTATAACGACATACCCATCCTGTCCTTTCTCCGACCAATATCTCGCTAGTTTGTAAATCCCATCATATCGGAAGCCCTCATCCGGTGCATATTTACTGTGTTTCATCTTGTCACTCCTCACAACTCTCACGGGCTTGCTTTTCCTCCAATCCCTAGCAATTGCACCCTCAGAATTAAGCTCACCCTCGTGGTCCAATGTCATTGCAAGAGCTCTATTAGATTTTGTTAGTGTTTGGTCAAACGATTGTCCTTTTGGAACCCTAGAACCATCGCTTGTGCTTCGCCCTCCAGAGCCAGTGTAGAGGAATGTGTCCCCATTGTCAACATCGTCCTTATAGCCCCCAGATAATACAATTGACTGAGAACCCGTTGTCGAGCTTCCAGATATACCAGCAACTGGTGGCCTGTGAACTCCAGATTCTGCGCACTGTATGCGATATTTCCACGTCTGGCCAACTTCAATTCCCGGTATTGGGCCAAAGTGATGTTTTCCAACAATCGTACATGTTTTTGTCAAACCCACGTTCTGCATACCACCTCCCCACTTCTTCCCAGTACTAGCACTGGAAACTTTTGACTTGCGCATTGTCTTCGGAAGTTTCTGGCCGGGTAATATGACCTGGCTTGTGTCGTGCTTGCACCTTGGACAGAACCACTCTTCTTCTGGCAACTGTGTGAGAGGAGGGTCCAAGCAACGGAGATGATAGTACATTTCACACTCATCGCAAACCAGGGTTTGGTTCTCGTCATCTTTTCCTCCGCAAACAAAGCAACCACACTGAGAACAAGGTCTCTTAGGCCACTTAAAGCATTCGTCGCATGCGTCGCCTATACTTTGTAGGATGCGAATCTCCTCATCGTCATAGTCTGTCGTGCGTGGTCCTGCTGGATACTTGGTAGGTGTGGGGTTAGGTGAGATCACACGGGTTCCGGGTATCACATCGGGACCGCTGTCGCTGTCGCTCTCGTCGTCACCTGCGAGCGGTGGGACCGGGAGGCTCTGCTTTGGTGCAGTCGGTTTCGAGGAAGGCTCTATAACTGCTTTTTTGTTTTCAGGTTCGGCAGTGGTCGGTCGAGCAAATACTTGAAGTGTTTCGTCTGCGGGCCATATTAGTAACTATGATTGCCCATCACTAGCTTGCCGATGTAATAGAAACCTTGCTTGATGCTGTACTCGAATAATGTATGCCCATCTTCCAGCTATTACGACAATTAGATTAAGCTTAATTGCGCAGCGGCGGCATACATACCGATTTGCCCTTATGGAAGACTCGCATCTTCCTGAGGTCCATTCCCATCGCTTTTGCTATCAAACCTTTCAGATGCTCCACTTTATCCGATGGCCAGATGTTGTCGATTCGTTTCTTCTCGCTTTCAGCGCCGGCATTGCCGGATTTGACAACTGTATGAGAACGCACGGTCAATCATGTTTATTCGGGTACTGAGACTAGGGGTGGGGGGCAAGGGGGGGGGGGGGGGGGGGGGGCAAAGTAGATTGGGTATAAGCGCAACACCAAGACAGCCGGACTCGAAGTGAACCCAGCACGGTATGATAACAAGTTTCTTGCCGATTACTCTTGTTTGCACTCTTGAGCTAGTCTCGGCATCCGACCCTCTCTTGAGTTCATAATGGCGTTGCGGCTTGCCGCTAGCCATGAGATAAAAATGGGGGGATAAGTTTGTAACAGGATGGGCGCTTCGGGAGGGGAGCTTGAAGTAGGAACTCACAGATCCACATCTCTGATGGCTGTATGTGAGTCCTTCGACAGTTCTGGACTATTCTTGCTGCAGGGTTGCTGCATCAGCTCGGGCAGGAGGTGGTTCGCTGCTCGGGATGAGGTCCTGCAAACGCGGAGTGCGGGCGGAGAGCTTGCGCATCCGCCCGGAGGACGCGTTCCTGCGCGAAACGTAGTTTTCGTCACGGGCGCTGCCGAACCATAGTAGAATGCAGAACGGGCCGAACGAGGACACGGCGAAGGTCATGACGTGCCGCCAAATGACGCCAAGACGCGCAGCCCGCCCTGTGCAGTTGCGGGGGAGCACTCCACATGTCAGGGAGCGTTTCTGGGGCGATATGCAACAAGCTTCCGCTTTTTCATGGATGGTTTATCATCAGGTGCGGTGGGCTTGGCAGGTTTGCTTGCGCTGCAAAAAATTCAAAGACTCCAGAAGCCGTATCGGTATCGGTATATTTATTGGCTGGCGGGTAGGTTGTGAATGGCTCTTGAACCCTTTGGAAATTGAAATTTAGGTCAGGAGTGCACCTAGATTAGAGAACGCCGCTGCCGACTGCTTCTGTTTTGTCATGGTTGACAGACAAGAGCGCACTATGCACCGCCACTCCCTTTTATGTCTCGTGATAAGGTTCTGTAAAGAAAATTGTCTTGGAATTTTGTACATATAGCGTTGAATGCTGCATCCTAACGCGCGCATGAGCAGCCAAGCGCACTCAAAGGTGCATTGCGGATGCGTTGGTCGATGCTCTAAAGAAGGAAGTACTGGCGAATGATCTTGTTCGAGGGTCTGGGAGCGAGAGCAGTGAATGTTCCGGAGATTATTTCAACCAATCGAATTTGACGCGGAGCAGTCTGATGCCAAGCCCCTCGAGAACTACGCATTTGAGGGAGAGCCGGTTATCATGGCAAGACACAGTTCAGCTCAGTCCAGGGGGAGGACCGTTCCGCGCACACATTGTGCTGTCTCTAGATAGCATCCAAGAAAGCAAGATTTCGATGCGGTTCTGTCAACGCCTGCCGCCACGCCGCGAGCGGTGAGGGGGCAGGCCGGCAGGCCCGCGCCGTGCGCAGACGGAGCCCCCCCCTCTTGGCGCCTGCTAGTGCTCGTCATCGCCCCGGGGCTACAGCCGAGCGAGCAGAGCGCTAAGCCCAGCTGCCGCTGAACCCAGCACTTACAAAGAGCAGCGCGGCCGCTCAGGATCGCCCACTGTGACCTGCTCTGCCCTGCGAGCCATCCTTCGTTCCATCGCCAACCTTCTGCGAAGCTGCTAGTGAGCGTCCATACTCACTATAAGCTATTGCTTCCTAATCCCACTTGTGCCCCTTCCTCCCCGCCTCCCCGCCTCCCCCGGTTCACGACTCTGCTTCAAGTCCAAGGCCCCCCCATAAAGACATAGCTGCCTCGTGCCTGTTGCTGCAACAGCCGAATCCGAGAATCAAGCAGACTGCGATTGCGTTGCCATTCTCCACTACATTGCGGCTACTATCACCCAATCCGCCTGCTCAATCACATCCAAAATGGTAATAGGACTTAACAATCCCCTGCCAGCAAGCCTAGCAAGTATGTTCATCCCCAACAACTCCACAATTTGCGTTCTGCTTCCCCCTCGCATCTTTCGACCACTCGCCGACAAATGATATCAAATGTCCTCAAAGTGGAAAGAGAAATGCTAACTGGACTTTCCTCCAGGTGAATGCCGAAAAGTCAGTGTTATCGAGCAACTGCGTATCTTCTCCGTTCTAACAACTCATCGTATTGTAGGCCAGCAGGATCCTCGCCTCCTTCATTGATCCAAATCAGGCATTCGGTCCGGATAAGGTTATTCCGCCCTCAGTGCTAGCAAATGCGAAAGTGGGTATACCTGATAGCAATGGAAAAAATAAAAAATAAATAATTGCATCAGCAGTTAATGCTAATATCGCTGCTTGTAGGGGTATAATTTACGCCCCCAATAACTGCAAGACCCTGATTAACCTTTGACAGATTGGCGATCCTTACGGTGATTAAGGGCGGGTTTCTGGCGTCTGTAAGAGTCGGTTCTGGGCTAGTAATTGCACGCTTATCTGATGGATCATGGTCCGCACCATCAGCCATCGGTACTGCTGGGTATGTTCATTGATCAATGCGCCTGTTACCGTTCATATACTCATGGTAGATTATCAAACATACAGAGCAGGTTTTGGGGGTCAAATTGGTGCTGAGCTCACAGATTTTGTGATGATATTAAATGACGCAGCAGCTGTAAAGACATTCTCACAAGTGGGCAGCATCACTCTCGGAGGAAATGTGTCCATTGCGGCAGGGCCTGTAGGGAGGAATGCAGAAGCAAGTGGTGCGGCAAGCTTGCGATCAGTTTCCGGCATCTTTTCTTACAGGTAAAGCAGCTTCCTTTTCCAATGTATCGTACAGCCGCTAATTGATCTCTCATTACATAGCAAAACCAAAGGCCTCTTTGCAGGAGTTTCACTTGAAGGCTCTGTAATTGTCGAAAGAAAAGATGCAAACAGGAAATTCTATAATGCCAATGTATCGGCAGCGCAGTTGCTCGGGGGTAATATCCCTTCTCCACCCGCCGCTGATGCTCTAATACGAGTCCTGAACGCAAGGGTCTTCCGTGGTAACTGGGATACTTATGGCGATGACATGTATAACGATATACCAGTTTATGACGATGAGCGTGACTCATCTGTTTGGGAAGGACGCACTGGACCGGCTTATGGTGAAGGACGGAGGAGTAGCGTCGGTAGTGGGGTATCACGCGCTCCTACATGGCATAACGACGTGTATGACCGGGAGCCCTCATACAGTACTCCAAAAAGAAGCAATACGGTAGCTCAAAGAGGCAGTGTGCGGAGCGCTAATCCGGAAGTTACTTTTGACAATATCGCCAATTCCACGAGTCAGCAGTTTCAGCGCCAGTACTTCAATTCAACATACTCTGATAATGGTCCACTTCCGGGCAGTACAACCAAGGGGCTGTCACCTGGGCGGCCAACTGCACCCAAACCTGTGTTCAACAAGCCTGGAACTAGAACCTCAACAATTGGTCCAAATCAAGCTGTGGCATTGTATACATTTGAGGGTGACCAGGAGGGAGATTTGTCGTTCAAAAAGGTGACATTCATATTAAGATATATTTCGGGTCATCAAATCTAGTTGCTAACTTTGATACCAAGGGTGACATAATCACAATTACAAAAAGAACAGATTCAAAGAATGTCAGTACCCTCGTATACTCTTATTATTATATCAGCTAACTGTGTGTAGGATTGGTGGACCGGGACGATAGGTGAGCGATCAGGAATCTTCCCAAGGTATTTCACGATAATGTCACTATGCCACAATGTTCACTAACTTTGCTAGCAACTATGTGGATACGGCGTGAACTTGGATATCATATGCCACATTTCCTCCGGGGTTCGAGACTTGAACGATACGAGTACTCACTTCCGTTTTTCATACAATACTCGAATCCCTTGCAGTTTCATATTGAGTTGCCAGTGTATTCTGTATTTTGATGTTCTCCATCTTTCCTCTGTTTGGTGCTGAGATTCATGTGTCCTGTGATTGCGAATTGAAGAACGCTTGTTATTTCTCCTTACTGCTCTCCTCTTGTCAGCTTCTAGCCTCACACATCATGTTGTATATTCGTGTTCCACAGGAGTATCTTCGTTTTGGAGCTCTTTTGGTAGGACATTTGCCATATCTTTGGAGGTGCTTGAATGAGCCTTTTCTTTATGCCAGGAATCACCTATGTATGTGAACATTCGAATTATGGGGGTCGTGATAGTGCCAATCACACTTCAAAAGATGAGTACGATTGTTCCTTATAATGTGTCGCTTAATGGGCTTGTGCAATGCACGCTTGTAACCTATGGATAAGGTAATATTTTTCCTTTAGAGCTTCCTCTGACACGGTGTCCAAAGGAGTGCCAGTATGGTACATCTCCACAGCGAAAGAAAAAAAAAAGAATGTGCAAGAACGTTGCTCATATCAAGAGATGCAGTGAGACTGCGTGCCAGCCGCACAAACCTATGTAGGCCTTGTGGGGTTCAATGGAAGGAGATTCTCGGCTGCTTCCACGTGCTCCATTGTGCGGTCGCCTAAGTGGACTTCCCAGTTGGGCTGATATAAGAGAAGTGCAAAAAGGTAATAGCATGTGCGTACAGCATGAAGGATTAGTCCCATGGTGAAGGTTGTGCTCTATCAGCCTCGAACCGTGCTCCGTGTCATTAGCCCAACTGTTGGGGGGGGGGGGGGGGGGAGGTTAAGCGTTTGAATCGCCGAGTCTGATCCAGGAGCCAAGACACACTTGCACAGGGGAACATTGGACAGGGGACATTTAGCGCCAAGCCGCTATAACAAACAACTAAGGAAACAACACACCTCACCGATTGCGAGCAGATGCGGAGCTCGAAAGTACAAGGCGCCCGCGAGACTCCGATGGGATGTTTCCGAGCTTCCTAGTTCCTTCTCTTGCCAAATGACTTGCAAGGCCAGAACCGGCTCCATTGCATGAGCGTCGGCTCTTTCTGTCGAGCACTTACTCTAGGTTCCTGAGAAGGCTAGGTTAGGTATGGGAAGCCTCTGCCTTGCTCGCACGGAATTATGATAGCGGTTGTTGCAGATTTGGGGGGTTGCAGCCAGGGTGGGGTTCCGGGGTGGGGTTCCGGGGCGGGGTCTGGACTGGATTCCTGTCTGCTGGGCAATATTCACTGCTTTCAAGTGGTTGTTCAAGCATCGCACATCCATAGATGCGGAAGCAGAGGGCGTGAAGTGTGATGCATCCAATTGCGCCTCTCACTCCGCTGCCTCCTAAACTGCCCCCCTGCGTTGTGTCCAGCGTTAGAGTAGCTGCACGTGGGGGTGGAAGCCAGCCTAGATCTGTAAGTACAGCCGCAGCAGCCTCCCATGCTGCCGTAAAGTGGGGGGTGGCCCCATCCCGCTCGCCTCGCGTGTGTCAGCTTCTTGCAACTGCCCTGTCTGCCTCCCCGCGTCCAATTCCCGCTGGTGGTCCCCCAAAGAACCATCTCTGCCACTCGACCTACTGTCGAGGCTGTCCCCGATCTGTGGCCTGGATCTACGTCACCCAGCTGCTCAATTGGTGTCCGCCTGGGCGGCTTCGAGTCAGCAGGAAGCGGAGAGCAGAGTGTGCCCGCTCGATGCGCCGTAAAGCGCAACTGCAAGGCTCACGCACGCACGCACGCACATCACTGGTGCGTCTATGAGTAGGCAGTCCGCTGTTCCCTGATCCAAAGTGGAGAGGTGCGGGCGGGGTCCCTACAGCTGCCCCTCCTTCCTCGCTGGCGATAAGATACCTCAGCATCGAGGCCGCCATCCCAGCGAAGACAGACACCCGCTGCGTGTGGCCCAAGCAAATAAAACGGGGGCAACTCTGACCTGCTCCTTCCACGGTACAGCTTTTAAGAGAGAGCTCCTCCCCCGCCGTCCTCCCCGCCGTCCTCCCCGCCGTCCCTCTCCCCATTGCTGCCCCTCTCTGTTCACCGAGACAGCACACCCGCTGCATCCCACACCCGCCACCTCCCCTCATCTGCTCTGCATTGCCGTAGCCACAGCTTCCGAGGCCATCCTTCAGATCCGTTTGTATTAGTGGAGCCATCTCGACTGAGTGCTGTCCGCAATCTGGTTCTAGAACGACTAAGTAGCATTCTAGACAGCTGCTGTGAGCAGCAGCAGGAATTAGGTTCGCTGAACCCCCCATGTATCCCACACTAAGAAAGCCCCAAAAGTTAGGAAAAAAGAAAAGGAGATAGGGAGGGGGGAAAAAAACGGGAAGGCGAAGGCATTACAAAAAAAGAAAAAAAAAGGGAGTAAAAAAGATCACAAACTGGGCAGTGGGGAGCTTACAAGTTTGCCAGGTCTAGCAAGGTCTCGCCCAATAAGTCTACCGAAGGCCCAAACGTTTCAATCACTACAATCTGCATTCTGTGAAACCTCTACGAAAAAAGTCGTCTGACTCCAAGCTTCGGTGTCTATAAAATTCTACTCCGTGCGTTACCCGGCCCTGAAACATCCAATTACTCAACCCCCAGAGTTTCTTATACTTAAGGGTCCAATACTCCTCCTTCACATACCGTCAAACTAACACCAATTCCCGTTGTCTTTCTTCTCCACAGGTTGCTTTTAAATCCATCCGTCCAACCTCTTAGATCCCTTTTTAGTACAACCGGTCTCCTGTGAGCTCGTATTAAGGCCACTATACAATGGATACATCTCAAATTCCTCCTGTCAGCCTCCCTATGTCACCAGCACCAGCAGCGAGTACAAGCAATGTCCGTGTTGCCCTTCCAGACACCCTTCGCAGATTCTGCCTCGATGGAAAAGTTGCAGTCGTCACGGGGTAATTCAGTCATCCTAAGATAGTTCAGCAAATATCTGGCTAATATCCCTTAGCGGAGCCCGTGGCTTAGGCTACTGCATGTCCGAGGCCCTATGCGAAGTCGGTCTTAAGGCAATCGCCATCATGGATGTTCTTCAAGAGCATGGAGATGCTGCGGCTGCCGAATTGCATAGGAAATACAATGTTGCCACTGCGTTCTACAAAGTGGATGTGCGAGATGCCCAGGCCGTCTCTGACGTTATCAACAGTGTAGGTCATTGGGCCCCTTCGTGGGACTGTGGCAGATTGCTAAACGCTATGACTACAGATTGCCAGTGATCTGGGTGGAATTGATATTTTGATTTGTTCTGCGGGTATTGCAGAGTATGCGGCAAACTAGATCTCTTTGAAAGCAGAATATTGCTGACGTAATACAGCTCCAATATTCCTGCGGAAACCTACGACGTCGAGAAATTCCGAAGATTGATCGATATCAATCTCACTGGTACCTTCCTTTGCGCTCAGGCCGCTGGAAGGATCATGATTGAGCAGAAGACAGGTGGATCAATTATCTTCATAGCATCAATGTCAGGCCACATTGTCAATTGGCCCCAGCAACAGAGTTGCTATAACGCCTCCAAAGCTGGTGTCATTCAGCTTGGAAAATCACTTGCTGCTGAATGGGCCCCATACAACATCCGCGTCAGTATGTATCCCATACTTGCCTGATACCTTACGGAAAATCCAGGACTAATCTCTCTAGACTCGATTTCCCCGGGTTATATGGATACTGCCCTCAATCGTGTTCCAGCTTTGGAAGCTCAAAAGAAGCTATGGTGTTCTAGAACCCCCATGAACCGATTGGGAAATGTCGATGAATTAAATAATATCGCCGTATTTTTGGCCTCTGATGCATCTACATTCATGACTGGCTCCGATTTGATTATTGATGTACGTGGAAACTTTCCTGGACGACTTGTTCTAATCACTGACATTGGTGTAGGGTGGGTACTGTGTTTGGTAAACCTATGCACTAAGATATCCAATTTCTTTTTGTTCTCTATTAGCGGTTTGAGCGGATATCGGCATTAGATCTTACGAACTGGTATTGTTGTTTCATGGGATAAAGAAAACGATTTCATCGACAATTTCTGCGCAAGAAGGCAACTGTCAGTGGAATGAGCATGATTTTTTCTTTCCTTTTAAATTGAGCCCAGTGGCGAGGATAAAAAATGGGTATACACCTATACCACAGATTGAGTTTATATGTCTGCGTCGGTCTCTATTTATTCGTCTTTCTGATTGTAATAGCCAGTTTTGCGCTGTATCGGCTCTTTCTTATAGGGGTGCATTTTGGTTGGGTTGGATAATCAATCGATGGTTTAGGCTCATGTGGGCCTCTCCCTTGCTTCAGTTTCAAAAGTACGCTCCACTTACGCTTGTGACGTAGAGATTCACATAAGACCTTGATCTTCTACTCCTCTGCAGGGCGATAACAGATTTAGTTACCGGCAAGGACTGTGCGTGCATGTAGATCTACAGCTTGTTGTGCCGGAGCAGCTCCATACGTAGTCAGGTTTTGCATACAAGGGGCAAGCTGCTGGCCCGAAGCAGACTTAGAAGTTGACATTTCAGGTTTCACAGCTAGATTTGGAAACTAATGCCAAGGATCGTGAACAAACTTGGTCCGTGCACCCCGTCCTACCACGGGAGCCTATCCGATACAAGGGTAATGGGGGGTTTAGCGCGTCTGTGGCGCTGGGGTATGTAGCTCAGGGGTATTTGTACGGAGTACGGATACTCAATCTGATTTTGGGGCATAGCCTTGTCCCGGAAAATTGCAAGCAGGATGCTCGATGCTAGCACTTGCATGCATTTTATGTTATTCGGTGCATGTCTGGAAATGCTGCTAGAGCCGCAGCCGAGTCTGCAGATGATTGCTGCTTCTGCCCCATACATGTTACTGGAGCCGCACAGCCAACTTACAGAATTTCTGATACACCCTAGCAGCATCTTTGGCAGGTACCATATCACGGGTTCCAGAAATCATTGAATGTCCTGGCGTCACGTGACGTAATATATCCTGAAGCTGCTCCATAAGAACGTAACAAGGAACGTAGCACTAGGCATCCGACTCCACCCGGCGTTGAATGATGAATGCGCCATTCATGTACGTGAACTTGGGCTCCCACTGGTTGCAGTAAGTGTAGTTTGGATGGAGGGCGCAAATGCGAAGTCCAAAGCTATCAGATGTCTTCCCCTATTGCCAGCGCTCTAGGACAACGGGCTAGCTATGAAGAATGCACGTGACGTCGAGTGGGAAGTGGCGAAGGACTATTTCCTAACCCATATATGAACAGACCCAGCAGGGGGGAGGGGGCAATTTCGTCAGAAACATCTTTCCTTTATATTAGTTGAGGTCGGCATAGCATCTATTCATAAGACGAAGTTTACGGCAAACAGAAGTAGTATGCTTGCTGAAGCTCTTCACAACGGCAAGCGCCCCAGTCCCCCGACTCTGTAAGCTCAATTCCTCATGCACATGCTTCAGGCGCTTTCTTTTATGTATTTTCCAGACATCGACTGTGGTTGCATTAGAAAACATATCTTATCGCCATCGGGCACATTATGACACAAAACGTGCCGATTGTGACCGTAAGCAAGGGTTTGGGGTCGAGTGAACGCCTTAGTCACCCGATGGCTCAGCTGCACTTGCCTCGCCAACTTTTATGTGTGCGTGCTTAAATGCGTGTGGTCACAGTTCGAACTCAATCTGCACCGCAAACTCAGATTCCCTGACGTCCTCGCCCACCCTCCTCCCCTTCTCCAAATATTATCACATCGCTGCCGAAGGTAGGCTTTCCGACAAAGCATACGCTTCCTTTCTCTCCTTTCCTAGCAAGTGCCTGTGCTGCCCCCTCTCCCCCTCCCTCACGCCCCCAGTGCTCTGCATCCGTGCATCTGTCCTGTGTGCTAAGATACAAGCCACGCCACTTGTGTTCGCCATCACCTTCTGCCTTGCAATTTTATTTCCTTTTTATTTTCCTTTTTACTTTTCACTTTCTGACTTTGTTGGTAAATTTTATTCAACCAACGTTCCGACGAGCTGGCTGTATTTTCACTCTGACTAGATTTGACTGACCCAATTAGGACGTTGCGGATCAGGCCTCACCTCTAGAATCGATTCTCGGCTTGCTGATCAACCTTAGTAAAATTTAAGTTTCATTCAGAAGAAAAAAGAAAACGCTAGGAACAGCAGAATAGCAGGATTGGAAGAGATAGCATAAGAGGCATCGAGAGAAGGAGAGCCTTAAGGTGGTAGTCTGGTTCGAGACTGCTTAAGGTCACATCTCACGGACGGTATTTCGCGTATCGGCACTTTTCGGTGTGCATAGCACTTATACCACTCGCCCTCTAGTAGACAAGAACGTCTCCACGAAGGCTGCCGGCATAGCTTCTATAGGCACTCCTTCGCCACCGTCCAAGAAATCGTTACCTAGAAACTTTCCCCTCCCTCAGTGGTTGTGGATGGCGTACGCATAGCGCATGGAGCTTCCACTACGCAAGGCAGATAAACCTACTTGTGACTTGACAACTGCTCAAGGCTCGCTGATTCCAACTGCTACACCTTCACCAACTTCCACAACATCCTCGAGCTCCTCATCTACGCACGCTCTGAGCAACACGAGGTAGTTATAGACTATTTTTTCGATTCTTGTACAGTCCTCCATCACATCGTACTTTTATCTCTCAACCCCTCACACCATCACGTCTCCCACTTTCATTTTTCTTCAACAGTCAAGTTCTATTCTGGATCGAATACCTGTTCATGCCTCCTTCTAGAGTTACTCGTTCCTCAACGAGACTATCGTCTGATCAGAATAATTCGACCAATACTGCACATCCAACTCCTACTGCCTCATCTGCCACAGCAGCTTCGGCACAAACTCGATCAAATAGGAAGCGAAAGAGTCAAGACCAACCACCAGCTGAAGTAGAAACTACCAGCTCAGTGCCCAGGAGGAAACGAGCCAAATCTCAAGCGGATCATAATACTGAACCACTTTCGCCACCCAAAACTAGAAAGCGTAAAGGGAAAGCAGCAGTTACTGGAACAGCACTAGGGTAATTGCAAACTGAAACTGCAATAGTAATATGAAAGCTAACCATTGCCTAGAGAATTGACTTCAACCTCTGAAACAGTCGGTGCTTTGAAAAGAAGATCTACCAGGAACCATAAAATAACAGGTTATACTCCAAGGCTGTGAACTTTATTAACAGTTGAAACTAACACACGTTGCTCGATAGATACATCTTCTGGTACACGCCACACCAGTAGGATGAGTGGAATCAGCCAACCAGATCCAGATAGTGCCATGACGGATGTCACTGAGAAACCAGAGGAGGATGTTCGGTCTGAAGCTGAGGATCATGACCATGACTTTGCAGAGCAGGCGTTGAGGGATGCGGAGGATGCTATGGATCAAGATGGTGAAGAATATGATCGAGATGATGATGATGATGGGTTCGATGAGCGATACTTAGGGGAGCTGGTGGGTTGTTTGCGCCTGGATTCCGGTCAAACGGCATGGTATCAATCTCGGGGTTATCTCCACGGTTACGGGAGATCTTGAATCAGATACGACAGAAGGATGATCCGACAATACAGATGTTAGCTTTACAGCAATTGGCCGAAATATTGTTGATATGTACAGAAGACAACCTGTCAGGGCACTTCTCACCAGATCAGTTCATCAAAGAATTGGTTAGTATAATGCGGGACCCGAGCCCCACGGGAATAGAAAACCCAGAGATGATGCTCCTCGCTTGCCGATGTATATCCAACATCATGGAGGCTTTACCTGCCGCTGTCTCTAATGTTGTGTTCTGCGGCGCTGTTCCCGTTTTATGCCAAAAGCTGTTGGAAATCTCGTATATTGACCTGGCTGAGCAAGCTTTGAGTGTAAGTAGTAAAAGCGCGTGTGTATAATCATTGCTACTGACGATTTTTAGACACTCGAGAAGATTTCAGTGGAATACCCGAGTTCGATTGTAAGGGAAGGAGGATTAACGGCATGCCTGTCATTCCTGGACTTCTTCGCCACCAACGTTCAGAGGACTGCAGTTACCACTGCGGCAAATTGTTGCCGGCATCTCAATCCGGAACATTTCGCTACGGTCCGTGATGTGATGCCAATACTGTTGAACGTCCTAGGTTGCAGTGATCAGAAAGTCTTAGAACAAGGCTGTTATTGTGTATCCAGAATCGTTACAAGCTTCAACAAAGCCGAACAGCTAGAACAGTTGATCACCAATGATATGCTGAAAGCTATTCTGAACCTACTACTCCCAGGGACAACAAATCTCGTTGGACCAAAGATACATACGGAGTTTCTTCGCGTTCTATCACACACTGCCAAATCTTCACCTTCATTGGCTGTCGACATGTTGAAGATGAATATTGTTGATACACTATATCAAATCTTGACTGGAGTCTCCCCGCCTTCGGAGCAAGAACTTGCTACAACTAGGAATGACAGCGTAGTCATAATGCAGGCGTTGATACACAGACCCAGAGAGCATGTTTACGAGACGTTGAATGTCATTTGCGAATTGCTTCCTGATTTACCACGTGGTAAGTACCTCTTTTGACGTTCAGCTCTACAGTACTGACTCCTTGGTTTTCAGATGACATTCAATCGTCCTTATTGCAACTCATCAGCACAGGTATTCCGGATATCTCTTCCGATGAAACGCACAAGAAGAGATTGGAGCTACTTGGTGGGTGTAAAGCAGAACTAAAGCGATTTGCCATAATCCTTCTTCCAACTTTGACCGACGCTTATTCCAGTACCGTCAACCTCAATGTGCGACAGAAAGTACTATCAGCTCAATTGAAGATGATCTCAAACCTGGATACAGATATACTTGAAGAGGCCTTGAACAATGTGGCTTTCGCCTCATACCTTGCTTCCATTTTGTCCCAACAGGACAATCCAACATTGGTACTTGCAGCTATCCAAGCAGCTGAACTCTTACTCCGTAGATTGCCAGAGATATACAGATATCACTTCCATAGAGAAGGTGTCATCGCGGAAATTTCGAAATTGGCGGCCAAGCAGGAGTCAGAACCAGAAGTTACAAAAGGTCAAACCAAAGATGAATCGCAGGCATCCGACGATAATCAGGAGCATGATGACAAGAATTCAGAAGTCTCTCATGGTAGTGAGGATCACTTGACCTCATCCCCCGTTAGCTCTAGGTCATCATCATCCTCCAGACATCTTCCTATAAATCCAACAAGTACAATGAATTCTTGGATCGCTGCACGAGCTGCCAAGTTTATGGAAGCTCACGATAAAGACGAATCTGGAGCAATCAAGCATAAGGCAGGGGATATATTAGAGGACCTAAAAACCCTTGCCGAAGACATGAAGTCAACTGATGACTACTATGGGGTTTTTAGACGGCTGGTGAAACATTTTGACAGTAATAACTCACTTGCATCAATCTCAAGCTTTGAGCTTCTGAATTCGAATATTGTTGACGCCTTCCTTACTGCCCTTGGCACCACCGGTGGTAAGTATTATTCCTTCCACCTACTCCATATCTATACTAAGTAATAACAGAAAACCAAAATGTTGAGGCTCGTCGGGCTTTTTTGGAAGTATTTTTGCGTTCAGACGGAGCTGCCGAACAATCACCCTTTGCAGTACTGGTATCTAAATTACAAGATCTTTTGAGCAGGTCAGAGCATTTTGAAGTTGTTACAGTACATCAAAACAGCTATGATGGAAACAGAAGCAGTGCGGCCTCAATGCTAGCCAAACAGCTCCGCTTGAAACTCGTAGCGGATGACGACTCTGAGATTCCTCGCCCGTACCGAAATATCATGGTTTCAATTCATGCGATCGCAACCTTCAAAGCGTTAGATGACTATTTACGCCCGAGAATCTCCCTTTCTGACCGGCCAAAAAGTTCACGTAAATTACCTAGTGGGAGCGGTGCAGGCGGACTTTCCAGCGCGTTTGCTGCATTTGCTGCCGCTGCCAACCTTGCTGGTCAGAACTCTTCGGCTCCTACTCACCGAAACAACGCAGCTGGTGAAGGGACGTCTTCAAATCCTAAGTCGACGAGATCATCCACGAGGCGGAAAACAAAGAGTTCTAAGACGCCAGCTGAGGGTTCGTCAACTACATCGCATGCTAAGACGTCAATGAAAGAATCCTCCTCCTCGAGACAAGCATCTGGGCAGGAGCCGCTGGAATGCATGGATGAACGACAGGTTACAGATGACGAGGAAATGGATGAAATGGATGCAGTGCTGGATGATCTTGATAGAGAGCTCAATGAGGAAGATGCAGAACCCGAGGCTGGAGCCGTCAGCATGGAGGTTGCTGCTGGCGGTAAGGTGACCGCGCGGAAAGACGATGGTACAAGAGTTGCAACACCACAGCAAAACACTCCAGTTCGTGCAGGGTCATCCACAGCTCAATCTTCGTCCTCCTCCAAACCTACATCATACGCTGCTGCGCTCAATTCACCGCAGGATTGGCATATAGAATTTAGCATTGGAGATCATGTCATATCAAATGATACCACTATCTACCGGGCCGTGCAGATGAGTAGGACGGACGGCGTTGGGGAGCCCAATTACCGCAATGTTTGGTCATCAGTCCATCCGATTAAGTTCAGACGTGCTCCAGGCCCCGCTCACCCTGAGGGTGCATTGTCTCCTACGCCAGACCCCGTCATTACGACTTCTGGTGTTCCTGCTTCTCTAGATAAGAACAAGGTTTCCTCCTCAATCTTGCATCTATTGAGCATTCTACATGCTTTGAATACCAATCTGGATGATGTCTTCGGTGATGAGGAGACAAGTAGGCCATTACAACCACAGCCTCTGAGCCAATTTGTCAACACTAAATTAACTGCGAAACTCAACCGTCAACTCGAAGAACCATTGATAGTGGCAAGGTAAGTTTATTTCAGAAACTCAAGATCTATCATTTTTTCTAACAATCTTCTGCAGTGCTTGTCTACCTAGTTGGAGCGAAGACCTTGCACGGTTTTATCCATTCCTATTCCCATTCGAGACACGCCATCTTTTCCTCCAGTCCACTTCTTTTGGATACTCTAGATCAATGTCGAGATGGCAAAACGCTCAGGCGTCAAGCGACTCCAGACATGACAGACGTGATGAGAATAGGCCCTTTTTAGGCAGACTGCAGCGACAAAAAGTGCGGATATCGCGTGTTCGCATCCTCGAATCAGCCATCAAGGTTATGGAGCTATATGGAGCTTCTCCCAGTGTGCTGGAGGTTGAATACTTCGAGGAGGTTGGAACCGGTCTAGGCCCGACTCTTGAGTTCTATTCCAGTGTTTCTCGAGAGTTTTCAAAGAAGAAACTGAAGTTGTGGCGCGAGAATAACGTGGATGGAGATAGCGAATACGCGTTTGGAGAGCAAGGACTATTCCCAGCTCCTATGAGTGCAGCAATGGCAGAGTCAGAAAATGGAAAAAAAGTTCTACATTTGTTCAAGATGCTTGGGAAGTTCGTTGCCCGGTCAATGCTAGACTCTCGCATCATTGATATATCATTCAATCCTACTTTCTTCCGGACTGGTGAAGGAAATTCTGCCGTACTTCCATCACTGGGCGCCGTTAAGGCAGTGGACAGGAGTCTTGCAAATTCGCTCAAACTACTGCGAAAGTTTGTGGCAGCGAAGAAGAAGGTTGACGATATTAGAAGCCTTAGTGTAAGCGAGCGAAAGAAGAGAATAGCTACCATAGCGATCGACGGCGTCAACGTTGAGGATCTGGCTCTTGACTTTACACTGCCAGGCTATCCGCATATTGAATTGGAAAAGAATGGAAGCAATATACCTGTGACCATTCACAGCGTTGCAAGATATATTGACGCAGTCATTGATCTTACCCTTGGAAGTGGAGTACAGCGACAGGTGGACGCATTCAAAGCTGGGTTTTCTCAGGTGTTCCCTTACACTGCATTAAGAGCTTTCACCCCTGATGAACTGGTAATGATGTTTGGAAGGATTGAAGAAGACTGGTCCCTTGAGAGTAAGTATTATTTTCCATAAGGTAGATGTTTGAACAAAATACTGACACACGACTAGCTTTGACGGACTCCATCAGGGCAGATCACGGATTCAACATGGACAGCAAGAGCGTGCGGAATCTGCTTCAAGTGATGAGTGAACTAACAATTCCTGAACGACGTGACTTCTTACAATTTGTCACGGGTAGTCCGAAACTTCCTATCGGAGGTAAGGCGTTCTTCCTCTCTTACCATTATACTCTCTAACATGTGATCAGGATTCAAAGCACTTACTCCCCTCTTTACCGTGGTTTGCAAGCCAAGTGAACCACCTCTCACCTCAGATGATTACCTGCCAAGTGTCATGACCTGCGTCAACTATTTGAAATTGCCTGACTATTCTAGCTTGGAGGTATTAAGAGACAGGCTGAAAGTTGCTATCAAGGAAGGGCAAGGGGCATTCCATTTGTCATAAAAAGTTACATTTACATCACCAAGAAAATGCTACACAGCTGGATCATCGTAGCAGTATCAATGGGAAACACTAAATTCCTATCTACGATCAAGGAATCGTGTTCCCTGAGATTATCTTTCCTGTACCGGGTTTTTATCTCTAATATTCTAGCTTTCTGTTATCTACTCTGAATTTTATTTCTACCTCTTTGCTCAAGCTTGCTTTGGTTTTTTTCATTGGTTCTGGGTGAAAGAATTCATATTTTTCTGGTAATCTTTTGTCACTGTGCTGGGTGCTTTCCTTTTCCTTTTCTCTCTTTTCCTTTTTGTTTCGCAAATGGGGTATCTTTTGTGTTTTGTTCATATGCTGCTCTATTTTCTGCGCTTGCGCAAGTGTGTATTCATTTCTCCTTGTCATTGAATAAATTGGGTGGCATAGTAGTTTTGACAGTAAAACTTTGCTTGGGATCTGGCGGAACTGGTTGAGTGGGAATAAAAGTGGTGAAGCTTTGGGGATGGAGATTGTTGTAGGAAGTAGGGTAGTGGAACGGAGGTGTAGGTTAATATGCGGAGACAGTGTTGGACAGGCTGGGGGGGTCTTTGTCTTTCATCCCCTACTTCTAAAATAAAAATAAAAAAATAAAAAAAAAAAAGGAAAGAAAAAGGAAAAACTCTGGAGTGGGAAAGAAGAGAAAAAACTTATTTTGTTGAGCATGGTATATATTTTTCATATCTCAATTTTCAATTATTGTATAATTTTGAATATAGCAGATGATTATTACAAAATGCTCCTTTTGTAGGATTTTTTATGCTTTTTCGTTTTCTTTTTTTTTTTAGAATGTCCTTCCGTAATGTTATAAATGTATCTTTCATTCACAATAAATTTGAAAATCGGTATAAAACCCTAGTACTACACAATCTCTACTTTCGTGCTATATACGAATTTCTTGTTCTTTTTTTTCGTTTTCTTTTCCCTTTGTAAGTTTTCACATTTTATTGAAAGGATTATAAAGCAGCATTTGTCTGAAGTTAGCGTCGGTGCGCCAGCACTGCACCAAGTGAGGGTAAGGTGTGAGAGAAAGTGCTCTGGTAGAAGCCACGGTCAATGGAGCGAAAAAGCTAAACGAAAAAAAAAAAAAAAACAACTCGGATCGGGCTCTGTCCGCATCGAGTCGGCAGTTGAGGGTAACGAGCAATGGCGAGAGTAACGAACTACACAATCCTGGGTCGAATTCAAAAAGTACAATAGATGACGTATGTATGTAGATATCATATACAATCTAGGCTAGCATATCATTTCTCAAAAAGGCAAAAAAGCATAAGTGGAAAAAAAAGGGCAAAAAAGAAGCGAAGAAAAACAAAAAGGACATTTTTTCTAAAATAATTAAACGACAAACCCTCCAATGGTCTTTCATTACTCATATGCATATCTCATTTCAATTACATTAACGTCGCATGTATCCTCCATTATACACCTTACTCTGTCCCAAAATACTTGTCACAAATCACAAATATCGGACATCCAGCACCCATTTTTATCCTCCTATCTCGCCCAATGCTCTTGTTTCAGAAGCAATACAAAAAAAATGCAACAGGATAATAAGAGAAGCAAATAAATGAAGAAAAGGAAAAAAAGAAATATGAAAATGAAAAGATGCCCCAAGAATCCTAAAATTACACTTGCATTATAGACTTCCCATCCAATAGTACTACAATCGACACTTACTCAGCGCGAGTTCCTTAACATTCCGTTTCCCATTTTTTATCCATCGCAATGCGGAATTTAAATGATACGAGAAGAGACAAGGATATAACAATGTGGGTATTTTTCTTTTTTATGAATGAGCAATTGAACTGAAACAATTAAAGGAGAAAGATTTGCAGTAGTAACTGGTATATTGCTTCTTGCGAAGGAAGACAAATAATGGTGCTTCCGGCTGCAACAAGCATTAAAGTCCTCCAACAAATAATAGAATATTAAAGAGAAAACGGAGAAGAGAAAGGAGTAAAGCTAGCCCAACGAAGTGGTTGATCGTACGACTAGACATTGCCTGCATAGAGAGCGTTAGGTACCCAAAGGTTTCACGTTACAATGATCAAATATCAGGCGAACTTACCAAGTACAACCATGAAGCGAAGACGCGCATCCTTATCACCCTCAGCAATCAAACTCTCATCCAAGATAAGACTGGAGCTCTTCCAACCCCAGCTCTGGCTGAAATTAAAGCTATCCGGCCCAGAGCTGAACATACTCAAAACCTTACCCTTCTTGCTTGGGCTGAATATCTTGAAGTATGTCTGCACCTGTGGTCTAGCATCTGTATAGTAGCTGATAGCAGGCACCTGTGAACCCTGGTGTGTTTGCTGTATCTCCATAGTTGCATCCCCAAGTCCACTACTATTGCGAACAGAGCCTGTGTTAGAGTGGGGAGCACTTCCCATCATTGAATCATGTCCCATGAGTGTAGTCTCATCACTGTTATCGTAATCCATCGTGCTACCATTGGGTCTACTTGCAGACCTTGACGTTGAGCTGGAGCCGTCCAAATCGACATGGCCCATCAACATAGACTCGCCCTGCAAACTGCCAGGCATACCATGGGCATACCCTGTAGCCGCTATGTTAAGTGCACTCTCCCGGTCTTTAGCTCGGTGAAGGTAGACACCCAGTTGCACATTCTTACTTGATCGCACCTTCTGGATGTAGATATTCCAATGGCTCCCTGCGTAGAACACAGTTTTTGAGTATACCCTCTTCTTCTCTTTCAGTGCCCGCACTGCTCTGAATTCAGCGCTAAAACGGAATGGGGGAAAATATGAATATCTGATTTCATCACGATGACCAAGATCCATCATTAAGGAGCTATTTCCATTTCCAGACATTGCAGCAACAGTCAGTTCTTGTCCATGAAGAAGTGCTCGAGCACCGCGGGGCTGATTTAGTAATGGCAACGATCCGGGAGCCTGGTCTGGAAGGGCCATGTGATCACCAATCACTATTGTTGAATCCTCAGTAGGAATGATAAAACGCTTTGGGGCCTTGCGCCCAAAACCAAAAGCTTCATCTAACAAACTAGGTGCAGGGCTTCGGCTAGGTACGCAAGGAACCATAACAGGAGAAGTGGACTTCTCGCTGGTCTGCGGTGTATCAATATTCGACACAATTCTGTTTGATCCTTTACTCTTCTTTGCCTCTGAATCCGAATCGGACAACACTAATTTCTCCGTAAGGCCTAACTCTGGAGAGTTCAATGGCGCATTGAGAACTTTTTGCCGAAGAAGCATTTGATTCCTATTGATTACAAGAACAATTAACACGATAGACTGGATTTGATGGGGATTAAACGTACCATAATGCTTCCCTAATGACCTCACTGGGTACAACTAGCCTGCCTAATACATCCTTATCTTCTGCAATCTTTTGTAATTCCTCGAAGCTCATATGCATGTAGTATATTCCATTTTCCAGTAAGTCTTTCAACGGCTTTATGTCAGCCTCATAATCCTCCTCAAGCATTCCGTCCTCGCTAGTGGTATCCTCAACAGAAAATGCTGTTTCTCTGCCAACTTTATCTTTATCTACGCCAACTGTATGGCAAATTCGCCAGTCAATGATTTCCTTAACAAAACAATATCGCAACCACTCATCCGGCACATAAAATCCATCAAATCCTATGATTTCCGCGGCAAGCTCTCCGGATATACCGTCCCACTCTGTCATATCCATTTCCCATCCATCTCTATAAAGCATCGCTTTCGCTGAATCCAGTAACCTATCAGTCTGGTGTCCATAGTAGCTACCTGTCACAAACTTAAGGACTTTTGCGATGTTGCTAGTCTTCAAATTCTTCAGCAAACTTGC
The DNA here is from genome assembly GCA_015179045.1 of Kalaharituber pfeilii. Lineage (NCBI taxonomy): Eukaryota > Fungi > Ascomycota > Pezizomycetes > Pezizales > Pezizaceae > Kalaharituber > Kalaharituber pfeilii. Next base: position 59,330 of record WHUZ01000027.1, read on the forward strand.
GACGCAAGACTCTGCCAAATCTTGTAAATCTAAGTAACTCGCTGCTGCAAGAAGTGGCAATGCATGCTCCTCCTCCTCTAGCTCGTCCATATGGCCGTACAGGCGAGCAAGTGCAAGCTCGAAAGCATGCTGTGTGATATTGGAATCAGATTGCTCAGGTGTGATGGAAATTTCCGACGAATTCGATTCACGCCACGGACCACCATTAAAGCAGGAGGAGAAGAATGGAGACCTATCCAAAATCAAGCGATGAAGGTTATAGCGGGTACCAAAGGCAATGATGGTAACGTCACTACAGGCGCCCTCAAGAAACCCACGATTGTAGATAAACTCATCCAACTTCAACGTATCCGATCCTGTTAACATTTTAGCAAGACACGTAGTACGGATGTATATTTGGCCTTCCTACCTCGATAGCTGCCTGTCCTACTAGGCCTGGCTGATGGTGATGCCGGAGACAGAAACATCTTTGTAGGAGTAATGTGCTTATTCTTAGGCTTGTTCTTATCCTTGTCTAATTTGTCTCTGTCACTCCCCTGCGGTGAAGGATCATCAACCTCTTTTGTAACCCCTCCTTCCGATCCACCACTCCCACGTGTAGGACCATTTGAAGTACTACTGCTACTGCCATAGCTTATCCTCCTCGCACCGAACGACTGTATTCTGGGTGTTGCAGACGTTGTAGACGAATTTGGATTGTTGAAGATTGATCCATGACTGGCACCAAAAGTTCCGGCATTCGATGTTATGAAATGAGAATTTGATTGTGCTGGGACGGGAGATGAGCTATCTGGAGAGGTTGGAGAGAACGTGAGGCCGTCAACTAGAGTATGAAGACCAGACATGATCGGCAACTATCTGAAAGTGTAAGTGAATGTATGTGGTTGAGTTTGAATGTAGCCGAGTCAAGCGTTCTCAATACCTGCATACTATGGAACCAAGTGTATTCCAACGGTCAGCCAGTTTCCTCTTATCAGATGCACTCCTCGTCCAACTCCCAATGTGTGTTCTTCTCAAACACTCTTATTCTATCTTCTTGGCTTTCTGTTTTCGATACTAGACGTACCAGAGAGACGCAGTGGATAGGGTAAACGATGTATGATGATGATGAAATTTCAATTGATGCCTGCACCGTAAAGGCGTAATAATCCGAAATCCGAAAAAGTAAAAAATCTGTGGGAGATGGGATAGCTAGACAAGAGGTTGTGTTTTGTTGGCACGATGTCTCCTATGTTATGCAACTCGCGGCGAAGCTGTCCGATTGGACTCGAGAACTGGAGACACAGCATGTCAGATCGAGGGTAGGAAGCAGATGTGGTAAATTGCTGCAAGTTCGGGGGGGTCGCAGTGGAGCAGCAGACGCGGTGGGAGCTACTTACATGGGAGGCCTTTGTTCTGATTCGCAGAGCGAGAGGCGGCTGAGCTGGGTAAGCCTCCAATGAACGGGTGTATCGTGGAGGATGAGGGGAGGCAGAGAAGAGGCCGCGGATGAGGAGAGAGATGGATTGACTCGAGGGATGGCTGGTGGGGAGGCAAGGGAGATATCTGGGTCGGCAGCCGGGGGAGGGGGGAGGGGGGGGGTGAGCGTGGGAGGCAGGGGTGCGACTACTTAGTTCGTACACTGTAAGATGCGGTTAGTTTGTCGCAGTGCGCGAGGGACAGCAGCGCCGCGGCTGCTGCCACGGGACCACCCAAGCGTGCACTGTAGAGTACCTGCGGAGTAGAGCGGCGCGGCGCACCCGCCTTCGTGTGCCCGGTGTGTACGGCGCTGTACTTGCGTGTATGCTTGGGCCGGCGTCGCGCTCATGCGGCGCTGCCCTCACCTCCCAGCCCCCATCCCGTGTGTACCCCCCCGATCGCTTCCTGCCTCCGACGCGTCCGGCCTCACCAGCGACATGGCCAATGATCGTGGCACGGAGGCAGCTGAACAACTCATGTCATGAGAGCTTGCGAGCGGCGGACTGTACTCAGACAGAACGCTCCTGCTACCTTCTTTGGCACGCCTGCGCCAAGCATGGCTAAGGGGCAGCTCGGCCTCGTGAGTACATGCGTGTGCTCAATAAACAAATTGCTTGTTTGAAGTGCAAGTGCTATGGCTTTACGCACCAAGTAAGCTACAGCAGCGAGGCACGAGCTAGCCAAGTGCTATTAACAAAGATTTGCAAACAGGTGGGGTGACGATATTTAATATTCAAAGTGATACAGTTCACGACGTGTACAGGTACAGTGAGGCGATCAGAGATCGTGTGCAAGGTCAGAATGCAGAAACGCTTCCACGGTGTTCTACTTTGGAAGCTTCCGCAGCAGTCCAAGTAGCCTTTAATTTGTATGCCATGGGGCCTGCAGACTGGTGCCCGCATGGGATCGGGGTCCTTCTTGCCATGTAGGACCTTGCGAGCTATCATCACGATGCATTCAATTCAACTTTCTTAAAAGCTTCTCAATGGAGAAATTGCTAAATGCTGCTATTCTGTAGGACAAGTAAGCAAGAAGCTATCCCATGCAGTGCAATCAACATACCTGGTCATGATCCAGAGCCATGATCATGTCAGTTGGTGCGAGATCAAAGCTTCCCACTGGTGCAGGCTTCTGTGCACCCTCGTCCTGTGCAGTTGAATGTGAAGATTAAGGTCCAATGGGCGAAGAGTGCGGCCCCCAGGCCAATTTCCACGGGCTTTATCCACCCTAGTTCTTGCGCCCTATGTAGGCAAACTATACAACCCATAATCCGAACTATCTGTCAAAGCCTGACCTCAGAACAGGAGGATCATTTGAGTCAGTTTGCTCAGAGCATCCACAGGGCGCCGACCCTAGAATATGACCCTTGCACGTGCGAATGACTTTGAGAAGAGCGTTCGTTACAGCTAACTGTGGCATACGTACTGTGTCTTACCCCAACCACAATCCCGCTTCGTCGATGCAAGTTTTCCTTCGGGTACTAAGTACCCCCATAAGTAATCTGTTGCCTGCCTTAGACGCTACAATGCACTGCTGTCATCTCATGTCATTTCTAAGCTAGATTACCATCACCTGCAATCTTTCCTGTACGCGGAGAGTTCTTGAAATAGTACCAATGGTATAGCCTCTTAACCGTGTGTGACTTGTTTGATACCTGTTAACCCGATTGCGCTCTCCCTTCTATGGCGCATAATTAGTCAGCCGTTCCAATACTATTTTGGACCAGCGAGTAAACACTAGCTACGCTAATGCAGAAGAGCTTGGTATTGTGACTTCGAAGCCAGCCTGCGTGCTGGTGTACACACTTGAAAATGTGTGCATACTTGAGATATACTTGAGGTACAGGCGGTTGCCAGGTCTTCAGCTTGCAGGCCTCAATTGTGTCAGTTAAGATTATCTCAGCTGCTCATATGGCCGGCTCCAGAGGGGCGGCCACTCTCCGATCATCAAGCTCGCGAGGGTGGCGCATCAGGGCCTGTCGCCCGCCGCAGCATGCAGCTGGCTATGATAGGGGTGCTCCAGGTACGAGAACAGGTGCTCCATACCGCCTGCCACGGCTTCACAATTTGCATTCTGTTTTGCTTATCCTTGCAGCTGCCGTCCACGGTGTGGCGAGATGCTGGCCGAACGATGACAGCTGCTGTCCGCAGACCGTCGTGAGAGGGCACAAAGCAACCTGTGTGTGCGCAGTCCGCATGCGCCCTTTGCAGGGAGGCAGGCTACTCAGCAGGCAAGGCAGCTGTCCGTACATCCTGTCCCCGGCGGGCGCACACCACATGCCCGCGTTACACACTCCTGCACATCCAGGGTAAGCTGATCGCAGGCGGGCGTCGTGACTGCAAGCTCAGGCTGCACGCACTGGTGATCAGCTGTGCGTGCCTTTGAGGTGTCTCAAGCTTTGCGCCTTCCCTCGTAGCTTGCCCCTGGAGCTGTCCCCCCACCTCGCTTCCTCAGCTCCCACGGCGTTGGGACGTCATTCAAACCCTGATAGCGTTGCCCGCCGTATGCGAGAAAAACTCAGCTTTGACTGAGATTTATCGCTCCATCTTCCTAAACTCCCACCTGCAATTGATCTCGACCCAGCCTACCCGCAATCATATAAGAAAGTGTAGCCAGCCTCCCGAATGCTCGATTCGGCCCGTTTTTAGGCCTCTTTAGAACTTTAATCCACACAATTTTCAACGCATAACCCGCGGGAAACCACAGGGTAATCATGAGTGCATCAAAATGGACTTCCTTTTTGGTCCCCCAACAAGCGCCAACTTCTGGGTCGGACTCCGAATCAAACAGAAGCTCGGTCAAGGCCCGCCGGAAATCCAACAAAAGCCGTTCGAAGAAGGAGGATTACAAGGACGGGTATGTGGATAAATACCCGCAGACTTCTCCATCGAAGGCCAATAGGACGCCGTATACAAAGGCATTACTGGCATTGACACCCGGCAACCACTATAGCTTTGAGGAAGTTAGGTGGAGAGATCCGGCGGTACTAGATGTACTGAAGGTCAGACTTGTAGAGAATGCAGAAATCGAGGAGGTTGTTCACCCCCCATTGACGCAATTGGACATTGCGTTCCCGGAAGTCTACTCTTCCCTAAACGAGGTTTCAATCGATGGTAATAATAAATATGCTGGCGGCATTATCGGTGAAGGTCCCAAAATACCGTTATTGTGGAAACAATGCTTGTCGGAGCTAAAGCACTATATCGAAACCGACCCATTGCTGGTACTCGCAGCATGTTCTGAGGAAAGAGAGCCCTTGATAAAGCCTAGAGATTCTTACCCTCGGGATAAGTTCTCTAAGCGAATCAAGCCGCACAGCACTGTGCCTCTCACCGTCCAGCGCCCACTTAAACCAACTGGTACCCTAGCTGGGGCCAATCGGCCACTGGTTATTAACTTTCTGCGCGCTATATGTAACGAATTTAAAGATTGTCTTGCATTTGAAGACTTACGATATGCATGGACAATAAATATGTACGGACATAGAAAGATAAGGGTAGGGATGAATACGGATGATAAAATTAAAGTTAATATGAGGGAGGATATATGTTGGAGGGCAACAAAAGATCCTGTGCAGGGACTTTCACCCAGAGATTGGACAAGCAAAAAGCGTGGACTAGGGCCTTTGTTTGCTGTGATGGTACGTCTTCATGTTACTAGTGTCTAATATTTCCTCTTTTCCTGCAATCAGAAGAGACCGCTAACATATATTCAACATCTCCATTTGTGACAAAAGACCAAAGACTGGGGCGAGTTCATGGATGTCAAACTCTCTGCGCTCGCAGATCTCAAGACGCTACTTACAATTTTACAGGATCGCCGTCGAGAATCAGCATACACTACTAGTGACGATATTTTCTCACGCGACTCAAAGTACTTCTCGTACATCATATCTGTGACCTCAAATAACACCCCATGTGTCTCTGTGAATACCCTATCGGCATCTGGCAAATACCTAGCATACATGGAACGTGGGGATTACCCTCCTAAGGGCGAGGAATTAATCTACCGGAAGGGGCGCGTCTTGTCTCTAGTCGAAAATGATGGCCGGATTGAATTCGCCCGGATCATGATGGGCTTACTCAATCGTGTATGCACTATCAAGGAAACAAGAGATCCCGATCCAGTACCTGAAGAGGCTGAAAAAGATGCGACAGCTGCCGTCAGTAGGGGAGGTATTATCACATGGAGCAAAGTAAAGAAGAGTACGTTGTCTATTTTCTTCTTCAAATCCAAGCGGAGGATGAGATTGAAAGACAAAGAGAGAAGGATGATCAAGACCTAACTTGTCATCGACAGTACCGTTTTTCTTTTCCATCGCTCATTTTGGTTTTCTATTAATATCCCTTTGATCCTCTTCTTTTGGCGTGAACTTGGGCTCAGGCTGGTACACGGTATTGAAATTTAGGTTTGTTCAAGCCGACGCTTATTGGGCACCCACTCCATCACAGCTACTCGAATGCCCCACAGCTCAAGGCTTTGCCGAAAGTCGCAGACTGGATGTCAACCCTTGATATCGATTGAGGAAAGGCCAACCCACCAAACATGGAGTCTGGAGCAGAGTCCCTTCCATCTACAGTCAACACTTCATTTTACTATTCATCAGGAGAGAATTTCATGATGACGTTCCGAACTGACGATGCATGACGATTTTTCCTTTGTTTTATGTCATCGTTACTTTCTGAGAGCTTTGGTTCTTAGGGCATTGGTTACACGGAGAATGGGCGTTATTAAGGCGTTATTTTGATTTTACTCAATGTTACTGTACTTGTATTTGTCTATGTGTGCGGACCTGTCTGCGCATGAGTGTCTTCCTCGCCTTCATTTTTTTGGTCTTAGGATAGGTTGGAGTGTATGTATATGCTTGCTTCTCGGGCATCACGACGAGACAATTGTTGTCTGCGGATACACTACTGAGAGCGCACTGGGGCGACGTGTTCATGATATCTTTTTGGCAGGTTTGCAGGAGCGCAATAGTGGCGCGGCATCAATTAAATACATCCTGCAACACCACATCCAGCAAGTGCCTGGTAGGCGTGTTTTGGTGATATATCCTCGTAGTGGCAAGTCCACAGCCCACCCCCGCAATATTTCCCCGCCGTTGATGTGGGGTTGCGGATGATCGCGCCTGAAGCGCACTAGCGGGACGGGCTTCCGCCCACAAATGACGTGCTTACGTTCCCGCCTGCCGAACTCGGCAGTCGCCGGTAGCAAGGGCCTACTGGGGTTCGGCAAGCCCCCTCCCCCTTTCTTCTTCCTTCTCCCTTCCCATGGGACCTTTATCCTCCCTTTTCTTTGATTGCGGGAGCTTCAGGCACCGTCAAGCCCTGCAGCCATTATCAGCGATCCCTCCTGTGCGGCCGACACATCCCTACAATGGTAGCTCCTGCAAGGATCACCGCCGCGGCTGCCCGTGTGCTCCCCAGCGCACGTGCCCGCGCAATTAACCTTCTCACCACAGTCCAATATACTCACCCTCCCAACTGCCCCTGCCATGGTAATCCCGCACATCACCAGAATTACAACCACGCCACTGCACAATCCACCGCCATCAACCTTCTCACCAACTCTCTCAATTCTGTATGCCGATCCTATGCGACGCCTACGAGCGTTACCCCGACCAAGGAATATGCCTTTGAGATGGCGGCCTCGTCGATACGATTTGGACCAGGGTGCACGAAAGAGGTGGGAATGGACTTTGCGAATATGAACGCAGGGAAGGGAGTAGGAAAGGTGCTTGTCTGTACAGATAAGACGATCAAGGAGTTGCCATTGATGATGGAGGTGGCACAGGCGCTAGATAGAGCGAGGGTAAAGTGGGAGGTGTATACGAGGTGTAGGTCGGAGCCGAAGGATTATTCGTATGTGCTCTTCTCTAGAACTGGATTTTGCTTTTCAATTGCTGACTCAGTGGGACTGCAGTGTCAAGGAAGCTATCGAGTTCGGGAAGAAGGTCAATGCAGACGCCTACTTGGCTGTTGGAGGTGGGAGCGTGATGGACACTGCAAAAATTGTTAATCTTTACAACTGCTACCCAGAGGCGGATCTCATGGATTTCGTACGTCCAGCTCTCTTCAACTTGACTTCAAACCCTCCGGAAGGTTGACAACAGATACACACAGGTGAACGCGCCCCTCGGGAAAGGTCTACCAATAAATAAAGCTCTGAAACCCCTCATCTGCATTCCCACAACCGCAGGAACCGGCAGCGAAACCACCGGCATTGCCATCTTGTGAGCCTCCCCTACGAACGCCCCCTACTACCTTTACCTATTCTAATACTTCACCTAGCGACATCGTCTCCAAAAAAGTCAAAACCGGCATCGCCCACCGCGCGCTCAAACCCACCCTCGGCATCATCGATCCCCTCAACACCGCCACTCTTCATTCCGCTGTCCACGCCTCCGCTGGCCTCGACGTCCTCTGCCACTCTCTCGAGTCCTATACTGCCATCCCATTCTCCTCGCGCGCTTTCGCACCCTCCGGAAACCCCCTTGACCGCCCTGCATACCAAGGTGCCAACCCCATCTCCGATGTATTCTCCCTCACCGCGCTGCGCATGGCAGCGACATACCTTCCGCGCGCGGTCCACGATCCAGAGGATGCGGAGGCGAGATTGAAGATGCTGTTAGCTGCCACACTCGCAGGCGTAGGATTTGGAAACGCGGGGGTGCACTTATGCCATGGGATGTCGTATCCAATATCGGGTATGAATCCAAAGGATTACAAGCACCCCGGGTACGCGGTCGAGCATCCTCTCATCCCGCACGGGGTATCAGTCGCAGTGACGGCGCCGGCCGTATTCAAATTCACTGCGCCGTCGAGTCCCAGGAGGCACTTGGAAGCCGCGGAGTGTTTTGGGGTGGACGTATCGAACGCGCGGGAGGAGGACGCAGGGGAGATACTTAGTGATGCCCTAAAGCGGTTTCTGGAAAAACTCGGCGACCAGCCTCGGGGATTGAAGGCCCTGGGATTCGAGCGGGGGGATGTGAAGGGGCTGGTGGACGGGACGGTGCCGCAGCGGCGAGTGCTCGTGTTGGCGCCGGGATTAGATGAGGTAGTGGAGAGGCAGCGGGAGGAGCTGTCGGGGCTGTTTGAGGAAGCAATGGAGTATTGAGATTTAGGAAAGGCGAATGTGTGGTACGATTGGGCGTTTATTTATTTATTTATTTTTTTTTACCATTCAAATCTGGTTTCTTTGGTAATGCTTCTTCAAATCTTGTAACATCTGCATATCTGTATTGCGTGTATTGCTGCGCAAGATATGTTTTTGATACACAGTCATCATCTCGACTAAATATTTCATACTTTCACGTAAGGTTATTTCAAGAAATTACACAATTCCTTTCAATCTTTTTTTAGAAAAAGGGGAATAAATAACAAAAAAAATGATGGAGCGCTACCAGTACTGGATAGGATACGATCTGCGGATAGGAAGCGACCGGGATTAGAGTACCCTCCCCCAATTACCAACACAGTCAAGATTTCATTGAATAGTAAATACATATATACGATGCTGTGAGTATGGGCCAAATTGAGTGCGCTGATTCTAAATCTGCAGTCAAAAGAACGAAAAAGCTACATCTAAAGTATCTACAATTTTATACACCTCACTACCTTGCAGAATACCCCCCTCCAGCATTCACGAGCTCATACTCATCTTACAGCATTCCACCCACTGGTACATTGCTGGCAGTGGTGCCTCCAGTGTTATAGTATGATAAGAGATTAGCAGAAGCTCAAGGCTTGCACTATAGCACTGTACGTACCTTCTTATATAGAGCCTAAATCTATTTTTTAGTTCAAATTAGTGACTTCAAGCACGTCACCTCTGGATTGTGACTTCAGCAACTTCCATTCTGACCTAGCTGGCTGCGAATTGACTTCTATAGATCTAGGAGCTCATGTAGATGCTGCACCTTCTCTCCCAAACACCCCACAGCTCTAGTACTATGAGAGTTTAACTCTAGAAGCTCTACTGCACCACCACTCTACTATCAGCTTCAACCCTCACCTCACCCTAACCACAATAGCTCATTGCCTACACTATTGCCCATATCCTTGACTACATTCTTACTTATCATAGCCACAGCTATAGTGTTTGTAATTGACTCATAGTCCAGCAACAGCTATTTAACTGTTTTGACTCGGTTAAGTAGCTACTTCTGTTATTTTTAAGAAGTTAATAAAAAAATACCAGTAACTGCCTGTTAACTCTTAATAGAAGGATATACTGGTTTCTTGTATCACTGATGAGATATTACTACCTGCTCTTGTACTAGGTTCTACTTCAATCCTAGTAGAGGTGACTCTGGTTATAATATAGGTAAGAATCCGACCGATTTTTCTACTATAACTAGTTTTTACTATAGCAAACGCACTTTCTTTACCTGTATACATAAAAAATCTGGCCCATCCCTTCACTACAGTGAGTTTTTCACTAAAAAGAGATTTATTATAGCCAGAATTACTTGTATTCAAATTATCATAAGCCTTACTTTATCGAGCTCCTCCTCTACTATCTTCCATATGTTCTAGTGATTCTCACATCAGTGTAAGTCTCAAATTCACACATATTACCACTTGACAGCATCCTTCCATGCTCTCCGTGCTAGTTATATAGATGAGAGCTAGAAAAATACTAGAGAGGAGAAGAGGTAGCAGAGCCACCTATATAGCTGAATTCTTGGAGGTAGAGCTGCTAGAGACTCAGATATCTGAAGAAGTAGTGGCATTTGCATGCACTCTTCTACCTAATATATATGGAGCTTGATTCCAAACCGGTATCTTCAATTCTCCTCCTCTGAAGAGCTAAATAAGATTGAGATTAATAACTAGAAAAATATATGAACTTTTGGAAATATATATAATAGTACTTACAATGCTATACAATAGATCTTGAGCTTCTACTAACCTTATATTATAATTTAGTCCTCACAACCCCGTTGCCATCAGTAGGCAGGCGAGTAGTGTATTTTAGAATGGGTATAAGCTTATGAGGGCCGGAGGGGGGTATTCTGCAAGGTAGTGAGGTGTATAAAATTGTAGATGCTGTAGATATAGCTTTTTGGTCCTTTTGACTGCAGATTTAAAATCAGCGTACTCAATTTAGCCCATACTCAATGCATCACATATATGTATTTACTATTCTGTGAAATATTGACTGCATTTGGTAGTTGGGGAGGGTCGTATCCTATCCAGTACTGGTATAGAACATCTGTTGTACATAATTTCCTATATACCTCTAAACTTCTCAGTTTTTTAAAACCTTTTCTCCTCACGAAAGCATAACGGCATACCCTATTCCATACTTCCCCAATCTTTCTTTCAACTCTCTTGATATGGACTTTTGTAAACTTTCCTTTAACTTGATAAAATCCCTTGCTTCTATTTTCCAACAGAGAGGTTTTTTTTTGTTTTTTTTTTAATTTGCATGGTAGCCGAATTATGAAATCTTTGCTTCACGTTACTCTTTCCCAATCAAGTAGTGTCATCGCGTAACCGATCGCGATCGCTGCATCTAAATATAGTAAAAAGGTCCACACAGACAATATGAGGAGGTATCAATACCCATTTCCATTACCACTACCAACCAACGAGGATACAAATATATAAAGATTTAACAACATTAGATAAAGTTTGCCCTGACATGTAGCGCGCCTCCCCCGCTATGCTCTGCTACGGATCCGACTCCCCAATATAATATATGCCGCAAATTTGAAACCATCTAGCCAAAAAAAAAAAAAAAAAAGCATTCCATGATCCATCCCAAGGAAACGCAAAATCGATGATAGTGTAAGCAAACGTGAAGAGTTGCCCTACCTTTACATGAGCTCGACATAGCAACAGCAAGGAGATTATCTGTAATAAAAGGCGAAAAGTCATGACGTAATGAGGTTCGCCAATATAGCTGGATTATACCACATTCCTGCAGAGTTTCAGATACGTGAGCATCCCTCTTCGATGTTCAGTATTTGATAAAACATCTCCTACCATGTAACACCCTCCTTATCAAAATCATCAACCTCATTTGCATCTCCAAATGGGTTGTCCGGGTCATCATCGTCATCGTTGTGTTGTGGCCTATCCTGCTCCTTGCCCTTTCTGATACTCATTCCTTGCACTCCTTCCACCAAATCATCGTCCCTATTCCACTCATCCTCATCACTATCACTATCCTCCTCAATTGGCTTATCCAGCTTCATAAATAGTGCCAACACATCCACCAGCTCTTCATTCGCATGAATCAAGCTCCCAATAAACTGCTCTGATTCCACATTTTGAATGTATCGTAATATGCTCCTCCGTAACGTCTTGCATTCCTCGAACTTTTGCATCACCTCTGCGTTTGCGCTTGGCCTTTCATTCTCCCTGTTAATACGCTTGAGTGAATTCTGTAGGTTTGTAGTAGCCATAGAGACTGAGGCAAGAGCCTGTAGGATGGCGGGCTTTTCCTTCTCGAGGTTAAATGGAACAGCTGGTTTGGGTTTCTTATTTTTATAGCGGGCAGAAGTGTGGGGTCCTTCAATGGTAGCCGTGGCTCCAAACCCGGAGCTGTTTCTGTTGCTGTTGTTGCGAGCATTGGAGCTGCTGGAGCTATTGCGGTTCCTGGGGGATGCCGTCGTTGATGTTGGGCTGGCAGCGCGATCATTATCGTCCGGAGAAGGATCTCTCGGTTTTGGCGCTGGTCTACGGCGCTGAGGTAGCTGCCTGTACAAACTAGCTATACCAACCATTCCTTGAACGTCCTTATAATTGAGTGCCCACTGCGCGAATAGAATCTTGCATTTCGCTCGAACTTCATGGTCGCTCATACCATCTGTTGCAGCAATCCTGAGGCGTTCAAGAAGAGGTTCATCGGCAAACGTGCGTTGGAAGTTTTTGCCGGCATTGGCAATTAGGGCATCGAGAATCTGGGGATTGTAAGCTGATTGATAAAAGATTTCTCCGGTAAAAGAGATAAAGGACAAACCGTTAAGGCGCGGAGCTGCTTGTGAACATTTCCGTACTTCCTGTTTGTGAAGCGATTAGTTCTCGAGGGTACTCACAGTTAAGTGCAGAGTGATGCTCACAGCTTCTTCCTGATAGCCCTGCTTGCCTCTCGTGGCCCCGAATCCTGTAGCCTGATGCTCTCGATGAGATCCGGAATACCTGAGAAATCATTCTCTTCATAACTTTCTGACGTTAACTGCTCAATCCGTACCGTCACTGCCGTGTACGGTTTCTTCTTGATTCTATCTATTAGCGAGGAGCGTCGAGCTTTTGGAGGCCGGGGAAAAATCGGAGGACCAATAGCAAGACCGCCGGCTCCAATAGCGGCAACAGCAGTAGGAGGAAGAGTAGCACGTGGATGAAAGCATTCTCGATTATTCTCTAATCTTGATGGAGAGGCTGGTGGTGACCTCTCTGCAGGCTTGGAAGCTTGGGGTAGCGGGGGTGAAGTTTGTGGTGCAAGGGAAGGGGAAGTAGGTGGTGTTACTGGGGCTAGGGAATTGGGGGAGCGGGGGAGCGAGTACGTGAACGGGATAAGAGGTTCGCAGTCGTCCGGCACGACAAAGTTAGGAGGAAGGGGGGGTGGAACTGGGAGGAACATACTGAGCCACCAAACATCTGCGCAGAAGAGAGCTACAGGAGCAGAGCTAAACGGGTGTCGGGGGGGGGGGGGGGGGGGTAGAGGTTGAGATATATGCCAGCAGCGAGCTGGGCAGCGCAAGGCAAAATTAAAATTGGGGTAGCAAGCTGTCAAAGCACAATGGAGATTAGCGAACTGCGACTGCCTGGAACTGGCGAGCGGGGCACTGGCCGTGGGGTATCGGAGGGGGGGGGGAGCTATGGGGATGCAGAGCCCGGTAATGGATCGTGTAGCCACGTACAGAGGCATGTTTCCTGGAGGAGGGGGGGAGGGGGGGGAAGGAGGGCCCTCTTTACTTTTTTTCTGTGAGAGCGCTTTAGGAAAGAACTGGGGAGGATCTTGGGTGCGTCCTTGAATAGGGTGCGAGCTGCCTGCGGGGGAGGACGAATTTCGCTGCAGATGACGGGATGATATAGGGCCAGGCCAGGAAATGATGTGCGTCGCTGGAGAGCGATGTATGGAGGGGGATGGAGGGGTTGCGACGGTAGTGGGTTGCGGAGCGCTGCCTTGCGGGCTGGGCCGTGCTGGTTGGTTGTGTCTTGCGAGGGGGGCGGGGCGGGGAGGGAGGGGAGGGCGGGGAGGGGAGGGAGGATGTAGGACTAATCACGCTGGTGAAACGTGCTTGGACGGCGATCGCGATGAGCGCAAGGTCTTTATCTTGCGCCGTTGTATGGTTTCGACGCCAAATCGAGAGCAGCAGGAATCTTGAAGCTTGAGCGCAGAGACTCATGGCGCCGATTATGATACGCTTTGTTGCGGGGGCGCGATTCTAACTCAACGCGGTCTGCTTAGCATACCTGCCCAGCTGCCAGCTGCTCAGCTGAGCTTCCGTTCTGTTCTTGCTGCGGCTGGAAGCGCTGTGCTGCAGGCTCCTGCTGCGTTCTCCGTCCGTGTCTCCGTTTGGACGGTCCGGATTTGGCTCGTCCGAAAGCAAGCATGATCTCATGGGCTGGGATTGATGGATGACACGTTTTCAATGTAGCAGCCAAACACGAGGGCGCAGGTTTGAGACAATCATATTATCACGGTCCTCGGAAGCAGTGTGATGTCAATGTAGAGCCGTCCGCGAGTGCGGAGCGCGAGTGGCAGAATGCGGCGCTGCGGTGTCGACATTCAGCGCATTCTCAGATATGCATAGCATGAGCATAATTTCAATTTCTGGCACGGGATCGGCTTTGGCAGCAGATCAGTACAAGCATTGATCATATGACGCGGTGCCGTCTTTGGAGAAGGTGGAAGGTGGCATGGGTTAGTAAGTCTGGTCACGAGACTAGGCATGGGTCTATTCGGGCCGTGCTTGCAGATGGGCCTTCCTGGAAGCGAGCCTTGGCCCCATCCCACCCCCATCCCACCCCATCATTCCCATTTTGATTTCATTCTTGGCACGGCAGCTTGCTTGCACTTAATCCACCGCTCGCTTGAGCTCGATTGGAATGCATCAGTAGAGCGGTGGAATCGAGGAGTGCAAGTGCGAAAGCTGCGGCAGGTATATATATATACTCGTATCCTACCATTCCCCATATTTCTGAGGGCTCCCGCTTCACTGTCAGTTAGCTAATCATTGGGTAGGCATTGGAGGCACAATGCCTCCACGGCGTAAGCAGGACCAAGAGCATGAGGCTTCAGCAGCTGAATCGATTGCATCTGGAAGCAAAAGGCCAAGGAAGAATACTGATGCAGACGAGCCTTTGCACCATGGATCGCCCAGTCGTAATAGAAACTATGGGGCAAGGGCAAGACCCAGGGCAACGCTGCCTGCATACAAACGCCTCACAATCACGAAGCACGTCGAGAAGACAGAATCCAATTGCAGTGATCCTGAGCTAGCTATCGCAACCAATGACACAGCAGAACAACTTGAAAGCAATCTGACGCAACCGGCTGCGGGAGTCCTTGATAAATTTCGTTTTCAAGGGGGCAACGGCATGACTAGAGGAATTCGGTCTGGAAATCAGCAGCAAACTGTAAAGACTAGTAATTACGGAGGTTCGGATGAGCAATCCCCATCCCATTTCCAAACAGGGCAACCAGAGGAGGATGAGTATGACTGTACCATCAACTACAATGATGCCGTCATTGCAGAAGCATCAATGTTGCAAAGTAAGAACAACGCACAAGCCATGCATGTACAGGACGGGCACGAAACTTCGGAACAGTTCAACACTGTGATCGAAGAAATGGAAGATCTAGATACTGGACAATCCAGCGGCTTCCAGCCCAAAATCCTGGTTGAGGAAGAAGGCTTGTATGAGGGCTATGAGGCCTGTGGAGACTACATAGTCCTTACCCCATCCCAGTCTGGCTCTCAGCAGCTAATATCAGAAGACGAGCATCCAGTGTTCACAAATACTGTCTCTACCTCTACAGAGTTTCATGAGTTGCCAAATGTCATAGAGTACCCCGCAAGTCCATTTCGTGAGTTTGAGATTTACCCCCGCCAGTCAGCCAAAGGTGCCTCCAACTATGTTGATGATACCGTACAAGAACGATTCTTTCCTCCCTCCGACATAGATCTCGGCTATGGCGACGAGTCCCCGGAGATCTTTGACCCAAACCTGCCTTGCGTGGTTACATCGGATGAGGAAAGCAAAACATCCGAAGAAGTCGAGGAATTCAACGAATTCAATGACGACTTCAACGATGATGATTTGTGGAAGGAAGTTGCGTTGAAGAATTTCTATATCCCACGAAATAGTGACCCCCCTACAGAGGATCCGCTTGCCTGGATGGAAGAGATATCCAGCTCATCTACAATAGCTGCGGATGTAGATATGGACCTTGTGGTTGAGCCCGAAGCTCAGCCTGGCCAAAATCCTATTACCACAGTAGGCTTCAATCCTGTTCCTACATCCGGGAGCAGCTCCATCTATAAAGCTGTCCAGAGTTCCACGAGCGCAAAGGGAAAAGGAAAAGCAAAAATATCTCTTCCACCAACCTTGATATCTCCAATATCACATATTTCCAACCCTAACCCCAACCCCGGAGATATGCAAACCTCCTCATCTAGGCGCATGCTAATCTTTCCGCCAAATTCCACTCGGCTGGAGCGGGTCAACAGGAATTTAGCTATTCTCAACAGACTCAATGATCCTGAGTTTAAAGACGCTTTTCCTCTTCCTGGGATTCCGGTGACCAATGCTAACACCACAGCTACTAAATGGGCCCATCTTCCACCAGAAGAACGTCAACGGCCATTTGCTAGGCCTCCATATGCAGCACCCGCAAAGGAAAGGTCTGTAATTGAAGGACTGAGCACGAAGAAACTCCTAAGAGTGTGCTTTCGAATAGGTGAAGCTCTGAGGGTGGCGAATTTGACGAGCGCGGGTTCATGGGGAGACAGTGACGTGTTGACTGAGCTATATGGTTTGTATAATTTTGCAAGCAGCAGGATGCCTTTGCACGTTACTAATGCACTATATCGGGTTGAATAGCAAGAGTGACGTCCTCTGAGAGAATTGGGTTTAAGCAAAACATACAGCTCGGTATTGTAGTTTTTTTTTTTTTTTTTTTTTTTTTTTTTTTGTATGTGTGTGCGTGTCAATATTCCTCTGCTACCTTGAGCTCTATATAGCTGCTTTTCACAAACACTAAACCATTCTACACTACATACTTACATCCCCTCCTTCCTCCCCCTTTTTCACTTCTCCAGGTGACATATACCACCTCAACCCCCCCTTCCTCAGCGGCACCTTCACCAACTACCGGAGCTGTCCCCTCTGGGACTCCGACTCCGCCAATCTCCTTGGCGAGCAAGGCAAAGGGAAGATGGTCCGGGTTGTTGGACGGGTGAAGAAGGTCGTCGAGGGGACTATGGGTGGGAGAAGGGCCGACCCTGGGTGGGGCGGGTATTGGATGGAGATTTTGAGCGTGTGGGAGTGTGGGTGGGAGGAGTTGGAGAGGGCGAGAGGAGCGGTTTGTGGGTGGTAAGGTAATATCTACATGTAGTTGATATAGGTTGTGGGAGACGGGGGCGATATATATGAAGTTATTAAGTTATGTGTATAGGTAGGTGTCATATTGAAGGCGGGGAAAGGTATGGATATTTGGAGGGAATACTGTGAGGATTTGCTTGTGCTCAAAGGACTAGAAATGGATAATTATTATGTAGTTAATATTATAATATCTATAGGACTTCGCCCAGGGTCTAGCCGCATTAATCATTTCTTCCAAAGAAGTCTTTTATTTTCCCTCCAATCAGCAAAAACTAAAAGCCAAAAAAAAAAAAAAAAAAAAAACATTTTCCTTCCTTTTCACTAACGCAATTTTTTTGTGGGGGTAGAGGGGGGAAGGAAATGAAAAAAAAAACAATCTGCTACCGAATTCAAATGTAGATTACATGTAGCGCAAGTGGATGATATCGATTGCGGACAAAATCAACGTTGAGGGTAACCCACAGTACCACCCTGCCAGAATAAATCGTATTACACACAATGCACTTGACAGTACGTACCCCACACAGTAACAAAAACCCATTCCTGGCCCCCGCCGGAAAAAAAAAAAAAAAAAAAGAAAAAAGGCATCGCTCATCTGCCCCCTGTGCGTATATTACTTAAGACACTTGATCTTAGTATTTTGTTTCGCTTTAACTCGCCACATAACAATACAAACGTTTTCAGAAGTTGTTGTGTGTGTCCGTGTGTGTGTGTGTGTGTGTGTGTGTGTGTGTGTGTGTGTGTCAGCGCAACGACCCTCTCCGAAAATTCCCCCGTTGCAATTGGGCGCAAAAAAAAAAAAAATAAAAAAAAAAAAAAAAAAAATTCCGCAAACAAACAAACAAACAACAACAACAGAAAAAAAAGAAAACTCGCAACAAAGGTGATGTAACGTACTGAGACGTTTTACCCAGAAACTGCATGCAAGGGCCCTGAGGTTTCAGGACGATTAAAAAAAAAAAAAAAAAAAAAAGAAAAAAAAGGGCGGTTTTCTGCAAATCCGGGATTTTTTTTTTTTTTTTTTTTTTTTTTTTTTTTTTTTTTTTTTTTTTTTTTCAACGACCATCATGTAATGGGAAAAAAAGAGAAAAAACGCCTGATTTCGAAATACCTCATTTATAACAATTACGGGAATCATATCAGACGATTATTCGATCTGAACGGTTTTAATTTAAAAAAAAACAAAAAAAGCCCTAACAATGGATGCCTGTTCCCTGTCCCTCCCCAAAAAAAAAAGAAAAAAAAATTTTTCGGGAAGCAAATGAATCGGTAAGGGGACCGGGGATTAAGGGTCACCACGAAGGATTATTCTAGAAGATGACGAGGATATATATGTACAGCATCGTATACTTTACTGGGGGAGGTAAACCTCGGAAGATGGTTAGCCCTGGTTTTGGCAACGAACTAGATTAGATTCGGTCGAATCCGGGGGTGTGGGACTACTTCAAACTTCCAACTTTCGATAGACAAACTATCGTCATTGGGCACACAAAATTGTTTACGCAAGTAACCGCATACAAAGTCAAGGTTTCGAGAAAATTGCACAACAAAAAAAACCTCAACACCTTCAATTCCGTTCCCACCCCCCTCTTTCCCTACCCCCCCGCTCCCCGGCCCTCCAGGCAAGCTTATAATTCCCAAACGAGTCCCAAATCACAAAATTAAATCACAGTAAATCACAGTAACCGATTAAAAAAAATAAAATAACAGAAAAAAAGGAAATTAAGAAAAGAAATATGCAAAGAAAAGAAAAGAAAACTGTAAAAAAGCAAAAACTGCCACCGTTGACCGTGTATATGTGCGAACGTAGATGAAACAGAAACGAGCACTAAAAACAAAAAACGCATATCCATTCTATAGTGTAGTAACTGATGATGAAAAAGATAAGCCTGGCACAAGAACAAAAAATAAAATAAAAACCTTGCACACCATCCCTTGCACGATCCTTCTCAAGTCCCATATTAGAAAGATCGATAATAATCAGCAGTAACGAGTAAGCAAAGCAATACAAAAGGTCGTCAAGGGGACTAAAAGACGTTTGCCCACCAACCAGCCCACCAACCAACCAGCCAGACAAAAAACAGGAGAAAGATGAAAAACGAACATAACGCAGAACAAGACAGGAACAACCCTATAATGTAACGATGAACAGGAAGAAAGCCACCTAAAGTAAGTAATTGTAAACAAGGATAACAATAATAAATATAAAAAAAAAAAGGTTGCCGTTTTTCACCCAGAAACCAGACGCAGAAAAACAGGAAAAGGAAAATATGATATAAGGAAAATAAAAGAGATACAGAATGCAGAGAGAAGCAAAGAATGTTTGTGAGTAACATCAGTACCAGCCTCCTATAATTCCGTCATCTTCTCACCCTTCCTTCCTTCCTGCGGCTAGATTAACGATGTAAAATAAGTAGTGATCGTGTACGTACTATCACGTAGCATGATTCTGCCTGCACGTGTGAAATAGAAGGTGCGGTTTGTTATGGTAATTGAGTAACGCCGCTTGGTAACAAGACTGAAAATCATATTCCTTCGGGAAGCTCAAATCCCTTCAACTCCTTCTCTAGGTAGTCAACCAAAGCCTGAGCCTGAGCTTTTAGGATACCTAGTGACCCACTGCTACCCGCAGTAACGCTTGAAACACTACCCACAGCCGTAGTTCCAGTTCCTCTCAGAGACCCGCCTGCTGGGGTAGCGCCGCCACTACGTATCCCGCCCAATACTCCACTCTTGAAGCTTCCCGGCCCCTCAAATACTTGATCTCCATCGTTCGAATGCAAGCTCGAGTTGGAGCTAGGCTGGCGGGTAGCTTGCTTAGGACCAATCAGACATAGCAGGACCTTTGGTGCTACAAGTTGTACATGAAGGTTATAATCAGAGAGCTCGAGCGTGAGAGACTTCAGCGGAGGATCTGCAGGTTTGCTTCCATTGGGCGCTGGATTTGTCGACCCTGCTTGGCTGGCAGGTGCGGGTAATGATTGCTCAATGAGGCCTTGTGCTGCGACTCGCTCGTAGTTTGACCAAATGTTCGCCGCAAGGGCTGCATGTGTCCGCGATTTTTTGGCGTCCGGTGCGACGGGTGAGGTTGCTGTCGCTAGCAATGCTCCCGAGGGTGTGAAGAGACTGTAGGATCAAAGCCAAGTCAGAAAATTACCAGACACATTTGATTGACAAACTGGTGAACACACAGTGCCGAGGACACATTAGGTGAGATAGATTGCGAGAGGAGTTGGTTGAGAGGCTTGGTTTTCAGCATGGTTGCTTATCTTCTATATGGTAGTTGGGGTTTGTGAATGTCGAACGCTTGAGGATCGGAAGGATGAAGTAATCCGCTGCTTTCCTCTGGAGCGTTAGTCCGGAGTTGGTTCAGAAAAAAGAAAGCAGGATTCTAGGCATAGGAAAAGGAAATAATAGCAGATTTTTAAGTGGAGCTCTTTCAGGGACATAAAATAGGAACAGGACAAAACTGAAGCCGATCGTCGTTGAGTGCTGCAACACTTTGACGTTTTCATGCAGCAAGATCCAGCAAAAAGTGCCAGACATAAATGTGAGCCCAGTCAACCACCAGGATAAGCTGATGGAAACCGTTTGACGATCCCAGAACGGCGTACCTTTCTGTCTTTTGAAGCCTGTTTTTCTTTTTTTTTATAATGTATCCCTTTCCTGCGTTCCGTTGCCTATTCTTTCGTTATATTGATTTGCTTGTTTCTGGCCGAGCGCAGAATGGGCAGGTGCCTTCCTGTGCTTTTTCTTTTCGAATATGTCGACGAGAGAATCAAGGAGAGAAAGAGGAACTCAAGAGCAAAGAGCAAACAAAAGAGTAGAAAACAGATATAAACGTACCCGCCACTTGCAATAGCCGAACTTTCCAAAGAACCACCGGACGCCTCTCGGTTGGCTCTTCTTCTTTATAAGTGGGGCGACGTTTCGCGTTAGCTGACCTATGCCAGATTGGATAAAGTTTGCACAAACTGAGATGCCACAACGAGGATGTCTCGATTATTGTATTTATTTTATATTTTATTTTATATTATTTTATTTTTTATTTTTTTTTCCTTTTTGTTCTTGAAACTCTCGCGTTCGAAATTGCGGACAGAATATCGTGTGAAATGGGATGCCCCTTGGCACGGTAGTGCAGAGATGCAGGGGAGGCCGGGCAGGCGAGTTCGACGTGCGAAGGGCAATAAGCACTCGGAGACGGGGGTGAAGGATGGGGAGTGAGAAGCTAAAGGGCGCAGGCAAGGCAGGTATCACACGCGGCAGGCGACAGACTGACTGGCTTCCGGCAGGCAGGCCCGGTCTGCGTAGGCTGGACGGCGAAGGTATAGTATTGTGGAGGCGTCTCGACGGCTGTCTCTCCAGCTACCTCGTTGACGCTTTTATTTTAGACGCAGCAGCAGCCCTCCGACCTCCGCTAAGCTGCCTGCTGCGACGCTGGCCGCCCTCGGACGCACGGCTCCGCTGTGCGTCCAGCAAAGATAGTAACGGTAGATACTTAGATACGGTGCAGCGACAGAAGACAGGCAGGCAGGCAGACAGGCAGACAGGCAGACAGACAGACAGACAGACAAACAGACAGACAGACGGGCTGCAGCACAGTCAGCGCATGCGATAACTTAGTATCGAGCTGTACGCCGCTATCTACTCGCGATGGCTCTTTGCCCCCTCTACGGCTGCTAAGACTGGAACCGTTCGGGCGCCGGGTAGCTCCTGGCACTGCGAGTGGTCAGCACGCGGCTTGCGAAGATGCAGTGAGGGATATCGGGGACGCGAGATTGAATCAACCAACGCTGAGTGGAGGGCTTCGGTCCGCAAGGCTTCTGAAACGGCTAGAAGAGTCTCTGGAATTACGCACCTTGTGCAAGGCCGAATGTGTTTAATTAATCGTTCTAGCTCGGTCGAATTCTCCTAAGTTGCAGCCGGGTATTGGGCTCGACTGGGCTGACAGGGGGTGCAACGGCGCAACGAATATCCCTCGTGCCCTCTCACTTCAAGTAAGTCGTCTCTGGACGAAACAGATGTTGTGGCGGTGAGTGTTGTTGGTTTGGAGAATGACGGGTCCCGCTGTTGGTGATGCAGGCCCGGCGGACTGTGTTGGATATGGTGACTGAAGTGCACTCTGGCGGTAAAGCTGGACTGGGGAGCGGTTCACCTACTTGCCTCACTGAAGGAAGGGCCAGGACCTGTACGGAGTTATCTATAGCTAAAAGGGCACTACAAGCTGGGAGCCACTGGCACGGCGCGCGCACATGTCCAGAATTATATTGCTCCACGGATCATCCCAGCTACCCAGCTTCCCAGCGATCTCCACTCCCCGCCCCCCCCCCCCTCCTCTCTCTCTCTCTCTCTCTCTCGCTCTTCATCCCCTCGTCCAAGCGACCACCAGCAGCTCGACAGTAGAGAAAAATGCATGTACCAAATCCTGACCACATGGAAGTCACCAAGCTTGCAGGGCCACCTCCTGCGCGAGACGGACGAGACATGCGAATCAGATTGAGTGGGCAGGGAAGCGAGGTGCCAGTGGAGACAGCGAAGAGGTCACTAGCTCTGATTGTCATGGGCGGTCCGTCATGCAACTTCACCAGCACTCATACTCTTTTGGGTATTACTGCTTTTCTCCTCCTACTGCTATCTTCCTAATCGAAATGTGATCGACTCACAGGATTCATTTGACAGCCTATCACAATTCAACTCCATTTCCCAAGTTGGCTGTGCCAGCGGGCCCTGGGCATTGGGGTCATCACGGATGCTACGCAGTACTAGTACGCTCCACGCAGAACATGAGCAAGCGTGCGGCTGGCCAGTATTCTTGAGAATGAAAATAAAACCTGCAAACATTTCCTAGCCAGACCGGTTTGAGTTACATCCTGATATATCGAGATGCAGAGCTAATTGAAATCTTGGGAATAACAAGAAAATCACCCATGCAAGGTTCGCACACAAGAGTCTTTGTAGCCGCTACGACCGCATTTGCGAGCAGTTCCGTATAGAGGATCTCTGGATAGATGAAAGATGATGAAAATAAAACGAGTGGAGTAGTTACTCGGTTCACGTAGTATGCTGAAGGTACCTAGGTTTCTGCTGTCTCCGTCTTAATCCATGCTCCTTGTGCACTGGATCGGCCCTATGTCGAAACCTAGAGAAGCGTACTCTCATCTGTTTTGGTTCCCTGGCAGCCGTTGCCAGTCTGATGCGGAAGTAGAAACCTATTGCAGATATGGATTATTACTTTATCCATGGTGTACAAAATCGATATATCCTGGACACGTGTTTCACGCACTAGAGCATTGTGGCTGTCCCGCACACATACTGTATGTACCACATCAAGTATATGCGCATGCAAGTATTGCTCACCCAAAAAAAAAAAAAAAAAAAAAAAAGTACTTTATTTCTCACGTTCCCGTTGGCTCAAGCATGTCGTGGACACGAGATTTCTGATGTAGCGTTGTCCTCATAATTTCGGCTTGCAATTCCGAAATTGGACTGATATATACGTATGTTTTCCTCAAGAGAGTTGGTGACCTAACCAATCAAAGGTATTTGCGATGGTCAATAACAACAATTTGAAGATCATGAGGGTTTCTAACTCTGCAATTGCGGGGAAACTACTCGAAAGTTTTGCCAACAGTTAGAGCAAACGTACACTGACTGCAGCATTGGGCTCCAATATCTCAAATTGTACAGCATTATCGAGAGATGATATAAAGAGGGGTACAAGGCATTACTGGCTGGAGCGGAGAACCGTACATCACATATGTACGTTCTTGAGGACCAATTGCCCGTAGGTTTTAGTGTAACTCTAACTCTATCGTGAACAGCTGTACGCCTTTCAATGCTCAGATATAGTGCCATGCTGACCTTACCGAGAGCTAGTCTAAGCATGAACGGGTAGGTTATGAATGTTGGCGAGGGAAACTTCGTGTTCTCTACCGAGTGCGCACATGTTAAGGTGTGTTTTCTAGATACGGTCCTAATCCTCATTTTTGAAATTCCCGTAATTAACAGGCTGTTTTTGGGGCAATTGTGGGAAAAAGAAAAAAAAAAAAAAAAAAAAAATTGGCCATAGAATACTATACTGTTAATAGCATTAGCATGGCTCGACTAGTCCGTTAGTATGTGAAACGACCTGAGTGCTTCATGAGAACTTTTCGTTCTTACTGACAACCCTGGACCTACTTTGGTCATTCATACTCTAAATGCATTGATTGATTGCTTTGTGGCTCTTTCTGATCATGATTCTGGAGCCGTCTCTGTCGACCATAAGGTGATAATTAGTCTCGTAACCAGACTTAGACCAGACTAGGTGATAATGCCGTATGTGTTGAAGGCTCATCACTAACTACCAGACTAATCATTAACCATTTCCAATCGTAAGATAGTACTCGAGTACATGGTTGCCGCCAGAATTAGAAGGAAGGGGCACGTCGATGGTAGGTGAGGACCCATCATAACGCTTGACTTTTTTCTCTGAAAAAATTCTGTAATGTACATAGAGTAATGGGCACAGTATAGGGATTTTTCCAGTGAACGTTGTTCGACACATAGGATCTGCAGCAACTGTGCTTTATGAATCCAGGGACGTAATAAAGAGGGGCATTATGCTTTGATTTGAGACTGCAGGTTACGATATTCGGCATGTTGCACAAATATGGGCAAATAGATCTGAGGGAGGAGCCTAGTCTGGTTGGCACGACCCCCGACCGGAGGGAGGACTTTTGCCCTATGGCCCGGCGCAAGGGACTTTTCCGTACTGGCAGTTCAATTGACTATACCTACCAGCTGGAGAGCTGACAGCAGCAAGCACGATGAAGGCCGGCTGCGGTGTGCAGTCCTCCCCCTCTAGCTCGGGCTGGTCATGGGTGGTTATCACGTAAGATGGCTAGCTTAATCGACATGTAATGGATTACAGCGCTGGAAAGACAAGCAACTTGGTGATAGTGCTGGGAGTGTGCATAGCACTCCATACGTTCGTATCCAACGTTGCTTAAGTAGGATTCAACTCTGCATGCGGCGTGGGGTTTTGCTTTTCCACGCAACGTTCGCGGAGCCGGGAATGAAACATAAGAACCTCACAGAATCCCGGTTTTTGCGGGCAGGGATACTCATTCTTGCCCGCTAGCTGCTAGCCCTAGTAGTGTCAAGTCCATGGTTAGACAGCGCACGTGTGCTTCCTGTTCCTGAATATGTCGCGTGCTGCTGCTTCTCAGACAGAGTGTCAGTGAAACCAGATTACCACTTCAGGTATTGACATGGTATCTCAAAGTCTCAGCAACTCGTCACAACAACGCAAATCTATATGTTTGCTTTCAGTGCATTACATTCTTGGAAACTGACCACTGCTTTAAATTTGATAGTGCCCTTTAATGAAATGGTGATACTCTGAGCATGGCAACAGATTGTATTCTACCAATCACCTATAGAATCTCCGAATGATGATAACTAGCTGCCCATTGGACAAATAGGCATATCATTGACAAGGATAAAGCTCTTTAAGGTGCATGCATCTGCATCTCAGTAAGTGCGTGGTCCATCCCTTCTCTTATTTTGTTTGATTACAGCAAAACTAAAGAAACTGAGAACAGCGTTCGTCCAATGACCACCCGCTTACTGCACGATTTCTGTTGACATCTCATGATTTCTCACATAAAGTCTTTGTGCAGGTGCATATGCATACGCCCTATGCAAGAAACGTGATGAAGCACACGGCGTGGAATGGAAAATTTTCCACATCTATAATATATGTGTGGTATATTCGCTGGAAGGTAAGTGGCAATTTGGATAACGCAAGTATGAGGGAGATGAAGGAGTGGGAATGAGATTGGGATAATACTCGAACATGACTATCCCTCACGCAGCTCTGTACCAATGTCACTGCATCCATATTTTCTTTTTGCTGAAGATATTATGGTGCATTATGTGGACTAAGGGCAATATAGCACCCATTCGCAGGAAAAAACTGTGCCTAAACATTAATAATGGCGACACGGCCAGCGCAACAGGGCGCCCCCAATTGGTGATAATGCGTCAAAGAGGGCAATTCTGTTAGAATGTGCGCTCGTTAATTGCCCAAACCACTGAACTTTGCCAGCAACGATAGTAAACCGCTGTTGGACATTTTTGATACATCCATCCTCAAAGATCCTGTTAGCGCCTTCCCCAACCTCCTCTACTCTCTTCCCCGTTCGGCGGCCTGCCGCCTGGCTCGCTATAGCTTTACGACCCATGAAGTTCCACTCTTGCTTCATGATGGCTCCGCTATTCTGCACTGCAACGCGCAGCTCGGCAGGAAATTGAGAACACAGTACAGAGCACATGGCTCCCCTCAAATACCACATATATTTGGATAGCACCCATCCAAATATATCAACCGTGGATCTACATACTACCACCGCATTGGTCAGGGAGCTGTAATAGGTTCTCAATAGTTGCATGATTCAAAGGAGCTCCAAATCGAAAAGCTGCTCTGCTCCCAGCTGTGCAGTGCCTCACTCGATCGCAACGTACGGCTGCAAGTGGGGGGATCGTGATGGCAATTCTATCCTAAATTGCGATGTCCTTAGATGTCAAGTCTACTGATTAGACGAATTTACAAACGGTATTCAGAGGCCAGCTTTGGCACCATCCAATATTCATAAGGGTGTAGCGTACATAATACGTAATCGAAATACCTGAACCAAGTCAATATGCTACAGAACGGATCACTTGTATCTTGTCATGAATGACCTGTTCCCTATATAACTCTAATAGTCCACAGAATAGTCCACAGAACCTTCGGCATCGGTATGTCTATTCATTGACATATAGTACTGCAAGTGGGGGCTGCACGAACCGCCTGATACCGGATGCTATTGACGCTGACAAGAGACAGGGGCGCTCGTTATCTCCACGTGAGCACTGCAGATAACCCATAACCCGCAACCAAGTTTCACTCCTCTTGGCGGCGCCAGGTCCTCTAAAGCGTATGGTAGCGAATATTCATTCCCTCTCTGTCTATATGCAATCAAGAGACCTTCCCTCGATTTGTATTGATACCCGTTAGCGCTCTCGGCCACTGAATAGAGGCCATCATCGCTCAGCCCGCGCAATGCGGACTTTGTGGGAAGTAAGTCGCTCCAGGGCCTGCACCAAGCTCAAGCGCTGCAACGGTCTCTAAAGATATGGAAGAAGAAAGTATATTCGCTCTATCTGTCTCTTGGGAGCTCAACTATCTATCTACATTCAATGGGCGCAATCTACATCCTTTTATACCCTCTTTCAACGAACAATTTCCAGTCGCTTTTTCTGCCCTCTGGTTTATCGTCCACAGAGGTCCTGTTACCACAGGAGTCCATTTTAATCCTAGTTCGTTCTTGGCTATTTCGGAGTTAATCATTTCCAACACGGTCCCGTTAGGACATAGGCGCGTCGATTTTTCTCAATAAACCGCGGCAGAGCCAATGGTGTTAGGAACCCCGGTAATAGAAGGCCTGAAGACCTCGATATTATCTTGTTACAGATTCCAACCGTGCAGTGGCTCCATGTCCCGTTGAATATCAATGGTTTGTATCTATCTAACTGCTATGACGTCGGGGAATTTGAAGGATGTTGGCAATGTCGCCTACCTACCACATTAGTCTCGTAACCAGTCGCGTAGGGATACCTCACTGTCACGGTCACGAAAACTTGGTTTTTGCTGAGAATTGGAAAAGGGCATTCTAGAAAGTCAGGACATCATACTTTGTTCATTGGGATTGCCATAGATACGGATCGTCGCTTTGCAGCTATTGCAAGCCTAAGGAACAATGAAGAAAAAAGAGATAATTCCTTTCTGGTAATACTTGCTTATCTAAAACTGGGCATGGTTCCATGCTTAGTAATGTAAAATTATCAACCTTTCCCTCTTTAGTAGGTTCATTTTTCATCTTCGTACTTGTGCGCTTTAGGTGTTGTTGGCATATGATATTTTCCTCGCTTTACTATTTTTATGTTTATTCTTCTCTAGTCTCACGATATGCTATTTGCATGGTACGAGCAGAGTTTGATTAAGTTGTGAATTTGTGAATTAGTTTTTTACTTCTTTAAAGCTTTTTTCTGCTTTTTGCTTGTAAGACGTAGTTATGGTAGATGGATTGGCTGGAGGTGGGCTTGTTTGGCGAGTTGGGCTGAGATGTGTGGGAATGGAAGGATTTGAAGACAGTGAATACTCTAGAAATATCATCAGCATTGGAGTCAGGGTAATCTTGGTAGACCACGCATGAGTGTGGTGGTGGAGATGTGGATTGTGGGGTTGTAATGGCCTTGTCGTGAGCGATTGAAATTGTCACTGTTATCTGAAACTACATACACACACATGACCTTTTTTACGCTTGGTATGGACACCCTCTAAAGTGGGGAGGTAACTTGATGCACCAGCAATTGGGGCAACATGGCGGAGTAGCGAGCGCATGGATGGTGAGGGCAGGTGAGATGTAAGATTTGAGATCATCCTACTCATTTGTTCACCAGCGGAAGTGAAGCCACGCTGACACTTGCGAACTATAAACGGTAATTACCAGGCAAATACAAGTTCTTATTCTAGTTCTATTAATAGGTGAGATGGGAATAGTACAAGTATATGCCAACCAGGAATCATGAATACAGATACAGAATTTTTATATTTGGTGGTCATACGTACTTACATAAAAGCACACGGTAATCAGAGTTATATTGGAGAACTAGGTGCGCACGCGGTCTATAATATTTAATACCGATTCTGGTAATATTGATTTTGGATAGTTACATACCTAGTTTATGTACCTATAGATACTGTACTCGAGAAACCTATAGGCGTCCAACGTAGTCGCCGCACATCAAAACCCAAGCGTTGCAATTCTATCATGTATAACCCATTGCAATGGGAAATTACCATATCGAGACCTGGCATCTCTCATTTCAATATATAGTCATCTCAAAAATAGATATTAACTTCGCGGCGTGAACCCCAAAGTAAATGGAGCAACATGATTTTGTCAGGTGGTGAGACGTTAGAAGCCCTCCCTAGCCTCCGATGATAGACCCAAGCTTCATAATTGAATTTGTATGTTAAGTGACATTCTCTGGGATTTGATCTGTGATTGTACCAAGCACATATTTTCTTGACTTCACTGCGATATATCTGCGCCATGGGAATTTGTGGGGGCAGGAAGCTGAGGTCCGGGTTATCTTATGCCGATAGGCTCGGTTGAATTTTTGAACCAGCACTAGTACATATACAGGATATGAGGGTAATGGGACGGACGTATGTGTTTTTTTTTACGTACAGATTTTTTGCTGAGGTATTCGATTGTATGGTTTTTGCCAAATGTAATATATACCATACCACTCATAAAATTGCCTTTACTCGAATTAGTATAATGAACTAAATTAAGAGGAGTACGGCTTAGGTTATTACCATCATGAACAAATTATACACAGTTAAGCTCCTCGATATCATGTGTGTTTGTGACTATGCATATCTGACATCAAATCAACCAAGGGCAATTTTGCAGGAGTTTTATAAGAGTTGGTATAATCCAACAGATGGATGATTCCACTATTTAAACCAGATGCAAAAAGTTCTGTCGAAGAAACTCAAAGTTTCATGGATTTATAATCGCCCTGCGCCGCCAAATCCCTTTTAGAATCTACGGAACATTGAAATAGAGTAATTCAAGGGTGCCAATCTGGATTATATAAGCACATTACACTATCCTCAACTCAAGATCTAGATGAGATATAAGAAGTACGTACACTTGAAGTCTATGCATGTTCATAAACAATCTACCATACAATACCATCCATTTATCCCAACTTGGCGCCACTAATTATCCTCATATATCAAATTAATACTCTATCAGAGACCCGCTTCATAAGAGGACTGTACGCTTTCCCCACCTAGCCCCATTTGATTAAGCGGAGGCTTTCGAACTCCCAGCGAGTAGGTGACGACCCTGTGAAGTAAAATATCTAACGAAGCCCAATTGATGTAGATTGGTCGGAGGCCCGGACCAGGCCCGCGGGCTGTCCTCGTAAACATGTACTAAATGTATATGGATCGTGCCCATCTTGGTATCTATACAACCTACTTGCGTATGAAGTACCCACCGTAACCGTGTACCTGGAAGGCCAACCAGAAAATATTCACTTTTAGGGCGTGTAAGCTATCAAATTCTTCTACTTCCAAAGAATTCAAACCCAACCTCCCGCCCCGGCCTTGATAGCTGGTGAAGAGCCATCGTTGCAGCAAGTATGTCTCCATATCTGATGTTCCCAGCCCAGCCCTTCTCTTTTGGGCCCGCGCTATGGCGGCCAGAGGAGAAACCAATTGAAAGAACTCTGAAAGCCGAAGACTGTGACTTGCAGTTAGGCAAGGGGCTTGTTAGCGTTTCTAGGACCAATATTGATAGATACTAGCTCTTAGCACTTGCTATATGTACATGTACAATCACCAATGTGGTATTGAGGTCGAATGCAACCAGACTAGAATGTAATAAATAGCTAGATAGCCTTACCCCCGCTGGTCCTTCAGCATGCGGTGTACGCTCTGGTATTTTTTTCTCATCTAGATACAAAAAAATTCATGATCATCAGCTATCTTTGGGATGGATCTTCTATGTAGAGAATATGCATGGAAGTATTAAGATTCAGTACCACGCGACATGATCTAATTAGAAGCGCATCTCCTTACATTCAACTCAATAAGGAATCAACGCCATCTCATTTGTGTGCACTACACTCAAACAAGCAACCCAACGACCATCAGACACGTCTACAAATGTATGCAAGGTACCCTACACTCATGCAGGTACCGCGCCCTAATCCCCCTTGCTTGCCTCTCTCGAAATCAAAGATCTACCCGATGTTCCCCTATTCCGCCTCTGCCACGCCTATCACCCCTTACTTTTCCTTTTCCGGCACCGGTTTCTTCACTCTCTTGTACTTCCTCGGATCGTTCCTTCTCAACAACCTCTTATCCCTCGTGCCTGCAAGTCATTCAAATTAGCCACTCTGTCTCAAACATCTGCGGCCCGGCTCCCATTCATATTCGCATCCATTCCTACCCCACTTTCACCCCACCCAACAACAAACACAGCAGACAGTAGAATTCTTACCCTTTCCTCCCTCCCAATACCCTCTCCCCTTCCTCAAAAACTCATGTCCACAGTATGCGCAGTCATTAGGTCGATAATTCTGCTCTCTCGAACATCTTCCGCAAATGATCCTATTTGCGTGTTCGGCCGGGTGTGCCAGTTGGCTTGTCAACAAAGCTTGCGCTTCGTCGTGGCATTTGTCGCAGGGGTAGACCTGTTTTGCGTCAGTTCAAGAAAAAGTAAAAATAAAGGAACGGGGCGTGTTGCAAAACGGAGCAGAAGCGGATCTAAGGGAAGGTGGGGGATGTTGGCAAGAGAAGGGATGTGATAGGGCAGGAACGTCGAGAATGGAAAAAAGCAAGGAATAGACATGGAAGGAAGCAAGGAGGTAGGCGTAAGGAAAGACAACGTGCAGTAAATTATTTGAACGAAGTGGGGATTGTGTGGGGGGCTCCCCGCTCACGCTTTGACAAGAATTGACAATAACATGTGATAGGAAGAGGGAGTGGGAGTAAGAGATGATTAGCATATAATGGGTATTGTGGTCATCGAATTGGGAAAATGTTGGTAATCGAAAGGTTGGATTTATCTCGTTTCAGACCAGATACCGTTTTGGTAAGTTTAGGTGAGGAACAACAAAACCCCACAAGATTAACTCTCGGGCTCCAGAAAAATCCAAGGTGAAATAAAACGAAGGTAAAACTGAGGCAAATAATGGAGTAATCTCAATCAAACAAAATCACCCACTCACCTTCAAACAACTATATACCCGTTGTTGGTTGGCCGTTGTCAAACAACCAACCAACGTCCCGTGATGTTAGTCACTAGTACTAATCCAGTGGACCTGTTAATTTCCGGACCGAGTTCCGGATCTTCTGTCATGACGATCGTAGAAGCGAGGAGGTCATGTGCACGCGCGGATCGAGAATCTAGCGACAGGCAACGAGTAGAGATCGCAGGAGCACACGCCAGGAAGAATGCCATGCGACGCAATGCCATGTAATGCCATGTCATGTAAATGCTATGCCAGCTCATTTCCTGAAATGCCATGTGAAGTGCGCTCCTCCTTCCACCATTCTGCATCTCCTAGGGAACCAACACAAACTCGTCCATCATCCAAGACATAACACATCCTCGAATCAGATGAAACAAACACCAGTCCACAAAAAAAGCAAATATAAAAACGAGGGTAATAAACTTAGAAGCAACAAATGCGGCAATCAAGTTGCGATCGAGTGTCTATCATCCATATCGATAGGGTTATGTACGTACCACGAGAATCTGAACCATCTTGTACCTGTTTCATGATTTGTTAACCCCGTCGTTTCCAGAAATATGTTGCAAAATTTGTCAATGCACAGATGTCAGATGACCACCACATATCTGTCTATCACATCACAGCCGCAGATTTTCCCCACAGAAAATGCTATGGAAGACATGTCGATCCATTCATTTTCCCCATGTACCCGCGCATCGCACATCACTCATTCGCGCAATACAATTGATCGCGGACCATCAATGGAGACAGGTAGGAAAAACATAAACGGATGCATGCATACATAGCAAGAGTAAACGTAACAAAGTAATTTAAAAAAAGGAAAGGTGGGTACGTACTTTTCCTGTAATGCCCACATCTGCCCCTATCAGGTAATTCCGTTCCTGCAACGAATCGTTCATCTTTTTTGGTCTAGAATGATGGTCAGTCAGTCATATCCTCGTCATGCTGATACTGTCCCGCCCACAGAAGTCAATGGCTAGAGCAGCATGTAAAAACCATTGCGACGTCCAGAAACAGCAAGACAAGAACACCAAAAGTTCAATAAAACAAAGGAGCATAACTGCCTCTGTCATGCCCGTTGCATGCCATAACACATAACAAGAAGCTACTATCGGGTATCTGTAGCCTATTTCCAAAGTAGTAGAAAAACACAATAACAGTTCCTACTTGCAGTACACATCGGCTGCCTATCTCTGCATGCTCTTCCCTCTCATATTTTTTTTTTTTTTTTTTTCTTTTTCGTAGCGTGGCATGCACCGAAATTGGTTTTCCTGCACCTAGGCCCCTCTGGGTTAAGAAGTCGAGACAAAACAAGCGTTTTCCTCGTTGTAGATGTGTGGAGTAACCACAAAACTGTCGACTGTAGAAAACCGTTGAAACAAGCATGCAAGCATACCTAACGTTACATAATTCTAAAAGCGGGTATTACCGGGGTTCAACGCTCATGCCTGTTTGTGTGAGGGAAAGTACACTTCCCTAACAGGCAAGACAAGACACAAGCCAACCCAACACGAGACAAGCAAATAAACATTTCAAATGAAATTTCACAAAAGAATTAATCGGGGGAAAAAACGTGATAAAGGCAACAGCAGTAAGTCCGCATAAGGCATTGCGACACCCAAAGTCTGATTACCAAAAGAAAATATGGGACATATTTGAGATTTTGAGTTCAAAGCCTACCTTTTTCAAAGGAAGCATGGATCCATATGGGGCCTCCAACGTCGCTAAACGCATTCCAATTCAAAATGGCATTCACTGTCAGTTACAATGACCCTTGAAATTCTTCGCTAAACAGACCCTAGCTCCTTGCCCAGGTGTCGCGTGTCTCCATCGATAACAAAATGAGGCACGAGAGAGGAAGCCAGTCCCGTATGTGGTGCTACAGCGACGAGCTTCACGGCCCCATTCGTCCGTCACTGCTATCTCTATTCTTCCATGGGGTTTCCAGAAAACCGGCCCAGGAGCAGAAAAGAGGATTTCCCATGCTTTCCACTTTCTTATGGGGAACAAAACAGTAACATGGCGAATTAACTTACCGTCATTATCTTGGGAAACCCGTAGTAACTTCATCTCAGGGATCAAAAGGCCTGGTCACACATATGGATTAGAGATTTAGCCGATGTATACCGATAGCATGAATTTAAAAAAAAAAAAAGGGAAAAAAACACCCAGATCCACCTAGCGCCCGCCCGTATGGAGCTTCTAGAAAATATGCCGTGACTGATTTGAAAATGACAGGGCTAGAACAACCGTGAAGGGAAGGAGAAAAGAGAGGTGTTAAACGTACTCATTTTACTATGACAGTGACGGCAGTTGGTGCTCACAGTCTGGCCAGGGACAAGGTTTGCGATCCCCGATGGAGGGAGAGCGGTGTCGCATGATGCGCAATGAGGGAGGAAGTTGCTTGACCCTTGATGTTAGCACAAAAAATTCCCATATACAGTTTTCCACCAACATGGTGGCGGTGCTAATATATAAAATGATAGATAGGAAATACCACATGGTCAATTACACATACCTAGGAAGAATCTCGGTAATTGTGCAACCAGCCAAATCAAAGAAGCCAGCCCTGTTGGAAAATTGGTGAACAGGCTCCATGCGGAATCCTAATTATATATTTTCACCAAAGATGCACAGGCTTTTAGTCAGATACCTGCATGCTCCCCCGCAAAACGTTGCATACCCAACACACATGCTTAACCGAGCCGAGCACTTACCTACGCCGAACACGCTGCTGCATTTCTCGCAGCGATCAAACCTCGGTTTGCCTCCTGGCCTCAGCTGCATGATATCCACTGCTGTTTTGCACTTTGCACACTTCACTGTGATATTGAGTACCAAGACTTCCAGGAGCTGCACACCTGGCATCTGAATTCCAGGGAATGAGAGTGCAGTACCACGCTCTCGTGCTTGTGAAGTCGACCCAGTGTCCGTTTCATCCCTTTTCTCACCGTTTTCATTATCCAATTGACCTTCATAATCAGATGTATCAATTGTGTCACTTTCACTATCCTCCTCTCCGTCATTGACATATGACCACTCAGGTGGACGAGGAATAACCACAATGTGTTCCTTGTCGTCTACATCTGTCGCCGATCCCAATTTCCCTTTACCCGCGGTCAGCAGACCTGGACCGACAATTGCTTTATTCTCCAAATCTTGCACAAGCTTTTTCTCTTCGTTCTCTTGTTGCTTTTTCTTCCCTGCCTCTGTAGCCTTTTCACTTTCTTCCTCCATAGCCTCGGTTGCCATGGTGTGTATATTTGCAGCCAGCGCATTGAGATGCGCCATAAGCGACCATTTTGGATTTTCCGTCACCTGCTTCAAAAACCTCTTTTCTACAAGTTCACTCACATCCCTTGTGGCATTTGTAATCTGAATCACACAAGGCTGGAGATTGAAGAATTTCGGCACTCGAAGTATTACAGACCGGATCGTAAGCAACGGAACGGGTAAGAGATCCTTTCTTCTTGGCTCCAAAGGCACTGTGTAGATTAAATCTCCGTTGGGCGCTTCTGTTTTCCTGAAAATATCGGACCTTCCAAGCCTTGCTTCTAGCTGCCGAACGTCTTGCTCACGCTTCACTGCTGCGGCAGATAGCTCTTCAGGCGTGTAAGACAGCAGCGGTAGTTCGATTGCCTTAGGCGGAGATCCCGCTGACAGCTCCATAACAGGGGCAGCATTAACTATAGCTCCCGTAACACCATAATGCTCAGACCCTGGCCCGCTTATGGCATTGATGCTACGGACTCCACTGCCGACGCCGGCAGTCGCCTTACTCGAGGCGTTGGGGATAATCTTGATCGTCGGCGCCTTGCCTGCACAAAGGAAGCTTTCGAGTCGCTTATCTAATGTATTGATCATATCGAGCAGGCTCATGCCCCTGGACGCTTTCATGACAATGTCCTTGAAACCATTTTCGATGTTGATGCGAAAGCCGACAGGTATATCGTCATTCAGCACACGGATGTTGGGACGATTATCCTCATCTGATGCATCATTATTGCCTGCTGCAGCATCATGTTGATGCCCATCAGCCTTGCCACCTGGCCCAGATGGGGCACTATGGCTAATACCCGCGTCTGGTTGCTGTCCTGCATACCCCAGTGGAACTGTAAGCACAAAGCTCAGCACATCCACATCGTATGGGAATTCGGGATCGCTCGGAGTCAAATTAATCGTGAACTCTGTATTTGCATTCAAAGTTCCGTCATCTCCCTTGAACCGGAACCGCCGCTGGAGCTGCGTTAATTGGAATTGGCGCGTATTTCGTGCCTCGGGAATTGGCCGCTTGACGACCCTCGACTGATCCACCGTCGGGTTGTGAATGCGCTGCTGCTCCTGCGGGGGGGCACCGCGGGGTATAGCGCTGGGCAGAGCGACGCTCCCTCGGCCACCAGGGGGCCGCTCGTTCCCCGCGCTGGCAGAGGGCGCTGCGCCACGGCCCCGCGGGCCTCCTCTGCGGCCCCTCTTGCTCTCGCGGGCGCACCCACGCTTGGCGAGCTTGCCCCGCCTGCGTCGTTGCGTGGGCTGGCGCGCTGCATGTTGCTGTTGCTGCTGCTGCTGTAATCGCTGCCTGCGCTGGTGCTGCCTGGTGGCAGCGTTGCCGCCCCTCCTCTGCCGCCCCCTGCCCCTGGCCCGTCACTTGCGCCACCTACATCGTCATAGGACCCTGATTCTGCTGCTGCTGCTGCGGCATGCATGTGCGTAACGTCTGACACGACCCGCGGGGTAAACTCTGCCGCTGCAGGATTCATCACCACTTTCTGTTTTCCTAGATGTGTCCGCTCCCCGGCGTAATGCGGCAGTGTGTCTCAATTTTCCCCTCCTCGGAGGATACTTCTAGCAGAGCTGCCTACCTAGCTAGTGTCCGAAAGGCAGTCGGCGATATGCTACTGTGATAAGTATGTGCTTTCTTTTCCAGACGTAGCAGTGCAGTCCAGTAGATCTGCCTCAACGCAGAATGGACGTAGTCTCGCGTATAGATTATGTGCCGCCGTGGGGGCAGTAAGCTGATTTGCAATGCGGTGCTGCTGCTGTAACCCAACTAATATCATGAGCCAACCGTCAGCTTCCGCTTCGCTTACATAAAGTTCAATGATAAAACCGCCGACCGGCCGCAACCCTCTTCTCTCCCCCGCTCAATTATAGAGTAAGCCGAACTTCCTGGTTCGATTCTACCCATGCGGGGCGAGACGTACGTTCCCCCCATTAGGAGAAACTGACGTAAACAATCGATACCGTAACTGCGAAGCCGCCTGAGTAACGCACCTGATCTAATCAGCGCAACAAATTGTACTCTACTCAAAATCTCGAGCTTCCGATTTTTGTGGAGTTGCTTAGCTGCTTGGGGAAATGCTAGTCTCGTGCCCAGTAGCGAACGCTGAGTCAAAACGTGCCACTGCATAAATATACGATATAACAGTGAAAAAATAGAGACATATCAATGAACATTGGCGCAGCCACTCCCATAGCCGCCCCATGGTAGAATTGCGAAAAGTAAGTGCCGGAAGTGTGTGGGGTGTATGAGGAGGAGGAGGGGGGGGAGGGGGAGGAGGAGGAGGAGGAGGAGGAGGGTGGGGTGGCATCCTGCATACCACATCAAAACTATGAAATAATCATGAAGCACGATTGCTCTGTGTAAATACGCAACGCAACGTACACAATATGTCTTGAATTTGCAATGCCGCTGTACGCCGCTGCCGTCGTCCGAACGCCCTGTCCGCGTGCTAAGGTGTATGGGTAATATTTCGCTAAATCCGAGGAGTTTAAGGCTATTCCTGTATAACCGTGTAGGCTCGGTTGTGAATACGAGACTAATTGTGGGTTCCTGCTTTCGATGAATCTTATTAAGATTATCGAGATTCAGGTCGATAAAGCCTATCTGTGCCGTATATATGCTAGCTGTAGTACCGTTGCTTAGTCGAAATGTATTCATCTCCGGAAGACAACCGCCACCAAGTGATGCTTCATGATGGCTTTCTGATACTGTGGCAAGATTTTCCTTTGTAGGGAGTTACTTTATGGAATCAATATCGCACAGACTGTAGTCATATTAACTCACCCATGCATACGCGAGGGGTGCCCAAAGCCATGAGCATCCTTGATTCATTGTGACGTATGCAGTCAGAGCCCTGCTAAACTATCAGGTAAATCAACGATTATTCAACTTTAAAGAATGCGTGCAGTACCCTTAACAGTCCAGTGCCTGCAGCATGCATATCACGATCGTTGTGTCTCGTATGCATGAAAGAAAACATGCATGACGAAACATCTGCATAAGTAATATGTAACATCCACTCAGATTGTGGCGTGGTCTGTGCACT
Organism: Kalaharituber pfeilii; assembly: GCA_015179045.1. Classification (NCBI taxonomy): domain Eukaryota; kingdom Fungi; phylum Ascomycota; class Pezizomycetes; order Pezizales; family Pezizaceae; genus Kalaharituber; species Kalaharituber pfeilii. The sequence continues at coordinate 97,545 of WHUZ01000027.1, forward strand.
ACAAGGACCATGTGGGCCCACACATGACGCCTATGACGCTCGCGCGCTCAAGTGTCAAACAGGAGCATCACGGGGTGAGCATGGTTGGGGGGGCACTGGAGGATTCAGATGTGGGGAGTACAACACTATTGGTAGGTGCTTAACTGCCGCGTGGGGGAGGCTGTGAGTTGTCCAACTGCTGACCCCTTTAAAGTCACTAAAGAGATCTTGAGAAGTGGTTCGAAACGCACAAGGGATTATGATCAGCTGCCCTCCAGTTTGCTTTCCACTGCAGTCCGGCTAAATACCCCACGCGGGGAATCCGATGTGTTCTCGATTCCCAGGGCCCTGCGCTCCCTGCATGGTAAATTCCATCGCAGCTTCCTTTCAACCGTGTACAGTATAACATATCACGGGTTCAAAAACATCTTCCAGTCTATATATCGTGATATGCCGGTTTTGCTGGGATCCAAATCCCCCGACCACATCCCCGAGTGCTGACATTAGTTTCATAACTAGTGAGTCGCAATGTTCAACGCTCATCCCAATGAACCAGTTAGCATTGTCCATTTCAGTCTCGAGTCCATCAATTCCATTTGCATCTGTTCTGCCAAGGGTTCACTACGGCCTTTGAATTCACCGACATTGTCACCGATAACCATCACTGTATGTGAACATCTAAGCGAACGCCACTGAAACAATCGTTGATTCTAGTATTTATCGAATAATTTGATTGAATCGCCACTTCAATTCCACGGCCTAATCAGAAAACAACAACCAACCAGTCGCCTTCTTTTTCGCTGAAAGCAAGTGGCATGTGTTTTAGCAGGCACGTTTCCAGTCCCGGTAGGCCTAGCCAGGTGGCCAAGCACCTCACAGCTCCTACCAATGCATTAACCTCTCGTTCCCCGCCAAAAAGCAAGAAGCTAGTCACACTTCATCATGACTCCATCTGATCAGCATACGATGAGGCTGAAGGCTCGCAAATTTACCCCACTCTCAGTAATGCGGAGGGCCCTTCTTTCAATTCTCATTCCGCTTGTTAATTTCTTCTTTGCAACCATTGATAGCCGCCAGGCCCTGCACACAACGTGATCCACCCCTGAAGGAAAACTGTACCTTTACAACGTAAGTATTTAAACTGCGGCGCTGAAACAAAACAAGAATAAACAAAGTAGAAACCAAAACAAAGACAAGTAACAATAATTAGAAGCCCTTGTGTTGGAGGTTGATCCTTCCTCTTACGCATGTATATACATAGCACTCTAGAATTTAACCTCCCCAGACGATGTCGCAGAATTACAGTAGTCATAAGCCACCCATATCTGCTTCCCTGCGCCGAGTTTTTTATTTCGTAGTGGTGTGAACTGATGAGTTGGCAATCATCTTAGAGGTCAGGCACCACCTTGCAGGAAGTAGTGAGTCGGCCTGTCATTATAAGTCAATCACGTAGAGTATACAACGTGAGGTAGTCACAGACGAAATTGAAGGCAGATCGGTTTCCGTACTATCCATCGGGACAGCTCAGAGTGCAACATAGGCTGTTCATGATTGAGTTTCAAATTGAAAAGAACAGAACAATAGCCAGAATAACAATATGGCTTGCGGTAACATAAAAGTAGCTAAGGCCAGTAAACTGCATTGAAAATCCTTACTGTTACTCTACTATACTGCTTCGTCCCGGCTCTGGTTCTTGAAAAGCAACGTGCAGTAAGCTTGAAGTGGTAATCTGGTTAAATTGACGCCTTTCTACTGTATGCACTGGTACATACTATTGTATGTATATTTTGATGTATGGAGAAAGCTCCCTGTTACACATGACTAACGATAGAGCAGGTAGCATTGCCCAGAACTTGCTGTGTGTGGTATGTAGAGAATATTCTGGTATGTATCCTTGCGGAATAAGAAAATATTATGATTGATCCCAGCGAACATTGTAATGGATAGGGGCCAAGGAACATCAAGAGGTGAAGCAATCATTGACCGCTTGTTCCAAGCTAGCAAGAAGTGAATCTGGTGAGGCAACATCGAAGTAAGTAGTTGCTCGAATGAATTATATCTTGGCTTCATGACCACTTCTTAAGCTTGTTGCAGGCCATTTTGAGTAAGCGCCCCTGATCTAGCTAAAGCAATACCAACCATACCAGCTAAAGGTAGCATGCAGTGATATTCGTTGGGTCATGTAACAATGGGTATTATGTCTGGGAGATGGGAATAACATGTGACTCTACAGAGGAAGGTATCTGCGCCAAGGGGGAGTAAAAATTCTCGTCTGGTAGTCTCGGCACCAATATCTGGCTACGAGAGTTACTTTTGTCTATGGCATGAGATTACTTTAAGCACCTATTGCAGGACATACTGCTAGGGCCGGCAAAACCAGTGTGCATGCAGTGGGACAGACAGATAGCCTGTCTACAATTCAATTACGGGATTTTCAAGGCAAAAGCAAATGTCCATGTGGACAATATTTCGTAATCAAGCAGATCTATCTACTTGCGCGAATTTATAACTTGACAGACCCAAGGTGATCTCCACCATCAGCTTTAGTGACAGGAGACAATTGAACAAGTTCGTAGGTACTACTTTGTAAGTACCTACTCACTTTGAAGCCGAAGCTGGCCGTGAAGGTCTGATTATGTAACAGGGCTATAGGGGGTTATTTGCGGAGAAACGCTCGAGTGAGGCTGGGGGAGTTGAGCCAGCTCGAGGTAAGCTGGCCATGGTTGGATTGAGGCTCGTTGCGTTCGAATTCTCAAGCTTAAAAGAAAACTTGCTGCTTTTATGGCTGGGATTGAAGTTGGCTGCGGCCCTGGTTACGAGACTAGCTGCGGTCATGATTGGCCGTCAGGATGCTTCGTGGCTTGAACTTGTGATGGTAGAAATAGCTGGATGGATGTGAATTCAGTTCTCAGCGTGCGCAGTCGGGTCACGCAATGGTCAGGCCAGTTTTGGAATCCCAATCCTTGGTGCTGAGCATCCCTTCCTAATTTGGTAACAACTGTTAGTTTGGTGGATTGGACTAATACCAGCAACACGCGTACGAACTACGACTAACGAACTACTAAGTTTGTAGGTAAGTCAGCTAATCTAGTTGCGCAAGAAGGTCACTGAACATGGATACGCTTGTACAAGCAGTGCTATCTCGCTGATATCGTGTGCATTTGCACCATTCTTCATTTTTAATTCAATTCCAATGTATCAATGTAGCTAAAGCCTATGTCTATCAAATATATATATGCCTATCTGCCACTATATCGATGCTGTCAAAAGCTAACTGATAAGATGTGTGAATCCACATGAATATATATAGAAATATCACTAAGCATGAGCCCAAGTTGCAACCAATGCTTCAGGCGTTCGGCTGGTGTAGTCTGGTTACGAGATTACGGCTGTTGGTCGTTATAGAATGCTACTAGTTTGCTTTACTGAACCTGGTCATGTGATTGCTATTCCACTTCCAGTATGTTTTGCCCAGTTCAGCTATTTTCGCGCGCCCTAAGGCTTTCTGAAACGATGGAGAACTACATTGCAAAAGACTTGTTGACATACTCACGCCTGTCAACTTACTAAGCTATAGCTGTGTATGGGGGTTTTCGGAGTGCAGCAGTTGCTATGCTACCTTGCAATAGAGTGTTTCAATTTGAGCTGGGCGGCCAGGAAGATGCAAGTCAGTGTATCTTATGCACGACATCTCAGCCACCAATTGCAATCGGTCCTAAGATCCTGTGCATTCCGCAATGTATTTTTTCCACACTCCACAGATTGTGACATCCCAGGTCATATCAAATCCATGCATTTCAGGTAGCCGCGCAGAGGCCATTGCTAGGTAGGCACTTGCATGTTCCCAGATGACAAACCATGGGATGAAGCCCGTAACAGCCAACGAGGCACCATTCAATCTATAACTTACCAGGCACTGAGCGCGATAACTCGTCGGGTATGCTTACAACGAAGCCTGCGGCGATGATATTGTTGTATACCGTGGAAGCGACCCCGACCCCTGGGACTCCATGCATCGTATATCTTGGATCAAGTTATTTGATGTGTTGTTTACAAGTGCTTCCCGTCTCTCCGGGGTCAGCAAGTCGGACACCCAGGCTGCTGCTGCCCTGTGTGGATCGAACGCTGTCACGCCCCGCGAAACACCCCGCGACACGCCAACCAATCCTCAGAGGTCTTTCCTTCCCATAATACCCTTCAGATCGTACCCAGCTTGTCCATGATCTTCGCTACATTCTCTTGCCGTTCCCTTCTTCCCTTGTTTGACATAACTCGCATACTATTGCTTTAGCAGTACAACGAATCTACATGTTAGAGCGATCACTGACTTGCAGCTTGTCCCTCCTAGGGGGAACAACGGCCAGGTCACATGGACACCCAGAGCAGCACCGCGGTCCCCCACGCTGCATGCGGCAGTCTTGCAACCTAAATTGCTATTCCTTGATTTCGATTCGATGCAAAACGTGCATAAACTTTCCTAACTATACCAAGCTCACTTTTCATTTGCTGTTAAATATATCCATGCAACAGCGGTAGTAATTACTAAGTGACTCGGCAACATCTTCTGACTTCACAAACCTGGTCAAGCATCACGATTGGCTATGAGTTGACAAGATACAAGTGCCCTGTTCCCAGCACTTGGTCATCATGTCACCCAACAATGCTCAGATTGAAATCGAATCCGAATGCGGGCATTGGTGATGGGTGAATGAACCAATCGTTGGCAAAAAAGTACGTTAGTGAGCACCCTGGAGTGGAGAGCTCGGGCCTATTGAGTGAATACATACATGCTCATTATGCCAACCTGCTGATCATCTGGAACCAGTGATGTGTGACATGCAGAAGCAAAACGCATCGAAATATTGCACAACATTCCAGCAACTCTACCCTTTCGTCCAATGGTATACGAATTTGCCTCACATAAGGCATCACAACTCATTTCACGAAAAGTCATGCGAAAAACGCCGCACAGACAACATGCCTGAACCTGGCTTACATTTGGTCAATCCAATTGAATGTGCCAAATACATAGGTAATCTGGTTGCCTTCCCTTGGCTCCTCACACAGCACGTGCGTTGCGCCACCAACTGGCGTTTCGTTGTTCGGCTAGCCATGGCTTTCCTGAAACGGTAGCCCATCCTTATCACTAATCCGTTTGATACTGGTGAAACAGGAGCGTGGACCCTCAGCAGTTTTGTTGGCAGACCATGAGAGATGCGATGCTCAAACAAATATAGAGCTACTAAATACATGATGATGAAAATCAAACACTGAAAACACCAGATGTGACAATTGCACGGTAAAGTAAAGCATCTTGCATAGTAAAGGCAGACATTCAAGTAGTCTCAGATCAACGAGCTCCTTCTGACTTTGATATTTTCTGCCTTGCCTAAGCATGGTTTGTCAAAACGTGATGGAACCTCACTCCAGACCTTGTCTCGCCCTGTCCGTTCATTCTGCACTAACCAATAGAAAATTCGAGAAGCAATATCATCTGCACTTCTACAACAGCGCATTGTTCAGCGATATAGGACTGTGCTGCCATGTTGCCAACTGTTTTATTGCTCCTTTCTGCCTGTGAGTGTATGGAAACAAGCGAAAGTTGTTGGACATTCTGAACGTTGGTCACGAGACCAAATCCATACCAAACCAACATCCCCAGGGATGCAACACTCTCAGCTAGTGTACCACTGTGCCATTCTCTAATTCCAGGGGAGTCCTAGGAAGTCCGTACAAACAAAATTCTCTTTTGGTCCTGTTCAACCTTGGCTTTGTTCCACTTGCATTAACCTTTTGCAAAAATCAGCCATGTCCAGTTTTGGCTCAGCCTCCAAACTTTGATCTTTTAGAGACAACGAGATGCTTTTCTATCGGAATAATGTCGGAAAATTGTCGACTGCGACTTCTCAGGTCACCTGCCCGCTGTCTTACTGATTCCTTGCATTTGCAACAATATAAGCTTTTGAGATATCCCCGAACTTGTCCACTATCTCCGGATATATGGTGAGGCAAAGATATAGCGAAGGTAAGACAATGCGAAACAACCTTCATTAAGTAGGATTATCAATACAAATTCAATGTGGGGTGTGTGATTGATAAACCTGTGATAGTTGGGGGTATAGCCATAATGTTCATCTCCCTTCACTATCCGTCGTGCATTTGCCGACCGTGGAATGCAGCCGTATTTTGATATACATTATTAACTTCAATAGGGATAAAAAAGCAAATCCATGTCCAGAGATCGTAGAGTACATAGTACGACCTTCAAGGAAGGGGCATGGAGTGAAGAGCGGAAGCATAATAACAAAGCAATGATGGGAACACCAGGTCGTAAGCCGTTAATATGGCTGGGATAACTTCATCAATTTCCTTCCTGTGAGGTTACGATACTAGTACAGTACCAGGTATATGTAAAGTATAAAAAGTATGAAGTTTAATTCCATAGTAGGAACCAGTAATGCTGCTGACCATCAGTAATCAAGTGTCAACCACTAGAGCAAAACAGATCAATGTCTATATTGTGGCTGCCATATGGATCATCTGCACCGTTTTATATTTTATGAATCTACCGGCAAATCTTCTTAATCTGTCATCCTCGCTGAGCTGAGAACACAGATTGTGTGTGGGGGTGCTGGGACAGGGTTGACTACACAATTGCCGTAGTGCCCCCAGACGCCGGTGGCATCTTAGTTGCCCGTTGCTGACATACCATTCTAATGATCAAGAAGCATGATTGAACAGGGGAATACGCAAGTAAGGATGTAAGCACTATGAACCAACCGCAAGGGAATATCCATACAGGTACAATACCGTATTACCGTTTGTTTAAAGCACCATTAGGATGAGCAGGCAATCCCATGTGAAGGGGCAGCGTTCCGGGATTCTCCGCCTTGAAGGGTGTACATTATATATGTGTTAATCCCTCCACCCATCCAGCCATCCCGCTTAATTAGGCAGGCCTATTCAGAACTTACAAAATGTTCATCTAGACCGGACGGGTAGGATAAGTTGGCAGGACTGGACAGGACAGTCCTGGCGTACATGGGGCCAACAGAAATGGAAACGGAAATGGAAAATATGGCAAATTGCTGTTTGCATGAACCTGAAACCAAAAATAGCATCGAAGTGTCTGGGACGTACTGGAGGCAGCCAGATTTTGAAGTCGGAATCAGAAAAAATAAACAATTGGGTGCGGATAGAACTTTTTTTTTTTTTTTTCTTTTGCTCTTTAAAGATCCCAAATTCAGATGGGATGGTAGGACCCAAAATTTCCCTGAAGCGCATCTCGCCGCCTTAAAGCAATCAGTCCAGCTAACTTTATACCAAGAAAAAAAGAATAGTAAACATGTTCACCCTTCTTCCTTATGATTCTGTTCCTGTACAATATTTGTCTTATTTCCAAACTGCGATCCTCCAATTGCAATTGATACCCAAGTGTCACTTTTGTAACTATACAATACATGTTAACTATGACGACATTCGGTCGGTACTTTTTGTACCCTATATGATTTGTGAGCTCGATTTGCGCACGGTCCAATCCCGCGCATTTCTTGAGTTTTACTTTTACCTTTTTTGTTTTTCTTTTTTTTTTTTTTTTTCCCAAATGCCGAGTAACTGTGCAGATCCGCTTGATGTCCAGGGAGCCAGTTCAGCTGCGCAGTGTTTGTTTGGATATCAATTATCTGTCATCCTGTCTATCCCAGTTCTTGTGTACTTGTAGTCCTACAGGCATACCCCCCTCACATCATGCATATATGAAATATATCAAGTGAAAGAAGTCACGAGCCGCGTTTGAATTACCATTCAGTAAAAAGGAAAAGAGCTGACAAGAGACAAGAGAGCCTGCTTGGCTGCCTTTGGCGTGAGTGCCTGGTTGCGTCTCTCTGGTTGGTTCAGCACAGCCATGGAACTGGACATCCGGTCCATCAGCATCATCCTAATCGTCAAGCATTCAGGAAGTGAGTCGAGCTGTTCGTTGGCTGGCGTTGCGTTGCACCGTGTTGCCATGGGTTACAGTACATCACTGTGGATGATGCAATCGACGCAATTGCGAGTCAAACAAGCATTCTCACTGACCTCACTGCAAGCAAGCTTCTAGCCTGTGATTTATTGCGTATTATTTTATTTTTAAATTTCCATTCTGTTCTCAAAGATCAACCCAATTCGCTCCCAACTCAGGCTCCGAAAAATACACTACTTCGACGAACAGATCTATCAAGGACAAGCAGTGAGAATGACTAACAGTCTAGCAGACGTTAGTCCCAAGGCATGGCATGCATGTCGTATGCATATAGCCCCTCCTGCAATAGTGGGTGTGCGAGTTGCGAAGTTTAGAGGTGAGGTTTTGGGTGGTGTTGAGCAAGCGAGTAACGAAGCGAGTGAGAGTTTCAGAGTGAGCAAGTGACGCATATCGCCGTGCCCGATAGGACAGCGCAGGCGTAAGGCCAGACTGCTAAACATGCCAGCTTGCGACTGAGCTTACCACCTAGATGGGCGTGGAGAAAGTGGTGCGGGAACGGGGCAATTGATGAAGATGCATGCTTTGCACAGGACAGCTGGTGTAGTGTACTGTGAACTACTAGTAAGTAGGTGAGGAAGATCATAACATCAACCTGCCGTTCGAATTAGTGGAGGCGAGGCAGACTAGACGAAATGCTCGGCTCGGCAAGGACGTCCACGGCTCAGCGAATGTCAATCATGAGAAAAACTCGGTACCCAGCCGTCCAATGGTTACCACATATTATTTGCATGCAAACCATCATTGATGTTCATCATGGCACATCAAATTTGCTATTTGAAGGAGTGTATACAGTAGATTGTCTTTTAGCGAGCTGACTGGCCTGGAACATCCTGGGAAAGGGCGCGCGAATCATATCATGGACGTCGACATCAACTCGCATCTTTCCTCTTTTTCCCCTAATATGATCCACCACGTACGTATATCTCATCCACCCGATATTGCAATTGAGCTTTTATTTATATGCTGTGTATCTAACAACTGATCAGCCTTCTGCATGGTCGATGGCATGGCATACAATCACAACTATCTCACACGCATATCATACTAGTGGAGTAGAGCTCACGCTCAACCATAACTTGTAACATGGAGTCACCAAGTGTCAAGCTTCACGTGTGGGGCGCTCAATGCCCCACCAAATTTAACCGCAAAAACGGAAGCCTGAGGAGAGCGGGAGAAAAAAAAAAAAAAAAAAGAAAAAGGAAACAAGCTGAATCCTCCATCTGCAGTGAGTTGTTTTCTCACAATTGCTTTTGTTTTGCGCCAACGCTGTCCCCGCTCCTTGAGCGCCACCGGCAGATACACGGCAGTGCCAGAGAAGCTGGAGGGTCGAAGGAAAGAAAAAAAAAAATAAGCTGAGAATTATACCCAATCCAGCGCACTCCATCCGAAATCTCCTTACGTCCTTGGTTATAAGTACGGCAGCTAAACTATAGTGAGCTTGGATTGTGAATTTTTTTTTTTTTTTTTTTTTTTTTTTTTGTTTGTTAAGTATTTTTTTTCCTCCGTTTGTTGAGGATCGCGACGCGCAATTGAATCATCACCACCATGGTGAGCTTAGCCTTCAGGATCAATCTGGTATCCAGTATCAAGTAACCAGCTCGTGTATCTGACGGGTGACATTCCGGATTTTCCATATGCGATTTTTTCCTCCCGTTCATGACATATCAATAGTTTTGCTCCGTTATCGATAAGGAAACGTTCCGACGTCTCTATACAAGGTTAGCTATATAGGTTAACTTGACAATTACACTTCCGACCATGTTTGTATTATACCTACCTACAAATTTGATTACTACCCGTCCGCCCGCTTCGATATATATAAAAAAAAACTTCAAAACTCGAGCTCGAAAGCCCCCCACGGCCATATCCTCCGGTTCCCCGGCCTTGGGGTCTCACTTCAACATTCCGACGCCATTTTAACATTCCCACCCGGGTCCTGGCTCTCTTCCCCCTCACATCCCCAAACTTCCCCCAATAATAAACTAATTTAATTCAAGTAGTAACCCATATGTACCATGTAGGACCTTCTGCCTGCCCTGCACCCTGCACCAAGCCTGCATTACATCCACATACATACATCAATGTACGTTGCCAATTAGCACAGATACGTAACTGATATATGACAAAGTAGCAGTTGAGAGTACAGACACCTACAGTGAGGCGAAAAGGTTTCACGTTTTTGATAATGATATACTGCACTCTGTACTGTCAAAACCCCTCCTCTCTCCATCAGAGCTGATTTGCATCCCCTCTCTATTTAAACCCATCATTTATATGTGGCGCATGCGCAACGCACTGTTAAGCGCGAGATAAAATATTCAAGTTAGAGTAAATAGTTATAATGCGCACAAAAAATGCACTCAGCCTTTTTTCCGCTCAGCGTTCACTTGTCAGGCCCCTACTAGGCAGTCAGTCCGGCGGCCCAGTAGCGGCGCACAAAGTCGCCACCTCGTAATCCCATAATTTACTTTTGTGTTCGGATATGGAATTGCATATGTACTTCAATCATGACGGAGGCATGTAACGCTTCGAACCTCCATGCGCTTAATCGACCGGATACCCAGATACGCAAAATTCATATATACAGCGGAGCGGGCGCCGAATGGCATCAAAACACTACATATGGCGCAGTGCGTCAAAAGGCGAAGAGGTATCTAAATTTCTATGAAATTTGATATTAGATCATCAGCATTAGGCCATCAAATAAAATCAATTTACTGTTCTTTGCTTTTGTTTTAATTGTTTGTTTCCCACCTGTTCTCGTGCCCAGACTCTCTTGGCACGCTTAAATAATTCGCGAAAGTTTCCCCGCCCTATCTCTTTGTCTTTTTTTCAATTGCACTCAAACTTGACTTTCGTTTCATCCAAATCTCTGGGCCCGTAGATCCGCCCAAGCCATATCACACACGCATCAACCACCTCCACATCCACCTGCACAACCGCTATTACTGCCAACAAAGCCCAACCCCCAACGATCAAATCCGTTGATTAACTCTTTTGACAGCGGTCACAGCCATTGCTGAAACCGTCCAATGCCTGCCTTACGTACCGGCGTGCCGGACATGGCATGACAAATGCGCGAAATTTAGAAATAAAGAGCAAAAAAAAGTATCCCAGAATGCAAGCTTGTTCTGCTTGTCAATCTCCCCATTCTCTGGTAACAAAGGCGCAAACGGAGAAAAAAAAAATTTCTATCTCTTTATGTTTCTCCTTTTCTTTCTTTTTTTCTCAGAAAATTTGACACATGATTTTGATATTCACTTCTTAATTCCCAGCATTCGGGGTGAAGTGAAGTCGAAAATCCCCTCATATCTCACTGGCAAGTGCAGGCCGACCTCCCTCGCTCAGCTTCTGGTAAAAGCTTAATCTCCCTTGTATCAAAGAAACTTACAAGGTTGACATCAAAGCGATGGTAAATTTGAGTGACTTTTCGGCTTTATTATTTTTTCTCGAACTTCCGTGGCTGCCATCCTCAGCTAGCTGCTGGATTGCTCTGCCCAGCACCTGTGCCCGTTAACCCGCCTGCTGCAAACCCCGTGGGCCTGTGTCAGGTGGTCCCCTTTTTTTCCCATTCCTTTTTTCTTGTTCGTTGTCTGGTTGTCTTGTTCGCAGATTTGCAAATTACGCTCATTTGGTTAGTGTTTAGCAATTAACTTCCCCGCAAATTGGTGAAAAAGAAAAAGTCCAATAAGGTAAAAGTAGCGAGTGACAGTAGTGTTCTCGCCATGAGTTATAGTACCTTATAGAGGTTTGCCGTATTTGGTGTGCAGGTTTCAATTAATCACTTTATGCATTTTTCTTCTCGACCCCGCCAGGTCCCTGTCAAGGGCCTTCATCATCAAGCACCTTCCCCTCTATTTCTATTAAGTAAGCAAGTTACCCGACATATCGAAATCTCAAACATCAACTTTGAGCTCCTCCCATTATATTGCTGGTATTTCTTTTTTTTTTACTTGTTCCTGATCGATATGGCTGATGTTTCTCGTGACTCAATGGGGGATATAAGGTAAGTATGTAACGCTGTAATGATGCCCACGTGGGGGAGAAGTATGAAGGGGGGTATTAGACGGAGCTGTATTACCCCATATGTGTACAGACGTATGTATGATTTGTAATGTTAGTGACCAGCCTCGAGACTGGTTACAGACGTCCTCGACTCGATGATACTCTAGACATGTCTGGAGTTTTCCTCCTTAATTAAATCAATCACTCATCGTCATCAATTATGTCCCTTTGCATGTGCTCGTGGCGATTTAGCAGCTGCGACAGAATGACGCCCGGATGAATGAAAAGGAGCAGGTTACCGATGACTAGTGAGGTCTTCGCCTATTTGTAGAATTTTTCAGAATTTGACGTTTATTTGAGATTAAGTAATTCTCCATCCTTCCATATGATGCTAAAGGTGATTCTCGGGGACAGAAACCGGTCGGTACACTAGTTCCGCAGTTGATTCCCATATTATCAATGACGGTAAAAAATGAACAAGGGGAAACTCGTAAATCTAAAAGCAAGGAAAATCCGGACCCAAGAGGAACCAAGAAAGAAGACCGAGAACGGGGATAGAAGAGCATAAGGCCGCGACGCTTAGCACTAATTTTCCGGATACATGGGAGGATCCTCCTCTGGGGATAGGATCACAGGATAAATCTACTTGACTAAACGGGCAGTGATGGCATCCCAGTGATGAATTTGACCAAGTCGTATGATGTATATGATGCAAATCCTATGATTCCATCCCATCTACCTACTTCATATCCCCGTACAAGTTCCCATAGCATGGGACATGCGAATCCCAGGGGGACAGGACGGGGCGAAAGTAACTCTAAAGACTTGACCTGTTTCCCAAGTTTCCTGTTGTGGGTCGCTCAGGAACCTACGCAGGTGGAGGAGACCCAGCGGCATATTTCATCATGTGGAAAGAAAATATCTTACCTTGCAATTCTGCGCAAGTATCGGGATATCCCGTAATTGTTGTATGGACTGGCGATAGGATAATAGAGCATAGGGCCTTCATGTTCTGCTTGAGCCCGTAGCCGGACAAACCGATATTCCTTCGCACATATGGCTTGTTAAATCTTTCCTCGTCTTTTTTTTCTCTCGTTTCTAGAGTGTGCAAAACGGTTGTTTGGACCAACAAGCACTAAGCACTGAGACCTACGAGCGAAAGAGAAGTGGAAACGTAAACGGCCGGTAAAGTGGTAAAGGTGATGGTAAAGTAGGACCTGCTCCAAACTAGGCCTGGATAGCAGTGGACAGGTTGACAGCAATACCAGCTAATGCTAGGTAAACGCCCTCTACCTGGGCTCACGCACATCTGAAAGAAAGGAAAGTAAAGAAAAAAAAAAAAAAGAAAAAAAAAGCCTTTTTTTTTTATTTAATAAAAAAGAACGGAGAAAGAAACTAGTGGAAAGCTTTGTTGCCCCAGCTTATCCCAGCAAATTCGACACAAAGGGGTTGTGAGTGGAGTTTCTTTCACAAATACAAATACACTACACAAATGTCCAGTCAAAATGTTCAAATCGATGCGGGAACCATTTTCAAGATTTTTGGAACTTTTTTGTTCTTTGCATTTATTTTGGCTACCTTTCCTCCAATTTGTCTTTTTTTCTTTCTGTAGATGCAGTAAATATAGAAAATAAAAAGAACAAAGTCACTGCACGAAGAGGATTTGCTCAACTCTTTTGTGATGCGCATTCCACTAAATATGATTTCATGACAAAGGAAATGATAAAATATCCCACAAAATTACAGATACAACTTTGAGACGCCGATGCGATGAAGATTAAAATAAAGAAATTCAGACAAAGGAAATCCGTTAACTTGCACAAATATCACAATTACCGATACACCGGTGTCCCATGAAAGTAGGTATCATGAATAAAACGCCGCGCCCAAACAAAAGAAATAAGAGGGGAAAAAAAAAAGAAAAAAAAAGAAAAAGAAAAAGAAAAAAATTAAAAAATTAAGAAAAAAGAAAACCTAATCAAGAACTCAAAATTATGCCTGCCGTTTGTTGCTCCGCCAGAATGAAGTGACCCCCAAATTTAAGAAATCGTAAAGCCATAATGTGATGATAACAAAGAACGCCGTACGGATGCCAGAATACCTAAACCCCACTTGTATACATCCAATCCATCGCTTTGATGTTTTTGTTTTTGTTTGTGATTATTTCCTTCACCACCCCTTGGTGTGATACTCATTGGAAGCATCAAAGAAGTGATTCCATGAATTGTTCTTGGTTGCCTCGGCGCTAGACATATTACTGAGTTGGGGGAACTCCCTCAACTTGGACATTTCAGTGTGAGCAGTGTGTCGTCGCTTGAGGACAGCTTGAGCCGTGGTATCCTTTTGCTTGCGCTCAATGAGAAGGTTTTGTCGCAATGACTCGGTGAGCTCGGTAGCAAGCATGTTTCGGCGGGTGGTGCGTGGTGAGAGAAGTGGTGGATGAGTGGCCACTGTAGGTCTAGCAGTAATCTTGAGCCCACCCATCAGTGAGATTGGGGAGTCTTGTGATGGAGATGGTGCAAGAGATGGTCCTTGAGGGCTGGTGGTTCTTGAGCGAAGGGCAGGTGTCGAGCGAGAGCCAGCGAGATTGGCAGCACGGCCGGTTTCGCAAAGGAGGGTAGAAAGAAGGGAGCGGCGAGAAGGCAATTGCTGCTTTGGCAGGTCATCCTGGCGCTGGAACATAGGCTCTGGGCTAGAGGAGAGGCTGTCGCTGACAGAGTCCCAGTCAGACTCATCGTCATCAATGGCACTCTCATCCAACTCCTCCTCGGTAGTGTAATCTTCGTCATCGTCTTCGTAGGTAGTTTTTGTGACAGCTTCCTCGTTGAAGGAAGCACGTTTGCGTCCGGAGTCTCGGTAGGCAGGATACTGCTCCATGCAAGAGGAAGCATCGCTGGAACCGGAACCAATGATCCACATATTCTTCTTTTGCTGCGGTTTCTCCGCTGACTCTGGCTCGACCTTGTGTGATCGGATGGAGGAAGAAATGTGCGCTGGAGAGAATCCTCGGACAATGCTGGGAGTCTCTTGAGGTTTTGAAGTCTCGCTTGGTGGTGCTTGAGGCATCGCATTTGGTTGGGGCGCACTCGTCTGGACGGGTGTTGGCGCAACCTTTTGCACCTTCTGCGGGGGGACGCTCTGAGGCCTGTGGGTTAGGATGTCGTCTGTCCGCATGTCACCAACAAGTTTTGCAAGGTGAACTGGTGTCATATGCTTCTCCTTCCCTCGGCTGGATTCTCGTCGGATGAGTTGTGGCCTGGCACCCTTGATCTGGATGAAATCTGATCGGGATTCTGATTGTGGCGATGTGGCAGACTCAGATGCAACGCTCTCGACGCTCTCCGAGAGTGGTGGCATGTCGGCATATGTAGTGTCGCATTCTCGTCGTACAGGCTTGACCTCCATCGCTGGGACTGTTGCTGAGCTAGATTCTGGCTCCTCGGGCTCCTCGGGTATTGTAGTCTCCCTGTGCCAAAGTCTCCAGCTGAGGTTCTCTAGTCGTCGTCCATTCTCTAGCGAATCTGCACATTTCGAGAAGACTACCAACACCGTTAGCATACGACCATTGCTGCCGGCCAGCTGGGCTTGGAGCAACGTACTGGTCCACATTGTGAAGAGATTGTCCACATTAGTGGTGTCGACCTTGGCAATGTCTGTTACGCTCACTGAGAGCACTGGGCTTGCTAAGCGTGAAGGCATGGCTGTATGTCTGCGGGCACTCGATGCAGGGCTGGTTGATCGAGGGTGTTTCTTGAGGGTGAATGCTGGGAATTCGCAGATAGTTGGAGATCCTTGGGGGCTGGTGATGGACTGTGGGGGAGGGGTAGTGTATGTGGGTGTCCGGGGAGGTTATGTACTATTGAACCTCTGATGTGGTCTTGGAGGGGGGGGTGGATATCGAGCTGGAGTAGAGCGGAATGGGAGGTATTTGTATAATTGACGGGAATTTAATCTGTGGGACTTCTAGCTCTGAGTCGGGATGGGAGGGGTGCACATGTTGGGTGGGTAGGGATATTAGAATTTGGGGGTGGGTGCGAGGGGGGGGTCGAGCCGGGGGCGCGAGAGTTAAGTCTGGTTTCGTGCCAGCGGTGGGTGTGTGGCCGGGGGGGGGCGAGAGGTCGAGTGGGAGAGTGGGAGGGTGGGATGGCAGGTGGGCGGTGCCTGGGTGCTGCGCTGCTTGCTGCTTGCTGCTGCCGGCAGTGCTAAAGCGGCGGGCGCTCGCCCCAGCGCAGCCCAGCGCAGCCCAACGCAGCCCAGCTGAGAGCGAACGCTACAGCCCAGCCCAGCCCAGCCCAGCCCAGCCTTTCGCCCCGACCGGCGCCCGCTGCGCTCTCCCCGCCCGTGCAACTTCCCGCTACGTACAACCCCCCCCCAAACCCGCACCCGCGACTGCCTGCCTCTGCTGGCTCGGGTGAAATTCGGAGGCCCAAAGGGCTAGCAAATTTCGTCCCTTCGCTCTCACCGCACACAACCCAGTCCCCACATCGTGTGCGCGTCTGTGTCCCCCCCCCCCCCCCCCCCCTCCCTCCCCCGCTCGACCCCCGAGATACCGCCGCGGCCAAGAATTAATTGAGAGTGGGGACCCAGGCACCGAGGCAAACGTGAGCTAGCAGCGAAAAACAACACCCCCCCCACCCCCCCCCGTCCCTGGAATATCGTCTGTGTCTTCTCCAAATATTGTAAACAGCCCCCTCCCAATCACCTAAGCTGCTGGTCCCCATCGAGGCCCTCGCCCGGCCCTCAAGCCCAAACTACGAATCTCCCCCCCCACCCCCCCCCGAATGAAATAAAACGTACTACCGGTATCTCGTGCCTCCCCCTCACACACGCCCTCATCCAGTCCACATCTCCTCGCACGTGCTAGACCAGAGCAGTTCGGCATATTGGTCAGGATGGAGAGCACAGTAATAAAACGTACAAGCAAATAATAACGAAAGGGAAAATGTAATGGTTAGGCTACTGTGGACAGACACAAGGCATCTGACAGCCAATTGGCTCCAATCCAGCTTGAGGAGCCAAACTCCGCCCGAAAAAGGCGTGGAAACAATTCTGATACTACCAGTCACCCGTGCCCCATGAGAATTTGGCGCCTCAGAGGGCATGTCAATGGATAGAAAGCAGTGCGCACATGTCTCTTCCTCACCAACTCTACGTTTCATTGGCTATCCACTTCTAACAAGTCTCCAAACAAAATAACAGTGACGGCTTCCTAGTCATACAAAACCAGATCGCCGCATACCCGCCGTAAAATGAGCATTTCTTACATTTTCCTCAAGCCGCGGGCAGAACCGCAGATCACGTTGTTGGTGTTGGTTTGGCATGGGCCTGAGAGATGCGTGGGGTAAGAGAGACTTAGAGTAGGAGGACCCTAGAAAAAGAAACAAAATATCATCAAGTAAAACAACAACCATTGCACACACCGGGAAAAAGAGAAGAATAGAAAGTTCCGTCTCACATTCCTTTCACTCTCCAGACAAACCAATGCCCCTCCTCAGTCAATTTCGTAGTCAGAGGGCCCCACCAGTACCCCCCTAGGTACTACTTCCTTAACTTAACGGCGACATAAGGTCCAGACAGAAGTACGCGTCGCAGTTTCTTTAGGATATTCTCTATATGTACTGACGACCCCAAACAGCGAATTCTGAGAATGGCCTTCATGCTGTACCATCGACCTGCAGCTGTTGATACAGTACTGAGCAGGAGTCATTTGGCGGTCGCCATCTGCAATGGCATTGTCGCTTCCTGCAGCGCGCAAGCAACCGACTGCAGCTACGACATCACCAGGCCTAGAGGCACAGGCGCGATCCGTCGGATCAGTGCGGTTAAGATTCAGCAAAAAGTGCTCCGGCTCTCGGAGGCTATAAACTTCATACCCCATTGAACTGAAGCACCTGCGACAAAGCGAAAAGCTGCCCCACAAGTCGACCATAACAGATCTCCTGTTGCAGGTCCGGTTGCACTAGGACGTCGTGGCTCTCGACTAGCGACACTGAGCGCGTTGCCAGAAAGATGCGCTCTTCCTAATTCCTTATGCCTTCCTTTCCAGGTAGCGTAGGTACTTCTCGCTAGCATGGAGGCAGCTCTCGGTAGTTCACCCTGTCCCAGGCTACACTCTGGCATGTGCTCCAGACGCTGAACCCATAGAGTTCAGGAGCACATCATACTGTTTTGGAACACTTCCCTTATCCCAACTCCGTGACGACAGTGTCCTCATCCGATCTCGCCCGGTGCGGTGAGCAGAGCTGAGTGCGGCAGCCTCGAGAAGCACCATTAGGAATTGCTCTGCTGCGTGCGTACTGGAATTGGCTGCGGAGACCTCGTCTCACGATGAGTCTTAATTGTAGTTGTAGATTGAGTAATCACAATTGCATCTGTCCAATAATGCAACGCAGTGATTTTCTTTTTCAGTCAGCTAGGTCAGCGTGACTTCGCCTTGACGGACTGCCCTCGCGAATGGCCCAGCGAATATATTTTCTCCCCAGCAGCCAACTGCGATGGTCATTGTTTCACTACCGCGGTATGTATGCTGATAGGTACGCCGTCCACATCGCTGTAATCTAAGAAGCTGAATCGTACACGTGAAGGCTGACGACTATTAAAAGATTGTGGTCATTCTCCGCTTCTTTCTGGGGCCCCAGATTTGGCTGCTGACCGACAGAATCCCGCACCCCAGCCGGTCGAGTGACCTGGAGTGCCATGGAGAGCCGCAGTGCTGCGAAGCCACCAGCACGCCTGGTCAATCCTGCGTTTGCCGATAAAGCTCGGTATCGCAACAATACGTAACCGCCAAACGGACTCAGGAGGAAGCCGAGGCCACGATGTTCTCGAGCGCGGGGGTGGGCCCAGCGCAAGGACTCAATCCGAAACGTCACGGCAGTGATCACGATGGCGCCGGCGGGTCTAGGTACTGGTGGCAAGTCCCAGCTACCATGGGGAGCTACCCCAAGCGGGTGTCCTCGTGATGGTCGCAGGCTTCCACAGCTACGGCCACGGTGCTGCGAGAAGCGCGCGATCTCGCTGCCAGAAGGAGTAACGTGAGCGATGCGTTGGCACTCTTCAGTTGATATGACGACGTCCCCAGGTTCCAGTTGTGGGGATGACCTGAAATAAGCCTGGGTAGTCTGGGACCCTGGGATTGCCAAAGCCTCCCCACAATAGCCAAGGTGGGCCCTGAATCTGGCAGCGGCTGTGGAGCGTGCTGTGTTCCGCCACCCAGGGCTTGCGGGAGGCGCCAAGCAGGACGGAGACGCCCTCCACGCCCAGGGCCTCCAGGAACAAGCTCATCCCCCCACAGGCTGTCATAATGCTGCTCCGCGCACCCGGCAGCGCGCTCCCCAGCAGGCCCCAGGGTCCTATACTGGCAGAAGTCGTGGGGAACGGGGAACAACACAGGTCAATCATCTGGAGCTTGGGAAATTGGCAGGTTCATGGGCTTCCAGCCGTTCTAGCTTTGTGCCATTCTCTTGACATCGCATTTCGGTTCTCTGACTTAGAGTTGCCGTACGGTAGATGACGTCCGTCTCCAAGTTCCACAGTCATGGGTTGAGGTTGCAATCATAATTCCTGCCATGGCCCTATTCTCCGAATGTCTGGTCTGGAACTTACCTCTAACCTTTGACCCTCACAGAATTATCACGAGTAATCTGCAGACCGCTAATTTACGCTCAAATTTTCTCCTGTGCATGCCTGGTCCTTCCAGAGCGCCTAATCAAGTACGTCGTGCACCATGAGGGCGGGGGAACGTTAAGCAGGCCTCCATTTGCATAAATTAATATGGCACATGAGCATTGGCGCACTATACAAGCCAGCCGAGGGCATAAGGACCCTTCCACACTATATTACAACAGAGCTATAAGAGATAGATGTGGGGAGCTTTGGTAATGTTGTTTAGCAAAAATTCAGTGGCATGCTGGAGCATTCTTCTCCACATACATACTCCGGTTGAGCTCTCTCCATTATATAAGACTCGAACATATGACTACTTTCTCCTGCCTCATGTACACCGTTTGAATTGGCGGGTAAATTCAAGCTTTCATTGGACACAGACATTGAGAAGAGGTGACATACTGAAAGCAGTAGGAATGAAAAGTGGATGCGCATTACATGAGTTTCCGGAACCATGGGACATTGCAAACTGTTATGTGGAATTTCTGTTACTGCACTTCAACCCAAAACGACGTTCTTAGTCGGCTAGGCAGGAAAGCAATCTGAGAGATGTCGTGAGGAGATCCCCACAATACTTTAATATAAACCCGTTTAAACACACCCGGTAGCGTTGTTACGTTGACGGCCCTGCCATCCGAAACACTTCCAGAAGGCTTCCTGGTGACTACAACTTCCGTATTTAGCAAGTACCAGCATACATATTATCCGATAAGCGATTATCCGTGCACCGAGACACCGCGCATTTCATTTCGCGAGCTAAAGTGGCTGCTTGCAGTTTTTTGCAGGCAAATTTCGACATACATAACCAACGAAATATTACGATGAAATGCAGGCTTAGTCTGATGCCGCAGGCCTTATCGCTCCGTAACATTTCGGCAATTTAGCGAAATGTGCAACTTCCAGGCACAGGCTGGCTGCGCCATGCTGGATAAGTATGTGTGTATTCCAAGTTTGATGACCACACTGCAGAGTGGTATGGCAATTTTTTATCCAACCCTCACTCAATTCCGACGTGCGATTTCCTAACTCACAATTGCAGGTAATTGATAGCGAGATGCCAGATCGGCAAAGGTGCATTACAATGGGCCCAGTTGACGGACGGTAGTTTGGATAGATAATGGTACAGCTCTCATGCTCTTATCTAAGCAGAGATTTCGTGATTAGGTACTAGGAGGGCGCCAACATAAGCGGTAATAACCAGCCTCCTTGATATCAGACCCCAAAACTCATGTAAGGGACCTTCGGCAGTTGGATGCTTTTGCTCTACTTTTCCTAGGAAACTCTCCAACATCCCTGCTAGACCTTTTGCAGCATGATTTTCTGCACATTCTCATACATTTCATACATGGCCGGATACATGGGACAGTTTTTCCAGTGTTTGAAATGAAACAATACAACCACGGGCTGCTATTTAGAAAGATCGGGGTCCGAAGTGTTTGAACCCAGTGTTCAAACTTGTTACAACCTAGATTATTCGGGCCGATTATAAGCAGAAGCATTGTACTACCATTAGACACTGACAAATTTTCCAGACTGCACCGGAGTCAGGGTCTTCGATAAGTACATAACAATGCAGGTACATGCGTGATGGACGGGTACAATCTGAGATGCATCGTTGTATACGGTATATTGAAGGAATCTTGCAGGAATTATGCAGACAACGATACGCTACATACAGGATTACGTGAGTTCAACCCCGCGCATTACTCCGCGAGTCTAGGACATTGAGACGAAGAGCTAAGCGAGAGATCCACACGGACAACACTCGGAGGGGGAAAAAAAAAAAAAGAAAGAAAGAAGTAGAGTACCGTACATAGCAGAAGAAAAAGAAACATACAGTACTGGAGTACAAGCAAAGAAACCTCACGCGGTACTTGACGTCCGGATTGGGTCATGATTCATGGATTGAAAAGACATGCATAATCGTTGGATTCAAATACAGTACCCGAGGCGGCTACATTTTCTAAATTGGGCAACTGAACTTCCGGAGGGCAAACAGGTTAGGGCCTTATGTGGCAATGCTATAACAGTTGGTTGTCAGTACTCCCCACGCAGTCTATGCTTAGTTGCAACTTCTTGCTGTTTTGCTGATGTGTGTGATGCGCAGTGAGCCCACGTGCAACATTCCTAATCCCACTCGCTGTGGATGGATATAAAGGGCCATTTCCGTATTGGGCATGCTCACACGAAATCCAAGACTGCTATTATGTTACTTGACGGGCCGGGCTTGATGAGGTGGTAAACACAGCTTGGCGCTTAAGCTGTGCTCAGCAGTCGGGTGCACGTGGCCATCTGCCGGGCAGCGGCACATGATCCCTCTTGTACTGCAACCCTACGAGCTTAGCGAGCTCCTCTTTTACGGTCAAAATTTTGCAGCCAATCAGAGCTGGCATATATCAGCCTGCATTCAGCCAGTCCTCAACGTTGTCGAAGTTTGCAATTGGGCTGTGGAGACGGCATTCCCTGCAATATTCCACACTAGAGGAGAGCAGATGCTTACTTCTCTAATGCATAAGCAGTCCAGTTCTCAAACCTGGGGAAGTGGAGTGTGACACAGCGCCCGTGTCAGTCTGTCACTGAAAGTAGGAAGTAGCAGCGGGAGGATTGATCAACAACGGATCAAGCAGAGGCAGAAAAGGCCGATTCAGAGCTTACAGCGATCTGAAATGAATTTGCATGGCAGCGGCTTATCCAACAGCAAATGCAGTACGAATGTTTGATGCACCCCAAACAACAGATTCAAGCCACTCTATTCCCGTTCCATTAGCTGATGCCTGGAGTGCTAATGCAACGGCAGAAGCCTTCAAGATCTGTTCCCGTCCTGTCGTTCCATCCTTTGGTTCGCGTTCATGCCCGAGGCCCGATTAAAATTGAAAAAGTTAATGCTGCCAGCTCAGGATAGCTTTGTGGAGTGTGCAAGTAGGCCGGAATGGAACGCTCAGCCTTCTGGGGATACCGGTGTGGCGCCACGTATGGACCGGTCTTGAAAACAGGTAGAACACTGTAAAGTGCCGGCATGTTGCTTTGACCTAGTAGTCTCATGCGCGCTTTGTCACTGGTACCAGTAATGATACCTGGGCCATAGCTACCTACGATAGGGTGTGAACTGTCAGCGAACTTTTGCAATGTTGCTTCGGGCTGCTGATACCCCATGTGCAAGCAAGCGCCTGTACGGGTATAAGCTCGGCAATTCTACCAAATGAACCTCGAGCACAAAAGAACGACGCCTAGAGTGACTCTCCCTGGTTCTCATTTACCGAGGGGTCGGACAGTCGGAAGGGATTGCGTTTTTGTTCCCGTTCGGCAGCTAAAATTATTGATGTTCTGTTGGTCTCTTGTGTTGGGAGTATTGCCGCTTGATTACTGCGCTGGTAAAGCGCCTCCGGATTGTGTCGGAGTCTTAGGCGCAGTAAATTATCAGCTAGGACAATTTTGGCAGCATGGCAATTTCCTCGAATACAGAAAAGCAAAGTGCTTTGCCATTTTAGGCCTCTACCAGTACCCGGCGCCAAATTTCGTTTGTAGAAGGATTTACCGGTACCGAACGTTTGGTTCCTGGGTTTGCCTTCACCACAAACAGGGATGGTGAGACCTCACTCCCGGAATGCCATCTAGCTTCACAAGAATGGGCTCCGTCCTGGCATCCTATTGGTGGGGAAAGTTCGAAGGATGTGTTTCCGTCAAGCAAAGCATTGGATGATTTACCTGCCATCACTTTACCTGGCAGCTAGGCACCATGGGCAGCTTGAGTTCTAAGTCTGATTTAGCCGCCAGTCTCACACCCGCCACATTTATCCACCCCCACATGTTATCCGTTCACCATGTGGGTTCAGTGCGTTAGAATTTCGGTAGGGGTCCATACAAACCGCGTATGTCCTTCCATCTTATGAACTCCCCCAATATGTCATCTCCGCAGTCCCGTGACGAGGTTTGTTATTTGCCTAATGTTCACAATACAACATACCTACTTTGTCTCTTTTGTTTTTTTCTTTCTCCTTAACGTCCTCATCAGAATGGATATGGGGAAGGCAACTAAGCTATTATACCCAGGTCACCCAGTCCGCCAGGCCTTAATCAAACTCGAATATCCTCTCAGTCCAAAAGACATATGCTTCAGAATATGTTCCACTTCAGTTTGCAGTTGGCTTCTTGTCTGCTTTCCACTGCGGAACGGGATGATGCAGGGCAAGCTGAATGATCTCCTATCTCAGATAAACTATCCTTTTGGTACGGTGATCAATGAATGAATGAATGAAAAGGGGCACAAGTGCCACCAAACGCATGCGCATCTCATCTCTGTTTTGCATCTGAGCACAAGTAATGGGTAGTTTGGCATGCCAAACGAATTCAAACGCTCCCCCCACTCTTCTTGGTTGGCCAGTGAAACTCGGTGGCAACCAATTAAGCAACAGGGATATTTCAGATCTTGCATGACCCTTGACCAGATTGATGTTTCTTGGCCACGCATCTGGTGGGAACGCCTGTGGCGCTAGATCTAGCGCCAGAAACATGAAGAGGCGTTGTGTTGAGGAATACCCCAGCATAGGAAAGGCAGCGCTCAGAGAAGCAACCTCACGCCTGGGAGGAAAGTGGATGGATTCAGGGGAATCTAGAAGTCACACTCTTGCTCAGGCCCCGGGAACGTTAACTTGATTGCACAGCGAAGTTTCAGTTTCATGGACAGACTACCTCACGTTTGGACTCGGGTCAGCCTTCGATGCTGGCTGGCCCTTTACCCCTTTCGACATACGTCTCGGGCGCTGGATCTAGGGAATGGGCAATCGACGCCTCTGAGGACCCACTTGAAGAGCTCACCCCGCGGTTTGCTCTGGCGCGAACTCCCTTGGCTTGTAGTGGCGTATAGTGGCGTATAGTGGCGTATAACGGGAAAAGCCTTCCCGATATGGTAATCTGAAGGTATATTCCGCGTTCCTCGTCTAAACCCGACCTGCGATGCCGGAGACTTGTCTCGCTCGGAAATTCTACTCTGCTACTCTCCTCCGTTCTAATGAATCTGCTATTCCTCGGACTCCGCAACATATGAAGCGATGGCAAAATAGCTTCCTGTCTCAACAGACTCCTCTTCTGCTCCCCGAGCTGCTGGGCCCCTCGTGGGCCCCTTGTTTAGCGGGCGGGTACAAATAAACCAGCGAGATCGGCTCCACAGAACCATTAGAGCTCATTCTTCCATCTTACAACGGGGCCCGAGATCTTACACCCACAGTGTTGGGTCTTGGGACTCCTCACCAACGTACAAGCTCCTTAGCATTACAATTGTGACTAGCTGGCTAGGATTGGAAATTATTCTTATTGGGACTCTTACGGTGAGAGGCCGAGCGTGACCCACCAGCTAAGGGCAGGCAATTTGCATTTTACCTTTTTCAATCTAGATATTTCATAGCTGGGAGTTGGGCCCAAAGCTCATCAAGCCACTATCACATACTCCCCCGAGCATGGGCCGACGTTCTGGTTCCGCAGCGGTGTGGAATCAAAGTTGCAAGGGTTGGAAGCAGATTGCGTGAACATCGATCCCAGCTCTCCGGTTTTGGGGCTGGAAACGGTTCCAATTTGTTTGATGAACATTGGATCAGTATCTAGAAGCATTGGCTAAACATATCCTCATTTCGGATTGTCCTGAAACTAAGATAAGTGATTGGTTCCAGAGCACCATAGGACTATCGGCAAGACTTGCAACAGAAAATTAAATGAGCGAGAGTTAACAATTATGATCGCAAGATCAAACGAGGTGAGCTGTGACTGGGCACATGCTGGACACACACAGTATCTCCAAAGAGAGCAATGCGCAGCTTTGGGATGAAGTCTGGACTGGACCTTTGCTGAGCAAGAAATATCCTTACTTACACTTGAGGGCACTCGCATCCTGCATGCGGCCTACGATGATAGTAGAAGCAAAAGTACATACAGTACGTTCACGCTTCTCATTTAAATGATGGTATACTTGACGTATGGGTGCGTGCTCTGTCATGGACTAGGTCATGCTTGCTCAACCTCTATACCAATGGGAGACATGCATAAAAGATGAGTTGACAGTGGCCCAAAAGTGATGTAGCCAATCACAAAATCTGCCGCCCGGGAGGTGCCGTCTGATTGGTAATTCAGTGAGCCGGGCTCAGATTGAGGAACGTGCGTACAGTGCCCATTGCTACTCGCAAATCCACCGGAAGGTCTAAGCTGCATAGGCGGTGGTTGGGGAAAGAATTTACAATCCCAGGGGGACGCTGCTATGCTCGCTGGGGTCTGGTGACCTCCATCAAACCTGGGTTTGGCGCGCGATGCTGCCGCTTGGAACGCAAGCAGTATCCTCAAATCGGTAACATCTATGGCCTCGGATAATGGCCCCTGGAGATAGCTAGCTTTCGTGTCAGAAGAATCCGATTTCACAGCGTAGCATAAAAATCATGTAAGTCATCCTTACCTCACTCTGCTTCTCCTCGTTTGCTTTTTTGTTCTGTCTCTCCAAGGTCGATCTGCATACATGCACGTACGTAACCTAATATATGTAATTGCCGCCCTCATGAGCATGCAAAGCAGGACCGCCAACCTGCAGCTACTTAGCCGCTGTTGTGAGCAGAGCATGAAGGCGTTAACGGTGTTAGCAGAGACGGCACATTCAGTAAATGCTAACAGAAGCTTGCAAGCAGCGCAACAGAGCGGTAGACGCTGTAGTTTGACACTGCAGACGATCTTCTGGCGCCCGCGGGCGGGGGCGGGGCGGGGTCGGGGCGGGGCCGGGCGTTGCTTAGTCGCTAGCGGGTACGGCAACTGAGGACAAGCAAGCGCCAACCAATCGATGCTTGAGGCCCCGAGGGGCACGTGCGCATGCGCGGGCGTTTCTGTGGTTGTTACTCTGTCCACCAATCATCTAGCTGAATCTTAGCGATCACGATTAAAATAGCAATCAGCAGAATTCAAGCATTCGACTTGAGTTTGCATATGTTAGGTGTTCAAAATGTTTGAGGGGCAAAGCAAGCAAGAATTGCTTTTTTGCTCTTTGTTCTGTTCTTAACTGACGCTGGTATTGCTGGTTTCGCAGCCTTTCAGAATAGCATTGTTTTGTGATACTCTTGGCCATTGTGTACCTTTGCATTCAATGTATCGAAACGCAGGACCCACCATCCGATGGTCAGCCTCCTTACTAAACTCCGGAGACCCCTATTTTCCACCAGTCATTTTTTTTTTTTTTTTTTTTTTTTTAATATCTTTACTCGCTTGCCGCCCCTATGGGACCAGTCATGTTGTGGGGAGAGAGGAACGTTTACGGGTAGATCTAGTCTTGGGGGAGCGTTGTAGGGGTTGAGCCCCAAAGTCACAGGTCACGCACGGAGGCCATGAACACGGGTTTAATTGCCTCCTAGTGGGTACCAGTACAGAGGATTGGGTGGGCACTGGGCTAGAGTGACGGGAAGGCCGCTTGCGCCCGGACGGCGACCATAGATCAGGGAATGTTGATACTTACCCAGCTCAGAAACTCTACGGTGTAGCGGGTTGCTAAGCTGCACTGCAAGGCGAGCTCGAGCCCAAAAGAGAGCAGGGACAGCAAAAGGCCGATTACGTTTGGTTAGGTTTGAGTGCCAGAGCTCGTGGGAGGAGCACATTGGGCCTCCTGAGAGGGAAGTTGGGCCAGTCTGTTTGTGACAGGCAGACATGTCCTGCAGAGCAGTCCAGTCACTTGGGACTTGCTAGAACGAATGTGGTGAAGAGTATCCCCCCTCTGGCTTCGCCAGGTCCCCGATAGAAAGCAATATCCCACCTTGAATTGAGACGCACAGGCACAGGCAAGTGAGGTCCGATCATGACCATGGACCGCTCTCCAATTCTTTGGTAACTTTCTCGAGTAGGTAGGTCAACAGTCATTTGGCTGCTTGGCGATTGAAACATCTCTTTGCTGGCAACCTGTCCAAAAGAAGAGGCGGTTGGAAGTCATGCAGCTCAGTCATGCACCCGTCAGCATAGATGCGTATCTTATTTCTACTTTAGCAGATGCAGATAGGAACCTGTTACCAGAAGCTGCAAGACTCTCTAAACTTACGGTGAACCGTAAAAAGTCTTAGGGATTAGGCAATACTAGGGTAAGTGTATCATGCAAGCCGAATCCCAAGACTTTTCACGGGTCACTGTAGTTATTGCTATCATACGCTTCGTTGAAATAAAGCTATTGATCTAACTTTGGTTGCCCAATTTGGACCCTTGTCTGCCCCTAGCCCAATTCGCAAGCGAACCATACTTGTGGCTCCGCGGACGTGGTCGTGGTGCTACATTCTTTCTATGCATATCCCTCTGCAGCGCGAAACCCCGAAATGTAATGCCAGCAGGATTGGGCTAACGGAATGTCAAAGTGTCAGTGCCCACCACCACTGAAATGGTATAGTGAATGCTGAGATGTGGGCTCAGCTACCTAGATTGAGAACTTAGTTGTCATTTTCAGGTCCCCAAGACTAAGTAAAGGTAGATCACTATGGCCAGTTTGCAATGGAATACACGGACACTTTCCGTTGGCGTAGATTTTGGATTTCGCGCTGCTATGCATAAGGGATGGGGCGCGTTCGCGTGGGCGCGTGTGTGGCTACGTATGTGGTCCTGAGCTTGCGCGGTATGATTTGCTGTTCATTTCCTGTGAGCATCCACGGACCAGGAGAATGGAATGAAGCTGGCAATGAATCGCCGTAGCGTTGATACTAGGTCAGCCATCACGATAACGATTGATAGGGGAACATTTACTCTACATAGGGCCAAGAAATCTATATTAGGGAAGACTGACTGATGGACGGCGTTCAATGGGAGGGCTATTCTCAAAAGGCCTAACTCACGAGACTTGCCTTCATCTTTTGACACCTGCTAGTTTCGGGGATTGAGGCGGGAGGGATCGGGCCCCGATTCATCTGAACACCAATTTGTCAGGTTATCATCATTGGCCTGGCTTCTTGAAGGCACTCCACTCACAATGCCGCTTTACAAGTACTCAGAGAGCAGTGTTCATTTTCGCCTACGCTTGCAACGTAAAAAGTAAAAAGAAAAGTAAAAGAAAAAACGGAAAGTACACGACCCTATGCTAAAGAAGTAGGTCGTTTGAGAAAAAAATTTTTTTTTCTCCTTCTAATGTTCAAAGCAAATTCCAAATCGGACAGCTGTCCAATAGAGAAGCAGTAAGAACGCAAAAGTAAGAGGCAGACAAAAACATTTCGAGATTCTCAATCTTGTACAGGACCTGCGGCGATCTCCATCGACTTCCAAACATTACGGGTTTCTCATCCGCTGTTATTCTAAATGCATGATAGGTCGATCTCTGTTACTTTTTGGGGGTGATGTGGGGGTGATGGGTTGTGGGGTTGCGAATTTTGGGGCGGAAGAGTCGTCATTGTAATTTTTCTTCCTCGATTGTATCACTTGGGGGTGGGCCAGAGATGACAAGGGTTAAATTGCAATATCAGCTGCATAAGTACGTACTCTACAATTTGCAACGGTACCGGTACTCGTTACTATTCTGTTCTCGTACCCAGTTACTATCCTGTGCATGCTTGGCCGCTGGTTCAGGTGGGAATGCCCAGAGGGAGGAGGGTTCGAAATTCGAAATGCAACTTGATTTTTGCAAAAAGCGAGCCTTGAGACTTGCCATGACTTGGTATTCCAGCCCAGGCTTAATGCATGCCATGGAGAAGCTGGCCAGAAGCGGAAGGAAAATTATGCGCAAGCAAGGCCAGCATCAACATCAGCATGCGCATGGGGTTGCGACGTCAATGGAGACTCCACATCATTATGATATCGTCTACCCACCTTGCATGGCATTGTCTTAGACATGCCCTGACCATGTCCACATTAAGGTACGTAGCAGGCCCAAATCGGGAAATTGAGGTTTAGGAACAGCTCTAGGTATCTCGCCGGAATCCAACGTGGGGAGCTTTCCCAGCCTCATCCATCAACACGTACTCTTGCGACATTGAGTGATACGGATAATGGAGACAGACCAGAGACGTTGCGTGATTCATGGGCAATTTAGCAAATTGGGGATACTGAAGATCAAATGGCATTCTAAACTGCTGGTGTCATGTGAACCTCCATCCCTTGGAAGGACTCTTCAACGCCATATCTTCTTGAACCTCAGACACTGAAGCAGCTGTCTTGACGATGCAATGGGATAGCCATTGGCTTGGCCCTCCACTGGAAAAGCCACGACAGAAAATCGTTCGATTGGGCCTAAACGCAGCGAATTTCATCTAAAAAGAAAATATCAACAGGTAAAAGCCCCTGCCTAAACCATAAGCAACGAAAATGGGGGTAGTAATAGTGACAATTACACTCTCCATGACATTACATGAACAAACTGAAATGCTTAATGCTTCATACTTGATGCACCCGATGAGCTGATTGTGACCTGGCGCTGCGGGGATGACGGGGACAAAGAGATCGTGGGGAATGCGGAGATATCTTGCATAGGTTGGGTATTGGGATGCGGAAAAAACGAAGGATACATGCCGGCGACACAACTTCCCCACCTCTTCACCGCTCTACCGAAAAGGGTAATATACCGGGGCCTCATTTGGTCGAGGATGGCTTGTCCTGGCGGTTCGTTACAAGTTCAGTACACTAAAGTAAAGGTACCCTGCGGATTCAATGCAAAATTCCCCACGGGTCCGGCCTGCGAACTGCAGCATCATCCCGGCGGGGCGGCATGCAAGAGATGGAAATCAATGGCCATGGGAGTGGACTGATCTTGAAACGGACAATGAAGCACATGATCCCTGAATCAGATCAACAAATTTTGCACGGAATGAATGGACCAGCCAGAGAGGGCAAATGCCATAATTGTATTGTCACGAAAACTGGCCACGCACTCCTGTATTCATTAATATGCATGCCGATGATATGCCCATGTGCTACGCCTCGCCCGCTCCAGTTCCGCCCGCTCCAGTTCCGCAGAATGGTCTCGTGGTTCCGTCCGCTTGTCGTTAATATTGGAATGCATGTAATGTATTATCACATTGTCTATCTCGTTATATTCATATTAAGAAAAAGTTTACTTTATCTGAACCAAAAAAGAAAAAATATTTTTCATCCTACTGTGCAAGAGAAACGAAACTACATAACATTCACAGTAATTATCTGTCACCTCATTTGGTTATCTTACTTTCTCTTCCCTCTTCCCAAAATCATAAAAAGTCACGACCTCCATTTTTTTTTTCTGACCAATCATTGTGGCCTGGCGAACATACCACCCACCATCCCCTGCAAGTGGGGGTCGCCCGTAACCCTAACACCCCCTTCGCAACTCACCACTTCGAAACTTCGAACGTGCAACACAAAAACCCAAAAGCAGCATATATGAAAAAAGCAACGAGAGGCATCAAAAAAGTTACCAAAACAAAAGTGGGGTGCATGGAAAACACAGCTTAAGGCCACACACTCCCATGGAGCCCGGGAGCCGGGAATTAAATAAGTACGTTAGGGAATTCTAGTGGTGGGTTAAACAAGGCAGATGATCAACACCTTCAAATTCCAGTCACATACCGGTACATGCATCAAAAAAGAGGTTACTACAGATCTCATTATCAGCTTTGTACTTCGTTAAATTTCGTTTCACCCAATTCGATTTTCAAGATTCCCCCACGCGATGCTCCTAGCATCCCTTTCTTAGCTTTCTGAGCAAAATAAATATCAATTGCTCTTCCAGCTACCCAGCTACCCAACTACTCAACTACCTAATGCAGAAAAGCACATACCCATCTGCGGCTTCACCTCCCACTCATTGATACAACGTGCGTTATAGAGTATTCCCTGAAACAGCATGGTCCACTAGAGGGTATCCATTGAACCATAAACTTGTGTCTCTGCTTAGAAGTCATCCTCGCCGCTACCAGCGATTATAACGTTGTTGATCTATCATAAAGTGAAGCAGAAAACCATTAAGTTAGTAGAGGATGGTTATCCGCGGAGATTGTGCACGATTCCGTCCCAGGTGCCAGTTCCCTGGTTTTTTCGTGTGTATTGGTACCAGCGATGTAAGGAGAAGGAAGAATAGGACGAATAGAATTGTAAACTTAGAGGACGTACCTTGAGAACCATCCGGCAGAGCTGGGTAGCGAGGAGAAGTTGTTGACGCTTGCCTATCAGCGGGTCGATGACAAAGTGGTCTCGCATATCTAAATTGGGAATAAGCATGCGATTGTGGAGGGATGATTATATAATCAAAGGGCAGCGCCAGCTCAAGGAGCCGGTTCATTGACATGCTAATCGCAAATGTCACATAAAACAAATTATGACGGCAAACTCACCGTTATTACCCTTATTCAAGCAGTCAATTCCCAACCTTGAATTCTGTTCGCGCACTTGTCGGGCTTTAATGGCGCCAAGAGTCTCAATCGGTGAGAATCCTGAGTTCTCGGCGAGTGCCATCGGAATAGTATCCAGAGCATTTGCAAATGCCCTCATGGCATATTGTTCAATTCCAGGGGTCTGAGTTAAAGTAATTCGGTTGCATCAGCAGAACTGTCCACATGCTTCGTTGCGTTGTTGTAGGGATTGATTCAGAGATAAACATTGGCTAAGGGATGTAAACGGCGACTTATGCAATCGAGATAGGCAATTGATAACTACGCCGCAGGGTAATGTTGCGACATCGCTAAACAAAAGGGATTAAGATTAGGGATCAAGATTAGGGAACCGACCTTATCGGCGGCTTCGGCAACAGCAATAGAGCATGCCATCTCCGCTGCACCACCTCCATAAACAACCCGATTGTCGCGAACAAGATTTCTGACAACGCAGAGTGCGTCGTGTAACGCTCGTTTGGCTTCATCAATGATCTAGAACATGTCAGTCTGTTTGCCGAATTTCATTTCAAATATCCGCGGAAAAGAATATGCGTGTGGGGGGCCGTACCATCTTATTACTTCCTCTAACGAAAATTGTGACAGCGCGGGTATTTGCGCATTCCTCAATAACTAGCATCCTATCCCTTGTAGTGCCAAACGATAATTCCCTTACTATTCCTGCAGTACCCAGTTTCTCTGGCGTTAGGTCTTCAAACCTGGGAACAATCCTTCCGTTTGTGGCAATCGCAATAAGCTCAATCTCTGGACCTCCTACCCATCTAACCGCTGGCAGTTTGTTCTGTAGTAATAAATGGTTTGCTTCATCATCGAAACCCCATTGACATATCACAAGATTGGCTCCTGTATCTTTGATTTGCTTGATCATCTCTTCAAACTTGTTTTTCTCGTACGCTTGTAGCTTCTTAAACTCATCGACAGTTGTGATATCAAGCTTGTGCTTGGTTTTTGGTTTTGGTGGCTCAAAGGCACATGTCAAAATGGCAATTTTAGCATTCTCAACAATGCGTGGCATCTGAGGATGAGACATGTCCTTGTCGATAATGACGCCTCTTACGAGCATTGTGTCCTCAAGTGACCCTCCGACTTTGCCATCCACTTTGATCAGTTCAAAGTCAACATCTTTCCTTTCGAGATCAGCTACTGATAATACGGCGTCTACGGCAATTTGTGTGAAAAGATCATGTGCCTTGGAGACGCTGTGAATATGTCAGCTGATGACCTATGCTTTCCCAAAATGGCGTGTAAGAATATACCTACATTTTACTTCCTAATGATGTTTTTGCCACTTTTTTGAGATTTTCAGTATTTTCCCTCGAAAAGGGCACAATATCTGATATCCTATCCAATTCAGCAACAGCAACCTCACAAGCTGCGTCAAAACCATCTGCAATCCTTATCGGATGAATTCCCTTGTCAATGAGCTGGCTAGCCTGCTCAAGGAGAGCTCCAGCCAACACAACGACACCAGTTGTTCCGTCTCCAATTTCATCATCCTGAGATTTCGAGAGCTCCACCATCAGCTTAGCAACATGGTTGCTTATTTCCATCTGTATTCAACCAGAATCATAAGCTAATGCTCCGGAAACGGTACAAGGGTATCGTCAAACCTGAGAAAGAATTGTTGCGCCATCATTTGTGATTGTGATATCTCCGTCAGGGGAAATGAGGATTTTGTCGAGACCTTGTGGACCCTGGAGGAGTATCAGCAATTAGCGTTGTCTAAACTCGGGTATGTATAGTTACACTCCAGGCTCCATACCAGCGAAGTTCTGACGATGTTTGCTACGGTACGGGCGGAGAGAATATGCGATTTGATAGCTTCTATACCATGCTGCCTCTGCTTCTTACCCTGGCTAGAGCAGTAATATATATGTAAGCCTGATTGTATCAGAACCCAGAAGTGATAACCAATACTCAACAGCAATAAGGCTGATCCAATTATCCGACACTTACTCCCTAACAATGATAAACGGTCTCCCTGTCTCATCCCTGACCATTTGAGCATTGCTCATATCTATGTTCATAGCCATATTGGACGTTGCCAGAGAGAGGGTGGAGGCTCGACTTATTTTTCGTTTTCAATGGTCGACCGGGGCTCTATATTTCTACTGTGCGCGCTAGAGCTTCGTGACAAAGATTGGAAAGCGTTGGGTCTCTGGTTGTTGTGAATAGTGGCTGTTCGTACTGTTGGTGAGGGGTATGGTGGGATAAACGTTCAAGTTACTATCATAAATTTTGGTGAGGCTCTGGCAGTCAATTTGGCCTGTTAGTCATCCGTCTTGGCGAGACTTAGGTCGGTTCTCACGTGTAACGATTACATAATATCAGGAACGCGACTCTCTGACGCTAGAGTCAACAGCCTAGGCCTTTGTCTTTCAGCTTTCCGAGTCTTCACGTCGTTCTCGTCAACAACAGCACAAGGCACGCAATACCTCATTTGCACAGCAGCGACACAGCTTGCACCCCTGTGGGATCGGCTCCCCGCCACATACATTAGAAATGCCTCCACAGACACTCAATAGCGATTCTGAGGCAGAGGTTGTTCCGAAGGGAAAGAAGCAGCCGGTTAATGATGTGGAAGAGATGGACGAGGATAATGAAGAAGATGACGATGAGCCGGAGGGCGAAGATGAATATGTTGTTGAGGCGATAAAAGATCACAAGTATGAGGGAAAGGTTAGTTCTAATGCCGGGTGTGTGATGCACACCTACTCCCATCAGCCCCTACTAGCAACTGCGCATCGAAGTCCAGCGTGATGATTATTGGGCTCGAGAATCGAGTGCATTGTCATCTCGGATGCTCAATTGGCTTTACTACGGAATAGTGCGCTCGCCGCTCACGCCCAATGATATTTGTTGTGTTGCCTCTGAGCTGATAGCATTGGCAATGCTATCTCGGCACGTTTTCTGGGAATGAACGCGTTTGACATATGATTGACACGTTATCCTTTAGACTCTTATGCTGCTGGTAAAATGGAAAGGATATGAAAAGAAGTCAGATATGACATGGGAACCAGAGGAGAATTGCGCGTGAGTATCAAACTCTCTACAGTAATCGCAGAGTCCGAGTGTATCTAACATGTACTCGAGCAGTGGCGCCAAAGATGTAGTAGAGGAATATTTCGAGTCCATTGGTGGTCGTCCAAAGTACTCCGCTCCAACAAATAAGCGATCACGGCCATCAACAAGCGGCACCCCGGCTGCTTCAAAGAAAAAGACGAAAACTACCCCATCGAACGAGTCACCTGCACCTATAGATGAGCCAAAATGGAAACCACCAGCTGGTAGCTGGGAAGATGAAATCCAGGCTATTGATACAATTGAGAAGACGGAGAAAGGATTGATCTGTTACATACAATGGTATTTTTCTTGGTCTACCTCAGCAATCAAGTGTGAAATGCTAATACATATCGTCTCAAAATCAGGAGCAACGGCAAGAAATCACAGCATGAAGTTCACACAGTCTATAAGAAGGCACCGCAACGTATGCTGAAGTTCTACGAACAGCATCTGTAAGTACTCAAAGTTCCTCTCCCTGTTAAACATAGCTCACATGTTAGTACTTTTGTGTAGTGTCTTTAAGGAAACAAGCAGCTCCAATCAAGCATACAAAGATGATGAATAAGGTAATCTGGGTTCGCTTGAGCTGTCGACCTGTTGGGTATCTGGGTTTGGAATAATCGCGCGACATCTACGGACCAGAGTGACTGGTGGCTGTGTGGCGTGCGTTGTTGGGATCCGCTGGGATAATGCGCCAAAGTGACGCCTTTACTTATTCTTTTCCTTTTTCTCCCTCCGTTTTTGGCAGTCTTTATAATTTGCTGGATGTTCGTATAATTGCAATTTGGCAACTTTTTGCTTGTCAGCGTGTAACGCTCGACAAGTCACTTGGGCAATGTGGGCATTATTGAGCGCAACGGTGCGAGCTTTGGCACGGGGTTGGACAGGGAGGGGGACTGATCGCTGAGGAAAGGGGGGAAGTGGGATGTTTCTGATAGCCACGTGGGTCAATTTGGCGGTGATTCAAATCCTCGATGTATCAAATTCACTCATGTCATGTTTGTATGCTTTCATGCTAGCTAGGGTTTGCTTGGTACAAAATATCTCTGCTGCTGTGCTTGGAACTTTTCTCGAAAAGCAAGCGCCTCGCTTTTGGGCTCGGAAGACGCGTTGCAGTGATCATTCGCGCGAGACCCATACCGCCAAGCAAGGCGTCACTAGACCCAGTACGGACTTAGCCTCAGAGTGCCTGTAAGAACAACAGCCTCAAGGTTCGCCTCAAGGTTCGCCTGCTAGGTTAGTTTGCTGACGTCCAACCTTCGACAACGTAGAATCTCGAATTCGTCCACCTTGAGCGACCAGCAGCCGCGTAAAAACGTTGCAGCGGTCACCAACATCATAAGCGGCTCCGAAAAAAAGAACATTGGGAATAGGATATTATTGGAAATAAATTCACAATGGCAGCCGAACAGGTATGTCCCATCCCCCGCCACAGGTGGGACTCTCATACTGACCTCCACGCCAGCGCAAGCTCCTTGAGCAGCTCATGGGCCACACGACGGCTTCATCCGCCCCAAACTTATCTCTCAGCGACTCCCGCGTCTGCAAATCATTCATTGTGGGCACCTGTCCCCACGACCTGTTCACCAATACCAAATTCGACCTCGGCCCTTGTCCGAAAATCCATTCAGAGCAACTCAAGAACGACTATGAGCGGATGCAGACAAAACCGTCTGGCTTTGAGCACGATTACCTACGTGACCTGACAAAGTTCATCGATGAATGTAATCGGCGAATTGAGGCTGCGCAGCGAAGGCTGGATAAGACGCCGGATGAGATCACAAAGACGAATACGTTATTGAAGGCCATTTCGGATTTGGATAAGAGTATTGCGACGGGGTTGCAGGAGGTAGAGGTGCTGGGAGAGCAGGGACAGGTTGCGCGGGCACTGGAGGAGTACTATAGGGTGAGGCAAAATAAGAAGGAGAAGGAGGAGAAGGAGAGGGATTTAAAGCAGTTGAGTGATACGAGTGGGCCGAGTGGGCATCAGAAGTTGCAGGTGTGTGATGTTTGTGGAGCCTACTTGAGTAGGCTGGATAACGATCGGCGGCTGGCAGATCACTTTTATGGGAAGGTTAGTTGCACTCTGGCGCATCGGTACTCATATTCCGCTTACTCTGCTACACTATTCCAAGAGGTATATTTACTAAAGCAATTGGTGAACGCAATAGATGCATCTGGGTTACGCCTCGATGCGCAAGGAGCTCAAGCGTCTTCAAGAAGAACTTGGTAAACGTCCCGGCCCAACAGCTATACACGGAGAACACCCCCACGGCCCCCGGGACTTCCACGAGCGCGGCTACGAGGGCGGCTTTGACCGCGAGCACCATGGTGGCGGGCGTGGGGGATTCCGAGGCGGACGCGGTGGTGGCTTCAGAGGCGGTCGGGGGGTGGTTTCGGCCGATATGGGGGTGGGGGGTACGGAAGGTATTAGCTAGGTATTTTTTTTTCTCTCCTGTTTGTATATGCGTGGGCATATCGGTTTATTTATTTTCTGCTTGCTTTACGGGTTTGTGTTTGCGGGGTTCTATGTATGAGCATGTTGGGCCATGTATGATATATGTATTTTGTGGTTTTACTTCCCATCTTCAACCTTCAATACCTTGTCTTCACTACTACTACCACCACCACCACCACCGCCGCCGCCGACCGTCTTCCTTACTCCTTTAGATCTATTCAGTATTAACTTGAGCTCAAGTGTTGTAGTCGGTTTTTATTTTGTGCAAATGTTAGCTAGCATGGCATTATAATTCCCCTCAATTTTTATTCTGAATATTGTCACGCAAATTTGCAACATTGGGTTCTTTGCTTATCGTTTACAAGTGTTTGTTCAATCAAGTGCGAGCTGAGAAGTGATTAGTGGAAAGAATAACTATGCTTGACAAGAGGCAACGCAAGGCATTCGAAATAGCCCAAACAAAATGGGGTTAGGGAAGGGAGGAGCCATATGGAGCCTTGAAGTTTACTTGCAGTTACTTGCATTTCTCTACTCTACTTATTTTCAACTCCCCACGCTACAGAGGACCTACGGGTAATCCATCCATCTCCAGTGTCCACTCCGCCTCCCATCCACCTCTCCACCAACGATACGCCCAACCGTTGCTCATCTCTACTTCTCCACTTCTATCCAACTTTGCACCATTCTACCTTCCCAATTCCCCCAACACATTTTTAATTCACATTCAACATTCTCAATACACTCATACAGAAAAAGCTTTTCCTCACTCTTTATCTTTTGTCTTTGCATTGTGGAAGTGTGTATATATATAGATGGTGAATCAGATGTTTTGGGTATGCAAGACTTGGTGGAGGGCAGGAGTTCTTGGAGTATTCTGGATGCAGATGTGGGTTGGTAGTTATTCAGGGTAACATGGCGTACAGACTGCAGATTGCAGGCTTACAAGCGGCCCACGTATTTTGTCCTGGCCACTCTCTGAGGATGGGGAGTAATCGGAGACAAGTGCATTTGGAATACACCTTCATATAGGGGTTATCGAATTATGAAAGGGATGAGAGATAAATGATGTTTTGTATTGGTTAGACGACAGACTAAATTTCGTTTGCCCATGCCTGGAAAGGACTGTTAATACATGTTGGAAACCACAAAAATGTATCTAAAATATCCGCAATGGTCTTATTGCTTAATCACCTTGGAGTATTACAACATGTCGTTAAAAGTATGCGCTCCGTAGTATAGCCAGCATTATTCAATCTAGATTGCATTGTGTGTAGCCACGCGAGTCATTTGAAATGCTTCAATGTGTCATACTTTCTTCCCCAAACAAACACGTGGTAAGGAAGCGCTCGATAGAGGTAATTACATCAGTAACAAGTTAGATAAAATCCTCACAAAGAAGCCACAAAAATTCCAACTGAAACATAAATTATAAAAGTTAACATCTCAAATCATGAATACTCTGAGCTGGTTAGGCAGTTAAGATAAAGGACTGTTTCAAAATCGCACACCATTTCACCTTTTCTTCCTCCATTTTGCCTTCATTCTTGCTATCCTCCTATTACTTACCCAGCCCTAGGAAGGAACAGTAAGACTTCCAACTCCACGCGAAACATTTTTCTCCATATTCTCCAAATTGGTGGCTTGCTTTTCATTTCAGGACAAATAACAACAAAAAGCTTCAAAACTAAGAACAGAGAATCCTGGAAAGGTATAAAAAGGATATTTCTTGTCACCCTGCTCCCAACACACTTCCTATGATCCACCAGTCATTTTTGCGCTCTTATTGCCTTAACTACTCGAAGTTACTCTTACCTGGCAATACGACTCATCATCGATTCTGGGTGCGTTAGTCTTACCAACTACCACCTATCAGGCTGCTGCGGCGGCAAGCCTTTTGTATCGTCCGCCCATGTAGCATCCTCCGCGGGTATTATGGGATCACTCTTAGCCCAATCAAGGTCGTTAGGCTTGTTTGAATTGTCTGCCTGAGCCCAATCTGGAGGATCGTTATTGTTGGTCGTAACTTCTGCAGATTCTCCGAATTCCCATCCACCATCTGCTTGTGTACCGCCACCGTATCCCCCTCCTCGCTCTCTGCCACCCCTCCCCTGACCTCTGTCACCTCCACGCCCACCTCGCCCTCCACGGCCACGTTGCTCAAAGTTGGAATCTCCGCGCCCACGCCCTCCAAAGCCTCCGTCGCTACGCCCTCCAAAGCCTCCGTCGCTACGCCCTCCAAAGCCTCTGTCGCTACGCCCTCCAAAGCCTCCGTCGCTACGCCCTCCAAAGCCTCCGTCGCTACGCCCTCCAAAGCCTCTGTCGCTACGCCCTCCAAAGCCTCTGTCGCTACGCCCTCCAAAGCCTCCGTCGCTACGCCCTCCAAAGCCTCCGTCGCTACGTCCTCCAAAGCCTCCGTCACCACGACCACGATAACCTCCACGTTGCTCAAAATCTCCTCCGCGACCCCGACCCCTCCCACGATACTCAAAATCTCCACGGCCGCGGTCACGATCACGGTATGAGCTATTGTCCTGACGGGTCTCTGCTTGGACCTGATCTTCGGGATCGGCACGTACTTCTGGCTCAGCTATTTGACTGATTTGGTGGGAATTGAATGTGGCATTTTGGGTTGCATTGTCTGTTCCCCATTTGTTGTCCTCGTTCCCAGAATGGCCCCTGTCACCAAAATTGCCACCTCCACGACCGCCGCGCCCACGTCCCCTTCCACCACGTCCCCTCCCACGGCCTCTTCCACGGTTATCTCCCTCGAAATTGTTCGTAGCTTCCCCAGCATTCTGAGAGCCGCTTGTATTATTCCAAGTGCTCTCATCGTTGATAGCCCAGGTACTCTCGTTATTTTTGGTGGTCTCATTGCTGGTGGCCAAAGTGGTCTCATTATTGGTGGTCGCATTGTTGGTAGCCCAAGTGGTCTCATTATTGGTGGTCTCATTGCTGGTGGCCCAAGTGGTCTCATTATTGGTGGCCGCATTGTTGGTAGCCCAAGTGGTCTCATTATTGGTGGTCGCATTGTTGGTAGCCCAAGTGGCCTCATTATTGGTGGTCGCATTGTTGGTAGCCCAAGTGGCCTCATTATTGGTGGCCTCATTGATGGTAGCCCAAGTGGTCTCTTTATTGATCTCATTGTCGGCAGCCCAAGTGGTCACTTTATTGGTGGTCTCATTGTTGGTAGCCCAAGTGGTCTCATTGTTATTGGTCTCATTGTTGGTAGCCCAAGTGGTCTCATTGTTATTGGTCTCATTGTTGGTAGCCCAAGTGGCCTCATTGTTGGTGGTCTCATTGTTAGGAGCCCAAGTGGTCGCATTATTGGCACTCCAAGTGCTCTCATTGTTGGAAGTAGCCCAGCTCACAGCTTCAGTCTCAGCAGGAGCATGGTGCCCAGTCTCTCGTGGAGCATTCCCAAATTCACCACGTCCACGGCCGCGCCCGCGCCCACGGCCACGGCCGCCTCGCCCTCTGTATCCTCCACGATCGCCATTGGCACTCAATGATCCTTGACCCTCAGCACGAGGAGATATCGCCTCGGTATTGCCTACATCTGCGTCGCTGCGGTTACCTCCTTGGTGACCGCCGCGGGAGTTACTTCGGGTATGATTTTGCGTACTGTTGCCAAAGTGTTGTGCCGTTGACGTCGCAGCGCTGGAGTTAGCTGTGGAAGGCGCTTTGGAATTGAAGGGGAGATTAACTTGGGGTGTAGGGGGTGCAGCGTGATCTTGTGTAGGCGGGGGCGGGCCGCCTCCTCGGTCGCCTCC
This sequence comes from Kalaharituber pfeilii, assembly GCA_015179045.1. Lineage (NCBI taxonomy): Eukaryota > Fungi > Ascomycota > Pezizomycetes > Pezizales > Pezizaceae > Kalaharituber > Kalaharituber pfeilii. The sequence continues at coordinate 138,849 of WHUZ01000027.1, forward strand.
TCGGCCGCCGCCTCTGCCACCTTCCCTACCCCTACCTCCGCGTCCTCTCCCACCTCTTCCTCGTTGGGGAGATGTATGATTCCATTCTTGAGCTTCGGCCTCAGCGGAAGTATTGTGGCTTTCCTGGGACGTCGAATGGGATGGCCCAGCAACTACGGCACCATGAGCTCCTCTTCTGGCCCGTGGATTGTGACTACCCCTGGGGGGAAAGTCTTGTTCCTTTTTCTCAAAGTCCCATTCCCGATTTGCTGAATCTTTCATTTTTTGTTCTCTATTTCTCTCTCGATCGGCACTGCAATTTCGTCAGCAATTGTCTCTAATTGCCCTGAGTAGGCATGGGATATTGATGAGTTACCTTTGTTTTGCAAACTCTTCTTCCGCTTTCCTGATCCGCTCATTTTCTTCCTCAGCAATTATACGTAGTCTCTCTTGCTCTCTCATCGCTTCCTCTTCCCGTTGACGGTGTACCTCCGCTTTGTGCTGGGCCTTCTGCTGGGCATTCGCCCTTTTCTGGGCCAATTCTTGATCACTGAGCTTGGGCTGGACTGTATTAGCTTTGAATGCATAATAAGCTTTTCAGATAGTATAAATACCCTATTGCTGCCTCCGGCTGAGGTTTGATCGGGCTGTTGGGATACCTGTAAAAGGGAATTAGTAACACATTGTGAAGTTCTTGCCGGAAAGAATTATAAACATTTGAGCTTGGGCCTGCCGATGGACCAGCATGATTCTCTTGTGCCCCCGACGGCTGTGCATTTTCTACATGCTCCGTCTGTCCATTTTGCTGCCCATCCCTATCTCCTTGATTGTAGCGCTATCGAGTGTTAGTAATGAATACAATGTACAGCAGCGGGGATGCAGGCAAGAATATCGCACTTACACCGCCTCGGCCCCTCCTCGACCTGTTGTTTCTCCTTCTCCTGCCCCTTCCCTCTCGTGGACCCGCGGGCGCGTTCGAAGGGGCTTGCCCTTGCTGCGTAACCGTAGGTATCACTAAGGTATCATCTGGAGGACGGGTTTGTGAAAATTCGTCCATTAAAGTCTGGTGTAGATCCATTGCGAGTGGAGTGCAGACTGACGGCGGCTGTCCTCAGTGGGGTGAGGGGGAGTACGTGGGCGAGGAGGATCGAAGTGGACGGGGGGCGTGCAGAGGGGTGGGGAACTGTTGGGCTGGGAGGGGAGGGGTGCGGCGATGGAGAGTGTTCGATGGGCTGGCCTGGGGGGGTGCGGGGGGCCTAAAAACTTATATAGGCGTGCCTGTCCAAGCAGCAAGTTACGCACGGGGTACAGCTACACGCACGGCGGCTGCGCGGGGCGGCGGCGAGGGGTACTGGTACGTGCTACAGGCCGGCGCCCGCCTCGCCGCAAGTGGCGGCACCCGCAGCGATCGTGCGGCAGCGCGGCCAGGCCGTCGAGCAGTCCCGCCGCACTCGAGCGGGGACGCGGCTTGATGCGATTAGATTAGATTGCAGCAGCTATCCGCCCCATCCGATATACTCGAGCGCAATTGCACACAGTGGACATGGAGCTTCGTCAGGCGCTGCGGGCGAGAGCGAGCTTCCAGCGTGCACTACCAAGCTGGCGCGCTGTGGCCCCGCTGCATCGCGCTCGAGCAAGATTCTACTGTACAGCGCAAGCCTCCAAAAGCGCAAAACTATCCAGATACAGTGCGGAAAAGAGAAAAGCAAGGAAACATGGGCCCTTAAAAAGTCAAGATCAGCGCCTGCGTGAACCAACAACGTGAAGGACGGTAACAAAAATCGTGCGGGGACATTATGCTGCCCCCGGATGCCGGAACATCCCTGTGGAGAATTGGAAAGGAAACGGCCCAGACATCAATTACTCCCAATCTTCATCACTGTCATCGTCCACAGGCTGTACATCATCATCCCCGCCGTTAGCGATTTCCAGCAATGACCCAAGACTCAACTGTAGAACAGAGATTACCTTCTTCGCAGCAGGGCTTCCGCCGCTTCGTGAAGCGGTCTTAGAGGCCGCCCCTGAGACGATATCATAACTAGTGTCGCTATCGGGCTGAGAAGCTCTATCTGCAGAGTTCCTTGATTTTGGCTGAAGTGTTTCTGTTGAAGCTTGTGATCGAGGAAGTTTCTGTGCTGGCGTAGTCGCAGAAGGCTCAACGCTCTGTTGCTCTTCCTTATCATCATCCTCACCATCATCCCTATCCTCATCCTCGTCCTCGTCCTTATCCTCATCCTCATCCTCTTCATCTTCTTCACCTTCATCCCCCTCATCGGAATCCCATCCGATCTCTTCCTCCTCAAGCGCGCCTTTTCAAAGAATTAGTGGTTGGATGCCAGTCTGTATTGAAAGCAATTTGTTACACACCTTTCAACAACTCTTTCCGCTTCTGTTCTTCTGCATCAAGCTCCGCCCGTAAGAAGTAATACCTCTTCCAGAAATCCTCGTATTTTACCTCCGCTGGAACCAACTTCTCCATGGTTGCCCGGAGTTCCGGATATTTGTCCAAATCGGCCGCTATTTGTTCTGTGCTCTGTTCAGCATTAAACGATGCACTCCAATCTTGACTAAAGCTCTCAACGTAAGGATCCGTTCTGAACAGGTCCAGTGATGTGTGCAAGAGGTGTAATTGAGCATCTAGCCTCGTTGTGCTGTTATTCATTAGTGAATCAGCATCACTCTATCGTCAGCAACATAGATAACTAAGATTTAACTTACTATATCTGTCGCTTAGATTCTTCCCACCCCGCAATAGCTTGATCGAATAGAACATCCTTCTCCCCATCTGGGTTCACACCTTCGTCTGCAAACTCTTCCCCTTCAGGTGGAGCGATGGTGACGGCTTCTTTCAAAAAATTCCCAATTGTGGCACCCCATTTGAGTAAGTACTCGTCCGCCTTGGCTTCAGCCTTTTCAATTTCCTCAATTCTTTTTGCTGCATTTGCCTTGAGCATGGATATGAAACCCTCCTTTTGGTCTTCAGGTCCCCTCTCTGAGGCCGACTGCGCATCGCCCTTTTGACCTTCGGCGTCTGTAGACTCCTCTGCTGGAGGTGGAGGTGCAGCACCAGTCAATGACAAACTCCTAGTCCTGTTGATTAAGTTTGCCTTCAAATCTGTAAAACCGCGGGTAGCCGTTTCCGTGACTGTGTTTCTTGAGGCTTCATAATAGCTTTCGCCCTATGCACTCTCCAGAGATAAGCAGGTATTTACTATTTCCATAGCGTAGATGTGTGTACTCCTACCTGCTTTTTGACTGTCCCAACGAAGGCACCAAACTTCATTCCCCATGGGGAGTTGGAAAATGCTTTGTACGCCTCCGAGAGCTCAGCGTTAAGACCTTTCGACTCCGTATTACCTCCAGCTGGGTTCCTGCCGGACTCGATCACAGCTTCTTGAACATGATCATAGGCAAGGTCCATGGCGCGGTATCTCACTTGAGTGGTTTTTCGAAAGTAGTGTGCTTATTGTTCTGGCGCTGTCAGCTGTGCACTGTACCAATAATGACCTCCGGTTCATGAGCTCACATGTTGTATGCAAGCTCTATCGCCAAGCCCTGTGTAGTGGAGAGCTTTGGATGCAAACGGCTAATTACATAATAGTCTAGTTTGAGTTGCATATGCTCTTTACATGTAGATTTTACGGGTTGAGTATACTGGAGGGTGTCAATATAAAATTCCTATGCAAGCTTGGTTATTTTGTCTGTGCGCACGTGAACATCAGGGGCAATACAGACAAAAATGACTGTAAAAACACAACACGATCACAATGGCTCCCAGAACTGAGCGACGTGAAATGACAGATGCTGAAAAAGGCTTATTGTTGCTCTACTCTATATATATAGTATTGCTTTATTGGACGTGCTATTAACCGCCCATGGTCAACCGTGAAAATTTCCAAAAACCGGCTTGAAGAAAGAAGCTCCATTGCCAACCTCCCACGCTCTGGCAGACCTTCTAAGCTTAGTGGAAGAGAAAGGCGACGTATCCTACGCGAAGTTAAACAAGATCAGAAGACCAAGCATGCAGATATCAATATTATTTGCGAACTCAATTGCAACCTTGCTACTATTGACCGATTTTTCCGAAGCCACAACCTCCGCAAGTGGATAGCACGCAACCGACCTCCATTAACTCGAAAAGAGCAAAAGCATGTCTCAAATGGGCGTTAGAATGCAAACATTGGACAGTGGAGGACTTTGAAGGAGTGATGAATGTAGCGTGGAGGTGAGCAAGGATGCTCGGCAAATATGGGTATTTCGAACACCAGCAGAAAAGTGGGACAAGGAGTGCATCGCACCGAAAAAAACTGGCAAGGGTATTTCTTTAAAGGTCTGGAGTTGAATTTATGGCGGAAACAGAGGTATCTTGATACCTATCTTGGAGGGAGCCTTGAACGCCAGTCGCTATGTGGAAAATGGAGGATCATCTTTGGCCACTCTATTGCAAGGTCAGCAAGGACGTTGGAGATGCCGCCTTTCAGCAAGATAATGCTCCAATCCATAAGGCAAAAGTAGTTCAAGCCATTTTGAAGAATCTCAAATGACTGTCGAGGCACCCCCTCCAACTCCCCTGACCTACCCTATTGAGCACGTCTGGATTGCCCTAAGGCGCAAGCTGCACCACAAGTTCCCAGATACTCAGTTTCTTAAAGGAGGTCCTGATACTGTTAGAGAGGTGTTAGGAGAACGTCTGCTGGAAGTATGGGAGGAATTGGACTCTTTTCACTTTACCCTTCTCTATCAGAGTATGCCTGACCGGGTCCAAGCTGTTATTGAGGCCAATGGCTGGTATACCCATTACTGACGCACCGCCTGTACATAGACATGAAAGCTGAGTAGCCAGATAGGTAGATCTGTGTCATCGGAGATATTGTAGCAAGTTTGGTGTCAATTGCACATATATGTAAAGAGATATGATATTTGGCATGCCGTGGTAACTGGCGTCACCAGCCGAAAAAAGCTAAATCACCAAACTTTTGCTTAGTAATTCTACTGTACATAGTCCAGATTCCTGCAAACTTAGTTGCAAATAGAGGTGCCCGAGACGATGCAATTTATATTGTAGTCTTGTGCCTGCACATGGGTGTGCGCTCTTTTGATTGAGCGTAGGCTCGTTGGAATAATAGCTATGAGCTCGTTGGGCTGAAGAGCGATAAACAGCACGCCACGCTCATAGTTCTGGGTGGAAATGGGAATCCTTTGGAGGCTAATACCAGTACACCAGTCTCGGCATCCACTAACACTGGATGACTGCTGCATTAGTAAGCAGTGCGCTCTCTCGGCTTTTTCTTCCAAGCTTGCACCTCCTTCCTCCCCGACACATCACATTCTGTTACCATCTCAACCACCACAACTTCATTCTGCTACACCATCTAGCCCCCATCTCCATCACCGACAACACTCTTTTCCCAACTCTATATCGTTAGTTGTTAAGTATTAATTTTCATCATGTCTCGTGGTGGAACTACCCTCTATGTATGGCCATTTCAGCTTCTTGTATGTGCAGGGCTGACACGAAATAACCATAGGTGACTGGGTTCTCCCACGGCACAAGAGCTAGAGACCTTGCTTACGAATTTGAGAGGTACTGAAATACAGTCATTCAGCTCGAGCGGTCGTCCTTACCTCCCCTTTCGCACTCTCGCCTGTAGAACCGTTTCTGTCAAGCTCGTCCTCCCTGTCATTCCCATCACGTTCGTTCGTTCGTTCGTTCGTTCGCTCGTCCTCGATTCGAAACCGAACCGAAAATTTTCCGCAGATTCAATTATTCCCCCCTCCTCCTGATATCTACCTATACCCGTTTTCGTCCGTTCAACTGGCCGAACAACACGCATCGTCATCCTCAATCGTTTCAATAAACTCCGATCTAACGTGTACATCTTCCGATATCCCCAAACAGGTATGGTCGACTTGTTCGTTGTGACATTCCAGCGCCACGGACAGCCTCATCACGTCTGTAAGTACCCTTTCTTCTAAATCATACCACACGGAACTCTATCTTGACACTGACGGCGTCATCCCCTTCGAGAAAAAGTTTTGCTTTTGTGGAGTATGAGAGTCGCCGTGATGCTGATGATGCTTACTACGAAATGCATGGTCGTCGCATTGGACGCGACGACGTCTTGAAGATTGAGGTGAGGATTTACCCTTCCTCCAGTTATCAATGCATGACGTCACGTGTTTCATATCGAAATGTGTCGCTAATAGTATGGCTTAACGTAGTGGGCTCGAACTCCTCCATCTGCCAGTTGGAGGTTTGATAGTGGAAGAGATGCACCTCGTGGCAGACGCGGGTCCCCTCGCCGACCTCGCTCATTGAGCCGTGACCGTAGTCCTCGCGGTAGCGGTCGAGAGAAGCGTGACCGTCCAAGCGAGCGCTCAAGGAGCCCTGCTAAACGCGATGACGACGATACTGCTTCTCGTGGCGGTAGAGATGAAGAGATGACGGGCAGGAGCCCTAATGGTCATGCTAATGGAGATGATCATCGAAAAGGTAAAAGAGGAAGACTTAACATCTGTTATGTTGTATACACTTGCTTACGAATTGCTAGATTCTCCACCTCTTCATGATGACTTGGATACTGCTGCCGACTTGGCTGAGTAAGTTGCTCACGATGAAAATCTGCGAAGTCGGTTTCATTGGAACATACAATGAAGATGTTATTAAGGTCAATCTACCAAAACAGAAAGCTCAACTGAGGAGGAATCTAACCAACTTATTACATGGCAAAGGGTGAATTTACATAACATTTTTCTGCCAGTACCCTTTCTTCTCTGTTGGAACGTACACATTGCTGCTTTCCACCTCTTTTTGTCTACACCTTTCTTCTTTTGCATCTGAGTATTTATTGCTATTGTCCTCGCTTCATTTCCTTTGAGAGTTTCCTTCCTTCACATATTTTGTCATTTTTACATGTTACTTGGTCTGTTTATGTGATGTTGGATTGGAAGAAAACATGTAAGCGGGAAAGCTGTAAGAAGTTCCTTTTGTTTGGCGAGCCGTTTCCCGAATGTTTATCATTTTGGTGTGCAGTTCCGGTTTGAAGAAAGCGAGCGATTACGGAATTCGAGTTTGAGCGTACGGTACGATTCACAAAAAGAAAACTGCAAATTCAACCTTAGAGCCTTCCTACTGGAGTCGTCCGTCCGTTACCATCGATTTTCGTCGTCGTCAGCGAGTCGCAGACAATTCAATAATTTCATGTTTTCATTACACCCTCCATCCGTCGTCATCGTTTCGTCATGGTCCTCCTCTTCTCTGCCCGTTTCGTTATTTTAACCTAAAGCGACATACATACATGTGCATCAAACTACTTGAGTATGCCCCGCCATATACATACGTACATATGCAAATGGAATCGGTGGCTATTTTCCGTTGCCGATTCAGTTTAATATATGCTGCAGCGTTCGACGGCAAACAAACTTGGAAGGTTGGCATTCTGAGTGGGCTACAAGCAGAAAACTGACAGCCTAGAGCTATGTGTTGTTTTGGCTTGGTAGATCTACCCAACGAAGATCAACAACGGGAGGAACGGCAAGTATGATCAGGGAGCTATTGTTTTAGTCGCATCTAGCTGTGTGAGTGTGAGCGCGTGTATGTGTGATGTGAGTGCGTATTGGGTGCCGGTCTTGCTTGCTTGGGGCTGCCTAATGGCTACATTTCTGATAGAGTTCCTTCTTATATTCGCTCTGAACTGGCGCACACAAGTAGAGTGGGCAATTGGTCAGGAAGAATGGTGGTACAGTGGAGGAAGAAGGTGGGTCGCTACTTTTTTTTTTTTTGCTTGTGTTTGAGTTTTGATGTTTCCTTTGATATAATTGAGTTTGTAGGTAGCTTAAGTTGGTTGTCAATTGGATGCTTACGAGAGGGTAGTCGGTGGCGAGCAGTGGGCATTTGGCAGTCAAAAATGGTAAAAAGATAGAAAAATAAAAGTCAGATTAAAGAGCATGATGTGAGAGGGAATATCGTGGAAATTGTTTTATGCTCGCCCTCCATATGTGTCCAGGACTAGGTTGAATGTATGATATTGGTATATCTTGAGTTCGCGTTTAGAACGTTCGATAGAGAAATGGTCGGTATTTGAGAGTGGCCAAGAAGTAGCATCAGTAGTGTCAAGCAACGTTTCAGGAGACAGGCTAAGGGTGTGGGCTCCATTATGGGTCATCGATAGTCTCGTAACCAGAATCGACTACACCTTTCTAAATAAAACGTTTTAGAGAGCTCAATGAGTTTTTTAAAAATTAAAAAAAAAAAAGTATCAAGGAAGGAATAAAGCGTCCCCTCCTACCTCCCGCAAGACAAACGAACTTATTTAGCGATTAAATAATGTTTACACTAAAAAAAAAAGCCGCGCAGCGCTCTGGATGAAGATTTTCAATTTTATTTTTATTTTTATTTTTATATTTATATTTATATTTATTTTTATTTTTATTTTTATTTTTATTTTTAATTTTTTTTTCTGCAATTTTTAATTTTTTTTTTCTGCAGACGCGATGATCATGGAAGAAAAGATTTGAAATGCCCTCCTTTCCAGGAACGTATGGTTTCTTCACAATTTTAAATACTGCATCCCCTCCCTTATGGGTGAGGTGAGTAAGTAAGTAATTGATAGATTTTATTTTCGCGCCCCCAAAATGTTAAATATTAAATCATCCTGATATGTAAACTGGACGAGAGTGCCTATGTTATAAACCCATGTTTGTGGTGGCCAAACGATTGAGAAGTAAAGTCCTGTATTTATTATTTTCTATTGTATTCCCACCCCCAATTTATTTATCAATACATGAAATTAGACACAAATGACGTCACCTTTTTCCTCCAGCCACAACGTTACTCCCGCTGCTTGCACTTCCCCGCCTTCCCGCCGCGCTTCCGAATATGCCGCTACCCCCACTTGCGGATCTACTTGTGCCGCCTGGGACTGCGGGTGTAGGCCCGGTCATGGAAATAGTAGGATTTGAATTTGATTTCCGGAATCCTCGGCGAGCGAGGAGTTGGGAGATAATAAAGTGGGATACGTCCTGTTTTTGATGGTTCAGCTTGAAGTGTTTAAGAAGGCATGAATAAAAATCAAATAAACCCACCTCATCGCTCCAATACCCCAAGTGACTGGCCAAGCTCGAGATGAGCGATAAGTCGAACACTCCCTCTTGAATCGCAAAGTCGATCCTCCCAGTTGCATTCAATGCCCTTACTTTTGCCTCTTCGAGCTTCAAGCGACCGGCCTTTTCGTCCATCCCGTCCTCGTCGAGTTCTCCTGGATTGAGGTCACTTGGCTCCGTGCCGGCCCCTTTTCCATTACTGCCTGTCCTTGCAGCGGAGTCATTCTTCCGTGACTGCGCAGCCGACTCCCTGCGCCGCTGGAATCCCTCGTACAGAGTCTCAATCTCACCATCGAGCAGTGTAGGCACGGATTGCCTAGTATCGTCTTCCTCACTTCCCGCGGTAGTTGGAGGATTAGATAGCTTGCTATTTGCACCCTTGGCATTCGCATTCCGTTGTTCCCTCATTTTCTCAAATGCCCTCTCCCCAACTTCCCCCTTTGCGTCTGTAAATCCCAGACTCCTGTTCAGGATAGAGCTAGCGATGCCACTACTTAAGCTGCTCCATAAACCGCTCACGCTCTTAGTGACAGTTTGTCCGAGCCCAGTAATCCCACCTGCCAGCTGTGTTGTACCGGCCCAAATCCCTCTTTTCGTATACGGGAGTGGTTGAGGCTTCAAGTCTGCCATTGCCCGAGAGACAAGGGGCTCAATGCGGTATGCTATAGGGTCTGTGGGATGAAAGATGTTGTAGATTTGACGGCATGCAGGAGAGGACACTTGGAAGGAGGAAGACCTCGCCGTCCCTTTGTTCTTGCGGAGTGAATCTGCTTCCGAAGCAAGGTCAGATTCTGGATCGATGGGTGATTGTATATTTTGATTATCAAGAAGATAGCTGCGGGCAGCGATAGCGCGGCCCTTGAGCATTTGGAAAAGGCCAATTGGTGAACCTAAACAGAAAAGGTTTTCCACCCTACATATCGTGGGAATAATGTTAGATGGGCGAGGAGTAAGAAGGACAATGCTGATACATACGGGAAGTCGAAAACAAGTGGACTACCTCCGGTGCTAGGCTTGAAGCCCATTCTGTTCCCATCAAACATATCTGGCTGTCTGCACAAAAGGTCAAACAGAATTGCGCTTCATTGTAGTTAGCAACACACAGCCATTACCCTGAAGTATAAATAGCAGCACAAACCTTCCAAGGGAATGCCCAACAAGGCTAACTTTACCCCTAAACCCTGGATTTCTTTTCTTAAATAGCGCATATATTCGATTGCATTCATCTAGGACAGTCCTCGCAATATGTTCTTTATATGTCGGACTTTGATATAGCAAAATATCCAAAGCGAGATCAGTAATGAGTGAACGAACAGAGGGAACACCTTCGACAGTAATATCTGCCAAGGTTGGATACTCTTCCTCTTCTATGCCTTGCCCTGGAGAGCCAGACCCGAGGTCATGCTCTCTGACATTACGATTGTGCCGGAGAGAACGCTCTGGGAAGTCAACCAGGTGACGCCAGCCTAAGTTTTTGAATGAGCAATCATGATTGTCACAATGCGGAAGGGCTTCGTACAAACAGGAAGGCATTGAATTCTGCAATTTTTTCGGGGCTCATTCAGTTCATCATTGATTGCTTGTAGATCAGGAGAATAGCCATAAACATTCTTCAGAGTTTTACGAAACACATTTACATCTAAGTATTCGCCACATTAGCCTTTGCCAAGGTCAATAAGTAGGAAGTAGGTCTCACCATGTACAAAATTCACACTTGCCAATCGCTCTGACAATCTCTGACCGATGCTGTTGATATTCAGGATTGCCGGGATTAGAATTTGATCCATATTCAGAAAACCAATATTGGAAAACTAACCCATGTGTGGTGAGCAGTAGATACTCAATCTCTCTCCCTTGATCCTCAGGATTCTCATCAGGATTCTTATAATCCTCCTTCATCTCTTCCTCGAGCATCTTATTTTCACCCACTAACTCGGAATCAAAACCCGACAATTGTCTCTCCAGTGTTCTTCTGGGATCCAATCTATCTGAACTTGAGGTTTCTGATTTGGATAAATCAGAAGTCGTAGATGGAGGTGGCATGCTCTTCCTTTTGTATGCATTATTAACTTCCACTTTTAGTGCCTTAGTCTCTGGAGTGGGCGTGACTGGTCGAGACGCAGACTGAGATACATCAAGCTTTTTGTTGTCAGAGGACTTTGTCCCTTCGGAGTAACCTCGTACCAGCTTAGTACCTCCCATATGCTGCCCAGAGGTAACTCTTTGATATAGCGTACTTGACAGTTTTCCATAAAAGTCATCTGTCATTAACCAAGCCGAGTGGGGATCAGCATAGACGACAAATGAATTCATGTAAGAACCAAAAAGGCGCCATGTGGTGTTTGATGCAGATGATGATTTAGTATTGGAAGTAGCTTCTGTGGTAGGGGGCGCAAGATTCTCTGGGGCTGTTCCTGAGACTGAACCTGGCGTCTGTTTTTCTGATAACGCCTGGCGGAAAGGTTTGCAAACCAGGTAACCGTCCTCAAGTTGTGTTGCTAGATTTTCCTCGCATGGGCGCAGTGTACTACCATCTTGAGTATGAAAAATTGTAAGGCACATCATAAGAAAGTGATATTGGAGAGGAACAAATGAAAGAGCAAGGAGTAGCTACCTTGGTAAAACCATGTCCCGCGCCTTACATCATATGAAGGACCTAGCCAGTATACAGGGGAAATTTCTCTCGTTTTGATGTTCACATCGAACAAGTAGTCCTCGTTGACCGGAACTTTGGCCTCCTCGTCGCTGATGACATCTTTCACTTTCTCCCTCCTTTGCTGCCGAGACTGAGGACGTTCGCCAAGGTCGCCCTCTAGATCCTCCGAGTTTATCACAACCTTCTTGCTTGCTTGTTCAGCAGCCTCCTCAGCTTCTGCAAGCCTCGAAAAGGTTGATTCTATTGCATGGGAATCCCGAGAGCTGAATGGGACATACTTTGATGCTGGTTTGGGCGGTTTCGATGCCTGATCTATTGTTGGAAACGTTGTGCTCTTGGGAACCTGGATGCCTCGTAACTTTTACATTAGCGTCCGTTCTTTTTTTTATTTCCAATTCTGCAATTGAGCTTCAGAAATCCTACATCCACAGCATAGAACCAGCGCACGTTCAATGGCGGACAATCAGGAGGGTACTCTTTTTGCGAGAGCCTTGGTCTGAGGGGTACTGTGTGGTCATTTGCCGGTTTGTCGAAATTGTATGGTTTTGGTGTCGGAGCCCTTGAGGATTGTACTGAATTTGGAGCTGAGCGGGGCGCTCTAGAAGGATGGGAAGCTATGCCGTGCGTCTGGGGCGCCATTGCCGGTTTCACCGCAACGTCCAGATGTCGTAGAACCCGTGCGGAATGACGTACAAGCTTCCTGAGCTTGGACAATCCCACTCTTGGGGGCAGCGAAATTGAACGTTTGAGGAAAAGCAATGTGACGAGTGAATTGAAGGCGAGCACAAAACTGATCAGGATACCTCTTTTGGGATATAAATGTGTCTCGGAGGATTGGATGACTGCGGGCTTTGCCAAGTATGGGGGATACACGATGCTTGCGGACTGGCCTGCAAGCTTCCAAGTATTCGAGCACGACGCTGAAGTGAAGAGATAAGCAAGTGCTCTACTTCAGCCACTAGTGGGGCCTTCTATGAGGGTGTGAGGTATCGGTGCTGTAATGAGGGAGAAACTGTATGCCTGTTCAGGATTGCAAATTGCAAAACGATGCAATTCGACTCTAACTAGCGCATCGTGATTCTTATGAATTCAAACACTTGAGATTAGTCTCGTTACGAGACTAACTTGAGATATGGCATTGGGGGGGGGGGGGGGGGGGGGGCAATTGGCGAGCGGGTGAATGAGACCAGCGGGCGTCACTCTGTCTGCTGCAAGGTACTTGTATTGTATTGTATTGTATATGGTAAGCTGACGGGGGGGGGGGGGGGGGGGGGGGGGGGGCGTGGGGACTGCAGAGATAAATGCGGCGCCAGAGCTTATAATTATGCGCTTGGGATCACGTATGTGTGCATAGTGCAGCATCCTGGCGAGACAGCATTGACCGGACCACTCAAGTAGAGGAAGCTATTGAGGACGGTTGGCCGAAGTGTTTGGCTACGCTCAGTCTGGCTGCACTACTCGGTACTGTACGAGTACTGCGCTCAGCCATTGACGTTGCGGCGTGGCAAATGGAACATGATGCATGATGCGTGATGCGTGCATGCAATATGATAGCGTTGCATAACCCGGAGGAACTGGACGAGATATCATATGCAGCCCATGCTACTGTACTCGAGTACTGTACTGTATGCTGAAGCGTTGGAGCATCTGCCACAAGGCCACCGTAGGTGAGCCAGGCCCCTGCTGCTGCTGCTGCTGCTGCTGCTGCTTGCTCCGCCAATGCGACATGACATATGGGCACTGCGCTATCCGCAGTAGGCAGCCATCAGCTATCCGCGCTCCCCTCTCGCCCTCAGTTCACCAACGAGCGTCGCTGACCGCCTCTCCCATGCACACCCCAGCCTTCTCTCTCCCCCCCTCCCTCCCTCCCTCCCTCCCTCCTCACCTCGCCTTCCTGGTCTCACGTTCTATTCGTCGATCATGTACTGATCCCTACACACAACCCCCTCCTCCCCCCCACTGCACTCACCCCCCCTCTCCCCCCCCTCCCCCCCCGTCGTCTTCATAAGTGCCCTCCCCTAGCACATTCCTCATTACCCCCCCGTGAATGATCCTCCGCTCGCCCAGCAGGCATCTCTGTCCCCACACTGTAACCACCAACCTAATCTTGCTCCACGGGGACAGCCACCCCGCCTGTCACCCGTTCACAAGTCTCGTGCCATTCATCCCAAGCTTGCCCTATCCCCCCCCAGAACCCTGCAATTAGCGAAGCGGCAGCAAGGCCCAGTTTTAACAAAGCGATGACTCCCGGTCCGAGGCCGCTCACACCGATCCCTACTAGCTCGTACACCCTCCCATTCAGGTGGCCGAACTATCTCATACCCTCGATCCCATTTCTCCGGAAGGCACCTAAAATCCCGCTGCTGGATCAAGAGGTCCGTAGTGAGCAGCAGCAGCAGCAGCAGCAAGATGAATCGGCAGCCGCATCCTCGCCAACCCTACTGGACCACGGCCAGGCTTACGATGATGACGATAGCGCTTCATATTCATCATACGACAGCGCCATAACATCTCCATTATCAGAGCACAGCAGTAGCAATGGAGAAGCTTTCGGTGACAGTGACAGTGGCTCGTCTTCGACATCCTCAGACGATGAGGAGTTTAGTGAAACCAACGACGGCGATACCCCTCCTAGGCCTCGTGAGCAGAACTATCTCTACGGCAGCACTTCCGTTCTGAAATGCCGGCGATGCCAAACCGACATATGCTTCTCGGAAACGATCATCTCCAAGGGCTTCAATGTGCGAGGCGACCCCACTCTGCTAGCTCCTCAAATCTCCTTATTAACTTGAGATTCTTGCAGGGTCGCCATGGCCGCGCTTACCTTTGTAACCCTCTCGCCCCGCACACCCACACCCTCGCCAAGCCGACCACCCGCCAGCTCGTCACCGGAACTCACCTCGTGGCTGACATTTCCTGCTCTGTTTGCCTCAATACCCTCGGCTGGAAATACATCTCCGCCTCAGACCCCTTCCAGCACTACAAAATCGGCAAATTTATTCTCGAAACCAAGCGAGTCATCCGTGTCACCCACTGGCAAGCCCACGAGGTCCCGCATCCCCAAGCGGATTCCGAGAAGCCCTTCGACCCCACGGTGTCCAACTCGGCACATAAATATCATCCGCCGCCGAACAGTATGTGGGATCTGGATAATGATACCGGGCGAAGGGAACTAGCACAAGCAGAGGAATGGGGTGATGTCAATTCAGAGGATGAAGATGAGTTAGAAGATATGTTTCTGGGAAAGTGGACGCCAAAGTTGGCGGCGAAGAGAAGGAAGATTTGGGAGAAGGAGGTGGAAAGGAGGAATGCGAGGGTGAAGGAGGTAATGGAGGGGAACATGAGTTGAGTGGTATTCAGGGTCAACGTGGGAAGTAGGCACCGGTGAACGTTTTACGTTGCATCCGTATACAGCTCTTATTGATGACAGTTTCCTTTCCGTTTTAGCAGGCCGCAATGACATGATTCCTCGCTTTCATCATTTTTGTGGAGGTAATTTGCTCTTTCTTACTTTCTTTTTCAGCCCATGTTTTCGCCCTTTTCATCCTTTCACGATTAGCACAAGCATTTAGTGGTAATTTCCAGGGGACTGTTATTTTACGTTTAAGGATTTTAGGCCTTTAGTTCTTATGAAAGACGACAATGTATGAGATGAAATGTTTCTTTTTTATTTTTCTCGCCCCTCAAGTCCTTGTGTTGGGGGCTGAAGGTCGGTTTGGTGTATATTAGTTGTTTTTGGGATCGGCAATGGAAATATACGTTATTGCTCTGATTCAATGACGAAAAATGTAAAAAAAAAAAGGCCACTAGAGTGTGAGGCAGGTGGTTACTGAGTGAATATATTAATTATTTCCAGCACCCATAAAGATGTATAAGTACTTGGAACCTGAGGGTGGTTAAGTTAAGTACACTAGACAAGGTTGCGTGTGTACCTGTTAACTTTGAAATCTTGGTTGCCGGTATATCTTAACTTTAACTGTTCCTTACCATCGACATCGGGTCTTGATAGGCAGCTTGACCCAACCAGACTAAGCTTGGCCACTATCCTGAACCAGTGCTGTCCTGTCCATGTCTAACAAGGTCATGCCCTCTTATACCCCACTCATATATACCAAACAAAATCTCAGAACCTCTCCCTACTACCACCTCCTTCTCCTCCTTCGGGTAAGTCTTTATATTAACCATTGTGTATCAATATAGTTTTCTTTTTTTTTTTTTTTTTTTTTTTTAAGGTTTTGTGGGAATGTAATGTACCCAGTATATACAAGGGAATGTTGTCGTGCAGGTTGAAAAGTTTGGTTTCCAAGGAATACATATTTTCCAATCATCTTGGACGTTCGTTACCCTCAACAACGATCTCAAGCAACATATAGTCTAGGTGGGTGGCGAGTGCGGGGGCCCTCAGTCAGGTCAGTTGACTAGCACAATTACTCCGGAAGGGGATGTATTGCAGAGTTTTGCCAACTCTACATGTAATGTTACCTCGTAACGTATTTCATCCCATATCGCCCGTACTCAATACTCAATGATACAATTGGTAAAAAGTACGCCCAAGTACGTTTCATATACATATAATGACTAAGCAAAAAGTCTTGGTGATCGATAATTTCTTGGCATCGCAAAATGGCGGAGCTTCAATTATCCATATCTCCACAATAACATAGCTCAATCTCAGAACTTTTCATCAGCAATTTGTAGATTTATGCCTCTAGAGTAATGAGGCCAGTCATGACAGTAGTTTTTTAGTCAATTATAAAGTTAACTGACAAGGGGTAGCGAGCAATGACAGTATTCTTTTTATTGATACTCTCTTTATAAAACAGTGCAGCTGTGTGCTAGGAAAAAGAATGTTTTTTTTAGCGACTGATCAATTTCCACTATAAAAAAGGATATTGAAGCCAATCCTATTTCTTTTTTTTTTTTTTTTCCTATCTGTGGTGTTGTGAGCTCCGTAGAAGGTATTTTCATTCATAGAACGTAATTTTAAGTCTCGAATTGGCAAATTTTATATGGGGAGGTTTGAGATCTTGGCATTTATTTAGTGTTTGTGAATTTTTTTTCCTAGGCAGCTCTGTAGTCTCAACTTCCATTCTGCAACTGGACTCATAAAGTTTAAGGTATTATTATTTCATTGCTACTCTCATTTATTTAACAAAGCTATTACCGGTAGGCTTCATAAAAGTAGTAGGTCTTTGTATACAGTGCCTAATGACCAAGATAATATGTTTCAATGTTTCACTACAATCCTGCTGCATAAATAGAATCCTATCCTATACTATTCTTCTATGCCCTACATACTATCAGCAGTTCAAGTTGTAAGTTAATCGGGTCCTTTGTCACTGAGATAACAATTTTCTTCCTCTCTGGACGCTGACAGCGCTCAGATCGCAAGCACCAAGACTTTTGTTTAGTGATTTTACTAAGTTTCAAGGTATCTATGCAATTATTTCTATGCATACAATAGTAAGCCCTCGAAAAAACTTTTCAAGTCCCTCCCAATGATTGACAGAATGAACTAGAGTACAAAAAAAAAAAAAAAAAAAAAAAAAAAGGGAGGTAAAAAAAAGATTAATTTGTGTGATAACAGAAAAAAAAAAAAAGGTGAAAACGAGTGACTTCGAGTTTGGTTCAGCGCCCTCCCACCCCCAAATTGGCAACTTCAAGTAGGTTGCGCATGGCTGTACAGTACTCATGTCTTAACCAAAGGTATCAAAAAACACCGACCCCACCAATGATGAAGCATGTCAGAAAGCTTCAAGAATGCCAAAGGATAAAAAATGGAAATAAAAAATAAAAATTCAACTCCGGCTTTAATCAGATTCTCATTTTAGATAAGCAAGAGAGTGTATATAGTCCCACCCAAAATGCAAAGTAAATGCGAAACAAGAAAATCAGGCTCCACGTAATCGGCATTCCCCTTTCTCCTTTTCTCCCCACCCTACACGCCGTGAGCCCAAGCATAGAGGCAAGGGCTCCAACTCCCAAAGCACCTCGGCCCCACATCACCTTCATATTCCCAGCTAAACCAGCCATCATCACTTATCTAACGATGTTGTCAACCGTTGCGTTTTTTATCAAGTCCACAGTAGAACAGGTATAAGAAAAAACCAAACAGAAACTAAAAAAAGGGTCCCAGCATAAATGATAACGTTCAGAAAAAAGCTAAATAGAACAAAGATACAAGACGAAAGCAAAATAAATAACACCCCACCTGCCCCATGGTATGTATTAGAAATGTATGACAAAGACAAGAAAAACAAATGTGAAAGATGGAGGAAATTGAAAATAAGGGAGAACGGGCTTTCCAAGTTTTTTTCTTTTATAATACGAAACTTTGATAGTGCCAGCTTCCTTGTCCATTTTTCTATTCGTACGTTGCATAAAGTAATTCAAGTTACAGGTGCATTTTTGACATTTGCCGCGAGCATATTCAATACGATCGACGATTGTATTCATCATAGGAGGCTGGGTGCTGAGCTGGTGGGGCCGCACCTGCCATCAAACTGTGTCGAGCCAATGTTATCTCGCTGGTGGTTCTCTCATGGTGCATGTATGGGGTTTGCCCACCATAAGGATCTTGCCGTGCCATTGGCTGCATGGGATACTGAGAACTACCGTGCTGCTCAATAGGGAAGAAGGTATCCTGGGTTGGAGTAGTTCGATAATACCCTTTACCGTCACTTCCAAGCCCCTTTCCAAGCAATAGAGAGTTTCGTGGGTCCAGAGGAGTAAGATTATCTGCTTCTCGTTGCTTCTCAAGCTCTTTGCGGCGCTTCTCGTATGGGTTGTCCTTGCACATGATCACGATGGCGTTGATGGCTAGGAGAATGGCGAGAACAGCTGTGAGTGTTGATTGGATAGCAATCAGAGCAACACCGGTGACCTAGAGCAAGTTAGCAGCAAGGTAGGATATGCAAACATGGAATAGCTTACTGTTTTCGCGTCTGCTGCAATACCAAGTTCATGAACAAACACCAACAAACAAACAACAGACAATACTCTGACTACACTGATGATGATGTTCAGAACATTCCCAGATCTTGTGTTGAAAGGTCTGCTCCAAAGTAACAGAATCAAGAGAATCAACTCGCAGCCCAACTGTCCCGCCGCTTGTATCAAGCCATGCCCGTCCCCAAGCGCAATGAATGCAGCCTTCATGAAAGCGTATAATATGAGTGGCAAGAAAATCCACCAAAACTGACTCTTGAATTGATCATAGAAGAGACCATAGCGGCGCATGTATGGTTTGTTGAGGAAGAGGCCTTCAGGATTGCCTTCCAACTTCTTGACACGCCGAGCAACAAGGAATATTTTCACAACGAAAAACCCAAGGATACCGGTAAAGACGACAAGAGTGATTGCGGCGAGAAGATGAGCAGCCCAGGAATCGCCCCTTGTGAACTGGTACAAGCAATAAAGGGTCCACGTCCCGTAAAGAATCAAGATCTAAGTATCAAATCAGTGCTCTGCAAGGTGGTTTGACATATTTTACGAAGGCTCTTACAATTCGGACAATTGTCGCTGCCAAAAATCCCCAGTACCTCTTCCTAAATCCAGTTAAGCGTTTTGGAAAACTGGCAAACAAAGCCCATACTTCGAGAATAACCTTGAATAACAAGATGAGGGCAGCGAGTGCGGCAATCACAATAGCAAAGATTAACAGCACCGTCATGAATGTGTTTGCGGATGGGATCTTCAATTCCTCCACATATGCCTCAATACCATTGACATAGTGCATAATCTTGCTATTTTCTTCTGGTTCCGACTCAGTAACATTGGAGTGATCAAAGTTGATTTTCTCTTGGCGGGGATACAAAAATGTTTCCAGGCTGCGTTTAGTATTGGATATGATGTCGACACCATTGCGAGTGTAAACAAGTGTTGCATTCATGAGGTACTCAACCGACATCTCCGTGATGTTTCCTCCTGTGGCTTCCCGAAATGAATCAATGCCCTTTTGAACTTGAGTCCATTCAACCAATCCTGTACTCCAAGCAAAGTTCTTTGCAAACGACCGATAAACCGGAGGGTAGTCGACAGAAAGCATGCCATTCGTAGCCACGCTCTGGAACCAAAACATCACATCGCCAAAGTTTGGGGAGGCCCCCACTGAGGATCCACCAGCTCCAGCAGCACCAACCGCTGATATCGCCGAGAGAGCAAGTGCAGCTGCGGCAATTCCAGCGGTGACATAGGAAACAGCTGGTTGATTTGCGGTTTTACCGTTGTTGACAACTGATTCGACACATGCCACTGTATCGCCTTCCGGGGTTAGGAGCTCCAATCGAGCCATGCCATCCAAATCCGGAACTTGGAAAGCGATTGCTGGAATCTGAGAGGCAAACTGTTCTGGCATTACTAATGTGTCGTTGGCTGAGAACCGTCCCTCAGGTACTAAAATAAAAAAACGTCACTTGTTAAAACGTAAGCTTATCAATAAGTCGCGGGCAGAACTCACCTGGACATAGAAACTCAATCCCTTCCTTACAAGGGTCGAATTTCTTCTCATCAATAAGCCTCCCATACGCCGTCACCTTCAATACTGCCGTGACATTCTGCGTCTTCAGTGACGAACCAGCGACATCAAATGTAACCAGATTGGTGGATCTGTCATATTTGATTTGCAGCTTGTGGATTTTGACGGAGTCTGTGTCGAGACATGTTGAGAAGCCATCGGTGGTGAGAATGTCCCCTCCCAGGACCTGCTGGGGGCCTAATGTTGATAGCAGTAGAAATGGCAGGAGGTGTGTTTGTATCGACCTCAAGGAAAGGAATCGTGAAAACATCATTGCAAAATCGTGTATGATACTGTGAAGAAAGAAATAGAGAGAAGCAGTAGAAGAGGAAGGGGGGAGCACAGGGGGGCCGTGCGTTCTCTCCTCTCTCTTTGGGTACTTAACGTCGGATCCTCTTGCGGCGTCAGGCTTCAAGTACTGTTGTCAATGATTGATATGTTGTGTATTGGCTCCTAGCAAGGCTTGTTGGAAGCCTCAACGAGGGGGGCCTCGCCTAAAGCAATCAAGCGTTGTGCCTCCGGGAAACTCGCCTGAGGACCAAGAACTGCAAACCTGTCAATACAGTGCAGGGCTTAGGGGATAGTGTAAACGAGAGACCACGGTGGACGGGGTTTGGCAGTGATCAAGAAACGAGGGGAACAGAAGTGAAGGAAGAGATCAGAGTTAGAAAGGGAGCGGGGGAGGCGTGGAAGCCGTAAGCTATTTGTTGAAGGAGAGATGGGGGGTGGGGGGGGGGGGGTTTGCTTGGTGGGAAGGAGCAGGAGTTTAGGGATTCGGTACCGGGAAAGTGAAAGCGTCGAAGGTTCTGCGGGCACTAGCCTCCCAAGGGACCAGGGTCACAAAATTAATTTCGACTTGCGGGTTGACAAGCAAGGCTGGCCTGCGCGGGAGCGCTCGTAACTCTCGTCCAGAGGGGCAGCACCTCGGCGCTCGCGGTGTCTGCGGGGGGGGGCACGGTGGTGAGCGCAAGGGGGCCACGTAGGCTTTCGGGCTAGCCCGGCCTGGCACAAAGACGAAAGGGACCTGGCTGTGCTGTGCTGTACTTACATGCGAGGGCCGGCCAGAGCTTCTAGACGACTACTTACTTACTTACTTCGCTGCGGCGGGGGGCCGATGGTGCACAGGCGTGCGTGGTATTGCGCAAAGCGGACGGGGTGGAGACAGCAGTGTAGGCGCCGTGGATCTTGGAGATGCTCGGTGCAGGCGGTGCAGGCGGTGCCGGAGATACCTAGAGGCCTGCCGGACGGCCAGAGGCGCCGTGTTAAGTACTTACGTACAGTACGGCCGCACCCTGCTCCGAGTGCTGGTTTACTGGCTCGCTCGTCTTCTCTTCTCGGCCGTGCCGAGCAGATGGAGGTACAAATGGAAGCGAACGCTCCACGCTCCATCGGCCAGTAACGCACGCGAGCAAAAGGCATGCGCACCCTTTTGGATAAAAGCGCGCCCGCCAGCGCCCTCCTTATTGCGAGCCTTAGGAAGTACAGTAGGCACGTATCATAGGGTCCCGGGCTGCAGCGAGCATATCATACAGGAGGTGCATCGGCATCGCCACCGCGGCAAGAAAGGCACGCCTGATGGGCCTACGCCCCGCCGCTCTCCCGCTCAGCTCCATCCTAGCCGCTGTCAGTTACGACTCAGAGTGACCCGCCGCGCCACGTTAGCCCAGTCAAGCAGCTGGAAAAGACTGCTCATCTGACACTAGTCCGCCCTGTCGGCCAATTGCAACCCTTCGCAGCCGATTGAATGCAAGATGTAAGATGTATGCATGAGCAGAGTGCATCCATCTTTAAGGTACCCCCCACGAGCAAGCAGAACGGGGGAGGCATTGCCGGGGGTAGTCGCAGCAATGCAGTTTCATACAAATGCTGGCAGTATGATACTCAACCACACACTTTATATCAAGTAAGCGATCTTGCGAAAGTAGCGTTTCTCACGCCCGTTCTTATGGGTCACCGCCATGGCCCCGAGGGGTTATCTCCACCCAAGCCCGGTTGTGTTTGATCTACACGCCAGCTGCACCGAAGTGCTTGTCCAAGTGCTTCTTTGAAACGCCCAATGCTTCAACCTCTAAAGCCTCTTGGCAATTGCAATAGCTGGCAACGACTCTTAGGTATGGCTGTATTGGCCTTCTTTGTCCCGCTTCGGAGTTTGTTTCTGCAAACAAAATCCAATCTTGGTGCGGGATAATCTGGTTGCTGCTAGAGAGTAGCGATGTCAGGAAAGAAGAGTGGCGGAAAACAAGCTGCATTTGGTGTTTCTATTTCCTGACATTGGACTGGGGCAAACGCTCGGAAGCGACTGGCTTACGCGTTCCACCAAGAGTTAGAACCCTGTCTTCCAGCTGCCCACTCCGACGAAAGAATTTTTCTATCGTACGGAAAATTTTGCCCATTGGGCCTCCAGCAAAAACCGGGGGCAGACTTAACCAAGCCATGTGGGCTTGATGGCATGAGACTATGGCAGCAGTAATCAGATGCAGGCTGAGTCTTTCTTTTTATAGCCACAATTCAAGTCTAGTCTGGTTACTAGTACACTACTGTACCCCTCGTAGTTCAAGTCGGTGCTGCTGATCGCTGCCAAGTCCCAAAGCTAAAAGTACATTTTCAGACCCCCAAGCTTCCAGCTAGTGGACGCTAGCCGTTGAACAAGGCCGTTAACAAGTGATCAGATGGACGTTAGTTGAAAGTTAACCAAGCAATTCAACGTTTAACAGTCTCTTGTTTATTGTTGCGGAAGAAGGATAAAGAAACTAACTCTTCTTCGAACGGCGAAAGATCAATTCCGCACGACCATCAATGAGACTCGAACCCTGATCGTGATGGCTTTCGCAGGCATGCGCATAGATCAACTTGTATGAGTAGAGTCATGAAGCCTTATCCCCAGTGATATGGAATAGGCGGATTTTGCAAAGTCCGGTTAACTCATATTTGGTTATTTTCCGGTTATTATTAATCAATGTTACTGTAGCAACGTATTGTTTGTGGCTGAGT
Organism: Kalaharituber pfeilii; assembly: GCA_015179045.1. Lineage (NCBI taxonomy): Eukaryota > Fungi > Ascomycota > Pezizomycetes > Pezizales > Pezizaceae > Kalaharituber > Kalaharituber pfeilii. The sequence goes on from WHUZ01000027.1 coordinate 162,092, forward strand.
TAACCAAATTTCTGGCAATTTTCCGGTTATATAACCGAATAAATTCGGTTAAACACAAAGTGCGGGTAAGGACTTTACATCCAACACCAAAGTATCTTGATATTTTTTACTCGCTCAAATGTCTTCTCAAACCCCTTCTCTATCACCTGCGCCTACAATTTTAGCATCCCGTGGGCGTGGTCGTGCAACATCGTCCTTACCGCAAACTCAATCTCCGGCACCTCAAACCCAATCACCAGTACCTGCAGACAACTTACGTACTCGACTCAATGATGAAGAAAAGCTTCATCTAGTCCGCTTATGCATTGAATACCAAGTGGAACATGTCAAAGGCAAGAAAGGAGCTTTTTGGCAAAAAATCAGAATGTTACTGAAAGAACAAATTGGGAAGGACCTCCGAGATCCTCATAGTACAATGAGAATCTTGCTTCAACAGTTTGAAGTACAAAGGCTGCCGCAGATGCGACAGCTAAAGTGGTCTTGCGGCGCGAGGTTATCGCCATACATAGGTCGAATATGCGTGCGGTATGCGTGGAATATGCGTGCAGTTATGCGTGGAAAATAACCCAAAAAATAACCGCAGAAATAACCTAGGTACGTTGCAAAATCTGGGCCGTTTTTTGGTTGGGTTATCATGACTAATGGTTACCCGGAAAATAACCGAATCTCAATAACCGGACTTTGCAAAATCCGCCTAATAATGTACAATAATACGCTATCTGTATTGCTGCATATCCCTTCTAGCCCTTAACCTAGGTCGCATTCAAACTGACAAATGATGGATCTTCTAAAATTGCAGAATATTAGGGACAGCCATTTAGCCTAGTATCTCTGAGAAAGCCCTCTGTTTAGTTCAGTATCCGTCATGGGGTTCGGATGATAACATCTGGTCTAGGAAAGATGGGATTAATCGATTACCCCATTAGGCAAGGGAGATAACGTTCGTTCATAAGAGCTCATCGATATACCACATTAAACTTCGACCTGGCGTGAACGCTGTAATTCCTCTTTGGCGAAAGCAAGTCATGAAACCTGGGCCTATTGCAAGGTAAACTCGAATCTGCAAAAGTACATATATATCCTAAGATAGCATATATATATTAAGATATTTTTCCCGAGGATTCGGCTGCTCACATTAACGCTCATTGACTCGTCATTGATTAAGGTATTGCTTCCGTCAAGAGTTTACATGCAATAGCAACCGACTGACATAGACCACCTAAAACAACCAGACTAACCTGAAACCTAAATCCTGCAGCATGAGAATAGCGTCTGACACGAATTGCTATCAGTGAGCAGTACTACCGGTACCGTTGCCCAGCTATTCGGAATATCAGGCAGACCGAGCCTAGGATATCAGGTGAGGTTCAAATTGCTCGTTATGAGGTTCGGTATACTCCTCAAACCCCTCAAGCAAGCAGACTAGATTGTCTTCAATCACAGGCACCTTATGTAGTAATTGAACGCCAAATTAAGATCAGTCTAACTCCAGCTTTTCTAGTGAGGGGTGAATTGGGAGAAGCCGTTGAATGTATCTGGACTATAGCTCTGGAAGCCTGTGGAGCAGGAGGCCGTGAGTGATTAGGTCGAGACAGGGTTTGGGTAGGGGGTCCGCAGTCTCGGGTAATTAACCTCTCACGTGACTAACCATACATAACTGCTGCTCATTTATCAATCTGCTTTGACAATTGCTCATCTACCTTTAATTTCCCTTGGAATTAGGGATGTAGCTCTTCAAACAATTGCATAATTTAGTTTCCATATCACTGCCGCTGATGCCATTACTGTACAATTTTCAGGCATAGGTAGGTACCAATTGGCAGGTTTAAGACCAAGATCGCCGTATGGTGCAGCTGCAGCTGTCATTCTTGAAGCGAACTTTGTATCACATCCTTTAGCTACATGTGATATGGGGAGTCAAGAAATATGTATGGAATGAACTTTAACTCAATAGGCCCTGGACCTTTCCTGGTCGGTTCCCACTGTAGAAACTGCAGTGGCCGTCGCTTCTGTCGTGTGATCCACTGCTCTGCGACATTTCCCCTCAGACCTCACAACATAACTTTCAATAGCCTAGGCTGAACGTGAACGATGCGACGTGGAAGTGAACGGCCAACAAATGCTTCTCACAGCTCAGCGGGGGCCATTGTCGTACAACTAAAACAATGCTGCATATGTAAGTGCTCTTCTGTGCTTGATGGGATCGAGCTGTTCCGCTGCAGCCTAGCGGATCTAGAGCAGTATAAAAAAACGGATTGAGAAGCCTACAAAAAACGGGGGGCTCCAGCTCTTGTCGACAAGTTGCAGTAGGTCTGGCCTCGGTCGGCTCCTCATGACGTGCATTCCGGTTGATCGTTGACTGCGGTGGTAATCGTGGTCAATCAGATTGGACAAGTCAGATTTTTGCAGACGGGGGGTGTGATATTCCCAGTATCCCATGTACGTTCTCAACTGATCTGCTACGCAAGCGCAGCGGGTATCGCTATCGGGGGCACTCAGACAGTAGCTGGTGCAGCTGCGGCACGCCGTCCACGAGGCTGGCTTCGCAGGCTGAAGCGAGGGCTCGCCTGCTCCGCCGCGCGCGCAGCTGCGATCGAGCCATTTACTGCGGGCGGACAGGCCTCGGGAAGTGGAGTGGGCTTCTCATGTGGTTGCAGCGCGCGCTGAGCGGTTCGATTCGACTCGATTCGACCCGATTCGACCCCCTCCTCCTGTGGCCACCTGGGCCGCGGCCCGAGCAGGTAAGATTGCACATGTCGACGCAGCGGAGCAGCGGACTGGCTCCGCCCGCCTACCCGTTCCCCCCACTTCGCCGCAGTATCGTAGCTAGCATGCGGCCGCTGTCCGGGGAAAACGCTGCAGGCGATACAAATGTCCAGCGCCGCTGCCAGCGCTGGAGCCGCCAGTTCACCCAGACGTACTCTACAGTCACCTCCGGCATCGCAGCAGATTGTTGTGTCGTGCTGCCGTTGGCTGTGTGGTGAAAGCGCGCAGATCGCTCTGATCTCCGTGGGACTTATCAAGGAAACGCACAGCTGCGAGGGCCGGCCCGGAGAGGCCCAGCGCAGTCCTCATTAACTGCGAAGAAACAGATCATCGACCCCCCCCCCCCCGCGCCCGTCCCCTCCTCACCCAGCCCAGGCCAGCCCCCCCCCCACAACCTTTATCCTTTCCGCCTCTAATCATCCTACTTATCCCTCTCATCCGCCCTCCCGAACTGAACACCGCCACCCCCCCCCATTCCTTAGCAACTAGGCTTCCACTGTCCAGCACCCGCGCTCTATGGAGGCACTGGTATCTGCGACTTCGACAGCATCAAGGGACATACTCACCGAGGAGCTCACAAATCTCAAGTCGCTCCTTAGACTGAACGCGGACGGCGTTGGCGATGAAGCGGATCTCGTCCATCAGCTCAATCAGTTAGCAGTCCCCAAATTGCCCCCCTTTGTCTTCGGCTCCAGACACGTCTGGGAAACGCATTACACAAGCCTGTGAAGACTGCTAACACGATTCCATCCTTTGTCGCTACAGAACAAGAGCTGCGATTGACCAGTTCTGCGCCGTACTGAGCGAAAGAAGAGACCTCTTAGTTACCCCTGAAAGCTTAGGACCAAACAGCCCAACATCATCGGTTGCGACGTCGCCTAGGCTATCCCTCGACTCGCTACCGTCATGGAGTTCTTCACAAACCAGTCAGCTGTCGTCGATTGAAGGGGAAATGGCCAAGAGCGTTGGAGCGGGCAGGGACACTGCAATTTGTAGATTGGAGTCAGCAAAAAATGTAGACAGTGGAGCCAAGGTTGAAAGTTGGAATTGCGAACTTGATTCACCAATGGGAGAAGGATTACAAGGCAGTGACGACGAGGGCTTGGAGGATAGAGTATCTGACTTTGATGACGACGCTGATGACGTGGAGGAAGAAAGCATGGGTGTTCAGGATGAGACTTTCAAACGACTCTCCACTCTCCTCTTGAGTCTGCAGGCACAAGCTGAAGCAGCGGTCTCCAACCCAGCAGCACCTTTAGACGATGATGCCATACCTGAAGAGACAAATGGGGTAGAGGAGTACCAGTTTCCAGCAGCAATACTACCTACAGGTACGAAAAGAAAGTCAATCATAGGTGGAGGACGAAGCATGTCTCCTCGTCCAGATTATCTTCGAGCCTCCTTCCGCCGCTCAAAGTCACTACCATACCGACCATCATCTCTCTCATTATTTACTCCTAGTGACGAAAGCAAACCAAGCCCATTGCAAAACGAGTGCGATATACCAATCACAGGGGAGAACACTCCGTTGTCTCCAGATTCTGCAAACAAACAATTTCCTGAGCCTGGCACTCTTCACCGCCGAGTTACCTCTGCCTCGTTACTATCGCTGCCATCAAGACGAATGTCTAGAAGCGCTACACCAACAGCATGTCCCTCTCCGCGAAGCTTATCAATATCCAGGCGGGGTTCATCCCTTATCAAGGACATGGGTATAGAAAGTTTACTTGGTGACTTGATTGAGACGGCTAACAGGGCAAACCAGACCGCTCTAGAGAATCAAGGTTTCATGATGTGGGTCTGGACATTACTTGCAGGAGGTGGTGTACTTTGGTTGGCAGTCGGTTGGGCGTTGAAGTGGAACTGCCATTGTCCAAGTCCTACTAGTGCAAGTTAACACTTTTATCACTCGAGGATGATATGATAGAGATCATGCTCCCGGATTGTTGTGTGCCATCCATTATTACTTTTGGCTCGGGGGCTACTGGCATCGTTTCCTTTCTTTTTCCATTTTTTTGCTGTTTCCTTTGTCACTCGGTAGGCAGGGTCTGGTGGGTCTATATAAATACGGGCGGAAACTCAATTTGTATCTCTCTTGCACTTTTTTGGCACTTCGCTTATCTTTTTTTTTTCTTTACCTTTTTTTTTCTGGGATCCCTTTTTTTTTTGGCAGTCTGAGTTCTTCTCCAGTTTTGTGCTTTTTCCAATATCGACTTATACCATTGCTTGTTACTTGGCTGGATTTTGACTTGGGATTTCACCCTGTGTTTATTGCTCGGCTTCGATTTCATGCGATCGAACGCAGATAGAAGTGGGCAGTCGAATGGGGGAAATTAGTTACGGTTTAAATAGCGTAAAGCTAAGACTGTTACCCTTCGGCTTAAGCCTTTCTCTGTCATCTTTTTTTGTATTCCTTCTGTTGCATATGCATACACATATCGCAGTTTTTGAATCTGTTAAGTCGTCACTCGCTCACATCATTCCTTGCGTACCCTACACTCTCTTTCACTCAGAAAAAAAAAAAGAAAAAAAAAAAAAAAAACCACTTAATATCTTCTTGCACTCATTTGCTTTGCTTATTTCAATATACCCCACAAAACTTATATATACCATTGCAATATTTTCGTTACAAATTTTGTTTCTCTGTTGCTCGACAATCATTTTGGGTGGACTACATATCTGTCAGGCGTACATATACTCTACCGTCCTGCTACATCGATATCACAGGGCGAGGATTAATTGAGGGTGTGTTTGAATCTATTGTCTTGTCTCGTTGTCTCTTGTAAGGTCTAACTGGCGTTTTATTGCTGCTTCGTTTTTGTTGCCTTTTGTTTTACCTGTATTTTGCTTATATCTCATTTGTCCAAGTCTCTTTGGGTTTTATCTTCTACATATTTACTTTTTTTCCACCCCTTCCTTTCTGTGGCAGCGCTGGGCGGGTTGGGGAATGCGAAACTGGGAGTTCAGCCATGGGGTAGATGTTTGAAACCTTCAAACAATTCCAACCTGTCTAACGCCGCTCTATTGACGTAGGGGAACCCCAAATTTGGTTGGGGGCGGCGCGGTTGCGGTGGGGCAGTGCGGGGCTTGCGGTTCGGGGATTAGTTGGTTTTATTTCCTTCCATTTCTTTTTATTTCTTTTCTTTTTTTCTTTGCTTTTTTGCGTCGTGGATGTGTTTTGTTTTTGTGAGATGTGAAGTAAAATATAGCGAATCACATGTACGTCCGTGATTTTTGTTGCTGGCCTTGAAGTGAGTGAGACACAGGTCTAAGTTCAGCTTGTTTTTGACACTTCCTGTGTGGGGTGTATTCATAAGGCTGCTCCAGAATTTAGCTAACATCAGGCAGGACATGCATAAATCGAAATCAGTGCGGGATGCATGTCTTGTGCGTTGCAGCGAAATTCCTGAGACAACGGGTGATTTATTCCTGATATTGCTATGCTTTGAGTACATGTACATATCTGAAGTACAGGTACTGTTACTTGTGTGTATTCTATACATATGATCGGTATCTACCTGGTTTTCGGGTTAAAAATCTTAAAAAAACCGGGGCCATGTCCTTCATTTGTAGATTTATAGTGGCCACCCTTGAAGTTCAGTTACCCTCAACTCCGCCTGAATGTATTGGACTTTTCTACATGTTGCATTATTATGGAATCATCAATTTGTCTTTGAATAACTTGCGAGGTAGAGCACTACACGGTCTACACTGTCATGTTAGCAAGCTTTGAGTATCAAAGTAATGTATTTGCACTTTAGAGGACTGGATTGGACACTTTGGTCTCTCACACGCGTGAATCCATAGTGTATATATATAAAAGCATCAATACTTCCAAGAAAGATCAACGTATATTTATACCAACTACAAAAACGTAAGTATATACCATACTACAGCAAAAAGAAAAAAAAGTTCATCTATACATCCTCTACAACTCATCTTTCGCTTCCCCCTTCCCAGCTTTCTTCCCTATCCACTTTTCAAACACCCCCTTCAGCTCTGTCAAGAACGCCTTGTCAGCCAAATCCGGTAAAATGACCTCATATTCGACTACCAGGTGTCCAAACTCGTCATTCGGTGACATCCATATCGGCATTCCCTCCCCTTTCACAATCTCCACGTGGCCAGGCTGGACAATCTCTCCCTCTTTCCTACCCAGCTGCACCAAGTGACCGTCAAGGTGCGTGAGATTCCGTACCCAGCCGCCAAATAGTGCCTCTCGGAGCGACAATACCTCCTTATAGACCAAGTCGGTACCGCGTCGACGGAAGAACATGCCGTCTGTTGGAGGGTCGTCGTCGCGGTCGTCGGAGGACACAACGGTAACGTCGGGATTGCGCTCCTCGATGGTAACGATCAAGTCTCCTGCGATGTAGTCTGGGTGCTCGTCTGCCTCATTCTCAAACGAAACGCGGACGCCTCTCGGCGCGCCCTTCTGCACCGTCAAGGTATGCGTGTCGACTTTGCGGACTACCTTCTGGCCGTGGCAGACTGGGCACGGCGTCTTGATCGTCTCTCCTTTCCCGCCGCAGGCATCACAGACGGTTTGTACCTGCTGGAAAATCCCCGGCGCAAGCATGTGCTTCACGATGCGGACACCTCGCCCACCACACTTCTCGCATTTCGCCATGTGTCCATCTGCACTCCCGCTTCCTTCACAATCGACGCAAATCTGCTGCTTCTCCAACTGAAATTCCACCTCTTTACCGGTGTAAAAGTCCTTTAGAGGCACCGAGATCTTAACCTCCATATTCGGCCCCCTTCTTTGTCCCCCTCCGAAGTGACCCCCGCCCCGAAGAACCGGGAAAAGATGTCGAAGGGGTCGTGGTGGGGCCGTTGGTTTGCGCCACCCCGCTGCTGGTGTTGTTTGACGCCTTCGGCACCATACTGGTCGTAGATGCGGCGGGTCTCAGCGTTGGAGAGCGCTTCATATGCTTCGGCGAGCTCGACAAATTTTTGGTGGGCTTCGTCGTTCCCAGGGTTCTTGTCGGGATGCCATTTTTTGGAGAGTTTACGGTAGGCAGTTTTGAGCTCACGGTCGGTGGCACCGCGAGAGACTCCGAGAATCTGTATTGAACATCGGTGTATGTCAGCTTCATTTCCTGGGATGGGAAGAAGTGACTGAATATGGAGGGAGGGAATTGAGGGGAATTGAGTAGGAAGAGAAGAACTATTGCAGTAGAACGCAGTAGAGGTTCTCAATGTGGCAGTGCCATCCACACCTTGTAATAGTCCTGAGCCATCACCAGTGGCAGGATGAACATCAGCAGTGTCGGTAGTATCCGCATCTTGCCGGTATGTGAGTAGCTATAAAAGCTACGAAGAGGTGTGCGTTATCGTATCGTTCTCTTGCCTCTGTGTCTGCTTGTATGTCTGTAGCCTGGATAGACAGGTAACTTTCAGGCCTTCTCGCACGAAACTGCCACAAACGCCTCGAATTGAACAAATCTCTTCCACTCGATTGTTCGATGGATAAACAGACTGTTCTTCCAGAGCGAGGGAGTATAGAAAGTCTGACTGTAGAGAAATAAGGACGGCGGAAGTGAGAGAAGAGACAGGGCCAATTATCTCAAATTTGTGAATACCGGGTATATAAATCCTTAAAAGTGCGCTGCTGGCTGGAGAGCTGTTATCCAAATTGTGTCGGCAATGTTGCGGCGAAACTTTAGGCGCACAAGCATGCAAGCTTTCCCAAAGATGCTACCGTGTCCCTACATAACAGCTCTTAGCATGGCCACGATTGATCCAGGAACCAACCACCAGCTGAGGGCCCAGCAGAAAACACTGGATAAAATCAGTCCGGAAAACTGCGCTTGAGCACTGAATACCTGATTGGACTTGTCTTGCTAAATCTACTTTGCTTTTACGTGGGCCACGGAGTTAAGTTTGGATATCGGATTAATATTGTTCCTCCCGGAAGATCACGTGAGAGGACTTGGCTTGAATTCCTGTTTATGCTAGGCTAGGAAGGCTTAAATTAGTCTCATACCGGTATGAGACTAGGCTTAAATAAGGTAGCATATTGGATATGAATTTGCAAAATTGATAAACCAAAAGGTGATGGAAGACCTCTACTTGATATCTCAAGCAATATGCAAGGGTATATTGGCGTTACGAGATCCGGCAAAGATTTTTGCTGGAAATTGAGGGAAGTTGAAATTCTCAATCGCAGAGATTCACCAGTCCCTCTCGAGGCTGTAAAAAAGATGTCGTTAGCAATTACAGGTGACTATGTGGGTAGCCGGAAGTATTACCGGGTGGAACTGGCGTAGTTTGACGCCTCCTTCAGAAAGGACTCTGGCTGTCTATGTGTTCATAACTGTGATTAGCTGTTAACTTTCTACAGTCTGATAACGGACACCAACCGACCTCTTTGTCCATGCTATAGCCCTGGCTATACACAACCTCAGATATGCCCACCTGGACAATCTTGATACTGCAGGTCAAGCAAGGACAGCTGATTTCGCAGAAATTAGCATCATGAATTGAGAGTAAACAAGATAGACTGATACTTACGTATCACAATAAAGGATTGACCCATCTCTAATCCTTTCTCTCCCCGCCTCTAATAGTGCGTTTTCTTCTGCGTGCAAACACAAGCACATACTTAAGCTTAACCCTGTACCATCACCATGATTGCACCGTTTACACCCTCCCTCATTACAATTGAGCAATCCTCTTGGCGCACCATTGTAACCCGTCGAGATAACTCTCTTCTCTTGCACAATGACGCAGCCTACTCTTCGCTTCATACAGTTCGACCGCTGCGCTGCAAGTGAGGCTAGCCGCATAAAGTACGCGTCCCATGTAGGTCTCAATCGTGCCTCGTCCACAAGGTCCAATTGCTGAAGTTTGGAATACAGTGTAGAGATAGAGGCGCTGGAATTGAGTAGCTTAATGGTTGCTCTCTGGACGAGCGAGGCGAGGCCGTGAGTATGATGGTACATGTGTGCATCTGACTTACGTACAAACTCCTCCAAACTCGGAGCCTCGAGTGAAAGAGATTCACATCTATACTTTGTGAGTCACGGTTTGAATTTCTGGATGATCTTCTGAATCTGGAACGTACCGGTCTTTGTACCTTTTCCATCTGACGCTAACAGGTGCATCTACAGATACAAGAATGAAGAATGGGCGTTGCAGTAGCAGCTCCAATACCGTTTCCTCCCGGATATCTGTAGTCACGAACCGATCTCTCCAACGTTTCGTAACGTAGTCTAGCAGATCTTCTGCGCTGAAAAAGCATATTGCTCCTCTCCCATTCTCGTCAAAAACTGTCGATGAGACAATGCCGTCTCGGGAGATGAATGCATTATCATCATCATCATCATCATCATTCTGGGAAGCCTGTGTCCTGGTGAGCTCTAGTGCAGGGGTTTTCAACGTGAGCACCTGAAAGTTGTGTTCTTGGACAAGGAAATTGGCAACTTCATGCTTGCCAGCACACAGGCCTGGGAGAAAATGTATCGAAAATGTCAGCAAACACCGAATTGCGCACAGCTTTCAAAGATCGCCTGGGGTGCGTACCTCCGCACAACCCTATTAACATTTGCTGTTGAGATTTTTTACTTTCTGCAGCTCAAGAGAAATAAAGAGTTTAGTGACAACAAAGCGAGAATAAGCGCTCACGGGGGCACTCCAAGAGCTATGCATATCATAGGCTAGTTGCTTTCCCTCTTTCGGGATAAGCTTAGTTCAGCATCTACATCGGTCATGTGACGAGGATCTTTACCCCTCCATTGCCCCTCTTTGGCCCCAAGGTTCACACCGTTGCAATTTGGGGTTGGGGGGTTGGGGGGGAAGCCCAACAACTATGCGTCCGTCACATTTCACCAGCATTAGAATCCATGTCTTGCGTATGTGTGTGTGCGTGTTTTTCTCATCATGTTTCTTATTCTTCCCCTTTTGTCTCAAGCCTTGGCCGTGACAGGACGGCAAGGGAGCCATGAGGTCAATTGTAAACCGGTCGTCATATGATAGCACGGCTGGAGCTGTGATTTCTGAAAATTGTGAAGGTGAATTACTCGATGATCTTTTCAACCCTCCAGTGCATGCTCGCAGTGCGTCAGCTGAAGGGCAATTCGTTGCAGGGAAATGGCCGCTCTCGCCGGGCGTGATGTGCTAGTACAGTATGTGCAATGCTTGTCAAAGAGCAGGTTCACAAGCTGCCCTTGCTCGGGCTCGATCTGCGCTGCCCCTGGGCCAGCCAATCGACACGCCCACCGCACCACGGCGAGGCCAGGTAAGCTGGCGGCTATCGCGATTTCATCAGAAGCCCCGCTTTTGGCTCGGCCGTCGTCCGTCGTCCGTCGTCGAGCTGCATGCGATGCCATGCCATGCCGTTCATGGCCCTATGGCCCAGCCTTGGCCGCAGCAATCGCAGCACACCCACCCACAGCCCACACACACAGCAGGGCCACCCCTCCTCGCCGTCTCGAAGCCCAGCCCGGCCCCCAAGAAATTTCCCCACGTACCTTCAAGAAGTATTTCTCCTCCTCATCCCCCCCTTCCCCCCCCCACCCCACCCCACCCCCACTCCAATCGAGCTCATCTATCACCAAGCAATAGCCCAACTCGACCCATATTCTACCAGACTGCACATCCTACGCCGGATCTATAAATCACAATGTCTGAAATTGTCAGGACTTATTTCGATGGTATGCTAACTTCGCACACGCCGTCAATTGCGTCTTGCAATTGGTGTTGCTAACATTCTGTGCAGTGGAGTGGACTGATGCCACTGGAAGTAATATTCCCTCTCCCTCAATCATCCGTGGACAGTCTCCAGAATTTGAGTGCCTCCTCTCTACTTTCCCGTCGCAGAGGTGCTTGACAGTGTTCTGGAGACTACCACCCACAATGACCACCCCCCGTGCCCCAGTGGTTCATACGGTGTACTAAATTCTCATAACATAGCGCACACCGGACGTATCAACTTCAACCTCTTCAAGGGTGTCGTCCCAAGGACTGTAGAGAACTTCCGTGCACTCTGCACTAATGAAAAAGGATTTGGATACGAAGGGTCCTCATTCCACCGAATCATCCCTCAGTTCATGCTTCAGGGCGGGGATTTCACCAATCATAATGTCTGTTTACCTCTTCCTGAATCTGAAAGCACAATTGTATTAACACTTTCCTCTATAGGGTACTGGTGGAAAATCCATCTACGGCGAGAAGTTTGTGGATGAGAACTTCAAGCTACGCCACGATAGGCCCTACCTTCTATCCATGGCTAACGCTGGCCCAAATACGTAAGTTGTTTTCGTGATTCTTTCACATATCTCCCTTTTCCCATGGTGATAATTTTAACATGCTCTCTTAGAAATGGCTCCCAATTCTTCATTACTACAGTCGTCACGAGCTGGTTGGATGGCAAGCACGTCGTCTTCGGTGAGGTGGCTGATGAGGATTCCAAAAAAATTGTCAAGATGCTTGAGGCCACAGGCTCTTCATCTGGTGAAGTCAAACGGAAGCCAACCATCATTAAGGCCGGTGAAATCTAGGTTTAAATTTTCGTGGATGGCCAGGAATTCTTTTTTGAATATTGCTTCAATGCCGTGACCATCTGTATGGGGGGAAAATATGCTTTTGTACCCAGTCTGAAGGGGAATGTAGCTATATCACCAATGGAGATTTCATAAGGGGACCTTTCTACCCAAAGATATGAATGAACCTTGTATAGAGGATGTAATTATGACATAAATACCGTTTGGATTCCGACTGAATGAAATGAACCCAACGCCCATGCCATGTCAAAGCTCATGAAACAGAAGATGGAACATCACAACACCTTTCCCAACAACTCCATCACCTCAAAAAACACATTCCGCTCTATCCCTCCCATCCCACTTTCGCCCCAACTTCCTTTTTCCAACCCCAACCCCAGCACTACTGTCCTTGTTTCATCCACATCTCGCATCCGAATCGCACTTGCAAGTTGCGCTGCGTACAGCTGCCCCACAGCTTCACGCTCGCTGCAGCCCCCGCCCAACAGCGTTGTGGGCGTCAGATGTGAGAGGGGAAGCATAGCCTGAGTATCTTCGCCATTGTCAAGGTCGTCTGGGATAACGACTGTGGTATGTGGCCGTAGGGGGTTAGAGGGTTGGGAGACATTGAGGGGGACGTGGAACTATGATCGAGGTCAGCGTATGCATATATATATATATATACTATTGTGAGATTTTATATTAGGGAAAGAGACAACGAACCCATTGCGCCAGCCTCCCATTCTGCGACACGGTGACGATGATCTTATCTGCGAGCCATACAGACATTGCGTCTGTGCGGACGTTGTTGATGGCGGAGCTGGCCGTGCGGGTGAGGGCTGGGTAGGCTGTCTTTCGGGGACGCGGGGGAGGTCGGTGAGAGCGAGGCGTCTCGGAGGATGTGGGAAGGAGTTGGCTAGCCATCAAAAATGAACTATTCTGGAGAGGCCAAATTCGTTTCCAACAGGAGAATCGATGGAACTCTGAAGTGCAGAACTGTTGAGCGCGGCGTTGAATATGGGGCAAGTCTCGATGAGGAGCACGTGATCAGTGATGGTTATTTGTACCGATGCAGTGGTAGGTGGGTTCCTTGTTACTCAAGATTTCACATATGATATAGCACATGGGTACGGTTTGACTTGCACTATCACTCAGAGGCCTGCTATTTTCCTTAGGCGTAGAACAATGCTCTCAATGATGGATTTTTAACCCAACTGAACAGTAATCATGAACCCAACCGGCGTCACAAACAGTGCTTACAATGATTCAGGGTATATATATACTTACCATTCCTACCCTCTTACACCAACCTCCCGGCTGCTCTATCGTAGGCCCATCGTAGCCCCTATACCGAACACAAGCCACCGCCCCCAGGCAGCTCCGCTTCGAGTAGTATGGGAACGCCGGCCGTGCAAGGCTGTTGAACAAACTTGTGAGATATGATAAACCTTTGGTCAATTTTTGCAAGGAGTTATCAGAGGACGGAACTAATTTCAGTAGGTAGGTAGCTATAGGTAAAGTACTACTTAGTACATAGCACCCCCGCATGTATGTTATGTTACGTTAGATACTAGCGAAACTAGAGTGTTTGGAGCGACTCGAGATTGTTTTTCTCGATGTAGTTGAGTGTGTTGGAAGTGTTTTCGAGTTTGACATACTCACATCTAATATGGGAGGGAGAGGTTATTATATACTTACCTAAATCATGTTCTATACACATCCAATTACCATTTCTCTCGCTTTCCGCCGAAGCTCCCCACCTCACCACTATTCAACGCACATCAAAAGTCTAGAGAATGCCATCCACGCCCTTTCTTTTCCTGTGCGTGCCTACCTGGAAATAGACACCTGTTTCTCCAAGAACCTAAGTCAGAAGCTCGAGTAACTGCAACTTTTGGTAGAATGGATATCTGCTCCAGTGTGTTGTGGCCCCATTTTACCTGAAGATAAAGAAGAGTGCAATGCCAACTGAGGGCCGCATTGGGCCCTTTTCCGATGTATGAGCTCAATATACAATACTAACAAAAAAAAAAAGAAAAAAGAAAAAGGAAAATAAATACTGAACTGGAATCCCGTCTCAGTATCAATTACTTTCGACTTCGAAGTTTTAGGTATCATCAAAAAGCTTCATTACCCCCCACTCAATACTTTTATGCAATAATTCATAAAGTTTTAACCTATAGAAATACAGTGAATATAATGGCATATTAGCATACATTAAATAGATATGTAACTCCGTTTCCCTCCTCCCGCCGGCGGACCTCCATTACACTTTCTCCGCCGCCTGTCCTTTCCCCTTCGGCATCTTCTTCTCGGTCCCTAAGGTCTCCAAGTCCTTCTTCTTGTGATAATGCGGCGCCACCTCCACTAACCACTCCGGCTTAATCGGCATCACGTTTCTGATGTACTCCTTGCTCGTGAGGACCAGCTCAAAGTACACCACCCACCTCGGATTAACCTCGAACAACGTTGAGCTCGGATGTATATAGACCGTCTGTCCATTCTTCACCGTCCGGTAGCTGTCTCCCCCTTTTTGGAGGCGCGCAGCGTTCGGGAAGAAACCAGCCGTAATAGCTTTTTGAATGGGGATCAGATTGGTGGAGCCAGCGGTCGAGGTGGAATCGACCTCCACCCGATCGCAGAGACGCGCAAGTTGGTCTCTTACGTCTCGGGCGCGGCACAGCGCTCGATGTTGGAGGAAGTTCTCTCGCGCCCAAACGTAGCTAAAGTTCGTATCCACCCATTGATTCCAAATATTCAATAATGAAAAGTGGTCACCCCCCTCCTTCGACGTGAAGCGCGCTCTAGCCTGGTCCGCATACAGCTTTTTATCCTTGGGCCTATAGAACAACGACGACGATTCTCCGAGCATGGATATTATGCTCAAGACCTCTTCTACGCACCCGTACTTGTCCGCCGCCAAAATCGCCTTCGCGAGCATCGGATCCGTCGGGAACTCCGCCATCTGCCGTCCGATTTTCGTCAGCTCGCCTTTATCATTCAGGGCGCCCAATGCGTACAGATTCTCCAGGGCGCGCATGAGCGTCTCCGCGGGCGGAGGGTCCATAAAGTCGAACTCTATCAGGTCGTTAATGCCCAGGGACTTTAGCAATAACACCACAGAATTGAGATTCGTCCTCTGGATTTCCGGAGTATTGTTATCATCCAACTCGTTATAGTACGCCCACTTTGTGTACAGCCGGAAACATTTTCCAGGCCCAACTCGCCCCGCGCGACCCATACGCTGGTTCGCAGATGCGCGGGAGCAGGGTGAGACTATAAGTGACTCCATCCCAGTGCGGGGATTATAAACGTTCTCCTTTACAAAGCCCGGATCGATGACGTACACGATACCGTCTATTGTCAAGGATGTCTCCGCAATGTTCGTCGCCAGCACCACCTTCCTCGCGCCTTCAGGCGTAGGCTCAAAAATCTTGGATTGTAACTCAGAGGGCAGATTAGCATAGATAGGACATATTATCATTTCCTTTATCTGACTCCCCAATTTCCTGCACGTCTCCTGTAAATTCTGTTCCGCTGCCTCAATCTCATCCTGCCCCGTCAAAAAGACTAAAATATCTCCCTTTGGACTGGTGGTATGAATCTGAAATATCGTCGTAATGGCTGCGTTCAAGTAATTCGCCTCTGGCTGCTGTGTGTAATGAATATCAACCGGATACCTCCTGCCTGGGATATTAAATATCGGCGCATCATCAAAATATGCACTGAACTTCTGTGCGTCCATGGTGGCGCTCGAAATCAGTAACTTGAGCTCTGGCCTGAACCGCGCAATGTCCTTTACCAGACCGAATAGGATGTCTGTCGATAGCGTCCGCTCGTGCGCCTCGTCGATCATGAGAGCTGAGTATGCTCCCAGATCCGGTTCAGTGAGGAATTCACGAAGAAGCATACCGTCGGTCATGTATTTGAGTATGGTCTTTTCGCTAGTATTGTCCTCGAAGCGGATGGCGTAGCCGACTTCATTGCCTAGCTTGACACCCATCTCTTCCGCGACACGAGCGGCGACGGACATTGCTGCTACACGGCGAGGCTGAGTACACCCCACCTTCATCCCACCCTTTGTATATCCTGCTTCATGTAGATACTGCGGAATCTGCGTTGTCTTCCCGGACCCCGTCTCACCCACAATAATCAGCACCTGAAACTTCTCAATCGCATCCAGCAGCTGGTCCCTGTAAGCATAAATCGGCAACGACTTCCTCGTCTCCTCAATACTTTGCGCCTTCTTCTCCGCCGCGTCCAGCTGCGCCAACATAAACTGCTTCTCTTTGGTCGTAAAGTCTCCCTTCTCTGTACTTTCCAGGATAAAGTTGATCTGCTGAGAGTCGTCAAACACGTATTCATATTCTCCCTCAGCGGTGCGCTCCTGAAATGCCACTTGCGCTTTCGCGTTTCTCGCTTGATGCTGTTCCCATTCCTCCTGTTCTGTCACAAACCGCTCTTGACCATCGTCGCCACGGTCCACGTACCGCTTATACAGGGCCTCCTCCTTCTTCTTCCGATCGATCTTGCCCTTTTCCGTTATGTAATCCTCCGGAAGCTGGTATCCGTCCAAATAATCATCGACTTTCAATCTCTCCTCCGCCAATCTCAAAATTTCCTTATTCTTCTCAAATTCGTCCTTCTCCCTTCTCGTCAAGTCTGGGTTGGTCCGTAACTCCTGCTGCTCCTCAGCAACCTGTTTCCTCAGTAATGCCAACCTCTCTAACTCCCTCTTTTTCAAATACTCCTGTCTGGACCTTAATCTCAACTCCGGGAGTGCCGCCGCCCTCGCCTCCGCATCATCCGCTAACGCCCGTCTTTGTGCCAGCAATTTTCCATCCTTTGTCGATGACCTATCCTCGACTAGCTTCTTAGTCTTCTCCTCATCCTTCTTCTTCAACCTATTCGCAAACTCATCTCGTTCTTTTAGATCCCTCAATCTCTCCCTCTCCTTCCGTTCCTCCTCATCCAGCTCCTCCTCATCCTCGTCACCCTCCCCATCGCCAGAGTCCGTCCTTGCGCGCTTTGCTGGCGGCGCAATATCCTCCTCTGCTTCCCCCTCCCCTTCCATCCCCTCATACTCCTCATCCCCCCACCTGTCCTCATCATCAGTCCTTCGCCGTATCCGTGCCCTTTTCGAACTCAAATCCTTTGCCTTGGCACCAAATATATCATCATCTTTCTTTCGCTCCCTATCCCCTCTCTCCCGCTCCCGCTCCCGCTCCCGACTCCTACTCCTATCCTTCCTTTCTCTCCTCTCCCTCTTCTCTTTCTTAGTTGTCGATGGCGGTGGCATCGCAAGCAGGTCTTCCTCTACATCCATCGCCACCAACGCATACTTCTTTTTCTTCTCCTTCTCCTTGTCTTTCGCGTCCGCGCCCGCACCCCCATCCCTTCCGTCCCCTCTCTCCCTCACACTTCCGCTACCGCCACCACCACTCCTCCTCCTCGGCGCCCTCTCATATAACTCTGCCGCAAACCTCCTGACTCCATCGCCCCCCCCTTCCAAAAAACTCCCCAATTTCTCGTTTAACGCAGCTGCGGATTTCGCGGAGGTCGCGGATGCAATGACAAAGTCGACGATAGTGGGGTCCGCGGCGCCGGTGAACTGTGTACGTCCAGCGGGGACAAATAGATTAGCATTGTCATTGTCGCACACGCGGCAGAGGTAAGCAAGTGAGCTTGGGGAACTTACCTTGATGATGTTGTCGGAGACCCAGTTTCGCAAATCCATCTGCCTTGCTCTGTAGTTTTTGGTTTGGTGGACTTTGCGCCTGGCGGTGGAGTGGAGGGGGAGTCTGGAATCGGTCAGACACAAAGCTTGTATATACGAAGGAATGAGTTCACGCTTGCCTGTAGTGAGCACTATTGCAGGTGCTGTTTGTTGCATGCATGCAACGGGCTTGGCGCGAAGAGGCGAACAAGCAAAGAGCCGCATGGAGATGTTCTGCGGATGTAGCCGAGACATCTATGCACAGTATGATACTCGCTGGTCCAAAAGTATTGGAATGGCTTACTAAATATGCATTAGTCAGCCATTCTATGCATTTAGTCAGCGGTTCCAATACTTTTTGGACCAGCGAGTACTTTGGGAGCTGGAATTGAAACCAGGTTTATGGGCTCATAAGATATCGGTGTGGATTGACAAACACACCAAAGGTAACGTATAGATGTAGGATATCAGATCTCGCTGAATGAAATAACATCAAATAAAATAAAAAAGGAAACGGGAATCGTTGCAAAATGCATAGTAAAACAAAGAGGAAAAAAAAAAAAAAAAAAAAAAAAAAAAACAATGATACAAATTTGGCGGACGAGTTGGAGAATTCCACCCTCTGCCCCACGAATGTCAAAAATACACAGCCAACCTTCAGCCAGGCAAGACCTCATACCAAAAAGCTGTTTGGTTATGAATGTTAAGTATGTCTTGGGTTCGTAAACACTAGTTGTCATTATCAAGGCATTCCCCCCTCGGAAAGAAAACGAGAAAATTAAAAGCGTCTATCAGAATAGAACATTGAAGATAATGAAACAGGGTACACTCGATAACTCCAAAATACCCATAAAGAAGAAGCCAAATATGACGCTCATGGTGAAGTGATCCAAAACGATACTGCTGTGGGAAAAACAAGCCGCTCCAACGCTATGCTCCATGCGATTGGCCCTTCACCTTCCTGTTGTGAGGTCCACAAACTCAATAACTCCCGCCACCTTACCTTCAACCACTATTCCCACCACAAGACTCTTCAACCTACTCACACACCCTGCAGATGGCTCTGTTCCGGATGCCATTATCCACCTTCGCGCTTCGTCAATGGTTGCATCGCCGGGAACTTTAACCCACTCTGTAGCTGGCACTACCAACGCCAGGCTCTTGTCCCTGAAGTCCAGCATCGGGTCCTTAACACCCTGCAGCAACCGTGGAGGAATAACCTCATTCCGCGCCGTCCGCAACCACCCTTTGGGAGACCGCACAGCTAGAAGCAGGCAGTCCAACACCCGCACCTGATTCACAGGCAACCACATATCACTCTCACTGTCCTCTGGTATCATGGGAATATCTGTCAACAAAACAGCCATATCTGATACCTTCATGCTGACTTTGCCGATATTTAGGCCAATGGCCCCACCAGGATGATTGCGCCGGAAGACCTCGCGGGATCCACCTGCCTCGCCACCATGCATGACCTTTGAAACAGCCAAGGCGAGGGCATCAGTCAGTGCTAAGGTGACTGTCGTAGAGGTAGTAGGAGCTGGTAAACCAAAAGATATTTCCTCAGTCTCTGGGACTGGCGCAGGAAGTAATATGGTATTAGATTGTGATGTCGTCAATTTCGTGGTATTATATAGTGTATGAGACGTTAGAATTATTCGTGTCATATGTTGCGGAAGATATGGAAGAAGCGTCAAAAGCTCTGGAGTATTGCCGGAATAGGTAATCATGAGAATTATATCCTTCTGTAACCTCCATCAACACTAAGATTTCACTACAATCGAGGAAAGCATAAAACGCACGGGTCGTAGTACGCCGAGGTCACCATGTAATGCCTCAACAGGGTGTAACAATATCGTCAATAAGCCAAGACTGTTCATTGTGGCAACGAATTTGTCCCCTATTTTGCAACTCTTCCCAACTCCTATCACCACTAGCTTTCCTCCTTGTTGAAGAGAAGTCCTAATGCTATCTACTGCTTTCACGAACCCATTGCGAGCAATGGGATCAGTAGCGTATAGCCTAGACAGGTGCGATAACGCCGTTGCCTCGGTGGAAAGGACATGAGAAGCAACGTAGAGTATCTGCTCACTCTGGGGGTCTGACTCGGCTGTTGGAGGGGTTATCGGAAGCTCGATAAGCTGGGTCGATGCTGAAGTGAATGTCGCAGGCATGATTCAACGCAGAATATGTTAGAAGGTCTCATATAGATTCTTTATGAAAGCTTTGTTTAAGCTTTGAAGTATATTTCTGGGGGCAAGCGGGCATTCCGGCCCGGAGATTATAAACAATTCGCCATCCGAGTTCCGACTCAGCGGGGAGTGTGAAAAGCCTTCAAGCCCTGCGCTTCAGGGTTTGTTAGCGCCAGTGGGTGTTTTATGTCAAGTAGGGCGAACTGCACTGGAGAAGTACGCGGATAGGACGGGGAAACGCTATTTTGCTTCGCCGCATAACAAATCACACCCAGAAGCACAAGAGACCCGTCGTATAGCACACTTGTTAGTCTACGATGTAGTGGAAACTGAGATGGGTAGGATAGAGCAAAATACAAGTTATTAGGTGGGGTATCCGAGATCGCTGCCTGCGGACATCCCACCAACTGGGGCAGCGCCTTCTAGAACAGTTTCACATTACTGCTTATAAATTCACAGTACCCCTCCACCCCTCCACCCCTCCACCCCTCCCCTCCCCCGACCTCTCCGCTGCCACGGGATCACGGCCTGGCTTACAACTATCGAGTATCTAATCCGGTGTTTGGCTAGACACTGTTAATGCGTCATCCACCGCCGCGATGGCGACAAGATGCGCAATCCTGACCAATCATTCCTTAGAGACGTTGTAGCAATGAATACATTGTCCAGAAAACTGTCACATACCCCACATTCACGTGCCCGGCGCAGATTCCGTTGAGATACTCCTTGAACTGGCAAGTCCCAACTTCAGATGGAAGCCTCAAACCTATATTCCTAGTTTTGCACAAGTCAATGTAATCTAGATTGCTTTTAGGGTTAATCAATCCCCTCTTAATGTTCAGTCAGAGCAAGGGTTGGTGGGAGGGTTCTTAAGATCCAGTATTCTCGATGTAAACAAATCACAGGTAACGGTAAATATCGCATTGCATCACCTGGAACGAATCCCGCACGATGAGAGGTGCCTATACGGGTTCGAGAGTAGCCGAGTCTCAGAATCTCTAAGCCTCACCATATAAAAAGTGGGAGGTTTCAGAAAGATTCACCGACACTTAGCTGATATCTTCAAAGTGATATCATAAACGTATGAGATTAGCAGAAGGATTTGAAATAAAATATGAGAGACCGCATCCAATACAGGGATGTACAGGCGAGGCACAGTAACCCAGCTGTAGCCTTCGAATAGAGACAGCGGGACTTATCCTCCCGTTTTTATGACAAATGGTAGGCGCACGTGCATTGTCTATGACGCTTTAGGGTTTGATTGCCTAAAAGTGCGTGGATAGGGAATAAAGAATACGAGTTGAAGCTTATGCAACAACTAAAGGCACAAAGCGCGTATACAAGGCAAAGAGAAGAAGGCGCGATGAAGCTGAATGAGAGTAGAAGATTTCGCTTGAGTTTTTATATGATAAACGAAGTCTAAATCACACGGCGAGATGTTGGTGTTCGACTGACGATGCCATATCTCACCATGCAACATGTGCTGCGGTTACCGAATCGGTAGTCCGTATGTCGCAGAGTCTCGCAGGGAGCCGGTATGGCCCGCATAGATGACCCTGCGGTCACACTGCATTGGCCATGCCCCGAGACAGGGACAAGCGTCACGGTGTGCAGATGCAGATCGCGAATGATGGAGCTTAGTCTGGTCATGATCTCGTTCAAACTGCATTCCTCACACCGTACGTGTGCACGGTAAACATATGAGCAGGTGCTAGTACGATAGGTAGTACGAGGACAAGCTTACAGTAATAGTAATAAACGTGATCATCCAGCATGATGAGTTTATTAAGGGAAGGAAACAATGACATGTTGAGCACAAAACAAAGAAAAAAAACAACAATGAAGCCATAAAATGGAAGCAACTATAAGTATGAAAAATGTAGGCCTACATAAACACGAAAACACCTCGCGCACAATACACCTTTCAAACCTAGGTACACAACAAGAGTGAAGTGAGTAGAAACCAACGTCGCCTACCGACCAAAGAACTCTGCACTATCTTGTGAACACTGCAAAAAACCAACAGGAGATACTGTAATACAAATGTTGTGGTACAACGCTCCAAAAATGCCTATGCCTATGCATATGCTTGTATGGACTCGTCTAATTAAATGGTAAGTATAATAAGACAACCACTGAAGAGATATCAGATCTCGGCCCAGGCGCCCATTCCGGCGCAGCTACCGCCACCAACACTTCCGACGCTTGATTCAACCTCCCAGTAATAGCCCTTGCTCAAACTGCTTGTAGGGGCAGTAGTTGCACCACCACCGATCCCAGCACTTGCATTGCCTTGCGAGCCCTTTGAGAGCCGTTTGTTCGTTTTGGTGCTCTGACTTGCACAGCTGCTGCCATTCCTGTATCCTCCGAATCCCAGCATGCCCCAAGAATTTACCATGTAGCTCTGGCCGGAATGGGAAGACACAGAACCGTTTCGACGCTGTTGGCCCCTCCGTTGTATAAGTGGGTGCTGATGGTAAAATGACTTGTGGCTCTCTGTAACAGGAGGCTTTCGTGCTGTTCGAGGCGAATTTGAGTGTGACGATGACGATGAAAACCGAGATTTGAGATAGGAGAAGAATACTTTGACCCCAAGTTCTTGTTCCCAATATTCTTTGCGCATTTGTGCTTCGATTCTCGCTTCGGTTTCCGCATTATGTTGATCGTCATCGCCCATGAATTGCATTTTCCGTCCGTAGCTGGAATCTGGCCTTGCGTTGGAAAGAGTCGGTGTGAACTCAATATCTGTGGAGGCATCCATAGGACCAGTGGAAACCATCGAACGGGAAAGTGCCGCAACTGGCTGCTCTTTTGGCTTGGGAGTTTTGGTTCCCTCAGTTTCCAGCTCATTTCTGATTTGCGATGCATTCCATCGAGGATATGTTGAGAAAGCCCCTTGTGTAGGATGGATCGTATAGTGCTGTATCAATATCCCAAGTTCTCTTGCTATCCTTTCGAGTAAACTTCTTTCCCAGCTAACCCCAATGGTCTCATCATTAATACGGGTGTCTGCCGGGCTGTTTTCAGATGGCGGTAAGCTTTCCCCAAAAATGACCTCTAGCACGTCATCGTCTATACCCATTATATCTCTCATGAGACTTCTAGTAACTCTTCTCCAGAACGTTTCCGGAACTTCGATGTCACTCTTCTCCTCTTGTTGGCCTAATGTAGTATTTTCATTATTGTCCTCTTCATCGAACATCATGCTGGCCTCCAACTCTTCGCGCCTCTGTTCTTTACTTTGCACACTTGTTCCTGATTTTGCCTTCCGATTTCTAGCCATTTCCATTTCCTCCATAAAAGCGGCGCTATGCTCCATTCGCCATTTTTGGATTCTGGAATTCACATCATTGGTGTGGTCAAATAGCTTGCTATGAGCCGCAAGTAATTGAAGTGACTCCTGTAGTGAAGCGACTCCGGACATCAGCACCGTCTCATCATCCTGTGATGTTAATGGTTGGAACATTCCGCTTCCATCGTGAGTCGGAAGCAGAAAAGGATCCTGTCTTTGCTGCTCTATGAATGGTCCTAATGAATCTTCATATCCCTCATTCTCCATTTCGCCCTCCTCGTATTCTTCACGCTGTTCTTCCACTGTTCCCTCCTCTTCTGTTTCCGTCTCGTATGAAGCATCATGCGTGCCACTCAATCCGCTCCCTATCTCTTCTGTCCAAAACTCACTGTGTCCTGCATCATTAATTCCGATCTCGGTAGCTGTAAAGTTGCTTGGCTCCACAGTCACTGAGGGCGAAAACACCACCCACTCCTCCTCTTCCTGCTGTGGATGATATGGGCGGGTTTGCCGCGGGAACGCTGGGCTGGCTGGAGATTCGCGATACAAGTCGTGGTGATCTGGGGTTGGATTGGTCTGAATGGATGACACCTGACGGCGCCTTTCAGCCGTTGGAGGTTGAAAGGCCATCTTAGGCAGTTGGTTGCGGGAGAAAGCTATTTACTGGAGAACAAAGTAGGGTATTTCTCGTTGAGGCACCCGGGGACGCTTTCAATTCGACAGGCTGCCGTCCAGCTGTAAGTTATATGCTCAGGCCCGAGAAGCTCATCGACAAAAGGGGAAAGCTCACACTGCAGCTCAGGACGACACTAGCCAGTTTTGTCGCCCAAGCAAGTCAACAATAACTCGCGATGTCAAAGCCCAGAGATAAATGAACAAATGCGATGGGTATCGAATGCAAGCCTGGCGATCACGGATTCTGGAGCTAATAGCGGATATTCTGAGTGGGGCGATATGGATCAGGCCGGCGGGGTCACGTCGGCGGGTTGATTTGGTGTGGTGATTGCGATTCGTGCTCCAGCAGTGAAACAACCGACCTCGATGCCCTGCAGCGAAGAGGCAGTCGCGACGTTTCTGCCTTCGCCCTTCACTCTCCAGTCCTCTGCGTAAAATTCTTTAATTGAATTATCGTCTGGCAGCGCCCTGTGCTAAGGCTCGCTCAAACTGAAGGCTATCGCGCTACTATGGTATGTTAGTATTACCAGGGTGGGATAATAAGTAGCACTGCGCATGAGCAGGGAATCCGGGAAGAGATAGCGTCACTGGCTGAACTAGATCGTTATTTGGCTGCTGGGAGGCTCGTTCTTGGTGGGGGGACTTGAGAGAGGGGGAACATACTGTATATTGCTTGTCGATGTGTGTGCGGAATAAACTTGTGTGAGGGGTCGGCATGGGGGATGGGGTTGCTTCTTCAGACCCTCTAGATGGTCTTAACCCCACCAGACCGCTCAACCCAGTGTCATCACTCTGAGAACCGGATGAATCACTAGTTGATCTATTCTACCGAGAACCAGGGCAGCGAAGTGGACAAGTTAGGAGGAGGGAAGAGCACTTCCTGAACACCCTTATTGCTCGAGAAAAATACTACGTAGTGGCATGACCAAATGATCCACAGCTAGACTCGGGTTCAAGTTGCGGAAAAACGACAGCCTGATTTGGGCGAACAAGAGCGCCTGTTGATCTGGTGAACTTTGTGTGACTACCAGTCAATGGGAAAACCAAGGAGAGTTTGATGAAGGCTGCACCGATAACATCAACATAAGATTCCGAAACACCCCATCGTAGCTGCGAGTGCAAAGGCAGAAGCGTTTGTACCTGACCAGTGAGATAGCCCTGAAAATCGCACTGTGGCTCACTTAGGTCAGGCAGAATGCATATATTGGGTGAGGTCAAGAGAGAGAAGCTAGCTACTGACATGTAACATAGACCACATGAGGACGTCATATCACTAGAGGAAATGCGCGCCATCGCGGTATCTCGATACCGCTCATCCCCTTGTCGTACGTCCCTTGGCGCGTGTCCAAGGCGGCGTATAGGCGAAGCAGGTCTTGCCGTGTAGAGCGCATACCCTACCTGTATGCCCGCCTGACGGAGACATGTTAGATGAAGACATGAATTGGATGACTGGGACCATTTCGTCAGACAGAGTCGAGTATTAATTCCTAACGTCCATCTGCAAGAGCTCCTTATGTATGACTATGGTGAAGTATGTAGTTGGCTCGGTACCAGAACAACTTTCCCTAACTTATGAAGTGAACCATGTGCAGGGTTTTATGCAGAAGCTATCTGGCACGTCGGAAGAGCTGACCTGACGAGCCGAACGGCTGCAGCAACAGGAGTCTGCTGCCCCGACCCTCTCCTACGGTAGAACCGCAATCAGGTGATGGATCAAACTTCAGACGAATGGATAGGTGAAGTATCAAATGGGCTGAGTCTTTGACATGGGACGCTGCTGACCTTGCATGCCTGTGAGGTTTTGGCTATGTTGCAATCGGACCCAGGTTCCTGGTCAGACATACTTCTAGGTAGATCAAATTAAAATGGTACTCACACTTGGTTTATGCAATTACGGGGCAAGCATAATCCAAGGTTAATTCCAAAGCCTACATAGAGTACTATTGCCAGAGGGAGGCAGAGGAACAAAAGGCTGGAAAACTTGAGAGAACGTTCGGCGATTGTTAAATATTCCAAATAGCCATTGACATCCCCTTGACGGTGGACGGAGTTTCAGCAGCTGCGCCGCGTATTTGGCGAGCTTGATAAGGTAGATTGTACCGTGCAGTGTCAGGCTGCACAAATCCGGATCACTTCGCAACATGTACTCTTGCCATCTCTGCTTCTGTCTACTAACTGGGACCAAGTCACTGAATTACCTCCTCCAGCTTGTTTAATCGCCAGTCCCATACAACCGGAATGGTTCGAGACTGCCGGAATATAAACACATTTGCTGGCACTGCAAAGTGGGGAAAGTAGAATTAGTCTGGAATTCCGCAGTTATGCCTCTGGGTTTTGGTTTGTTTCGAGAGTGCTTGCTTGTTCAAAGCTTAACTACGGAGAACATTTGATGATTTTTCATCTTGATCTTGGGAGCACCAAGTGACCGGTAAATGGTGGAGCCTTATCTCCAGTACAATATTCTGAGACGGTTTGAGGCTAATCTCCGGTACGACGTTTTAAGACGGTTCGAGACTGACTTTGAGATACAAGCATGCCAGAGGCCCCATTAATGGGTGAAAGGTCATATTATGTGGGCAGCAGCTGGCAGGGGCATTATGAAAAGGCAGTAAAAGAAAGTAATTCCGAACCGCTGGTAATGCATAAAAATAGCAGACGAAAAGCGACTAACAATTACCATGTACACGCAATCCCAAGAAAATGTTTCTTTCTCTCCCAATCAAGCCGAAACCCCGTTACCCCAGTATAAGACCTTTATCGAAAAACAAGAAGAAAAAGATTGTTATGGTCTTGTCTTTAATGTTTTATAATGCATCTCTAAACAGGGGAACTTAAGCTGTCTCCTGGAAAGCCTGTGGGAATATGCGCATATTGTCTGACAATTTGCCCTTCGGCCTCAAGAACTTGACGTAAGCACCATCATCCTTGAGCTCACCAGCAGCACGCTTTTCCAAGAACTCCTCGCGGCGGAGAGGAGTGAAACCCCAGTTTTTGGAGACGATAATCTTTTGGCGTCCAGGGAACCTTAAAAACGATCAGACACCGCTGCAGAAAAAAAACAAGGAAATGAAACTTACTTGTATTGGGATCTTCGGAGAGCCTCGATAGCAGTGGCGCGGTGAGAGTCCCTCGTTCGTACAGACATGATAATCTGTCCAATGTTCACACGAGCAACAGTTCCGTATGGCTTTCCCCAGGCACCACGCATACCAGTCTGAAGCCTATCGGCTCCAGCGCATGACAACATCTTGTTGATACGGATGACGTGGAAGGGGTGAGCACCTGAGAGACATATATTAGCGCACATTCCGGAATTCGCAAGCCGAAATGTCTGGGCTTTGGGCAATAAGGGATACGTACGGACTCTGATGTGAAAGTTGTCCTTCCCGGCAATCCTCACAAGGTATCGGTTGGCGCAGACACGGGCGGCTTCCAGAGCCTCCGAGGAAAGTTGTTCATACTCGTTGGAGACCAAGTGCACACAGAGAGGAAATTCATCGACACCAGCTTTCTTTCGTCCTAAATCGAAGATCTTAATCTTTGGGTCTGGGACACCACGGTTAAACCTCGACTTTGGGTAGGGCTTGTCTGTGCCAGCGTCAGCGCCTGCTCGTATTCCATTCAAAATCACAGCCCTAACATACTCTTGCAGTATCGGTAGCAGCGGGCTGGACGGCGGGCCATTGTTAATGATTTTCAAGTCGTAAACTCGTAAAAAAGGGCAGTCGAGTTGCTGTTGGATGATGATTGGGAATGCTGGGCTCGTCAGGGACTTAATAGACAAAAATGTATGAGTGAGTGTGATTGTATCTTTGATTTCAAATGCACAATTCTTGGCGTTCGAGTGGTGGGATGATTACAAATCAGCATCCACCAGGTTTCAGCAGTCCTAGGGTTAAACCCGCACTTCCAGAGTTCAGTGTGACCAATCAAGCGTCATTCTCACTACTTTTCAGCTCGATTGATGGCAACTATGATGAAACAATACTGATGAAGAGTAAGCAGTTTTATTTCATTTGCCAGATCTTCAAATTAACGCCGTGAAATCTCCCATTTTTGCCTTCCTTTGCCTTGCCCTGAATGCCCTATTTATACTAAGAAAAAGTAAACAGTACATGGTTCATCCCAACTCGTGCCGTAATGGCCTCCTTAAGCACTAGCAGACAAAATGTCGGAGTCACCTTGGTCCAAGATGGCCATGGTAGAGCATCTGAAAAGTTTACCGCATGCAGTTCCCAACTCAATCTATAGAACATAGGCCAAAGAAATGTCAGTTACCCATATTTCCCTCCAAAGCAAAGTCTCTGGTGAGATTGCTTCTTCGCAGGGAATACACCTTCCTCCCGTCATTTTCACTTAGGGAGTACACGGCAGCGTAGACCAAGAGAAAATAAGCTCTCTCCGAAGCTCAAGAGAGCTTCTTCTCAGAGAATTTAAATTCAAAGCACGGAGAGAAATGTACTCACGTTGGTACCGGCGAAGTGGTGCACATTGCATTTGCCCAACATAGAGTAATACTCCAGCTCAGACTTGCCTGCAGAATTTGTAAGTGTGTTGAATCATATCGTGGATGGAAGAGGACCTACGGAGTGGTGGGGTATTGCCGGCAATGATAACCAATTTGGCCTTTCCATTCCTCAACATCTTAAGGGTAGACTTGTACCCGAGGACGTACTTTCCTGACTTCATCACCAACGCCAAACGGGAGTTGATGGAGTCCGACGCCTTCTTGGCCTTCTTGGTTGGTGCTGCATCCTCTAGTCAGCCAATTGTTATAATAACACTGTGGGAAGTTGTCATACCCATCTCTGCGCTTGCTTGTGGTCGAAATAAGCACTCCGGTCTTCGAGAAGATTGGTTGGGGCGGCGGTGAGGCTGGGGATTTTGGTGGTGAAAGTTGTATACCGTTCGAGTCCACAATTGCAGCCTCTTAGCACTTATTGTATTGTGTGGTGCATCTTTGCATCCTAAACCTAGCCCTAAGGTCGGCGAACCTGTCCCTGTCAGATGACCATTATCACGTGGGTTCCTTGGCATGGCCTCGTGCCCTCTTGACTTAAAGCTTGTCAGCAGGGCAATTCCATAGTCTCGTACGGCAGCCAATCAGCTACCCGGTATTCAAGAGCTATGAAGCTCAACCTCGGCACATTTGCCCTTCGCTGTCTTCTCCCTGTTAGTGCGTATATGTAGCTGCCGGCCGATACCCTTCCTTCTTTGTTCCTTCTGTTACTGCTCAAGAAATACTCATTCCCGAGCTTCTCCTCTGCGTGTTTCTCATTCATCATTCCCTTCCATTAAGACACTCTCTTCCATTCAGTTGCGCCATCATGTCGAAAGTCATCTCTCCTTCTGAAGTTGCTGCGCATACGACTCCAGAAACTGGAATGTACATTATCATTGACGGTGGAGTCTACGATGTCACAAGTATTCCTTCCCGAGCTTAAAAACTAGCAACCGAGGCTGACTCCTATCAGGATTCATTGATGAACATCCTGGAGGTTAGCGTTTCCTGGAGTCAACCAATAAATAATTGAATTCTAATACTTGGGACTCATAGGAGCTAAGATCCTGAAGCGGGTTGCTGGAAAAGACGCCAGCAAGCAATTCTGGAAGGTACCGCAGTAAATGCAATAAGATGGTTAACCCGAGGGATGGATGGGCTAACCTACACATAGTACCACAACGAGGGCGTTCTGAAGAAGTACACTCCACAACTGAAGGTCGGCGAAGTTGGCGAGAGGGCCAAGATATAAGAGCTCCGCAATGCATATTCTCGTTACACTACCATCGCACACCATTTCCCTTTCACACCTTTGAGATGGGCTATTTCTCCATATACCAGCATAGAATAATAATGTATTCTAGACATCAACATTTATAGACTCGTTACACATTATATGCCACTACTTTTCGTTGGCTCCATTGTAGCCTTGCCCCATTTCCCTGGACTATGTACTACCTTTATTTGCCCAGTTTGAGAGCTTTCCGTTAGTGTAATCTACAGCCTTGAAACAAGAATACATAACCGCCAAATAGCATATGCTTGCTCCCCAATTTTCTCTGACGGGAATGCCTAAAGTTGGCGGAAGATCGAGATTTCTCATCTATTCAGTTGAGTCCCTAATTCACAATAGTATCTTGACGTTATTCCAGGGAAGACAAAGTTTTGTGCGTTTCGGTTTGCGGAAATTTGGTTCTTGTAACGAGACTAGCTTGATTTACTTATCACCAGTGAAGCTCAAGCAAACTGGAGGCTCAATGTAAGAATATTGTATATCGTTTGAGAGGGTATGTTTAGGGTGAATCAAATGTAACTGGTTCTAGTTCCATTAAAATATCTCCACCGCAGGACATTATCGACATTATCTAGGGATACAATAAATCAAAAGTAACTATTTTCCAAAACCTAATACAGAAACTCGAGGAGCATTTACTCCAACTGCGCCACAACCAACATCAATATCTCCTCTATCGACTTTCCCGCATTCTGAGGTGCTTTTGCGACCGCTTGCCAAATCTCCCCATGTCTCGGCTCCACTGAGACACATTTTGATATTGCGTCTTGTCGTTTCTCCTAAAATTATTGTTAGCGTTTATCCGGGTAATTGCGCAACGTGAATGGATGCAAGACTATACCTCAGTACCATGTTGCAACAAAAACTTGTAATACCATGCCCACGTATCCCCCAAGTCACTGTCTGCCAGGATAGCCTTTTCGAACCAATTCAACGCCTTATCCAATTTCCGCTCATACCAAAAATTCCTTGCCACAGTGACAAAAAGCACAGGGTCATTATCGACCTTCCGCATGGCCTCCACCATCCTCGGTTTCCGTTGTGTTCGGGGCTCAAGGTGCCAGATACTCTCGCTCCATAGCAGTCCTGAGTTAGGACACTCTTGTAATGCCTTTGCCATTAGAGCCTTCGCTTGGTTGATGTTATTGGCGCGCCGTTCGACGCGGACAGATTCGCACCATAGGACTGGGTTCTTGGGAACAGCCAATCGAGCTCGGTCGAGAACGGAGCGGGCTTTGACCACGACGCCAGCCTTCTCCTCCAATCGTGATGCGAGCAGCCATAATGGAACAGACTGTGGACAAGCCTTGGTGCCCGTCATGTAAGCTTCACGAGCTTGTGGTAGTTTAGACTCTCCCTCATATATCTGTCCCTTCATCATCCACAACTTATCCGCCTTGGGGTACAGCTGAAGGCCTTCATTGACCAGCGTCAAAGCCGCCTCAATATTACCAAGCTGCCGCTCAAACGCAACGGACTTGATCCAGACTCGATCCGTACCTGCTTCCCGCCTCGCTGTAGCCAGAAGCTCTCGTGCAGCATCGTGTTGTTTGTTCTCTGCCTCCAACTTCACTGCCGCTAGCCAGATATCTTCGTTATTTGGGTTCTGCTTGAAAGCGCGACCAAGAACAAGACGTGCCCCATCAATTTCACCAGATTGCCATTTCTCTTTTGCAAGCATCATCCATAGGACTTCGGCTTGAGGACACGCCTCCACGGCTTTTTCAAGAAGGGCTATTAAGGCTTCTCGGGTACCGTGGTTCTTCTCCAGCTCTGCTGCCGCACGCCATATCGACTTCTTGGTGTAGAAAACGCGAAGAGCATAAGCATATATAGCTCTAGCAGTCTCGTACTTGCCGCGTGATACAGCGCCTTCAGCATCCTCCATCCAGGTTTTCTTCCGGTCATCGTCCTCGTCAAGACCCCAACCAAGGGTTTCTCGGATGATGTTCTGGCAAGTGAGAATTGCGCCTTCCTCCTCACATTTCTCCGCTTCCATAATCCAATCTTCTCGCTTAGGCATTGCTTGCTCCCTCGCGAGAGCCTGGACAGCACGCTTCATAACGTTGATTTTAGTATTACCGGACTGTTCTTGTAGACGTGCAGCAGCAAGCCAGATTTCGTGAGACGTGGGGATGGCTTTGCGTGCTTTATTGAGGACGGCTTGGGCGTTTTCGAAGGTTTCAAGACGTGCCAATGCCAGCCAAAGATCGACAGATAGAGGTACCAATTCGACCGCACGGGCGAGTAAGATACGCGCATCCTTGGGGTCCTCTTCCAGCTTGACTGCCTCCTTCCATAATATGACAGACTGCGGTATGACATCGAGGGCCTTTCTGACAACACGCTTCTTTGCGCGAGGGTCCGTCTCCAGCTTCATCGCCTCTTTCCAAAGATTGACTGATTTCGGGTTTTCCTTAACTGCCTGCGCAACAATAATCTTTGCATTCTGGTTATCGTTGAGCCGGATGCTCTCTAACCAGACATCTTCGTTCTTGGGACAGTGCTCACATCCTCTAGCAATGACATTTCGTGCCTGAACCATCTTTCCTGCCAATTCCTCTAGCCTCGCTGCTGCGATCCAACCAGGAGCATGCGATGGATTCGTTTTGATAACAGACTCGAGAAGTACTCGGGCTCGTTTAATGTCTCCGACTTGTGCTTCGGTTTGCCCAACAATACTCTTGTTCAAGCTAGTAAGGTAGCCCTTAGGGTCGATATTTGTAGCCCCACCAAATACAGAATCTGTGCCACCATTTCCGGCGGCCTGGTCCAATCTAACCTGCAGCACCTTGTTTTTTGCAGCACCAATATCGGCGAAATTTGTCATAGTCCCATCAGCTGCATCCGTGCCACCGTCCTCCACTGTTGTCGAAAATTGGGCAGAACTGCTAGCAGCAGCAATAACAGAGTCGGGAACTGCATAGAATTTTTGGTGAAGCGCCTGCCTTGCTCTGCGATTCCTCCCCGTCAAATCTCCAACATCCGGAAGGTTCGCCCATTCTTCGTCGGAGACGGTACTGAGAGCTCGTTTCAAGTCCGCGAATTGCTGCTGGATCTTCGGATTCTTGCGCTCGTATTCTTCTCGCTCGGCTTTCTCGCGAGCTTCCCTATGTGAAGAAATCCAACGTCGGCAAACTGCTCAAAGAATTGGAAAGATGATAAACCATGTATTCATTTATCAAAAATTAAAGTAAAAATGCATGAGGTGGTATGGGGTGTATTTACCTTCTTGCCTTCCGTCGCTTGTCCATCTTCTCATCTACAGATTGGTATATCCTGTCTGCTTCATCATCATCCTCATCGTATGCCCCAGTGGCGAACAATCCGACTTCGTTCTCGGGGTCCTGATATCGGTCGTCGTCTTCATCTTCGTCCTTCTTCTCCTTGGCTCCATAGGCGGTAGGTGGGGCTTGACCGAGAAGCTCAGCTCGCCGTGTGAGAGCTGCTTTGATGGCCTCCTCAGATGGGCCTTCCCTAGCTGGACCGATATCTGATCGTGTCGTAAACCCAGTGGCACCTATGGAAGGTTACGTGTTAGATGGCTGAGAGCACCGAGCCCGCAAGGTTGGCAAGCTCACCTCTTCCTAGACCAGCGACGTAGTTCGCCGGCGCCTCTTCGAGCAAAAACGACTTCATGGCACAGAGTTGAGAGATTCTGGATGTTGTTTGAGTGAGCAGCAGTCAGGTTCGCGATTTCCCGGTCCTGAAAAGTGCCTTCTGGGTTACTCAGCCGGATGTCAAGCTTCTGCTAAAGGAGGCAACCTGCCAGTCTTGGCATGCGCTTGATATGAACATTTGCTACGGTTCTTGGCAGATCACCTGATTGCCTAATTACCTAATACAATAGCTCCATACTAACGCCTTGGACAAAGGTTGGTCTCATGCCAAGACCGTCTGGCTTGGAGGTTAGCCAAGTAGACAGACTTCGTAGAGTACAATCACACGATGCAAAGACCGGCGCTGCAAACATTATGATTAATGTTGCTCATATGAGCAAGGACTCTGCTCAGTATATCTTGAAGATGCAATTTGGTCAAAGCAGGCCTGAAGCAATCTGATACGTTTGATTTTCTCTAATATGACGAGCCCCGTATTGTTAACGAGGAGTTTAAATTGTACTTGAAATTGGTCTGGGTACTGGTAGCTCGACAGTTCGCATTCTGAGAAGACTCCGCGAGTGATTCCTGTTGAGATGGATCCCCACATGGCAGTCGAAATCATAAAGCGTGTGACAAGAGAAACCGGAAGTCAAATGACTTGAAGTCAAGTTGGGGGGATGGTATCAAAACGGATTGTCCTTTGATACCCGTACCAGCAATACTCTGTATCAGACCTCATTGCCACTTGCTTCCAAGCTTATCTTGCTCTTCGGATATGTATTCTTGCGTTTCAGGAAGAGTTTGCAATACAACTGGTTGCGGAAACCGGGTGACGCGCTGAACTTGTCAGCAATCCATGCGGTTCCACTGTCAGCTACGAGTATTTGTGTTTCATCCGTTACAGTACCAATCGCAATGTGGATTGTAAAATCACAGTGTTTTGCCCCGCGCTTAGTTTACGATGCTGTACGAACAGTTGATCTATGTTTAGAATATAGGTTCTGGGCGGTTGTCTGGCATTCCGGTGTCATTTGTCAATTAAAAGTGCCTTTCTGATTTCAGCAGCCGTCTTATATCATCCCCATTCTTGGGCTCACTAAGATATCGAAACAATTGGCATGAAACTATGGAAACAACAACACGCATCTGGAAGGAGCCTATCGGTAGCAGTGCTGATGCCGCAGCCGCCTCTGGTTACGACCGCTAGCAGCCGCCAATATCCAGTGGTGGTTGGCATGCATGCAAGGGCATTTGGATATGGGTCGGCACCTCCAGATCGATTAACAAGGGAGACCCAGGAATTGAGATTATGCAAATTAACTTGTTTGAGATCTCCTGTACCGTTTATTCTAATACGCAGAGTGGGGGTACGAGAACACACAGGGTGCATCTTTCTATTATGTAGTTCATAGCTCCAAACCGCTATCATATGTAGCCTTGCTAGGGTTCCAGCATAATTCATGGAGTAAAATTACTATCATACATCCTTTTGCGCCCTGCAAAAGCGGTACAGGCATCCCACATGTCTGTTCTCGTGCCCAGACTCTCCTACATGTCCATCTTGTTTTGAAAATTAAAATATATAAGGAAATAAAAAACAATTCCGCGTTGCCAGCCTCATGGACGCACATAACATACAACATCCTTGACCAAGTCGGGTAGCCGCTAGGCGAAGAGCATAAGATTCCATTTCTCTCAACGCTCCGGATAGTTACAAGGAAATATCGTATGTTCCGAGTATATTCCCAAACAAGCAGATAGATAGGGTGACAATTCCTGAAGTAAACAACAGCTGGTACTCTACTAGCAGTTGGGCCAGAGATGGAATTATCCGAAGTAATTGAGAAAGGACCAGCCGGGGCTGGATCGACACAGCAGTAATCCCGAGCTTGACAGAGCGGGTATCCTCGAAGGGTATGAGGGTTCTCGTGCCGTCTGGGGGCGGCCTGTAGTGGTTGTCTGCAGCTTGCAAAGCAGAGCAGCTTGTCAATCCGATCGCATTGTCATCGTGCTCACCCACGGACGGCGGGGCTGTTGTTGATATGCCTACCGTAGCTTCGTGTATCCGTCGCTGCGCGCTTCGGACTGCTGCGCTGGTGATTTGCGGCTTCACCAAGGACAGCCCCTTCAGGCCATCGCGCACGCGAAGCTGCTGCACATAACATGCACATGCACCTGCAGCGCTGCGCGAGGCATTCTCTGCGGTGTGAACCAGGCACGCTGCATCGCTCGCTGCAGGCCGACAAGGGCCCAAGGGATGCACATACTCCAACGGAACGTAGCGTTCACATCGGCCCACCCAGTCCGGCGCGAGATGCGGGCGGACGAGTCTGGACAGGTGCAGCAAAGTAAAACGTATTAGAA
Organism: Kalaharituber pfeilii; assembly: GCA_015179045.1. Classification (NCBI taxonomy): domain Eukaryota; kingdom Fungi; phylum Ascomycota; class Pezizomycetes; order Pezizales; family Pezizaceae; genus Kalaharituber; species Kalaharituber pfeilii. Next base: position 197,979 of record WHUZ01000027.1, read on the forward strand.
AGTAAAGCGCAGTACTGTACTGGGAGCAGGCACCTCCTTTTCCGTGGGTGCCGCGCTTTTGTGGGGAGGGCAACAAAAGCTCATCTCGTCCCTATCATATCCCTATCATATCCCCATAATCCCATCCACCTCCCATCTCATCGTCCCGTCCCGTCCTGCTTTCCCTAGATTTTTTTTCTCCTGCAGGAACAGCAGCAGCAGCAGCGGCAGCGGCAGCGGCAGCACTGCAGGGCAAGACAGCCACCAACGCACACCAACAGCAACAGCAGCAGCAGCAACAACAAAAACAACAACAAAAACAACAACAAAAACAACAATAACGACTGACACGTACGCGCAGAAACAAACCGACAAGTCCGAGCTGGAATTGAATCGGCCTTGTCGCTTGTTTTTTCTGCAGTCCTCTTGCTCGCGGTGGATTTGGCTCTCTGAAGCAAGCTCTAGCACGCTCGCTTGGAACTCTCTTTTCTCCTTTGCTACGACACTTTAGAGTCTCTGTTTAGACCGTTAGCGTTACGATACCCTCTGGCGCCTTTGTCTTGTCTATTGTTTCTTCCAAGTAGAACTACACACTGCCACATACTGCCTTAATATAGTTGAGTGAACTGCTAGATTGAGCACAATGTCCACGGCTACGCCAGCTAGGAAGCCCACTAGCACGGCAAACCGCAAGTCCCTCATTGGCACAGGGGCTCCCCCGCGATCGCCAACTCCCTCGAGGGACACGTTGTCCTCTGCTACCAACGGCACTGCGGGCCTGATTGGTAGGCGCCATACAGTTCGTGAAGGGCCACTCACCAACGGCCATGCCTCACAGGGCTCGATATCTTCACTGCGCAATGGCGTGAGTGCGCGGTCGGCTGTAAAACGCCCGTCCATATCTGGCCCCGTTGACGATGCCCAGCTGTTGGAGAAGGATGCTATCATTTCTGAGCTTCGCCAAAAGGTTGCGAAGCTCGAGGCCAACGCCGAGGCGGCCATGGAGAGCTTCACGGATCAAATGAAGTCCCTCCAGACGAGGATGGAAGAGGCAATTGAGGAGGCCAGCAAGATGGAGGAACTACTACACTCGAAGGACGAGGTGATTGAGCAGTTGCAGAATCAGGAGAAGGATATCCAGAGATCCAAGAGGGAGCAAGAAAACATCTATGATGCGGAGGTACGCTTTCAATCTGTGCAGAACCCTTCACTCAACTCCATGACTCACGTTTGGTGCAACAGCGGATGGCCTGGAACCAAGAGAAGGAAGAGCTGGCGGAAAAGGAAGTGGAGCTCAACACTACTATCCAAAGGCTTAAGGAGTCACTTGCGCAAGCCCAGAAGGAAAGATCCGTAGAGGAGATTAGCAGTGGCCATAGCCGACGCATGTGTAAGTGATTGCCCGTACATCGCATATTCAACGTGAAACGATCCTAACAGGAGATGCTTAACAGCAATCGCGGGTGAATATCAACAAGAAGATGGGGTACAGTTTGCACCGCCGAGCTCTTCTGGGAGTCGAACCCCTCCCCGAAATGGCTCCAATAACCTCTTATTCCAAAAGGACAAGATCATCCAGCAGCTTCGACTTGAACTTGCGGAAGCCCAGATTAAGGTTGCCGAAGCAGACCATATGGGTGGTTCAAGGGTCCATGACCTCGAAAAAACACTCATGGAAGTTCGTATGGACAATGCAAAGCTTATGGAGGAGAACGAGAGCTTCCAGCTCTTGCTGAGCCAGGCTACTCTGAATGGGGAATTTTCACGTAGTGACTTTATGACTAACGCGTTCTCAGACAATCCAGTGGGTGATGGAGACGAGCAGGATAGTGATCATGACCACCCCAGACGCAGGAAGGATATGTCTCGACGAAACTCAGTCGGACTGGGATCTTGCCTTGCACATGAGCTTGAGGACCTTGAGGATGCTGAAGAGGCCGAACATGAGCATCAAAGGAAGTTGGAAGCAGAGATCAAGTCCCTGAAAGATCATAACAAGGTTATGACCATTTACATTAATCAAATCCTAGAGAGATTATTGGAGCATAAGGACTTTGAAGCTATTCTTGACAAGACACCCTCCTTGGGTAGTATCCAGGCAGGGCAGAAGGAGAGCGCCACTGCACCTCCTCCACCCCCAGCTGCGGAGAAGCCTAAAGGTATATTTGGCCGTGCTCGCTCAAATACTTCAAAGGTAGCACCACAAGCACCACCTACACCACCGGTGAACAAGCCAGTGCCAGCCCTTCCAGCTCCAGGCCACGAGCCAGGATTACTCTACAAGGCTCCATCCCCGTCCATGCGGGCAGGACCAACAGGTTTGCACCACAGAAGATCCGAATCTGAAGCAGGCGCCGCAGCTTATACCAATGGAGCTAATGTAGTCAATACCACGATACCGAGAGCTCTTCCACGAGCAAGCACCTTCGCATCCCCAACCACGCCAACATCTGATAGATACACGGCACGCCCTTCAAAATCTAGACATTCTGTTGCATCCAGCGCGTCGGTTGGAAGCTCGATTTCGGATTTCTCGAGTGAGGCCTCCAGTCCAACGACGAGTCTGGGAAGTGGAACCGGGGCGATCTCAGGGAAATCGTTGAGACCGTTGACATTAGTGGATGGGAACGTTAAGAGCGTTGAGGACAAGAATAGGGCTAAAAGGAGTAGCTGGTGAGTGTTGCATCCGATTCTGCTTAATTTAGGGAACTAGGATTTTTGCTTACAAGAGAGTTTAGGTTGGGTTGGTTCAACCGCGGTAAGGAGGAAGAGCCGCCTTCCCCTACCATTGTTTATGAACAGAAGGAGGTTGAGTAGGGTGCACTTTGACAAAACCAGTAGCATCCTTTTATCTTGTTCTTTTTCTTCTGTGTTTTATCTGAGTGAGTAGCCAAATATGAAAAAAAAAATATCAAGGGGCTGTTGTGGACACGACGCATGCACAAAAAGAACAAAAACAGGAAATTAGGGATAACATGAATAAGAATAAATAACAACAAAGATTTATGAATAATGATGAATTGATGAATGTTAATCAAACACTGGTGGTCGGGTCAGTGAATGAGGAGGAAGGTTCGAGGGTCGGGGTGGTGGGAGTTAATGAAAATCCGTTTTGCGTTTCCCATTTGTATACTGTGTACTATGCGGCCTTTTACTATTTCGTTTTTTTCTTTGTGTGTGTTTTTTTTTTTCCCCTTTCTTTTGTTATTCTGAGTCGTCTTGAAATTTCTGCTTGGGGGGTTTTCTTGGATTTCGATTCATGCGCTGTGTGCTGTGTTGCTATCTCGTGATACAACCTTGATATTTTTCTCTTTCTCTTCTAACTTTTATTTTAAACTGAGATATACTCTACATATTTCCTTTTTTCCTTTCTGTTTTTTTGTTTTGGTTTGCAGGATAGTCAATCAAATCCTTGTTTGCTCGTTTGTTTGCAATGTGTGGGCAATCGAACCAAGACTTTTAAAGCCCTTAATTAATCAAGCTTTGCACTTGTGCACCGTGATTTCTGGACATTGCAGTGCTCAAGTACCAAGCAAATCTCAGTCTTATTGGTGGAACCCTTACATGTTGTCAGCTCCCTGTCAGTGTATTCACAGTCTTATTCTAGGGTACTTCCTTACACAATGATACTTTCTGAATCGCGGATTCTTACAGCATTGAGACTGACTGCAGAGACGTCCGTTACCCTCTTCTCAGTTCACCACCTCGTGACATGCGCCAAGACTGTCAACCCCAACCAATCACATTAGTTTCATAGCCCATCCACCCAACTACCCTTGCGATTGCAATTGCGGAACCTTGAACCCTTACCTCAAACGTTCCGCAAGCTCATATATCTCCACCACAGCTCATTCCTTCGTTTTCCAACTGAGACGATACACGATGACTGCTAGTTTACGGTTACCTCTGCGGATGCTGCTCCGACGACCGGTGCGCATGGTAGTGGCGTCGTCGTCGTCGTCGTCGTTGAAAGTGGCTGGTCCTCAGCGGGGGATCTCGTCGACTGCAGTGCGGTGCAGTGATGCTTTGGCTGTGGTACGTATTTTAGTACCCATTGCGTCTTCTAAGTTTACCCCGGATGCTTTATTTCGATGGGGAAACTGACACTCAACTACCCCGCACCCGACCCCACGTTGGCACACATAGCACCGCAACACCCCCAACAACAACCCATCCATACCGTTCAAATTCAGCCGCGAGAACGAGCCATTGGTGGCCGAGATTCTGAAGCGCTACCCGCCGCAGTACAAGAAGGCCGCCGTCATGCCGCTGCTCGATCTCGGCCAGCGTCAGCACGGCTTCTGCTCCATTAGCGTCATGAACGAGGTTGCGCGGATCCTGGAGATGCCGCCGATGCGTGTGTATGAGGTAGCGACGTTCTATACGATGTACAATCGATCGCCGGTGGGCAAGTACCACTTGCAGGTGTGCACGACGACGCCATGCCAATTATGCGGGAGCGACGGGGTTATGAAGGCAGTCGAGGAGGTAACTGGGTTGAAGCCGGGGGAGACGGATAAGGAGGGGATTTTCACATTCAGTGAGGTGGAGTGTTTGGGGGCATGTGTCAATGGTAGGTTGGGGTTGAGGCTATTTGAGCTAATACTTGCTGATGTCGACGCCCAGGCCCAATGATCCAAATTAACGACGACTACTACGAGGACCTGACGCCGGAGACTACACGCAAGCTCCTTGAGGCTCTCAGGACCGCAGCGAAGAATCCAAACGCAGCATCTAAGATTCCGCCACCAGGCCCGCTCAGCGGAAGGCAGACTTGCGAGAACTCAGCAGGCCTGACGAACTTGACGAGTCCGATGTGGGGGCCGGAAGTGACCAGGAAGGATTTGTAGGGTGGGGAGTTGGTATGGGAGTAGAAGGGGCAATTGTAGATAGTAATTTGAGAATCACGATGGGGTGCATGCGGCAAGAAGCGGAATACTTCAAAGCTAGAGTACTATTCTAAGCAAATGTCAGCGTTGTGCAGCATGAGAGAGGAGAAAAGCTCTGCTCTCTCATTCTATTAAATTATTTTATATTTTTTGTTGCTAGAGAGTTTTTCCCTTTTTTTCTGGATTCGGTTTCTTTGGTAAAATGTAGCTAAAATATTCTGCCATATATATATAAAGCAACAATATTAACAGCGGAGATCTCAGATCATGAAACTTTTCACTGTTCTCTGATGAAATTTGCTCAAACTCCTAAGTTTCAATCATAAAGTTCCTGCACCTTACAGTAAGGCTGCAGGATCAGAATGGCGGGGAATCACCATGAGTTTTTGTCCTGGCCCCGTGCATGCTATTGAGCACGTTAATGCATTGTGTGCGCCCGCGGTGTGGGGATATATTTATAGAGTCCTGGGGGAGGGGGGGGGGGAACCTTGTGGGTTGCATGGTGGGGCTGGGTGGGACTGTCGAGATACCCCACATAATGTTATATCTACGAAGTACACTTCCTGCGCCCAATCCAATTCTAACGTTAGCTCACCCCACAACTACACCTTCCCTTGATTTTTGATACCGGGCCGCCTAATACACCCACATCCAACCTCTTCGCTCTCCCACCATGCCCTCCGGCGCCGCGCCGCCCCCGGGTGGCTTCCGCACCGCCTACACGCAAGGCGTCGGGCAATACTACAGCTCTCACGGACATACGTACCGCAACCCTCACGTCGTCGGCGTCACCAAATGCATCCACGCAATCCTCCACCGGCTTCTGCCACCGATTTCAGGTGCTCCTGCGGTGCCGAAGGACCGGGACGTCGTTTATGAACTCGATACCCTTGGTGCGGATGATGGGGGGAATGGTGGTGGCAGTGGTGGTGGTGGAGGGTGGGGGAGGGATAGTGTGGTGGGGGATGGGCTGGCGATGTTTGATTTGGGCGCGGGGGGAGGCGAGGCGACGGTGGCGGTGCGGGAGTGGGTGGGGAGGTGGATGCCGAGTTTGGTTGAGTATGGGGAGCGGGAAGAGGGTGACGATGATGGTGGGGAAGGGGTAGGAGTAGGGAAGGATGGGGATGGGGATGAGGATGGGAATGGAAGCGCGGGAGAGCGGAAAGGGAGGTTGAAGATCTATGCGTGTGACCCTTACACGGCGAAACTGTACGAGGAGCGGGTGAATGCGCATTTACGGCGGGGCGAGGCTACAAGCCAGAGTGGAGATAGCGCTGTGCAGGGGGAGGACGAGGAGAGAGAGGAGAAGGAACAGGAGGCGGGTGATGCTGGGGCTGATGGAGGTGCCGACGCTGGAGCCCTTCAACCATCATCACCATCATCACCACAGTCCCACTCTCACCCCATCCCCACCCCCAACCAAACCACCCCTTCGTCCCCTGCCACCCCCACTCCTTCCTCGACATCCTCACCCACGGCCTCGACACCCTTCTCTCACTCCCCACGCCGCCCACCCTTCCCCCTATCGACCTCCTCATAGCCTCATTCTCCCTGCACCTCTGCCCACCTCACCAGCTCCCCCCGCTCCTCTACGAGCTCTCGCGCCACTGCAGATGGCTCATCGTCGTCGCGCCCCACAAGAACCCGCACGTGCCCGGAGGAGGCGAAAGCGGGTGGCTGGGGCCCGCGCTGGAGGTTGTGGTGAGGAGAGGAAGGGAGAGGGTGAGAGGGAGGGTGTGGAGGAGTTGTTGTACTGGGTATTGAAAGGATGTGGGGGGGAGGGTGACAGCAGCGGGGACGGTAAAGTGTTTCAAGGGCGTTCTGGGTACATGTGCATAGTATATCCTTCTACTGTACAATATATTTATTTTTTTATATAGATGCATTATATAGTTGGTTTTTTGTTTTAGTACATATATTTATGTGTTCAGCTTAAGCTTGATATGCAAACATTCACCCCTGATTCAAATACCTTTGTATCTCTATATAAAACCACATGCAACATTTTTTTATTTTATTTTTCATTTCTGTTCTCATTCTTTGTTTTTGTCCTCTCACCATGAAAACAAACATACACAAAAAAAAAAAAAAAAAAAAATAAATAAATAAAAAGGAGCTTATATAACTCTCCACTTATTTTATTTTACGTTTCATTTTTTCTGTCGATTTCAAGTTGGTAGTACCGTACTACTCTGCAGACACAAGGGACATAGCCAATAGCCATTTAAAGAAAAAAACAACAGGAAAAAGAAAAAAAAGAAATTAACAAAAACAACATGCATGACCAAAGGAAAAAGCATACGCCCAAATCACAGCAGTTTCACTCCATTTCTGTTACCCTGAGTCATTTCACACAGTCTCAAACGCTGAGCAAAACCAACAAGTTAGAAAAACACTACTTAAGCAACCACCCCGTTCGCTGCTCCACCCCTCCCCACCACACTTGCGCTCCCACCCTCTTTCTCCTCCTCATCGATCGTATCCTCTACCTTCGCCTTCTTACTTCCCGCATTTACTCCGCCACCTTCCACTACCTTTCCCTCTACATCCATTTTCTCCACGTCCTCAATCTTCCTCTTTGCCCCTCCAGGCTGTGACACTACCACCTCCTTTTGTATTGGCGCCGGCGCCAGCTCAGTCTCCGCCGCAGTTTCCTGTGCAGGAGCGGGTGCAGGAGCAGCTTCAGGTACGGGCTTCGGCTTCGGCTTCTTCTTGACCAACCCACTCACGTCCTTCGCCGCCTTGACCGCCTCCTCGACCCTCTTCCTCCGCTCTTCCGTACCCTCCCCGCCTCCACCGACCAATTCCCTCAGCAGGTCCTTGACCACCTCGCTTTGGCCCTCTTCTCCCTCTACCGGCGCCCTCAAATCCACCAGTCTCTGTTCCAATTCCCTGACGATCTCTCTTGCATCCTCTAGACTCTTGCTTGTGACATCCTTTGCCTTGCCTTTCCCCTTCCCTTTATCGTCACCGCCCCCTTCACTCTCACGGATCGCGTCCTCCTCGATTGCAATCCTCTCTTTACAGCTCTGGATCGCCTTCTCCATGTGTTCCGCCGCGGCCTCTCGTCCCTTCTTGACCAACTCGTCCGGCACGCCCTCCATTGCAGCCTCGAACTCGAGCGCCAGAGAAAGCTTGTAGTGCGCTTCAGAAATGAGCTTGTCGGAGAAGGGCAAGAGAGTGGATTTGAGCTCGAGCGACGAGCGCAGGTCCTTGACGGCTTGCGGGAAGGACTCGGATTCAAGCGAGATCTCGCCGAGCAGGTCATACGTGTCTGCAAGGTGCATCTTCGTTTCCCGGATTTGTTCCTCTGTAAGGTTAGCTGTGGCGGCGGCATCTGCAGCCGCGGGTTCCTCAGCAATGGTGCTCAAATCCCCGTTGGAGGCAGTCGTAGAAGTGTAATTCGGGTCAAGGGACTTGTGGAACAAGACACGGGCGAGATCCAATATCTCCCATGCATTCGCAAAGTCATCTTCTTCGTCCCCTGCGCCTCCTCCTTCACCATCTTCCGCCCCCTCCCCTTCTCCGTCCTCGTTTCCCTCCTCCTCCCCGCCTTCCTCATCGGAATTATCCCAGTTCTCATCCCCTTGGAACGAGAACACACCTCCCTTTGGCGGTTGTGCTGCCGCTGCCGCCCCTGTTGCAGCTCCAGCAGCATCCTTCTTACTTTTTGCCTTTGTCTCGCCTTTGGTATCGTCATCCTTCTTTGCTGCTGTGCCCAAGATGTCTGATTTCGAGACGGCAACTTGGTACAGAGACTTTCCGTAGAGGTAGAGCAAGTGCGCATTGCGAGGGTCATCCTCGGAGCCCCGGATGCGAGCTTGGAGTTCGCAGGCGGAAGCGAAGAGCGTGGTGCTGAGAGGGTATTGCTTGAGGGAGTACGCTTTGACGGCGGAAGCAGTAAGCTGCGCGAGCTCCTTTTCTTGTTCGGAGGAGGCCGTCTCAGTAGGTTCAGCGGCGGGATTGGGGTCAGGCGGGGCTTGAGCAGGAGCGAATTCGGTATTGGCGGTCGTGGCTGTAGTAGTAGTAGTAGTAGTAGTAGTAGTAGTAGTAGTAGTAGCAGGAGCGGGATCGGCGGCTGTAGATACGGCTGTTACTGCGCTGCTACCCTCATCAGCCCCACTAGCAACAGGCTCCACGTTCTCCATGGGCACATCAGGCGCCTCGGTAGTGGATGCAGGGATAGCATCAGGAATTGGCGTTGTTGGGGAGGCGGCGTCTGGCGAGGTCGAGGTGGACATTGTTTTATGTGTATTTGTGACTGCGAGTATGTGAGTGTGGACTGTGTATATGTGAATAAGTGGATGTGTGATGGGGTGTTTGTTGCGCAGGCGTATGGGTTAAGAGATGTGTCTGTTTGTGTTTGTATGTTGTGGGAGTTTAAATGGGCTTGTGGATGTGTCGTGTGGTTGTGGATGGGGGGCGTGGTGCTTAAGTAGTGGTGGCAGTGCGCTCCGTTTGTTACACGGCAAGGTAAAGTTTGCTTGTGAGGACCAGACCGATTGGATTGATTGATTGAGTGGAGACCCTGATTGTATGCCCCACTTATGTAGTATGCTGTACGAAGAGGTTTGTAACTGTTTCAATGTTTGCACAGTGTGTAGGATGTGCTTTGTGTTTTGGTGATTGTGATGTTGGTAGGCAACCCCTTCAACGTCCACAGCGCACCAAAGCACCCAAGTACCAGGTATCTATAATTTTGATGTGGTTCAAAGGTCAGAGGTGGGGGGGGGATATGGAAAGATGGAAAGAACAGAGATAAAGGAAAGTTCACGCCGTTTGTAGACAGCGGAAGGAACCACACCAGGCGTTGATTGAATCTTAGCGCTAAGATGCACATGCTAGTCAGTACTTGAACTTAGGGCTGAGAACAGAGAGCACCAATTGCAACGTACCTCAAGTCTTATTGTTTGCGTGTGTTCGATGGCTGTGGTGGTGGATGCAGAGTGGTGTGCGCGGATCGATGCTACTACAGGCTACCATAGCATATCACAGGGCCTTGTCTTGCGAACGTGAATGTGAAACGCAACGACAGTACGAGTACTCATACATGCGGCTGCGATGAGGCTGGCCTGCAGCGCGGAGCAGTAGGGCGGCGGGGCAGGATGGAGGGCAGCGGCACTTGCATTCTTCTATCATATCGATTGAGAATCGGATATAGAGGACACTCTGCCGACAACTCTCCTCATGAACGATGCCTCTTTTCTGGACAAAAGCAAGCGCTCTCGCGTGTCTCTCTTCCTGTCGCGCTATCCACGCTAGCGTCGATGAACGCGTACCGTCGCGTCTCCCGACGTCGGCGGTGAGCTCATCGAGAGACTCGATTGTTACAACAGTGATCGCCCGCGAATAAGACCATATTCAAGAAGAAGATCCTAGTTGACAGTGTTTGCACTTCAACCATTCAGCGTACTGTTGACTAAAACCATATTCCTTGAGCAAGGCTATACTGCACTTTCTCATGGTGTATCCAGAGATAGCGAGATTGATACTGAGGGAGTACCAAACTCCCGTGTATGAGCAGACAGCTGCAGACCGAGTGAAATACTCGTGGAAGTGAGAATATGTGCTGGCTATGAAGCAGTGATTTCATGTATATATATCATGCCTGCTCAGCACATGTACCTCTGAGGTCCATACCCGCTAGTACAGAGTACTCTACTGAGCCGCGAATAAGACACAAGATCCTAGCAGCGAGATCCTCGCCTGCACAGGTCTCGTGTATGATATCGTCTTATTCGTGGAATTTTGCTGTGCCTCATTCTTGCAAAACAGAAAGGCAGCACAAGGCGTTCCTACACAAATCACCTGCGCCGCCCCATCCTGCAATGCCCCTCGACAAAGGCAAATCGCGCGACAACTTTCCCCGCCGCAATTCCCACCACCAAGCCCGCCTGCTCGCCATCCACATCCGCACTCGGCCCTCCGCTCCCCCCCCCGTCTTCACCAGGAAGCCCACCTCAATCATTGACTTTCCTTTTTTTTTTTTTTTTTTTTTTTTTTTTTTTCCCCAGCTCTACAAATTTGAATGTAGGCCACCCTTACCTCTTGAATATGCAGAACTGTGGATCCCATCTTATCAAGATGGGGGGTGGCGGGGATTGTACTAGTACACGTAAGTATCGGTACATACTGTGTAGGTGCACCCATCGGCAACGGCAATCGAGCGAAAGAGTCAAGGATTAATTAGTTCTCGGGAAGAACATATCCCGGAGTCAGCATCTTAAATACATACTGCTAATCTACTAACCTAAAAGCATCGATACCCCATCGCTTTTGCATATGTATATTGAACTCTTATTCCGCTGGCTTACTTAACCTGAACTCGAGCCTGTGCTTGCTTTCTATAATTGCGGTGTTCAAAGTTTCAAAGTATATAGAGCACACGCAATCCAATCCGTGGGGGCCTGCATGAATCGTCGGGTGATTGGGAGCTTGAGCGTACAATAACGCTGAATTGGAGAAACGTTTCGGGTGAGCATTTACCTAAAGGAATGTAGTGCCAACATGTTGCTGTACTTTACTGTTCAATTAGAACTATTATAGTTTTTACCATCTGTGTTTGATTTTGCTTGGTTGCGATGCAAACGTCCACTGTACTTGTATATACTTGATCGGGAAGCCGCAATAAAAGCCGCATCCACTTTTGTCCCAACTGTCGGCCTATCTGCACAAAGAACTGGCAATTAACAACCAATCAATATTCACAAACCAAATATATAAAAATACAGACAAATGAAATGAACCATCCAGGCCATCCCAACACCCCGCAGTCTCGGGAACCAGAACACCTAATACCCAGCTCACAGCTCCCCGGCCCTCAAAAATCTCAAACTCACATCATGAAGAAATCAAACAAACAAAAAAAAAAGACATATTCCCAAAAACTCCAGTCAAAAACTGAACCAAGAGACCCAATATGTAGGAAAACAAACGGAAAAGGAAAAAGAAAGATTACATACATATATACATACATACATGTACATACTGGTCATAGTGCATGTTCATTCTATACCTGGATAAAATATACCCAACCATGTTCTTCCCCCATCTTTTCAGATCTCCTTACGAGGGTAATCTATAATCCCTCGTAGCTCTTATGCTCACACCCAAACAACGTACACTACACCTTCCTCTTCCCTTCCATTCTATCCCCTTCCTCACCTTGCATCCCTTCTCCAGCACTATCCCTCCTCTCTCCTCCACTTCCGCCCCCATCCTTGACCTCCATCTCCCCATCTGAACATAACCCTGCCCTCTGCAACTCCTTCCATTTCGGCCCGCTCGGCCCATCCCCCACGCCCACAGCCCGCCATACTCCATACTGCCTCTGATCTCCCACTGGCAACTGCTTATTCCCCCAGTGCCCATCAAAATGTGCCAATCTATTGGCGCCTCCGAGTTCAAGGTTGCAGAGCGAAAGACGTAGATCGAGTCCCCTGCGTCCTCGGTGGCGTTTTGTTTACGATTCCGGCATTCAGATGGATACGGTGGTGGAGACGGTGATGGGGTAGGGTGCTGAGGCCGCATAAGTCAAGGGAGTAAATTGCCGTATTGCGAACTGGGTCCCAGAGGGAGTCGGCGTACGTGTGGTCCGACAGGAGGCCGAAGGGAGAAAGAAACCTGTGCGTACCGAAAACCTTTGTTTCTCTTATATTAGTACAGAAGCTTCCGCTCGGGGGGCAGAGGGTAAGAGCCTAAAGCTTACCCAGCAGCAGGATAATTGGCATGTGCCCCATACGCAACGTATGTAACAGGCTATTAATTTTTATCAATGAACTTCTCTCAACTCCCCTCTCATTTCGGAGAATACCAATACGTACCCTCTTCCCAATCTTCTCCACCGCCTCAAATGCTACCGCAACCCCATTCGAATGCTCGCTAAAAAACATCACCTTGAGTTCCCCGTCCACAAACCTAATCATCGTATACTCCCTGTCCGCCGCAGTAGCAATTTCTAATGGTCAGCAAAAATATCCTGTTATGCATACCCCCATTCCGCCCGTGCAAACCAGTTCCTCTCTGCCCCCCCTTCGAACAAAATAAAAAGAAGGCACACATACCAGTCTCCTACGACTCCCAAACCTCATTCCCAACACGTCTGGCCCCAAATAAAACCCATAAAAGTAAAACGCGTCCGTCAACATTCCCGACCCCGCCGATGCAGCCGTCACTGCTGCTTATATCCCTTAAAATCGCTCAATCAACTCCCTTTCGCCCTTTTCTACAACAATGATAGTCGACTTTGCCTCACTCCTTCCTCTGCTCAGCGGGTCGGGCTCCTTGATCCCCTTACCCGCCAGCCACTCCGGCTTTTGATGCGGGTTGTCGTTACTGTTCAGAGAAGTGAGTGGAGCAGGAGATACTGCGATAGGGGTGTAATTGATGTGAGGTGTTGTTGCTGGAATTGATTGATAATGTGGGTGGGACGTTAGGGATCTTTCTTGTTTTTTTACACCTTCCCGAAGGATGAGGGGCCTTTCCATTACATTGTTGTTTATTTCTACCTTTATCTCCTATGTACTTAAAATCGCCATAGTCCCTAGGGTGGCACGCGATCAATGATTAAAAAAAAAAGATAAAAAAAAAGATGTGAGGTGTCGTATGCTCCAGACTAACGCAGAAAGCAATTGCAGGGTTAGTGTTACCCTCTATCACAATGTGCCCAGAATGTCGTTGCAGCCAATTAAATTCACCGCAAACAGGGAGCCTCAAGTGAGAGAGAGCTGTCAGGTTTACGTACTGCGGTTCCAACGGAAACATCTCTCCACTTGCTAAATATACAAAAGGTGCTTAAATCATACATAAGAAGGAAATAAAAAAGTTAACAAGTTTGTCCCTTTATCCAAAATGTTGTACGTATAACTCTTATGCTGCTGTACCTGCCGTGGGTCATGTGTCATTCTGCAGACTTAACATATTCCAACGCAAAATCTGGGATCTCTACATTATCAATTCCCTCCTAGTCTCTCCTTTCGTACGATCTACGGTCCTACTGAAGTTCATTTTCCTCCTTCCTAATCAAATCTTGACAGCCATCTCCAAATTGCGCCTTCCAGCTCCAGCATTGCAAGTTCCAGGTTGTACCAAATGCCTCCCCTTCCATATAAAAGAAGAGCAAGAGTGCCAAAAATCCGAGGGTAATCCAGCATAAAGCAAACTTTATGTTGAGTCCTCCAAAGTGAGTCTGCAGCTTGTTGCTCATGGATGTATATATGGAACTGCGACTCCGATAAAATACCGGGCGCCGATGTCCAGAGGCCCACTCAGACTCAAACCGCTCTTTTGCGCTAAGTAATTGTAATCTAGGTCGGGAACTAACTGAACTAATACGATTACTGGTCTGTGAAAGATATTGGTCATCTTCTATCCCTGCCTGGAACTGGTTGTCAAGAGGAGGGTTGGATATTGCGCTGGACCTCGGTGCTCCAGATTCCAAAGGTGGTGTCAAGTCAAGTCGTGAATCATCGGAGCTGCTTGCACAATTCCCCTCTCCTGAATTAGAAGGAGAGCATATTGGGTTATCCACTATACGCCGAGTGTATCAGCTTTTGATCCAAGCAGAGGTAGAGCAGATTAGAATAAAGATAGTTGGTAATAAAGGGTATGATACTTTTATTTAAATATAGGAGCCATATATGTAGGAGCTGATAAGATTCCCGCACTTCACACTCCTAGCTAAAAGCGTACTTGATGGGGCAGATTGGTAGCTATATATGTGTTGGAAAATTACCTATAGCATGTGTAGGCTATCGGCTTACATTCTCTGGAGCCTGAGTGTATATACCGGTTTCAACTATTCTGGCCTACCGGAAACGTATCAGTTAGTGTCAGATGGCTTGAGCATCTCCGCATTCCGACATGGGTACCGTTATCGACAAAAGAACGCAGCAGAAAAAATCATTAGAAATCGTAGGCAGACTACTCACAATGTGGTAATACTGTGCCTTGCGTAAGCGGGGTGATGGTCCGGCCGCGGATGTGTTACTGACGGATTCACTTTAGCTCTCAAGCTTCCCCAGTCGGCCCCCCGGATTGTATTGCAATCGGTCGCGGACGTATACCACTTCCGATCCGGTTCCGAAGCCAGTTACCGCAACACCTCACAGAAATAAAATTATGAGACTTACATGAAGAGGAGGAGTGCACTTGTGCAATATTTTTGGCGCCCGCAGTGGCTCGGAGGTTTCCGCATCCGACTGCAGTGAAAATCAAGATCATCCCATCTCGAGCAGCGGTAGCATAGTTTATATGCTCGCACTTGATAGACAATTAACCCCTTGCGCCAGTGTACCTGGTTGTGCGAGGGGTCTGATCGATGGGTCCCAAGGTCAGGTAAATCATAAGTGAACTTGTCTCTATTAGCTGCGCACAGCTTCGTTTCATTGCAGGAATGGTTGCTAAATTATCGCTGTTCTGTGGCTGCGCTGCCCGGAGCTTAAATCATATACGTCATAAAAAAAACCTATGATGCAAAGGGATTGCCCTTTCGGGATGCACCTCAGTCAAAATATTCTACTATCTGGGCAGTTGATCTCGTGGCATGCCAACCAAACAGCATTCTCAATGAACCACGTCCCGCAAAACTTTCGACTGGTTGGGAACATTTAAAATATCCGTCCGCATTGGATCCGACTTACAAACAGCAAAATTCTGACCTACTTTATTGTGATAAAGCCCGTTTTTGGCTGCATACTCTTGTGGCGAATGGCATGGAAAATCTATCACCAGTCACTTTCTTATAAACTAGACCGTATTTGCATGTCTATGCATCGCACAGCTTGACCGACGGATCATTTGGGCGCACAGCGGGACGCCCACAAACCCAGCCCGCAGTGACAAGCACAAGTTGCTGAATACAGTAAGATGAGATAAGTACGACTTCTTTAAGTATACGTCAGTCGTTTAGACAATTGTCTTAGATTTATACAGACCATTGAAGATTATCCGCAAGGAGGTGTAGAGTATATCCGTGAAATTCGTTGAACAAACTAAGGGTTTTGGAACGCCGAGATTCTATGCATTACATTACATTGCGATTATAGAGGATTGTAATAAGTTCTGATTTTGTATTAGTATCCTGACGGTGAAAGGAGTTCATTGCATGAGACTAGGGTTAAGCGAATGCTGCTTTTCTATATTTGATTTTTGTGTTTGCGACCGCTGTGGCGCTGCACAAGGTGTCCTCGTAGCATAATTAACGTTAACGTGGAAAACGATAGGTACCAGTTGTCCTCGTGCTCTCCAGAAACAGAAATTACAAATTGCGTACCTACATATACCACACAATGTAGAGTATAATTAGAATACTTGTAGTGGCACAATTAATTAGAAACTCCTCCCTTCGCACTGTCTGCCTTCCGCTCATGTGCAGACTCGGCCTGATACAAACAAACAAATATATCTGTACCAGTGAGCAGGACTAGGCCCCGTCACCCGTTTCCGCAATTGACGCTGGCGAGGGCATTGAAAATGTCAGCAATACGTCCACTATGATTGAAATTTAAGATGTCTCATGCTGTTAGGTTGATCTTGAAATGCAGCGGCTGCTTGAGGCAGATGTGGACATCTTGGTCTATACGCACATGCCGAATTGCTAATTAAGCTGTGTCTAAACAGGATGGGCACTAGAGCAATATGCCGATTGGCTCTATCAAACTGGTATCAGGCGTATTGAGATCTAGAGGCAGCTGCCGAGTATTTGACCCAAGTCAGTAACATCGTGTTTCTGTAATTTACCATTATAGTGATCCATAAGATACTTGGCTGTATGTTGCTCACAGGTGAAAGCTGCTTTGTCTGAGGGTCGAACAGAAAAGCCTGTGGCCACCCAGAAACATTGCTTTCAGGTTCCCTTCTCAATCTTGTGGTAAATTGCGATGCGGGGGTTATTTGAATCGTGTATTACCGTAGACTCCGGAGCTGCGCCCTGCATAGACCCACCTCTTCTAGATCTGTACCTTTAGCAGGAGCAACAGAATTAGGTTGCATGCATCAGTTGCAGGTCAGCCTTATCTTATTTCATTGTGGGCCGCGTTAGACCGGTCATAGAGAACTCTGAATATGATGTTCTTGCCGAGAACGCATAAGCACTGTCATCTACATCACTTACTTCCTATTTGGTTTAATGGCCAGCACGCAAAGCAATATTGGCTGATCCTGATATATTCTCTACCACCAAGGCTCCTAACTTAAGAGGCGGAAAAAGGCTGACGGCAAGGCAAAAAATCCCTACACTCAAGCCCAGAGCTCAGTCAAGAGTAGCTCCAGCTCGAATCATTCCTAAATAAACTGAACTGCGATGCAATCCAACGTGGACGACAGGGGCTCGGAAGGCCCAGGCATGACCACCTACTGATGGAGCGATTTTTATTATTGATCATAATGTTTCCTAGGATTTAGCAGAGATAAATCGAGATCGGGGCCTTAGGCAATGGATATCTCAGACCAAGCCCCCAGGGCACTCTTCGAGTGCAAATGGCAGCACTACGAAGCTCGTTGTGGATGATCTGATTGCAGGTACGGAGGCTGGTGGTAATCCCATGGGAGAGTTTAGCGATACGCCGTGGAATGCAGTCCAGGTACTCCATGGCCCCTCGTCGTGCCAAGGGAAAGGGAATTGGGGCAGACTGGGTACAGATAGTGTACTGTAGTCTCGTAGCGTAGCCTGCGGTGCCTATTTCCCTTTATGGAAGCTGAAACCCGTGATCACGTTCGGTTGATTTCAGTACTAACACGATAATATATGTATGTAGGATCGGCTTACTGGAGTCACATTCTCACATGTGCATATAAGCACATAACGTACATCGAGTGCGGATAGGAGGTTTACTTACCTTGTAGTATACTCTGCATAGATGCCTTGGAAGTATATAGCACATCCTCTTCATGTCTTCTGCTGATTTGTGACCTTAGGATGCCCCCTTGTGTCCACATTTTCCAGGATGTCAAATATGCAAGAGCAGAGACATTCAAGTGGAATCCCTATGAGACTAGGAGCCTTAGGCACGAGATTACGAGAGCCACAAGTATACGTAATTCTTTGACCATATTAGATGTAAGGCTCTCCTCGTTTGTGTTCTCATTCTCGTTCCATACCTTGTTGGGACGCCTTTGCTTTGCAATTTCAGATGTGAGGCACTCCTGGCACATGACAATTGGTTTCTAGTGCGAATGCTACTGAGGTGTTTAAGACGGAAGGGTGCCCCTGCAGTCGTGGGTAGCCCGGAAGCTTTATGATCCGACACCTGAGATATGGTGCACTACATGCGTTTTGCTATATGATACGCGTGCCCTATGTATACGTATTCACTCGCGGACTCTATCGACTGCATGGAAACCAAGAGTGAATTCTATGTTGGTTTAGTACAGTTAATCCCTATTCAATTATTAGTTTTTTTTTTTTTTTTTTTTTTTTTTTTTTTTTTTTTTTTTTGAAAAAGGTCAACAAATTAGGTTGTTGAGGCGGAGATAGCTTCGCTCCGGGTGTTGGATTGTGGCGAGAAATCGGATTGGGATTCTTATAACCGGTTAATTGCAACGACGCATACTGAAGCTGCTGAAGCCCTGCAGACTGCGAACGTACCCTTCATCCTTCTCAAATAAAATATAACGAATCTACAAGGTCAATAATTGATTAGATGTCTAGGCTGGCCGAGCCCGTTTCTTGCCCACCTAACTCAAAGCCTCTGTCTTTGAAGCCTTGGAGACTTGTGTCGCTTCACTTCCTAAGAGGCGTATCCTACAAAGTGCTTTGGATGGTTTCTGCGATATACGTATTAAGAAAAATGAAATCAAGGGCCTCTCTATTAGGAGCATCCCTAATTGGGCTTAAGGGTGTTGACAGTCACCTGGGATAGGACCCTCTATAGATATGTCCCTCTGTTAGTTATCCTAACTAGCCTTTAGTTGTATCAGGGCCTGATATGGTGCTCACTTACCAAGCACTTGATCTTTGTACCTCCCCCCAGCAGTCCAATCAATACAGACCAATAAAATTCCATCAATTACCTCATTGGTGCTAGCAGGTTATAGCTAGGTAACCAGGCATTAAACACAGGAAGTTTTCCAGTCGAGGCACCGCTGTATGCCGCAAATGTAGCAGTAGACAATGTAGTGTAACAGACAGGAAGATGTAACTTCCTCAAGGCTAAAAAAAGAGTATGCGGGTCAGGTCTCGAACCTATTCAGGTATCTTTTAGGCATGGGAGCGTTCTTTGCGTGGGTCATTACCACGTATAAGAATGGTCGTATCGCCAGTTCCAGAGCTGCCACCGCACCTTGCTATAGAGGCTCTAAGTTGATATATACTCAAGCCTCCCATGAGTTACTGCATGTTGTGCGGACAGCGCATTAGACAACATTACTATTTGCCAATCCAGAGAACCCGTTTACCACAGACTTAATGCAGTTCTGTTTCTTGCAGCGTGCAATACTTCATCGGGGACCCAGTCCATGCATCTTAATGGTCCACATGATTTTTGCTCTCACCCATATGCAGTACGAGGAAAGCGGATTAGTAACTACTTTTCTTTGTTTCCATCTAGTCTTGAGACTAGTTTCCATCTATGTTCGTCAAGCTAGTGATGGGAACAGTAAAACATCAAAATGAACTACCAAGTTAGTGCAATAGATTTCTGTGCAGCGTGTTGCTTGGGCACTTAACCGCTGTTGGCCGACTGATTCTGAACACGCAGCTAATAAACCCCACTCGATTTCTCCCCTCCGTTGGCTAGTTGCGGCCTAGGTGTTTCATCTGTTCTGTGAATGGTGGCCACGACGTCGACAGCTAGCCCCTGCAATAATTGTAATGAAAAGTAACTCACCATCAATTGATTGTATCTAAGATGATTGATGCACGAATGAGAGTCCGATTACTCCTTGTGAGTCCGATTGCTGCACCAGGCAATATTGTAGACCAGCCGGCCATGACAACTAAAGTGCATTAGCCAAATTCCAGAGAACTCGTCATAGTCCAAAGGGGCTGCATACGGAAAAAGAAAAAAAAACGAAAAAAGAAAAAAAAAAAATCCACAGAAGAAACAACAGCGGGTGGGCAAGAAACTAAACAAAGAAGTGAAAAACAGCATGATGTATACTTGCAGATTGTGAGGCATCCAATCGAAGAGGGAGGCAAATTAAGCACACCAAATTCATGAGACTGCAACAATTTAGAGTCTCGGTTCTGGAGGTAGTGATTTTTAAGCTTAAACTGAGCATTAGGTTGGGATACTGCCCAGCGAGAGAAAGAAAGGGGGGGAAAAAAAGGAAGAAAAGCAAACGAAGGAGAAGAAAAGGCATTCCAATGATGGATTCATTCAATAGCACAATTTGTAGGCTGTGCAAACTGGCTGCAAACTCGATAACTAAGCTGCAACAAGTACTGGTAGTATGTTAATAAGCCGCAGCCGGCTAATTATAGCTTGCGCCAGGCTTCAAGAAGGCGGTTGGCAACTGAGACGAGTGACAGAGGCTGTATTGCAAATCGTTCTTGCTGTCCGTTACGTGCAGATGGCATACGTTGACTGGAGCGAGAGGTCAGGCGAGCAATATTAATATTGCCGTACGGAGAATTTTGCCCAGCGGGCCGTGGTGGGGCTTGCAGCGGCGGCAGGCGCGTGCCAGAGCCTGATGCGTGTTAGCCTGCACTGTCCCCGCGGGCAGCTAGCCTGTCTCAGAGGTCATCTGACGCACTCAGTGAGTTGGGCGGTGGACATCCCGCCAGCGGTGGAGTTGGGGTTGGGGGGGGGGGGGGGGGGGGGGGGGTTGGGGCGGCGATGAGATGTAGGATACAACAATGTTCAAGGCACTTGGCTGCGTGGCGGGGCCAGCAGGGCGGCCGCGGCCGCCCAGCGCACAGAGGGCGTTTGTGCGAGAATGGATGAGGTGTCTGCTGCGCAATACAGCACTGCTGCAGCGGGCCTGGGCCTGTCCACGTGGGGCCGCCGCAGCATGGCCGGTCGGAGGCGGCACTCACACACGCATGCATCGCCGGCCAGCTGGGCCCATCCATGGGCCCAAGGAGGAGTCACCTGGGCGTGTAGGCACGGAGGCACAGGTGCAATTTGCGTCGGGCTGAGCGCACAACACATACTTGTACGTAGGCGTGCTTCGGGCTCCAGGCCGCATGCTGACACGCCCGACGCGGACGCGCGCGAGACTGGCGACGCGGTGCGCAGCTGCCGGCCTGGCCCGCCCAAGTGCCGAAGCGAGCCGGCACTGTATAAGCCCCGGCCCACGGCGCCCCCGTCCCCGTCCCCGCCCCCGCCGCCCGCCACGCTGCTGCCAGCCGCACTCTCGTTACGTGCTCCTGCTGCGAGCGAGGGCTACAAGACTGCTACGAGCGTCCGAAGACCTGTGCCATTCAGGGTCAACCAGCCTTTCGACACCACTTCATACCCTCTCGTGCCCTCTGCCACAGCCCAATTGTGGAGCGCTTGGGCACCTCGAGGATTCATTCGCCTGAAGTATATACGAGCACACAGCTGAATGCCCCCGCTGCCCATAAGCTTCACGGTAAGTAAGGGTGACGCTGCCCCTCACCCAGCCCTCTCTCGCCATACATGCACCATGGCCTTCATGGAATTCATACGCATCTCCTAAAGGAGCCACTTCCTAACATGAATCGGGCTACTCATGGCTGATTGCTGCTTCTTAGCTCTTTACTTCGAGGTGCAAAACTTAGCATTCGCCATCAAGATCTAAATCACAGAACGCAAGGAGGCTTCTACTTTAGGGCTCGAGTGGCAAAACTAGACATAGTCTACGCAACCATTGACCTTTTCCCAATAGAACTGTTCGTTATAGGGTCATACTAATGTGCATATCCCATGGATCCCTCAATTACAATTGGACTGCACTTTAAGGTGGGCCTCAAGTGAGAAGTGAAGCAAGCTTCTAAAGCACCAAGAAACAATATTCATACCAGGATCAATTATTCCATCCCTGGCATTCTATCTCTAGCATACTTGTATATGCGGGGGTTATATAAATCTGTTGTCTCGACACAGCAAATGGCTTCCAGAAGGCTGGACACAAAGCGTACGAGTTCGGTCAACTTGAACAGAACCACCCACCGGCATTTGCAGAATCAGAATTTACAGCATGAGAGCTTCCCCACATGACGATAACGAAGTTCAAAGTAGTATCTACATCAGCAATCCAATAAAGGAGCCTTTTCTCCCACGTCGACTAGTTCCTTTTAAAATGAATGTTTGCTCTTTATCCATCACCGTAAGGAGTCAGGACATGTTATAGTAGAAGAAGAGGTATATGCTCCGTTCAGAAACTGTATACAGGAAAGCCAACGAGGATAAATCTCGCGGAGACTTGTGGCTAGGCTTTTTAAAGGCTTGCCCTGCGATATAAACGTCTTCAGCACCTTACGAACAAGCTCGCAAGTAGATCCTTCCCAACAGGGCTTCGTCAGTGGCCATGATGAGCGTGCCCTAATTGCGTTTGTCCAGGCTCAGATTTCAAGGACTTTCGAGCGAAAGACAATATCAATGGTGCAACTATACCACAACTTACAACGCGACACTACTTACAAGGAGACCTCCTAACTACGCTGAAACGTCAGTTTTACCTGCCTGACGTGCCGACAACTGCGATGCACCACCATTTGAAGCACCATGACGATTAGCCGACAATAACATTACATGGCTACATTTTTACTAGAACTTTTTTTTTTTTTTTTTTTTTTTTTTTTTGCTAACGTAACAGCTGCAATAAGACCCTTAGTTTGTGTCGGTTACGTTCAGGGATCCTTCATTTCCACGGCGATATATTTGCAATACAGATTGGACGTCTAGGGAAGTGT
Source organism: Kalaharituber pfeilii (assembly GCA_015179045.1). Lineage (NCBI taxonomy): Eukaryota > Fungi > Ascomycota > Pezizomycetes > Pezizales > Pezizaceae > Kalaharituber > Kalaharituber pfeilii. Next base: position 220,665 of record WHUZ01000027.1, read on the forward strand.
CCACACAATTGTGCTTGTGCGCCACGCCGACATTGACGGACGACACCACGTTTTAATTAGAGCGGGCAAATTTGCGAACAGCCAGTTTAAAGAATCGCTTCATAGATGAAGTTCTTCTGGAAGAATCGCCCGCTCGATCTTCGAGCTCACATTTTCCAGGTCACATTTAATTCCTCTAGTTGAAGGGCACTGGACTCCATTATTGAACACCAGCCTTTATATTTCGTCGCCGCGCGATTACCGGACACTAATTACCTTCAATTGGCTGTAACCACTCGGCTTACAGAACGGTCAAGATACATTGCGAACTATACAAGGCTTCAGCGGTTCCAGGTGCACAATCATCACAAGATCGCAGTTCACGTAGCAGTTTATAATCTAAACTCACTCGCCGAAGTAAGGAAGTCTGCTAATCCTAGATCTAATTTAAGAATTCTCGCAGGTTGGATTCGCTATTAGTCAACAGAGTTCTGTCATATTTCTACAAATTTCAAAAAGTGACTGCTCGACATTGTGTGCAGTCTCTTTTACGACTAAGCGCCTTAGCACGCTATCCACAGGAATGGCCGCGAGTAATTCCAACAGTCAACCGAGCCACGTTTGGGTTCTTGAGACCACGAAATAGTCCTCTGAAGGTTCGGTCATATTTCGGTCATATTCGACTTGAGCTTGAGGCTCAATCCGAATACTGCAGGACCAGTTCGGCGGGACAGTTAACTTCACGGATGTTGCATAGACGTAGGGAAAGGAGTAACATCGCGCCAGGAAAGTTACGTGGCTAATCCTGCAGGCACGGCAGTTGCATCTGGGGACAGCTTTACGGTCGATCTTATACCGCGCTGGGCAGATGCTCTACCACTGCTTGTGAACTCTATTGTTCTTGCAACGCAACTTATGGACATAGTCGAAAATTCATTGGAAACATGCGATGTAGCCCCAGTGTGGCACTCGCGTACATATACAGTTTCAGAAGCCTGGAACAGTCTCAATGCTGGCTCCAGTACTAGGTTGAAACTACCGCAAGTCGGCACTTTGCCCATGCTTGAACTTTGTAGTTTGAGCGTGATGCTCATATGTGCGTCAATGGGTTGCTATTATTGCCAAAGCTGCTATTGAATGGACTCGGCACTGGTCCTATCATAGCGGGACACAATACTCCTGTTCGTAATTTTCATGTTTACCCCTTGATCAGACCCCTTAGCTTGGATCTGTGAATGGTGCTTGACGAAGCCCTTCCGAGCTTGGCACATCTTCGGAGCGCTCCTTCTTAGGGCAAAAGGAGCTGCTTATATCATTGAAAGCTGCGGACTGCGAATCATTGGTTTCATCGGCACTTGAGAATCGAAGCAATTGCTCATTGGCTACTAGCGTTATGGGAGAGTGCTACCCGACCATCTAGGTATCGCATTGGTGCATAAGTTCATCTCATAGAATTCCCGGGTTAGCAGCGGGTGGGAATATCCGATGGGGAAACTGCAGGTACGTCACTTGCGATAGAAAGGATCTTGGTTAAAATAGTACATATATGAACTTGAAGTCGATAGAGAGTCAAATACTTGCTTTCTTAACCTTTACTGCGTTTGCTATAGCAATTGAATCAGCACAAATTTCCTCTAAACACAGGTACATTCTCGCTATATCACACACATTCTTACTTTTTCAAGTTCTCAATCTCGTCCTATTGATACCTCATAAGAATTTATACATCAACAATGCACGGTTACATGGAGTGCCGCCCATTCCATTTCCCAGGTAAGCCTGGGTGCACAATTGGAGTCAGAATCGCCACAATGAAGGATCTTGATGCTCTTGCACGCCTTGCACAAGTTGCATCTACGCAATTAGAGGGTGGCGGCAGCTATGGGGTTCGTCAATTTTGTTGGGGAAGGAATGAAGATCCAACGACAATATACAGGCAAGAAATGGAAATGGCTATTAACGACAGCGGCAAACAAGCTGTGTACGTGCTTGAAGATACCTCCGAACATGAGCTGTTAGCTGCAGCCATCGTTATGTTTAAGCATGATGAGCAAGTCATGCCTGTATACGACAGATTCGCAATGCCAGCAAGATGGTTGCATTACCAAACCGAGGTATACAATATGCGCAAGAGGTGAGTAACCGCCGGGGCACCCCCTTATGTGCCATTATTTTTGGGCCAACAATTAATGACTGTATTGGCACTTCCAGCGTTGAAGCGCACAAACAAGTTCATCTAAAGGAGCTTTTCATTGACCCTGAGTTATCATACATTGAGACTTGGGACCCCAAAAACCCAGATCCGTTTCTCGCCAAAGCCCTGTTTCACTTTATCTATACTCTCCCCGAGGAGGTTAAAAACGCGGACAACATTACTGCGTTGGTTCCAATCTTGACCGCTGGATGGTTATACGGTCGTCTGGGTTTCGAAACACTCGACAACCAAGAAAATAGACGACGTATCCAGCCACCGGACGAATTACAGATGCACCAGGGTTACGCAACGGGATTTGTCGATCTTGAGTTGATGGTGTGGAGAAGAAGGCCCTAGCACTGCTTGAGGTTGCCTTCATACCAACTTCTCAGCTCATTAAAGGTTTGCTTGGAACTCGTTATGTCGGTACTTATGACAGTTCAGACAAGCGTCGCATGAGAATTTCCATGATGTCAACTCTTTTCAGGACCCGCTTTAGTCACTTGAGGCACATTAACTGTATTGTTCTTGTTTTACCTCTCTCTTGAGTGTTATGATGATGCTATGCGCTACGAGCTATGATTTTCTCTTTTTTTCAGTGGATTTAACATGTTCCATATATGCGATGCAAGGTGCGGTTGACAATAAGGGTCTGGTATCCAGGTTGACACCGCTTCCCAATCCCAATTGAATGATTCAGACCTACCTTATCTGAGACCTACATATGTACGCCTGTGACACAGAAACCTAAACATGCCTATTCGCTAATCACAGTTCACTCCCACGGAGATAGCCCTATGACCCATTTGCGACAAAGCACGAAGGACTCTAACTGCATGTGACTAGTCGGTATGGACGCCAGAATGTTCCACAGAAGAATACCATTAGTGCTAAGATGGTGTGCATTGGTGCTTTAAAGCTGGTCCCGATACCCTTATGGCCTTTATGGCCTTTGCTTTACGAGACTAGACCTTTGCTTTTTCTCTATTCATTACTCCTTACATTGAGACTCTCATTGGCATGCCACTTTACCCAGCTTATGACCCCCACGTGAATATGCGAACCACCGGTGCGTTCCGCCCGATACGCCATTGGGAGAGTTTGACCAACGGGCCAGACTATCCAGCAGTATTGCTGGATCGTTCAAATTCCTGGATAGGCCGCCCTATCCACCAACGGTGCACAGGCAGACTACTGACCAATGCGTTGGCCTGTCGATCGTACGCCACTGTTGGGAATATATGATACGGCAATGTACCAAATTGCCTGCCATTGGCCAATCGCTTTCCTTGGTGTGTCGTCCAGAATAGTGAGTGCCCAATCACAATGAACCTACACTATAAATCGGCTTTGCTATATATTGCTCGCGTGTTGAAAAACAAAAAAAATTGTCACAGCGAGGTGCAGATGTATTGATTCCGGTGACGAATGGGGGATCATGAAGAGTTTCTTGATATTTCGAAGTTTTATGACTGGAATCCAGATCGTTCCTGATTTGCCTCTTCCTCTACTGCAGATCTGTTCTACTCAGCTTCTTTCTAACAACTATCGGCATACAGGTGACCCCGGCTATAATGGTTGCCAAGAATCCGATCGATCTGCTTCACTATAACCAGCTTTCACTATAGCAAGGGCACTTTCTTTACCTGTGTATACAAAGAATCTGGCCCATCCCTTCACTATAGCCAGGTTTTCATTAAAAAGGGGTTCATTATAGTCAGAGTCGCCTGTAGGTGAGGGAGCTCGAGGTAAGATCTATTGCCCGGCCCGCCCGAGGCAATTGGCCAACTATCAATAAAACCCTGGGTACGAGAACAAATAAAACCGCTTCCAGCGCCGATTTTCCGCTTCAGTGTCCTAGTTCGCAAATTAGAAGGGTTTAACTGCTTGTTCAGGAATCAGTAGTCTTTCAGAGTCTAGCGTCTCCTTGCGAATTCTGTGGTTATGGCTCAGGTTTTCGACTTCACTTCCCCTCCGGCCTAGGGTGCAGATCATTCGGAACGTCATGGTGCATGAATAGATATTATTCTAGATGCAATCTTCAAGATATCCCCATGCATGGGCCAATTCGTTCTAAGAATTGGTTAGCCTTGTGAACCCTTATTCTTTGAGCAAATAGCTTTTCCTGGTATGAGTTTTTTGATGGCACCCCTCTTGCTGAACATGACTGATGCTAATTCTGGAGGAGGCAACTGATCGTCTGCGTCCTTGGTCGGAATCGATGCAAGCAATATATTGGGTCCATTGCTTGGTACGTGCAGGTAACTGCTGGTTACCAGACTAGGTATCTGCCTTCACGACTACAGGTGACCCTGGCTACAGGTGACCCTGGCTATAGTGAAGGAACGGGCGAGCTTCTTTGTCTACACAGGTAAAGAAAGCACCCTCGCTATAGTGAAAACTGGTTATAGTGAAGAAAATCGGTCAGATTCTTGGCCTGCATTATAGCCAGGTTCACCTGTATAATGAATGTCAAGGATCCGACCGATCTTCTTCACTATGTATAACCAGTTTTCACTACAGCAAGGGCACTTTCATCACCTGTGTACACAAAGAATTTGCGTTATGCCTCCACTATAGCCAGGGTCACCTGTACTTTACACCTATCAGGCGCCATGCTTCGTATGGTACTCGTCACTGGGTATTTAGTGATGCAGGTGGGGTTTTGCTCCCAAAGTCAGGTACAGACCTTGGCCTCACCTGCTCACAGACCGCTCGCACGGCCTATAACTTGGCCCCCACCTGCATCACTAAAAGCTAGTAACGAGTACTCTATATCTGGCAGATGCGAACTTACTTTTTGGGTATATCATAGCGAAAGTCGGAAGTAATCAGACTCAGGAACGCCGATTCGTTCGGCTGAAGCTGGGTCGTGCCAACAAGACTAGTCCGATCCGCGTCGGGAGTGACGGCGAAGCTAGCTAAGAACATGCAGTCTAACTGGACCTCGCTATTCCGGAAACCTTGCTATATCGGATGGCCTCTGATTCGGACAACCGTTTCCCATACAAATCGCCCTTGCTATACCGGACGCCGTAACAATTCCGGACCGAACAGAAACCTCCAGACAAGTACCCCCCTGTCTTCATACAAATATTATTTGCTATACCAGATACACTTATACTAATACATCTTAGACTACCCCACTTCACACTTGGCTGCTATCACTGCTGCTACCATCACTTGCTACAATGTTGTTCAAGTAATGGAAACTGGGCGCTTCGCTGCTTCTTTTTCCATGTACTATCATTTCTAAGATCAATTGTTAAGCACTTATCACTTTATTTCAAGATATCTAACAAAGTAGGGACAGCTACTGATCAGCCCTAAATAATAGGTTAGATACTTAGGATATCACAGTTAGTTAAAGTACAATAATTTTAGCAATTTATCTCAAAAATATTTACCAAATTCACTTAACTTTTCTTTAGCATACTTTGGTTCTAGTTGACATTTACATATTTGATGCTTCTCAAGCACACTTAAGGCCCGATGTTGTCTAGATTTTGTAAGCAATGCAATTGTATTTGGCTGGATATGTAAACAAGTTGATGTTTACTTTGTTCATTTCCTATTTCAGTAATTATTTAAATTTGCAAATTTTTCACCCCCCTGTCTGCCAAGCTTTCTATTCTATACCGGAACCTTGCTTGCTATCGGACGAAAAGTGCCAGATTTTAGCGATCCGGTATAGCAAGGGTAGACTGTAGGCGATTCTCTTCCTGTTCAATTGATTGGATCATTGCTTCTAGACTATAGATTAGCGTTGATTCTTTTGCTAGGACAACTCTACTTATACCTGTCAAGGCTAACTACATAGCTGTTTATATATACATTTATTCTGACCGGCTATATCGCGAGCCTTGTGCTGTACCAGCTCGCTAGATAGTGCGGGCAATACGGTTGATTTGAACGTGTGCCAGGCCTAATGCAAGCTGGCAAATTGGCGGAGCGGTCAGTTTTGCGGTCGGAGTTCATTTGGGGCTGGTTATTTTCCTTGCTAGTCAAACAAAAGAAGCTGACTACTACAGATACGATGACGAGGCAAGACTAATGTGCGTGAAGGAAATGGAAATCGGGTTACTATTCCTAAAGTAGCAAGTCAATGTTTGAGCAGACATTTTCACTCATAAGGAGATACTATTTTGATATTGAGAGATGATTCAGGAATTGAGATATGAAACTACTATAGAAATTTAAAGAATATATGTAGAAGAAAATACGTTGAGCAGCTTGTGATATTATGCTCAGACTGAGGTACTAATATATAGTGATGTTGACTTATCCATGTTTGGTGTGTAAGGTTAGATGATAGAGAATACAGCTAAATATATTGAGAGCTTTAGGATCTTGCAAAGACATGTAAAAATAAACTTAAAGAATAGTCTTATCAAGTGTACACTTTCATATTAGTACAAGATCCTAAGGTTCTATATTCAACGGTATATCCTATACAGCCCTAGCCTTATATACTATATATAGATAAATATACATCTTCATATATTGTATCTTAACATAGGTATAATGCTACAAGCTGCTCAATATATACCCTTCTAGATATATTCTTACATTCCGCATACCTTTATAGTTGCTTCATATCTCTATTCCTGAATCCTATTTCAATATCGAAATATCTCTTTGTAAGTAATAATTCTCCATCAAAAATTGACCTTTTACTCTGGAAATATTAACCCAATTGGGAAACGCTTGCACTGCAAATAGAAAAAAGAAAGAGGGCGCATTGGAGAATGCAAACGACAATTTTTTGGCACCCACTTATAAAATATATCCTGCTACTAGCAATTGAGCGTTTGTTCAGAAGACGTTGATTTGGAAAAACAAACTTCCCTCTGCAGCTCCAGTTGCTCAAAGCTCCACGAACGCCCGAGCATTCATGGCATGCCTATCCATTCAGCCTTTGAAAACCCTAGGCTTCTTCAATGTTATCTTCGTCACGCTCATGGGAGAAGAGGGTCGTAAACTAATAAGAGTTCCCGACGACAACGAGGATGAATTTGAGGTGGCTATCTATCATCTAGTTAATACCCAAAAGGAGCAAACCTCAAGAAAAACGTTCCTATGACACAGCACTTGATAATATACAATGACGACAAAATGCTCTCGAGCATATATATGGAGCTAAAAATAGCATAATATTAGATAAGCTATCACCTAGAGAAGCTCTTGCAGCCAAGACCTTGCTCGGGATTGGAATTAAGATCTCAATACATTTAGCGGATATGCAGAAGTCGCACATGATGTTAGTTGGATGCGGGAGATGTAACAGCTCACTCCAATTAACGTGTTTTCTAAACCTTCTACCAGGTTTTCTCGATGCAAAGGAATGGGTTGCATTTGACAAATCATGAAGCGATGGAACGTACCATAGGATTCCGCTGGCCCTCAACACTTGTTTTTTTTTTTTTTTTTTTTTTTTTGTCACGTAACCCCGCATACAGGCTACCAGCCTATGGCAAAGACCCATACCCAGGTAAGGTTAAGCAACTATCTATGCCCGGCCATGACGAACAGCTGCACGCGGGGTTACGTGATGGAAAAAAAAAAAAAAAAAAAAAAAAAAGCAACTATCTATCTACCACCTCTACGTAGGCACATTGGGCACCTAACGTACCCTCTGGCCGTATCCGCCAGCCCAGATCGAGGCCGGCGAACCATTCCTCGAACAGGTTGCCCTCTACTCCCTCCTGCCTCCACCCATTCTCCTGTAGGTCCTCCCAGCACAGCCAGGTGACTTGCACCTCATCCCAATTCTTCCTCTGGGGCCGCTCCAGCTCAGCACACCTGAACAACACGTGCTCAGCACTCCATATCTCTCCACAGGTACAATGCGCTTCGCCCCCCGATCTTCCTCCTCCACATCGCTCACCCTTTCCCAGTCCGTAGCCAGGTGTAATTTGTAAGTGCTCTCCTACCCCGCTTCACAAACTTATCCTCCTCAACAGTTAATGATTGTTGCCAGAATTGCAGAAGTAGGAAAGTCCTATATGATTACCTCCCTGCCATGGCGAACAGCTGCAAGCAGAGGTATGTGATATTTAACTAGCGTTTTAGGATACCTTATCTGGGTTACACCACCTACCGGAAGATCAATTGAGGAAGTTATACCTGTATTGGTATACAATGGATATGCAGATTCTAGCGTTGATGGAGATCCACTATTCACAGTGCCTTACAGATGGGCTTAACAATAACAATCTTATTCCTTGCCACGTTTGCGAACCAACTGCATACAATCACCAAATGTCAGAGAATACGATGCATTTGTACTACAGTCGAGCCTCTCATGTTGGATCCTGTCATATTGGATAACCTGTCTTATTGGGTCCGCTTTGCCGGCCCAAGCTGGGCCGGTGGGGATTATTGGCTATTTTATCTTGTTGGATAAATCTCACCGGTCCCGGCCTTATCCAATGTTACAGGTTTGACTGTACTTGCTTGAACATGGTCTCGACTGTCACAGTGCCATTGGTGGTACTGTAGCCACGCACCATGCACCATGCAACACATAACCCCAGCTTATATAACTCAGGACAATTCTTTGTCACCAACTCATCAGCGTCGACCACTTAGTACACCGCCGATCTGTATGAACTTGCCAAAATTTACAACACATATATTCCTCGACTCCCTATAGAATTCCTCAACTCCCTATAGAGGACGGTTTTCAATGTATGGAATTCCAGAGGCCACTTACTGATGAGCATCAGACTAAATGCTGCATCTCAAGCCCACAAACAAGTCACTTTTACGTATGCCAAGTCTAATGCCTTGTGAAGTTGCGATCGGTAAAGATATTACCCCTGCCTCTGCAACTATTCTCCAGAATAAGTGCCACAATATCAGAATTATAATGATTGATGAAATGTCAATGATCGGGCAGTGGTTTTTAACATGGATTGATCGAAGAATTGGTTACAATAGAACGTCTACTGTCATGGTGGAAAACCTGTCTTATTGGATCAACTTGCGAATTGGGGCGGTAGGGATTATTCGATATTTGGTCTTATTGGGTAAACCCCGCTAGTCTCGGCCTTGTCCAATAACAGGTTCGACTGTAGCATTTCCTGGCCGTCAAGTTGTACTAATGCTCGTACCATTGCGATGGCAGGCTTTATATAACCGCTGCCACTGGGGGATCCAAGAAACCAGGGCCTAGACATAAGGCAATCCTGCCGTGTTATTCCGTGAAAATTAACGAAGTCCTTCAAACCCACCATTCGATAGACAAAAGCAGCACGGATTAGCAAGACATGCTCTCCCCGAACTGTTAATCGGAGACTCTCGTAATAGCCCTTGGGGCGGCATACGAGTAATGATACAGAGTGTTTCACCTAGAACCCGTCCAATACTGGGAAACTGCCCAAATTTACGGAACAACGTATGAAGCTCCTGTGAATGCAAATAGCCCTCAAGTGGGCTCAAATTAAAGCCAGCGCATGGAAGAATATCGTAGATTATTTTCCACTTTTTTTTTTTTTTTTTTTTTTTTTTTTTTTTTTTTTTTTTTTTTGCCAAAATATACCATATCAATGGGGACCTCTTCCGATATATATACAGCCCTTATGTTAGATATGCTCTGAGTCTCCATGTGTGGAAGAGCCTTACCTGAAGTCTTATGTACTCAATAAATACTCTATGTCAAAGAGGTATAGCAAGCTTGGTAGTGACTGGACAGGGTACCACCATCATGCTTAGGTGGACATTTTGCCTATTTAGGTAAAGGGTAATACCAGGTAATTATGCAATCAAAGAAGATGAATAGAGACCATCAAAAGCTATGAAATGGCAATACATGTATAGGAAGATAATTTTGGAATAGCTTACGGCACTGGCTACTGTTTTGAGCAGTTTGAATACTATAGAATATATTTGCATAAACACCTAATTGCTCAGGATAACACAATAGAAGTACTTACATATTCTAGCAACTCAGCATTTCAATGTAGGTCATCTGGGCCGGTCCAAGCCAGTTTCAGGCCAACTCTGGCAGTACAAGTCCACGGCAAGGCAAGTACAAGAGATACAGCAATAGCTAATCGGATGGGCAGAGTTCATGTTTTTCACTCTAAGGCTCAGTCTTCATTCCCAATCCTCAGTGACTTGCGAGATCTGGACAACAGTGAGGGACCAGCCTTCACATAGACTGACTTGGAAAAAACAGCAATGCTGCCAGCGGTAGGGGCCAGGAAGATGGGGACAACAGCCATTCGGGCGTTCATACACGGGGCAGCTGCATCTACAATTCTGAGGTTTATTAGTGCAGTGGTGGAACCGGACTTTTGCTGAGGTTGCTGAATCTTTCCTGTCGGCAGAGAGACAGACTCGGATAGTTCTTACGCTGGAATATTTTCCCTTTTTTTTTTTCAATTTATTATTATATTTACTTTTTTCCGTTACCCATATGCAGCCCTTTTGGAATATGATGGAATGATATCCAGATGAAAATAGCTCCAATTTTCGCCTATTTGAAACCTTTCATATGAAGCATAGATGAACTAACAACTCCGATGCTGTTTCGCACAGCATCCACGTATATGTAAAAGTATGTATGTATGTACGTCTAAGTTACTGGGGGTTTCCTACTGAGGACGTGCCTGGGCTACATGGGCTGCATGGTATGGTCAGGATTGCATGGAATGATGGATGCGCGCATGCATGCAAGAGTGACTGCATAGCGCATGGCGGTGGCACGACAGAAGCTTCTGGTGTACGCAGAGATACAGCGCTTAAGGACTTAGATTTTGACTCGAGAATAGACATCAGAATATACTCTTTCATAGTCTCGTAACTAGACTCTTTCATGGGCTTTGTCCTTCACCATCGGCTTTGTCCTTTACAGGACGTTCCGAGTTTTAGCTCATCACATTCTCTTCTAAAATGTATACTACTCGAGAAGCAATCAACAACATGAGCTCCATACCATACGGACAGCTGTTTATAAACAGCGCTAAGCAGAAACAGTAAAACACTAACAAACTTTATGAAATAACGACTATGGGCTGTCCGCAATATCAAATCATGATTATCAAAACCGAGAGGGTTGATCTAAGTCCCGAGGTACGCTCTAGAGATCTTGAAAACTTTCATGTGCAGTAGTTTCAAACTTCGCCAATTTTTACTCAAACAACTCTTCTTTTACGTCCACAAATACCCTCTGCGATCTCTCAACTTTTCAGCTCCTTGGCCAGCCTCCCCCACTTCCTTTCCTGTTCCCACGAGGCCTCCAATTCTTTCCACTCCCCCTCAGCGGCCTATCCTCCAGCCTGGGTGGCCCTGTGCATCTACTGTCACCAGTGGTTGCTCCCGCAACGACACACACATCTTCCTTGACATACTTTGGCTCCTGCTCCTTGGGGTTGCCCATGCTAACGAAAATCGAAGGATCCTCGGGTCTTGAACGTTTTATCTGTTGATCTTCTAAAAGGTTGTTTTGCTGCTCATTAGTTGCCCTTTTTAGCTGAACTAACGATACAATCATGTCATGTGGTTGCTTGTATCGCTCAAGTCGCCATAGTTGCTTCTCCTTTTCCTGCTCTGATGCGGTAATGTCAGAAAGATTCCTCTGCTCATTAGCCTCCCAGCACGCAGTCTTTTCTTCCATTGCCTCTGATGCTCTGTTTGGTAAATTTGGCATCGGAGGCCGCCAGCAATCGGCCTTGAGGTGTCTTCTCCTCTCGTTAGGCCCCTTCTCATCAACTTTCCTGTTCATATTTGCTTTCTTAATACTCTCCATTGATGGTTTCCTAGGTAGATTTGACGCTTGTGCATGCGAACAATTTGTTTCAATGTGTTTGGAGGGTTTGAAATCCGGCTTTTGTGGAAGGGAGTGGCGCGAAGGTTCCACAGGGCCCTTAATTTTGTCTACTGATCTGTGTACTTGCTCTACAGGAGCTGCAGGAACATTTCTTGTACGACCCTTCGATAATGACACAGCCAGAACGAGGTCCTTCCTGTGAAACAGTGGATTATTCTCCGGTTTTTCAGGGAGTTTGGCGTTCCCTGTTTTCGTCATTCCCATAGCAAACTCCAAATTGACGGTTGTACAAGTTTCCTCTGCTTTCTTTGAAACTTTCTCATCTCTATCCTGAGAAGCTTCCTTTCCTTTAATTTCGTTTGTCTTTAAGGGCTTGGAAGCTTTTTTTTTTATGAGACTCTTTTATCTGACTCTCATCCGTACCCGACTCCTGGAAGCCATTTTTTTCCTCGTTGTGAGGCAAAGATTTGCCCTGGCCCTCCTTTGGATTCTTATCAGGTTTAGAGCCCCCTCCGCAAATGCCCTCCTTTGTAGGCAATGAGTGTGAATCTACTCGTTTCTGCTCCTCCTGAGACGAAACCACTTTCGCCTGTTTTGCATTCAGCTCGTTAGAATCTTTTTGATCTTTGTGAAGCCACAAGTCCTTCCAACATCCTTTCGCAAGTTCGAAGCACGCATATGGAAGTGCATTGCTCTGATCTTGGATAAGGGCCTTTGCTTCTAGATGCTTGCAGTCGGAGGTCCGAACCCAGTCGTATGTCATCATGCAGTGGCAATCAAGAGCAGCCGGTACGAACATGTACTTGCTGCTACGAAGCTCGGAGCAGCCCTTCATAGCTTCCTGCGCCAAGACATCAACTATTTTCATCAGCTCTGTTTGAGCACATTGCAGCTTGTCGTCCCCTGGATGCCGTGCTTGGATGTACGTTACGTACGCTGGATGGAACAGATATTCTTCAATCACATACGTCGGGTAAGTCATTCTGAGACTAGAATTCGGAACCTTTAATGTTAGCAGTCTAGCTCCTCTGAGTTTTAAACTACATTCAACAGGCCTACTATAACGCACACAGCTTTGCTATCGTGAAGTACGTTGTTATTATCCCCCAAATAGAGTCCCCAGTAGCTGAAAGTGAAACCGACATCCAACGTCCCGAGCGTTTGCTTTTCATGAGGGTTACAGCGCCTTGTGGTGAAAAGCAGTACTGGTACTCCAGCAGAAAGCCCAGTGATTTTGGTGTTACATAGGGCAACGTGAATTGTTCGTGGAATCTCTGCTCTCGTCAGAGGATTCAGTGCTCTCTTCCATCGACTCAGCAAAGTGACTCCATTCTTTGGAGTGCCTCCAGCCTTTCTGTATTCGTTCCAGATTACATTGACGAACTCAGTGATACCTGGTTCTTCTAGATCCACGAGTTTTGTGATTTGTCGAAACTTGAGATTGTGGAGCCTAAAGCTTGCAGCTAGGCCTTGAGATTTTGTTGCCATCCTTTGATTTGAAGGTCCACTTATGAGTGGATATTCACAGCTGTCTCTGTGCTTTTGGTCGGGCTTTTTCGACGTTCCACTTGTTGTGATGAGGTGAGGTACATCAGAATCAACTATTGCTATGCTACGATCCTAATTGTCCCGAGTGCAGCGGTGTTGCCAACACTGGGTATCCCCAGCAAAGCACCGCGAATTTTCAACAATAGCAACCAAGAACTGTTCCGAGGAAGTGTTGCTAGAAGCCTAGAACAGAAAGATTTCGTGGGCGACATCCAAAGCTGTGGAAGAGCTCGTTTCGGAGAATTCTGAGAACAAGAATCAAACCTGTTGATTCTTATTAACATGCTGACAACCTGTGTCGACAAATATGATTTGTGTGTCCTTCTACTTGTATGTGCAGTTTTGCTCGTACGAGCCTGCTACCATTCAAAGATTTGATTGATGTATAGAGAGTTTCCTATTCAAGGGCCGCAAGTCTGGAGGGCACGGTTAGTGTAGGGGCACAAAAGTGTTCGGAGAAGCACCTATAGCAACTGTACGTCATGTCATTGAATTCATAACTAAGTGCGTGACCTGGTGTTCTTCTAGTTAAGGTTAGCTATAGCGTTTCCCGAATCACAAAAGGTGCATGTGTGATTTCGTCGGCCACAGTCTCAGTCAATCTAGATGCGACACGTCATGGAATGTGTAGGAGTAGCCCGTTGAGACTTAACAAACAACTCGCCTGGTTTGTACGAGATAGCTGCGGTTAAAGAAGTTCAGCATTAAAGTTGCGTCAGCCTGCGATGGAACTGCACTGGCTGGGCACTGGACCATCCAGCTCAGTGCACGACAACTCATGAACTATGACACACGATTGGGGAAGAAGCCGTGACCATATACTGTACACATCAGTAGTAATAACAGCTCAGACTATGTTGTTACTTGCCGGATTGGTGTACTTGTCGTTCTACTTGACGAGTGGCCGTGAGAAGCTATTGGATCAAGTAAGCGTTTATGATTCATATTCCGAACTCGTATGCGGTGTTTCAACCAGCCAGTGCAACTTACCGGGGCCGGGCCTATCATAGCCGCAGTGAGACCAAAAGCCGGCCCCCAGTCCCATGCCAAGACCCCAACGCCCGGCCCACTCGACTTCTTTCCTAGAGGGGGTAACCCCGTTTCCTATGTAAGTCTTATACCGCGTATAGTCCCGGAAAAAGTGCAATAGCCAGGCACCGTCGGGGACGTTAAATAATAACAAGCTTGATGCACCGGGACGCCTCCTCCCACTTGCCTTACTATGTCCCGGCCTCGTCCCCAGCTACTGCCCTGCAATCGAGCACTTCTAGATTCTGCCCCTTATTCCCAACCTCCATAAGTACTAGACCCTTGACTGGGTATATATTATGTCAAGTCTACAAGACTTGCGACACGCAGCAGGACACCGAACCCTCTGGGAACCTGCAAATTTAGTATTCCTAGACATCAGTTTGCATCAAGCTATGTACAGCATTACAACCTTCTTTAGTTGGACGTCCTGAACTACGGTAGGTTGAGACTGAACGATAATGGCTGCTGAATATGACCTTTATCCCACTATCACCGTTTGGATTCTACATTGAACGAAAAAGCATCGAGCTCCAGCGAAGATATCGCCACTCTCTTCCTGCCTTAGGCTTCCTATAAATTTGGAATCTTTGAATGGAACGTGGCGCCCAGCACCCGAACGGATCTCGGTTAAAACAGGACATATACCTAGAAAGGGAGCACATTATAGGCAATGGGCATTGCTGCCCGCAAAAATTCCTAGAGTGGGCTGAGTTCAAGGTCATTGGTATAGGCATAAAGGACAGTAAGCTACAAAGCGTGCTGCAACATGCAGATGTACATTGCAGGAGGCAGAAACTGATTTTGAAAGTTGAAGTCGATAACCGAGACGCATTGGCGGTTCGCAGAATAAATTGCAAGACTTTGACAAAAGTGGGAATGCTCAATGGCGCGGTCCATAAGTCTCGGCCGGCTCTGTAGTACTGCATTGCTATTTAATATCACGTTGTAGCATGAAGTTTAAAACAGTGTCTCCTCCTAACTACTTAGACTATTAACATATGCGTGGGGACGTTGAAGAGGTCTTGTTTCAAAACTGAATGCTCTATAAAACTATATTGCCAACTTGATAACGTATCTACAGCTAGTTCGAATATATTTCACGAGGTATCGGACCGACTGGCTTGACCTCCTATTGTAAAAAGTCCAGTATCCTGCAGTGCATCTTGTTAACCGTAATACTTAAGAGCGCTAAGCTACTGGACTTTTTAGGGGGGTCAGTCACATAACCCTGCATACAGACTACCAGCCTATGGCCGCTGGACATATTTGGTATGTACTCAGTACAAAAGAGCATACAGTACATCCATCAACGATATCTCTGCCCCAAAGAAGTTATAGCTAACGGTGATGTGAGAACACAGTTTTTTTTATTTTTTTTTATTTTTTTTTTTATTTTTATATCAATACTCGCATGCCGCCCTATGGGCTATGGCGAGGTGAGAACACAGTGTTGACAACTGCAGGCCTTGATTCAACGATACTAAGTGCTGTATCGGATTGTCATTGATTCTACAAAGGGGCAGCCACAGTAAAGGCAAGTTCGTCGTTTGGCGTGGAATGCTCTGAGTGTATTGGCCTTAAATTGGCTAATTTAGAAAATTTTGGCTATGTAACCTAAACAATAGTCAGTGAATACAGTGTACAGAACCCCAAAACTTACCTTATAGAAGATCGACCCCAATTTTTTTTTTTTTTTTTTTTTTTTTTTTTTTTTTTTTATCAGTGATCGCGTGCCGCCCTGTGGGCTATGGCGATGATCGACCAAATGCCTGCTCTTGAGCTGACAACCATACCGACAACGGGGAGCGGAATTATGGTGCACGGTTCTGAAAGTAGTTCTCTGCCAATGATTGAAAAATTTTAGAGTTGTTCATTAAACCATTTAGCACGTAATGGAGTGATAAAGATGGATTACGGAACTTTATTCTTCTTCTATAACTTTTTTTTAGAATAAAAAAAAAGAAAAAGAAAACGGACAAGAGAAAATATGCCTTAAGCTGCGTATAAGTGATCATGTAACAACTAGCAAGCCAGTGTATACTCGAAGTTTGTTCTTTTTTTCGTCGATGGTTCCTTGGATGGGGAAGTCGCAATAGCGTAAGAAATCTGCCCACGTCTGGTTCAGTTTAGTAAAGTCAGCATAGTCTGCTCATCAGAAAACTCAAAGTACATATTCTCTTTACCATCTAAGAGGGTGATAGCTCGGGGTGTGGGAGGGAGGTTTGGGATGATATTGTTATCTAAAATTCGGAATGTCTCCAGTCGAGCAAAGGGGTCAGCCACTCTTAAATTCATGTGCCAAGCGAAATTGTTTTGTTCACTTGGTCAAGCATCAGTAAAACGTCCACATTGCCTCAAGAAACGAAATATATACGTTCGAAGGAAGAGATTAGTAACAGTGTCTATGATATTACCCATTCTCGCGTCGAGAGCACACATTCTGGTGTCAATATTATCGAGTCTCTCAATGACATTCTCCATTGCGGTCATAAGGTTGAGCGTTGGAATATTCGGAGTTTTGGAAAGCTCGGCCCCCATAAGCCTATTAAGCCCTAAACCTTGCTGTAGATGCTTGAATTAGGTAGTTCAGCTTCAGCCATTCTTGTAAAGAGGAGTGGTGGAGAAAGAACTGTGATGGTGTTCGAGGGCAGTGTACAGGAGACGGTTCAGGATAGATGGCAGTATAGAACAGACAGTCCAAGATATACTATAGTATTACACAAGAGACAGTCAAGTATAGGCGTAGAGGAGTAGTGGAGAAAGAACTGTGATGGCGTTCAGAGAGCAGTGTACTGGATCGTGAAGCATCTTTTTTTTTTTTTATATATATCACATGACCCCGCTTGCAGCTGTTCGCCATGGCAGGGCAACGTGAAGGAGTCCGATGTTGATGACCTGGTAATATACGGTTGGAGGATCGGTGCAACCAGACTAGGGAAACGGCTCTTATGCTAAGAATTAATCCCCCTCGAAAAAGTCATAGCCAGCCTTCCTATCTAAGTAATATAATAAGATTTTTTTTTTATATCACTACTCATATGCCGCTCTGTAGGGTATGACGAGATTAATTACAGAGGAAATAAATAGAGAAGCTAACATGTACAAAGATATTGCGCACAGCAAGGTATTGCGCATTTTCTGGATGTCACAACAAAAAATTCCTGTCAGTTTAAATAGCCCTCAAATAGGCTCGAAATTAAAGCCAGATCACGGCAGAAGATAGTGAATTATCCTCTGCATATTCATTAGGTCAAGTTTTAGCAGAGAGTAGTGACCTATTTGGTAGACACCAAAGCCAATGCTGGACACACTCTGAGCACTAGCTGCCACGTGCCAATGATCCTACCTGAGATCTTATTCATCTTGATGTATACTCTATTACCTATGCTGAAGAAGTATAGAATCATACAGTTCCTGCTAAACTTCTAGATGTCTCGCCGGTATGCTACTTTAGGATGTACTTAGCGGCTAGTTCAACAACGGAGTTTCCATATTTGATAGAAGTACCTTGTGGCTGGTGCAGAAGACCAGGCCTGGAGCATACTAGTATGTGCCTAGAGTTCATATCAATCAGATCCATTAGGTGAAGGTGCGAACGACTGGTAGTTGGGGGCACGACCCTTACCGCGCTTCAATAAATAGGCGCCATATAAAAACAGCCAGTTTTTCCGTAGTTGCACATGTTATCAGTTGTTCACAATGCAAGCGTCCCTAGCTTCTGAAACCGGTGGCTGATATACTACCTATAAGCATTGCAACACTTGAACTGCTGATTGGGGGGCCCATAATATATAGACACTTCATAGCCTGAGTACTACCCTGCCATGGCCACGTGCTACAAGCGGGTTTATGTGATTTAAAAAAAAAAAAAATTGCCTGAGTACTGGAGCGGCTAAGCACCTTGCTCAATATCTTTAGAGACCATGAATGCTCTCTTACTTTTGGATCTTCATTACATTCATTTTTTGTGTTTATTTTCATCGGTCTCTTGCAATACCGGGCGTTTAGTGCCATTTGCGATTTACTTCAATTGTACAGTGGAGCTTAGCTGTGGGGGGAAGGGTTGGGGTTTAAGTGTGATTTCTGGATCGTGATTTGTATGGACTTCTGTCGTTGGATATCCTGAGCTAGAGAACAATACTTCAGTGGACCCATGCTTGCTAGGGTATGTCAGTAATGTCGGTACCTGGGGAGCACGGTGGAGTAAGGTTAGTGTGGATGCAACCCTTTGCCGGTTAATCATGCACCGATACAATGTATGCAGTGATTTACAGCCAAGGGGGTTGGGCGGCTACTGCTGTCTTATGGAAATTTAAATCAAGACATAGACAGGCAAGTGAGGATTATTCTCGTTGGGCGAGCATGCTATTTTGCAGAGGTCGGATTAGGTCAAGGAAGGATGTGGGATGTAACTCCACACTACATACAAGTACTACGGTGGCTGCATGCAAGATTCCCGGCATCGGGCCACTAGGTCGTTAATGTTGCTGAGGGTAAATATCTTACCATTATCACTACTAGTATCTCCATACTTAGCCTCTGGTGTAAGAATCTTCAGTGATGACCGGTAAGTACAAGTAGAGAACTGGCAGAACAGATACGCAAGAGTGAAGAAAAAACAATAAAAGATACGTATCGTTTCACTTGTAAACAAACCATGCAAGATCAGGCTCATACAATAAACATAGACGACAAGAATATTATATCAGGAAGGTTCAACAATCCAAGCCTCTGTAGGCACACTAAGAGGTACATCAGCCTTAGCCCCAAGCTGGTGGTGCGGGGGGGGGGGGGGGGATACGGCAAAGCACATCTGGGGCGAATGCAGAACCTGGAGGAGGGCGGGAGGGACCCTCTGGAGGGGATGCTGGCGTGGACGGCGCCATGGGTGGGAAATATGGTTGCGGACGGCTTTAATCAATACTTCATTTGCTTACTAATACAGCCCTTTTCTTTTCTTTTTTTTTTTTTCGTTCTTTAATCCCCCTTCCTTCTTGGTATGAGACTACTTCCTTCTACTAGCTAGTAAAATACGGAACACCATCCTCGCCCTCTACTGTGCAGCATACCATGCCTCTTCACTTCGCTCCCTTGCCTCCTACTATACATTTCGTTGAACGATTTTGGTGTGCAGCAAAATATTATGCGCATGAGAACTATCAATATAACTTTGAAGATTTACGTGTACCTGCTGCTTTACATTCTATAAGTACTGCTTGCTATTATGAGCACTATATACGACTTCTTAATGCATACTCCAATGGATATACCTATGCAACTAAACAATTTCAGAAATATGTATATAAAAGTTATTAGCAAGTGGTGAATAAAGAACTACATATACTTTAGACTTGACTTTTAAGAAATTTTTTCTTGCTTACTAAGACATAGTCTTACCTAATTTGTACTAGTCGAATGTAACTCAGATCCACCAAAATTTGCTCTTCTTTAACTTTCAATAACTGTTTTACAAAAATTTGCAAAATTAAAAACACAACATAGATTGGTTCTTTGCTCAATTCTGTTCATATCTATATGCAGTCTGACATTTTTACGACTTTTGTTGTGTTCTTATCGAGTTTTGATATTTAGGATCATAATGTGTTGAGATAAAGGCGTCCGCAACCATATTCACTTGCTTGTTGGTTCAGGGTATTAATTTGGTTACATTATGTTATCTTTTATCTTTAACCTTAATCCCGCCATAGCCTACATGGCGGCATGCTTTTTTAAAATAAAGAAAAAAAAAAATCAGCCCCAAGCCATAACGCCACAATAAATATCTGTGAAGATAAACGATAAGCACAGTGATAACAGTAACCAATAAGAAACAAGTCCGTATGGGTGGCAACCGGCTTGCCGCCCCCCCAGTGGCGGATAACAGCTCAGATGTACGTACGCCTATTTTCCAACAAAGAGCTTGTATACTGTAATAAATAATATGATAGTTGGGGTGATTGAATAGAAAACCAGGATATTGCCACCAGACATATTTGTTACTTATGACGTTGTCACGAGCTTGAGTTTGCCATACATGCAATCATACTTAGCTAAACAAAGACATGTATGCAACTGAAGTCAGCCCTAGAGCAACAATGTTTTTTTTTTTTTTTTTTTTAATTTCACGTGACCCCGCTTGCGGCTGTTCACCATGGCAGGGCAGAGCAACAATGTGATGACAACTAAACATGACGACAATTCAGCCTATATCTTGCACCATCTTGTGTATTTTGCACCATCGCAATATGTACGAGGGAATGTTGAGTGCTGCGAGTACGGAGTGCGAGAAGTGCGAGAACGATTGATTGAATGATTAAGTACACAACAGAATTGTTATATCCACCTATTTCAAAAACAAAGAAAAACAAAAAATCCAACAACCGAAGCAAAGAACCCATTCTTCCCACGAGATAACTAGTCAACCATGCTAGTCGCTAGTTGCTTCGATTCATCAAACACGACATTAGTCGCATTGAATACCCTTTTACTTACTGGATCCCATACTCGCCACCACTTAGTGTTATTGTGGTTGTATCCAATGAATATACAACGTTTGGATTTGAACTGTTGTTTACCACCTCGTTTCCGCTTCGATTCTGGTATAGATGCATAGGCCGTGCAACCAAATACTCGTAGGTGTTGTAGGTCTGGTTTCTGGGCATACCATGCTTCGTACGGTGTTTGCATTTCCAGTGCTCTTGTAGGACTTCGATTCAGAATATAGACTGCGGTGGCCGCTGCCTCCGCCCAGAATTCGCTCTCTAGCTTTGCCCCACACAGCATACATCGAACCATTTCCTCAATTGTACGGATTTTGCGTGAACTGACACCCCTCTGATGGTCGATGAATGACGCAGAGGGTTCAAATATGATTCCGCTTTGTTGTAGGATGTTCGTGAAGCTTTTATCGTCATAATCTCCAATTCCATTATCACACCGGAATCTCTTAATCTTCCTCCCATGCTGGTTCTCTACCATCGTCGTGAATTGCTGAAATGCATCACACATCTCCCTGCCAGCCTTCGACTTTAATGTATATAACCAGCACATACGGGTCAAATCATCAATATATATGATGAAGTAACGAGATCCACCAAGGGACATGGGAAAAGGACCGGCGAAAGCTGAGTGAACAATTTCCAGCGGTTCCGTAGCACGAGTGGAGGGAGTTCGATTGATATTAACCTGCTGCTTGCCTTGAAGACATGGGCCACATGCAGGTTTGTTGGCCGTGTCCACACAGGCAGCTAACACTGATATGCCTGTTGCTTGGCCATTAGCTAAGGTTTCAACTGAGGTGGTGTTGAGGTGCCCGAGCCTCCGATGCCATAGATCGAGTGTACCGGCTATAGCGGTATAGGTCTTGCTAGACTTCAAGAAACTGGCTTCCGATTTCGAGAGATAGGTGAGATGCAATCGATATAGGCTGTCCTGGCTATTGGACTCGAGAAGCAGCGTCCCATCTGAAGCCAGGATAGAGCACTTTCCACCACCGAACCTGACCCTGCAGCCAGCTTGGTCAGCTTTAGCTACAGAGAGGTAGTTACAGCCAAGTTTTGGGACGTAAAGGACATCAGAAAGGGCAATAATGGAACCCCCATGGCCTCTAGCATAGACAGTTCCAATAGCCGTGGCCAATAAAATGCGACCGTCCGCTAAAGGAACCAGACGAGGCTTGGATAAGGTTCGAACTGAGTGAAAGGCTGAGAGGGTACAGGCAATGTGGTCAGTGGCCCTTGATGCGATGCACCACAGCTTTCGAGAAAGTTGAGCCTGCGGGTGTGAACCGTGTGATGTTCGAGCAGCCATGGCTTCGCGGCTATGGGCGGCTGTATCACCCTCTGTCTTGTGAGGCTGTAGCGTGAGATCTTAATTTGCTCTGAACCGGTAGAAATAATTTGAGGATTGATCTGATCGGACAGGAAATGTAGCAGATTATATAAATAGTTCGGCTACGCTGGAGGGCAGCAAAGCAGCGTTCAATGATTAAAGCACATCATCTAGCGTTGAAAATAGGCGTGTAGCGGTATGGCATGTGTCATGGCGTGCGCCCTATTGCACCTGAGTTGGCCGCAAAGCGTTCCGACCCGTACGCCACTGGATACCATTGGCCAATATTGCATTGACCTATTCGATCTTGCCGAATGTTTCAAACCGCTTGATGGTTCAACATGGCAGGGACCCGAACCATTCAACGGTTGCAATGGTTGATTTGGAGCTTGAGCTGTGATTATGATGTACTTTCTTCTCGAATTCTGTTGCATGAATAGGGCCGTTTTTTGGACGCTAGATTAGAGTCTGAGCACGAGAACAGGCTTTCATAAGAATGAAGCAACTTTATTCCACCGCATTAGCTCTGCCGAACGATACCTCAATAAGGGTGTTCAAAATAACAGATTCTTAATGGCTATTGAACGTAATATTTTCATGTTAAAGTGTAGAATTTTGAACAGTCTTCTTCGGCAACTTGCCAGCCATCTGGCTCTTGGCACAAGTTGACCCCTCGCTTGTTCAAAAGTATTCGGACACCAGATGTTGCATACATACGAGCCATGCGCTTTGGGAGTAGCACTATATGCAACATTCATTCCCATGAAAGCAGAGAATTTGAATCAAGGTATGCATTGAATTAGGCGTACGTACACCCGAGTTGCCATCCGCTGTGAAAGAAAGCGCGCCTACTACTACTACCGTGCTGACGCTGGGCTCAGACGCCGCAGGTCACGAGGGGCATATGGTGATATAGGCAATGCTGGGTCACATACACACGGTGAGGTAAGCCAGCAGCGTGGAGATGCTTAGAAATGGTGATGTTGCACAAACTGGTATAAGAAGTTCTTTCTACCTTCTTCATCTTTCATCTTCATCTTCATCTTTCAGCCTTCCTATTCACTGTTTACTCATCTGTTCATACTCGTTTTCCATTACCTTCAACCTTTCTACAGTTATGTCTTTCTGATATTGGTTTCCGCACTTGCTATACAGTCAAACAACTCTCGCTTATGCTCAGTAATCTTCTCCATTCAACTACCTGATACTGCCTTCACTTCCTCCCTGGCCCAGTGGCCTCCCAGCAGAGGACCCAGTGCGTAGAGTAGTGGAATTAAGTGCAGCGCGCCTCACGCCCATACCGCCACTGTGTGGCTTGTTGCATTCTTTTCTATTGGTGCTGTTATGATACTTTTCTTACCTCCACATAAGTTTTTATGGCTTGAAGGCAAACCTGCACGATGGTAGTCTGGTTCGAGACTGCTGCACTATCTTTGATTTCCGCTTATTTAAAACTTCATTATTTATACTAGTACACTACCTTCGACATTTCAGATTCTTGTTGCCTTATCATTATTCATGTATATAAAGTCAGAGTCTCTTGCAACTCTACATTCAGCCCTGCCATGGCGAACAGCTGCACGCGGGGTCACGTGACAAAAAAAAAAAAAAAAAATCTATATTCAATATGCGAAATTAGGTTGATACATAATTAACAACTTTCCTTCAGTATGTAAGTATACGTCCAAACGCTTAAAAACACTGCTGATGGCGAATTGAAGGTCCTCATGTCCACCATTACAGTCTTGTATTCTCTCTAACTTTCTTGGCCATCATTTTCAACTCAATGGGTGCCTTCCCCTAAGGGTTTATGTGAAATTCAAACCGCGGCTTTGAAATAAAACCGGGGTCCGTATCCCTGTTTTATTGTTTGGTAGAGTGTTTGAAACAATTTTTTGAAAGAGGGGTACCCCCCCCTCTTTCAAAATACTCACTTGAATAAACAATAAACAATAAACTACAAAAGCAGTTAGTTAGAGTACACTACTGCTGAAGTAGCATAGTTTATAATAACTATACCATATAGAGGATATTTAGATTCACATTTGCATCATTTGCACTAGTCTTGCTTGCATATGTAATATCCAGTAATGCATTCTTATCCTCCAGCGGAAAATTTTTACTGAGAGTTCAGCCTCCTTCTCTTTCGCTTTTTAGATACATTGGTACTTGACTGCTGTTTCTTAAGACCTAGTCCTCTCTCTTGGAGCTTGAGAGCTCATGCTGTCTTTTGTAGCGGATTGACAGCTTGTTCACTGGCTTACTTACTAGTAAAATATGTGTTCGGACATAGGGCATAATGTGCATTAGTACCCCTGTCCGAATACATATTTTATTGGCTAGTATAATTTCTGCATTTAAGGTGTAAATATCTGCATAACAAAAAGTTTTCTAGATTTATTATTTTCAAGTGCTTAGAGAAACTACCCCCTGCTTGCGGTGGAAATGTACCCTGATAAAATTTGGTTTGAATTTCACATAATCCTTAGGGGACGGCACCCAATCCCCCGAAACTTTAGGGTGGCATGCGAGTAATGATATATATTAAAAAAAAAAAAAAAAAAAAAAAAAAAAGTATGATAACCTATCCCTCTAGCAGGAGCCGCATGACCATTCCTCAGTACATAATAGACAGTACATACCGCACCACCTCCAAAAGTGCAGTGTCCGTATACTTTTGAACCAGCGAGTATCCGTCCATCTTTATCTCTATTCTCGTATCATACCCACTTTATTGTGATTGTCAACCAAATTTCAACACGGGGGGTTCAGAGTTCAGTCACATTCATCTGATTTATATTTCCATGAGGGATACAGAGCTTCTTGATAAAATCTACTTTGAATACCCTTAATGGGGCGCATGGCCAATTAATAGAGGGATTATGCTTGCACCAGGGATGGTTTGCAGAGATAATCAAGGACGGCTGCGCCACACGCTAGAGAATCCTATGGTCTGGATTTCCAGGGCTGGATCCCTGGAAACCACCGCTTTTTGTGCCCCATCTATCTTCACCAGTGTTTACTCAATTTTCATTCTGAGAGTTGAGATCGATTCAGTGAACTGATTCACATAGTAAACCAAAAATCAGGGAGTGCCTGACGATGTTGAATTGTGATACATGTAGTTCAAAGGTGCTCCATTTTCATGGGAGCAAATGCCAACACTACGGCCTATACTGCCTACACCAAGTTACCAGTCCTGTAGTAGTAGTCATAGCACACCCGCAGTTATGATCTAGTAAGCTTTGGATTGAGTTGCCAGATTAGTAGGTTGGAGGCTGGGCACGAAGCGGAGAAAAGCTGGAGTATCCCTGATACAGCAAAAACTCAATTGCAATTCTTGCTATTCCCAGGGTTGTGCCACATGTTAAGGGCTTTATCCCTGATAAATCCCTGGTACCAGCAAAATCCCTCTAATTCATAAATATGATATACAAGGCTAGTGGTATTTTTGTCTCTTTGGTACTTAACCTCGCCATAGCCCGTAGGGCGGCATACATGCATAGCTCAGCAGTTAAGGTAGCCCTTGGGGAAGAGGGTTGTCTACAATCGTTTCAAAAGATGACTGAATGCTCCGGTCATGAGACTAGCTCCGGTCCCATATGAAGAAATTCTAGTGAAACTAGCGCAACCTGTTTTCATTTTTGCTTCCTTTTTTTTTAATGGTCAGCCAACGGGGTTTTATAAGCTGTGCCCTTCGGCATGATATGATGAGGATGGCAAGTCTTTGGGCAGATGTGACTGCCCTTCATCGATACACGTCTGGACCTTTGAATCTGATTAATCTATTTATGAGTTTGGCTTGCTATGGTTCTCCCTTTTTTTCCTTCCCTCGCGAGAAATTCGAGTACGTATTTGCCCCATATGATTGCTGTAAGAAACAACGAGCCCAGGCACTCAACTTCCTCTGCACTAATACCTAGACCAAGTAAGTATCTGCTCTCATGTCCCTGCTTCTACTAACCCAATCCACTTTCAACTGCCTGTGCATCACTCCTTCATCTCAATATCACCGTTAGCAACACTGGCTGCGTCCACAAGTCTGGGAAGCATGCCTTAATAGAGTGTTGATTGAATCATACATTCAGTTTGCAGATAGCATTGTAAATTATTAATGTTTTCAACAGGTATTAAGGCTCTGTAATTGAGCAACACATTCTTGTGCAAGTTCCTCGCCTACTAGTGGACAGAAGGTTTCTTTGCCGAGGCCGTTGAAATGAATTCCAATATCGCAACAGCCCTCAGGGTGGCATGGGATTAATGATATTAAAAAAAAAAAAAAAAAAAAAAAAAAAAAAAAAAAAAAAAAGAAATGAATTCGAAGGATGTTTCCTTTCACCGCTTAATTGTGAGACTGTGTTGGTAGCGACAGTTGTGCGCCAACGTCCATCAGTACGACTAAAAGAGGATGCTGCAGCTCCTGGAAGATCGCGAGGCCGCCTTGGTCCTTTTTTTTTTTTTTTTTAATTTCACATAACCCCGTGTGCAGCTGTTCGCCATGGCAGGGCGCCTTGGTGCATGAACACAGGGTTTAGTGTCTTGGTATTTTTAACCTGAACAGAACTCAAACCGTGCGTTGGCCCGAAATATGTGGGAAGGAGGAGATCCCATGAGAGTTGCTGTAGAATAATTGGAGAACTACAAATTGTCGTAAAAAGCTCGTGTAACAGCCTTGGGATGGCGGAAAAACAATGCTCAAGTAGTAGAAGTTAAATGCTGTAAGTTCGTAGATACTAAATCAAAAGCCTCTTCGGCTTTCCGGGGTCCTTTATAGGCGGCTGCTGCCCGAGTCGCCCTAACCATATGCTTCCACTCTATATCGCTTGTAACCGTCCGGAGTCAGAAGAGAGCCGAGAAGGACCATCACATTGAAAGGGCATAGATCATATGAAATCAGTAGTTGAAGGTACTACATTCCCGAATAAATAGTCCCACACGAGTATAATCAGATGACAGTAAACCTCTTCTTTCAACCTACTTACTCATACACCATTCGAGAGACTGATGAAGTAACGTACGAATACACATAATCCAGGCTTTCGTCTATCCAACAGGTGCCGTAAGTATTTAAGCGACTGCATCGGCGATTATCGGGTCTGTAGATGGCGTCTAACTTTCCGACCTTGGTCCACTCCAATTACTAACGAGCGATGGTTATTGAAGATTAACATAGGTAGCTTACCTCCTCTGGAAGAAATCGTTGCACCAAATGGTAGGTCAGCAAAGTTGCATGCTATGCAAGAAATTCATTGAAGATGTTGATTTTTATTTATTTATTTTTTTTCTTTGTTAATATCATTAATCGCGTGCCGATTGAAGATGTTGAACCCGGGCAGATGAACCAGCTGTTCATGGGCTATTTTCCAGGGCTTGGGCTGTGTGCTGACGGTAAAGCAATGTCATCTCTTCAACTTTCCCGATACCTGCAGAGTTCGGTTAGCAAAGTAAATTCTTCAAATACTTCTCTTATCCTTCTCGATCCTCCAATATCGGGGTAACAATAAGAGTCCCACCAGTGCCTTTCCAGGACTGCGAAGCTGAGGCAATAAAAGACTTTTATGATTTAGGATCGATCTAAATTGCGTGTAGGTCTGGCAATAGAGAGTTACATCGCTCTGCTTATTTTTCAACCTGCAAGCAATAGGTCTCCCTTCCAACTGGTGTACCTGTAAGCAACCCACATATCCCCTCACTTTACAGGTGCTTTAATGATTGAGTTTCAGTGCCTATGTTAGGCGGCTACCATCCTGACACGACCGTGGCAAACATGTGCTCAACGTTTGATGATATAAACTTGTTTTTTACCACATAGTAGCTTGGTTCATGAAAGTTGCACATTCTGTATATGAAACAACCATTCTCAACCAATCACGATAATGGCCTCCCAAACATGGTCATGTGATCGCAACTTGAAAAGGTATTAAGTGGTTTTGCTGGTCTCGAGTTCTCGACAAAGAAACGGTTCGGCATCTTGCTCTAGACGTAAAAACAACTCGACGCGTCCTAATTCGTGCCTAAAAATACGACCCGAGGGATTGGATGGAGCGGCAGGCGTAAAAATCATCATTGCGTTGTTGGATAATATAGAAAAACGTCCAAGCAAAAGTTCTAGACAGGCTCTTCGTCCAACAACCAAAGACACCGCTTCAAATCTCTAAAGAGTGGCTCTCTAAGAAGTGGCTCTCAAAAGCGATTAACGGAAGATGCTTGTTCCCAGGTATGGTATCCCTATTTCTCAAGGCAACCAGTTCCATAATAGGGCTGGAAATACGGATATATTAGCGAATTCTATGGCACATATATTGATTGGAGGTCCAGAGTCTGCAGTGCTTATTAGCAGAGGTCTGATGTTACAGTACCTTCAAACCAGTGCCACTCGCCGTTTCGTTATTTTCTCGCTTATTCGAGCAATTTCGTACTCGAGGCCTGAATATATGCCCTTTTTGAAATAAGATCTTACCTCCAGCAGTGTTGTTCGTTTTCGAGAAGTCGGTCTTAACTCTTCTTCATCCAGAACAGCTACCGGAGCCTTGAGGGTGTGCAACTTCCTAGCAAACTCAGTAGACACATGGTTGGTATTTTCGACAGCTCCCCACTACTATAAGCCAGCGGCAGCTTACGTTTAATCAGTATACAATTTTACCACAATGTAAGGCCAAAAAGTAACCTACACTTTCCTAGGGCATGAATGAATGCCGCAGCCAGAGGGGCAGGATGTTGTCACTATTAAATAGCTCCGTAACCTCACAAATCTCCGAGAGGGTAACGGCTCTCAGAGGCCCTGCGAGAGGTGAACGGGAACTCGATATCTTCTTTGCCTGTCTCGTCTACAGGGACTTGTCCAAGCCTCATGACTGAAAAAATGTCTAGAATCTTACCACAAACCTTCTCCCCTGCATTCTGAGTTGACGCGAAACCTTCTCCCCATAGCAATGGCCAGAGCGGAGCCATAATACTCGGCTTTCCAAGTCTCATGGGGTTTTCGCATCAGTAGACGGTAGCTGCCCTCTAGGAACCTCTTGGGCTATAGTTGCGGTTGGGGCAAGCGTTTCAATACTCCACGCCAGTCGTGAGCTGTCAACTTGTCTTTTATTAGTCTCTTGTGTTCGGGATCTTTGCGGCCTTCGGTCGAGGCTCCTCCGCTGTATCCATAAACATAGCTCGTCTGGTTAACACATAGCGGGAAAGAAGGGTGAGGGTGTCAAGA
The DNA here is from genome assembly GCA_015179045.1 of Kalaharituber pfeilii. Lineage (NCBI taxonomy): Eukaryota > Fungi > Ascomycota > Pezizomycetes > Pezizales > Pezizaceae > Kalaharituber > Kalaharituber pfeilii. Next base: position 250,230 of record WHUZ01000027.1, read on the forward strand.
CGGGATGGATTTTCCTTAGTTCTTGAGTTTTAGCAAACATGGATGGGAATGATGCTTGTTAATTGATAACGAGCAGCAATGCAATATGGGGTAAAGGATATAGAGACTCACGAAGCTATGACTAAGCAGAAGGCTTAAGCAGTATGCATCAATGGCATTGTTGGCGCGAGAACTATCGAATTGTGACCTCATAATGGACTATGACTAATTGCATCCCGGCCTCTGTACCTGCATTCGTGAGACAGATATCATAACCTGCATGCAGCACTTCACATCCATCCCTCCATGGTGACACATCACTCTGCCGCTTCTTATTGGTCAATTAAGCGACTGGCGTGATGGGAACTCTGGCTTAATGTGAGGAATATCATACGACAATTGTGGAGGTATCAGAGACTGCGTGCCAGTTGGATTTATCAATGTTTTCTGATTGGCTAGCCTATGTTTTTCTGATTGCTAATGAGAAGCGATTGTATTACCATCACATGATGAGCCAACAAGTGGGCATATTGTGGATGAAAGCGCGGGCAAGAAAGACGGCGGCAGTATATGCCCCATTGGCATATTGCGAACGATCGGAGCACAATGCTTACTACATGAATATGGGCACAAGCAGATATTAATCAAATGCTGGGTCAATACGGCGACAGTAGTTACCGCGCAACGAGGCTTCTCTACGAGGTGTGCAAGTAATATGTACAAAACAGGAGTACAGTACGGTACTTGTGTTTATTTATGACATACGGCAATGTTGGCAACGAGAGGCTTGGCTGATAAGCTTTGACAGGCGCGATCTGCGGTATGGTTAACTCTATAATCCTGGATTTGCAGGAAAAGAGAAGTACTAGAGTACAACACATGGAGTGGGAAGGGGAGGGGCTACATCAGTGAGAAAGGGAGCGACCCTGATGGACGAGGGAGATATCCGTCCAGAGGCGGCACGCACACTCAGCCGGCGCTCTCCCAGTGCCCCTCCCGGCACACTGAGAATGCTCCTCTGCTGCTGTACCACCGCGTGGCCCTGGTCGATCCCAGTCCTGCCGTGTGCTGCGCCAGCGATGCGTTACACAGGGACCACTGCATATGCATACTTATACAGCAGGCTCAATCGGCTCAATCGGGGATAAGCTGTGCGCAATTTGCTTTTTGTGCGAGTCTCCACTCACACCGGTTGGGGCCCGCAACTTCGAGCAGTGGGGGATACTCTGCATGCCCACGGTCACTCGCAATGGGTGTGACCCTGGATGGCGCCCTGCCCATGTATGATAGGCAAGCCGCTGGTGGAGGTGGCTTTGTTTGCTGCCACCCCCGGCTTATTCCCCTTCTGGGTGCAGTACAGTACCCAACTCAGCAGCGATTAATCACCGCCCGCACACCACGGTGTCCAGTACTTCTTCTCCTTCCGCCAGTCCTCTCTCCCTTCTCAATCCTCGAGCAGGTCTTAGCACAAGCAGCGCACTCTTCTCATTTTCTTGCCCCCCGGCCATTCTGCGGGCTCATACGCGAGAAACCTTGCTTTTACGATTCTATTGTGATGGCCGACGGCTCCGGAAATGCGCACCTTTCTTCACAGGCTGCCCCTGTGAGCAATGTCCTGTACGAGCTGGAGAATAATGCCGTATGTTGGAGTTCTCCTTGTTGTGGTTGCATTTCGTGTGCTTTGTTCCACTTCCTAATTTGTTACCATTTCCGGGAATCGTCCCCGCGCTTGATCTTCAGGATCTTCTTGCCCTGCATCCATGACATCTACGACTTCAGAGTTTTGGCTTCTGCATTTGCGCGAAAACTTGCATTGTCGACACTGACATCTTCTCTCTGTAACGAGACAGGCGAGACCTCCGATACCTGCAAAAGAACCCGTGCTCGAAACCAATGTCCGGGAACTTGATTCTGCTCCTACCCCGCGCAATCCGACAAGTTATGGGGCTGAGGAGCAAGTTTATCCCAGATATCCATCCTCTTACCCAGGGACAAACGCGCCCCAAGCACCCTCTGTTGCCCCTTCCTCCCCTCAATCCGCGCATCCTTCCATGGGATTCAATCATACTCCCATCAGCCCATCCACCAACGCCCCCCCGCAACAGGCTCCAAATGGTCAGCAGATGAGCTCAACGCAAGATCACTGGCACCAGAATCACCAGAAGTATGGTAGCGTGGACTACAACAACCGGGGAACTACCCCTACTCCGCAGTACAACGCTCCTATAGCGGGTTACTACAGCCCTGTTCAGTATGACCCAAATCAGTCGTATATCCACTCAGCAGGACCGTTACCGACCTCTGCCGCCCCAAAGCCGGAGTATTCGTACTATTCGGGACAGCCACAGCCGCCTCAACCCGGGCAGAGTGTGGTTGCAGGCGCCCCGGCATCAGCGGCGGGACAAGTAACAGTAGCGGCTGGGGGAGAGTCAGGAGAGAAGAGCGCGAAGAAGCGGATTTGTGGATTCTCAGTAACAATGTTCTCCCTGATTTGTATTATTTTGTTCCTGATAGTTGCGGGTGCAATTCTCGGGGGCGTCCTAGGGGGAGTCGTATTCAAAGGCGACGGAGAGTAAGTTCCCCCTCCCGCCCTCTTTCCTCGGTAGCAGCATCATACTCACTGCTTTCACAGTAGCGAACCACAGACCTCTTCCAGTATATACCTCCCTGCTCCAACCAGTAGCCCTCCTATCACGACAGATCCCCCTACCACTATTGTGGAAACAATCAGCCCCTCAACCACCACTACTAGTACTACTACCTACACCCCATTTCCCCTCCCCACCGGCACCTGGACTCTTGACGGCGACCTCAAAAGAACCATCGGTCGGTGCATCAGCAACCCCGCAGGTACATACCGCGAGGTCTGGTACTGCAACGAAACCAGTTCCATGATCGTTCAAATCGAGGACTGGGGGACTTCGAAAGATCTCTTGTACGTCCTCAACATTGACTCACCCGTTCGCGCGCGCGGTATTATAGGGAGTCCTCCGACCGGAAACTTAACAGCAGGCGATGTATTTTGGGGGTTCAATGTGCCTTATGAGAGGCCTGCGGTGCATACAACGGGGGAGTGTCAGGTGGATATATCACTAACTGTTTTCTTGGGCGAAAGGAAGAGTTCATATTTGTGGGTCGATGAAGTGTATTCGCCGAAAGGATGTCCGTTGCCGGGTGGAGCTACGTCGGATTCAAGAATCACGTGCACATGTATATATATAGGGATCTGAGTGATGGGGGATCATGTTGGCGAGAGGGAGCATACAAGGTATGTCGTGAAAATAGTGCTCATAATCTTCGTATTGGGGCTTGTCCATTTCTTTGATTCTTTTTTGGCCGGATGATCTTTTGCCGTTATGTACAGGATGAAACTACATTTTTCTTTTCTGCAGTTTGTTTTGTTTTGGTGAACTTTCATTGTAATTTTATACCCAAAGCGGGCCCGTACGGTGGGAGGACGTCTTGGGGAAAGTTGGAGCAATGTATCTATATATAGTTTTTGGGAGACAGAGGAAGTGAGGTTTGACCAGACAAGTGCTGTATCTTGATGATATGTTCCTGCGTACTTTTTACGAGTTGTATGCATCCATTTGAGTACTTTTTATGAAAACAGGAATAGCATCTGAGTTTGGTACCATTACCCTGGAGTTTTGTTGCCAAAAATAGCATACTCTGTGATTGGAAGAAACGATTCGATCTCGGAGAATCACATGCTGAAGACGCTAGATATGTTACCTTACCTTACTGTACTCCACTTGAAGATAATTCGATAGCTGAATTATATGTACATGAAGTAGACGAGCAAATACTAGAATTGTGATAGGGCATATGGTAGGTAATAACTCTGTTTTATCTGATATAACTCCGGGATTGGAAAATAAAAATGACAAAGGTTGCAATTGAGGTAAATCTTACCTTTGGACTTGATGGGAATTTTGACCTGGGAGTTTTTGTGTAGCGGAGAGAGCGGGGAGGGAGGGAACGAAAAATCTCCACGGGAGCAAAGCGCGCGGTGAATTCTTAAGATAAGGATAATCTCTGAGCGCCACTCCGCGCCTGGAAGGTGTGTCAAATAGACTCTCAAGTATTACTCCTTTTTTTGTTGGTCCCACTGCCTTATCCATCAAATGGCTTTACCAGTCAATATCGGTCAGGGTAATGTTTGATAAATATCTTTTTAATGAAACGGGGTATAATACAAACAGCAATTGAATGAACATTAACGATGGTAGGTTCTACATTGTCGTCGACACCATAATGGTTCTTGTTACTCTTTCCTGATCCCAGGACGGTATTGGGAGATGGTGATTTGGAATAAGATACGCCACCGCCCTCCTATGCCACCCCCCACCACACCTTCAAAACTCCTCACTAAATCTCGAACTCCCCGGCCTGACCACCGGCGGGCCTCTCATTCCCGATATAGGCCTCCGCACCTCGGGAGCCCTCCCCGTCGGACTCGCCTGCCCCAACTCATACATCGCCCCCCTTCCACCCGGTGCCGCCTGCGCCGCAGACTTCGCGCCTTCCACCCCACCTGTAAACCCGGCCTGTTCCCCTCCATTCAACTCCTGCGGCGACTGTGGCTGCGGAGTATCCGAATAGGGTCCTCCATAGTTCACGGGCTCGTAGCTACCGTACGAAACCGGCCCCGATCCCTCTAGTTCCTCGGGGCCCCGCGCTAGCTCCTTGTCTCCGCTTCGAAGTAGCATGTGCCTAGGTTTGCTTCCAAACAGCGTCAGGCCCTGTATCTTGTGACTCCTCCACTGCCGGTGTATACAACACAGTATCAACAGCAACGCTATCGCTAGCGCTCCTACGACTCCACCAATGATGGCAGCTTTGTTTATCTGGCTCGTTCCACTGCTTTCTTCTGAGTCTGTGGCTGTTGGAGGCGCTGTCTCGTTTCCCGTTCCCCTCTTATCCTCAAAAAGCGCTTTCAGCGCGTTATCATCCCACCCCTTCGCTGGCGCCTTCATGGTTGCATTCCCCTCCCCTCCACCTCCAATGACAATACTGATCTCTGGCCGCACTGCATACTTCTCCTTCCTTGCCGGGTTAAACTGGGAATCCCACGTTCCACGCGTTAAATCATATACACTCCACAAAGGTGTGCATTCCTCCGCCGTCCAGTCTGTCGACTTGAACATAGCCGTCCTGGGCCCTATCACCATCATGAAGTTATCGTTCAGTAGCTGACAGCTCGCACCAATGGTCGGTTGAATGCCCGAGTACGCTCTAATCCACGTAAACGACGGCAAAGACAGGACCCACAGCTCATCTAACCCCCCAGCATTGCGGTCTGCACCTCCTCCTCCATAAATGTAAATATTGTACGATGAGTTATCTTTTGCCGGGACCATGATTGAGCATCCCCATGCTCGACCCTCAGGTACTCCGTTTTCCGTCGGTCCCGTAGCAGACTGTTGATACCACTTTGCATTTGCAATGTCGTAGACGAAGACGACAGCCATTTGATTCATCAGCTGGCTTGATCGGAACTTGTCCCCCACCGTAGCTCGTACACCGCCAAATTTAACGAGAATACCCTTCTCGCCTATCCCTGAGATATATTCCAGATGCCCGCCTATCGTCTGGTCGAACGGAACAGATTCGTTTTTCCACTTTGGTGGCGCAGAAGGATTCTCCAGGTCCCATTCCAATCGCAGAAAGCCAGGCACAACAAGATATTCATCTGTGCCTATTGCCCTATTTGACGCCGCAGACTGATACCCACCAAGGTAAAACCCCAAACCAAGCTCCGGGATACTGATGCTTGTTCCTGATTCAGACCAAATTACGGTATCGCTCCCCAAGGCAGGTTCGACTATCTCCCACTTGTTCGTGCCGACATCGTACGATATTATGTCTCCAGAACGATTCGCATCAGGTTCCACGAATGTCGACGAGCTTGTGTTGACCATGGGAAAGAGTCCGCCGTACGTATAGAATTTCTGATTCGTGCTGCTAGTAAAGTTACTGTGTGGCGGCATAAAGATCTCGCCAGTTACTACGTTCGGCACATGTGCAGGCTTGGGAATGACTGTTAGGGTATAGTTCTCCCACCACATTTTCTGTGTTAGATCTAGTGTAAAGAGCCTTGTGTCTAAATTTCGTACATGAAGGCCATAAGTATTTGTGTAAGAGAGTTGAACAGCTAATGTAACATACTAATCTCTTGAATTACTTTCTTCCCCTCGCCTTTGGGAGAAAGCCAGACAGTTCCGCTGTCAATGTAGAGTTTCCCGTCAACGATAGCAGCTAAAGGTATATTAGCACATGATCATCCTTTATCCCCAATCTCAATATTTCATTCCTTCACCAGTTACCAGGCGCCTTTTTTTTTTTTTCAACTTAATGAGTGGAACCTCATGTCTACCACAAGCCGCAGGTTTACTCACTTCTCGGCCACTCCATCCTGCAGAAATCATAGTCCCAGCCCAATTCTTCGTTGACCCCAATGACATTCCCTGCCTTGTCATTCCAATACAACGGCTCCTTCTTCTGCCTTGGCTGCAAGCCCGCGCCCCGCCAAATTCCACCACTCCTCTCCTCCGACTCGCCACTTGTCCGTGATATTAGCGGCGTACCAACACTCAGTACAAATGGTGTGAAGAGTGCGCATATTGTGTAGATCACCGATACTATCGTCTCGCATTTTGCAAGCATGGTGGAGTTCGTTTGGGGGATGTAACCGTATATGTAGCGAAGTTGTATGTGCTGTTTTGTTGCCAAACCTGCTTTCAGAGTGTGTATATTTCTTGTTTTTGCGCTTCGAGTTTGTGACGTATTAATTGGTTCCCGAAACTGCACAACGCCAATTGGATTGCAACCAGATCAACTAAATGCTGAAGAATGGATCAAATGTCCTAACGAGTGATGTCCGGGTTTGTGAATGAAAGGGAATTCGCAACAGGAGAGTAGGCAAGTTCCAGGCTTTTTGCAATGTGGTGTCTGGAACTTGGGCCAACTGCTCGCAGACGACAAACCCAAATTTTTATCAATTTGTAGAATGAGCTGTTCGGTAATGCTATACTACCGATATGAGATCAGGAATGGTGGTACACTTCCGAGACCGGAGAATTATTCAAATTTGCTTACCGTCGCGTACATGTAGCGACCTGCAACCCCCCGTTGTTTATAATCACGTTTGAACTGCTAAAACTGAGCAACACTAGTCTTTAATCAATTGACCATCAATCGGTGACTTGATAAACAGAAAAAAAAGGCATACAGACAAGGAAAAAGAAAGAAAAAAGGAAAAGGAATGCAAAAGGAATGGAATGAATCAATTGAACGCATGCAGTTACAGTTGTTTATCTTGATTGGACCAAGCCATGGGCCTTTACCTTAGCTCTCGTAAGGTCCGGTGACTATCCGTAAGCCCACATATTTTCAGACAGAAGCAACAGGGATCGCAAGTGGTTACCTACGGTATGATATATTAAGTATATTTAAACCAACTCCTGCGCCGCACCTACTTTCCCATCCAGACGTACTTGAAGAATGCAGCCCTGTCGAGCGCGACAAGTCCTGGCGGTGTTATCTGATCTATGCGACTTTGAAAGGAAATAAAAGAAAAAAGTAGCCAACCTAGAATAGAGCTGTCTCATCTTATTATTCCAAAGTAATGGTATTCGTTGAAAGTCGTCTTCACTTATGCACGTGTTGTCAACACCTTATTTTCATGGTCAATCAACATGGCTAATGCACAGTATTCTATTTTTGTTCCAAATCTCTGAAACCCTCTTATTGCTGATCTTATCACCAACAGCTGGACTAAGGAATTTTTTCGTTTACGCCCATTTACCAACATACCGAGATGAAGGAACAATACTTACGTAGAAATAGGTGTTCCAGACCATTCATCAAATAAAAAAATATGACCATTTGTCCGGGTAAGTGGCCAAGGACCCGGTCAATAGGCCATATGAGCGATCCACTGAACAAACGACTGCTGGCTGAGAAAGTGGTCATTTGCTCGGGCTATTCACCATTTGCTTTAACAGAGTTATTCGCAAATCGAGCGCTGCGCTTAGTTCGTATCAAAACTGTGAATTGACGGCAGTTAGATGGTAGCGAATTGCTGGCAGATTTCTACCGGAAAGCCTCCATGACCAGTATATGAGTAGAAAGTCGCAATTGCAGCGCATAAATATGCTGTTCCAATTCCAGAATGCGAAGAAAATATCATGCGGATCAATTTAGTGGAGATATGCTCAATGGACCGGGCCGTTCGTTTCAGACGCAAATGACCATTGGTAACGAATGGCGAACGGCAAAGAACGTATATTAAAAAGACAATCATATTGTGCTTTAGGGGGATTGCGAGTGGCGTTATGGTAATACATAACCAGTTATCTGATGTAACTTGGGTCGCATTGAGTCTGGAAGAGAAGGGAAAAGAAAAACGCTGAGGTATGTAGCTTAAATTTGGGGTTGGAGGGAATTCAGGCTCGGATTTTTGGTAGGTCGGGGCGGGGAGGAGGGGAGGCGGAAATCATTATTTATCCGGACTGATCTGTTCCGGAGCGGACTAGATTCCCGATAGGACCAGAACACACGGGAACAAAGACGTAATTTATTGATATAGTATCTGAGCACCGTCCCATGCCTGGGGATATAAAATAGATCATTAAATCCTACATTTTGTTTTGTCCCATTGCTTATCCATCAAATCAAATCAATGGCTTAATACCAATACTCTCAACTCATTGAATCCCTTGACCGAACGCTTTCCGCTGGTGCCGCCCCGTTTCCACGCAGACCCCACACCACCTGTATACTCGGCCTGTTCCCATCCGTACAACTCCTGCGGCGGGTGTGGCTGCGGAGTATACCAATAGTGCACTTCATACTCCGCGAGCTGGTACCCGCTCTAGCTATAGTCCCTCGGGGCCCTTGCGTCACCTCCGGTTGGACGTGGCATGAGTCTTCCAATGAATGTTAGACCCTGTGTCTTCCTACTCCACTGCCGGTAGCACCGTATCAACGGCAGCACTATTGCTGCCCTCCTGCAGCTCCACCAATGAGGGCAACTATGTTGCTTTTATTTGCTTGTTCTACTACATCCTCCTGAGTCCGTCGTTTTTTGAGGCGCCGTCGGATTTCCCGTCGAGTTTCCCATTCCCCGTGCTGAATCATACACGCTCCACAAAGATATACTGGCAAGAGTTGGGTCTATGAATATAGACTGCTTACATTGTGGAGCTTTACATTGGATGGATGAACGTTTACAGAAGTACTCAAGCAGTCTCATGCTAGTCTCGTCACCAAGGTCTCATGCCGAGTTAGACTTGAAGCTTCAACCAGCACAACAAACTATGAACTGAGACTGTAGTATTACAGAAACTCCATTACAAGCATACCCGGTATACGCCTATATTCGATATAAGACATTATCCATGAACCAGACTCTAGCACTGAAGTTACATGGAAGCCTTTTTCAGACCCCAAGGCCTTACAGGACATCTTTTCTGACCCACAGACCGTGAACAGCGAAAGAGATCTGGACTTGGAATACTAAAGGAAAGGTGAGAACATGGTCGATTATATCGCTATGATGCGCACCATGAATTTGTTGCTCACCGCGATTACAACCGTACCTGGGATCACCTGTATGCTAGAGTTCATGAAAAGGCACAGGAGCATTACCGTCGCACGCAAGGATACAAGAACGTTCCTCAGACTGCTGAGAAAATGCCTCCTCCGGAAAGATATTTGTATGTGACCAAAATCCAGAAATTGAACTTGCCAAAAACGGAAGTACAAAACAACATCGGATCACATGACTAAGCTACTGGATATCTCACAATAGGTGTCCTGCGTCCCCATCTCTACAATATTCTTAACTCTGTCTCGGGATATTTTATCATCGACCCTTGCGGTTAAAGCGGCGGCTTGGTCGCCCTGACTTCCCTTTTCCCGGGTTTGCTCCCTGCACTGCTCCTTGCCCTGTACCGTTCCTAGGGGTCACCATTCTATGTAAACTCAACGGTCTCAGAAGGAACTGCAGTATGGCACTATCATTTGCCTCATGCCATGGATAAATCTTCCCGGTCTTATAGCTGTATTGTGAAAGTGCCTTCAGAGTTGGAAAATTGCGCAGTTCGTAAAGTCTGTCTATGCGCAGTTGATGTATAAGGTCATAGATGTTAACATAAATTCCCTGAAGCAGCTGTGGAACTCGGGGTATCGCCCCCTTTGTTAGCAATTTGGCGATCTTCAATAGACCCAAGAATAATAGGGCTGTTTCATGCACATACCTCCTCAGCCTCTTCTACCGATGTCGGTTCTCCACGATCCATAATCAAACATAGCCGTTTCCACCCATGGAAGTTCTGGGGATTGCGACGGCGCCTCCGACGGCGGTTATAGCGACGATTTTGAGTACCAGTATTGGGCTCGTTAGAATCGTCTGCAGGGGCCCTGCCTGAGCCGCCAACTTTTCGCCTTATTTTCAATAGCCTATGCCGCATAAGCTGCCACATAAATTCCTTCCGAGTGGCAAGGTAGAAGGCATTGTATTCGTTGAAAAACTCATCTCCTTCCCAGTTCTCGGCCTCAGCTAGGCGGTCGTATTCATCAATTGGGTGTCCTCGGGGATTGTAATTAAAATTGGGATACTTGTGAAAGAAATCGTCTATAGGTGAGGGTATGTCCGGATCCTCTCTATTCTCCTCAAGTAGTACCTCAATAAACACAAATGCCTCACCAGAAGTCGCGGCTGGCGGCGCTTCTGTGTTTGGTGGAATTTCTGTGTTTGGTGGAGCTTCTGTGTTTGGTGGAGCTTCTGTGTTTGGTGGAGCTTCTGGGTTTTGTGGAGCTTCTGTGTTTGGTGGAGCTTCTGGGTTTGGTGGAGCTTCTGTGTTTGGTGGAGCTTCTGGGTTTGGTGGAGCTTCGGGTTGAGAACTATTGCCAGATGGGGATTTATCTCGGTCGAGTTGCAGTGCTTCTACAAAATGCTTTCTTATATTCCGATATTTCGGACCTCCAGCCTTCAACTTCCGGTGCGCCACAAATCGATTGAATTCTGCCTCGACATCCAGCGCTACATTGAGTGGAGACAAGGAGTGATAGTCAAAATCGGGGTATCGAGCAAAGAACAACGAAATATGATCTCCCTTTGACTTATTCTCCACTGAAAGTGCTCCCAAAAAACGCCTATAATGCCGTTTCTTGGTGAACACATTTGTCCATTTTCTCAGCTCGACAACCTTTTCGAACTGGCTAATTGGTGACTCGTTGGGATCATATTTAAGTGGGCGGTACTGTGCGAAAAAGGCCTCCATAATGAAAAGCAAAGAAAGAAGGAAAAAGTAAAAAAGCAAAGTAGTAAACAAATCTCTGTGGCAGATGTAGAAGAAATGTTTGACATCAACAAACAGAGCAAAAACTGAGGCAACTTGAAAGATCCACCTCCGCTCACTCTTAATATATTCTACTCGTCGCCCTGTGAAACTATTGGCTTGTCAAGGTTTCGCCATTCATTCAATGCATTTCTACTTTGGGCACCGGTTTGGCCATTGAATCATGCGTTGTCAGCTTAACGCACGCGTGGTATTGCTTTTAGCACATACAATTATGCTTGTCACCCTTGTTGTTGAAACAATACTACTCCAACCTGGGAGCAACACGCCAGTAAGGCCAACCTAGTCTGGCTGCAGGCTAGCCGCTTGCTTTTTGCTATAGGATGTAGGCAACATATCGCATTTGAGTTGCATTGTTATTCTTGTCAAAAAAGAAAAGCGATGCTCTTTACAAACTTTGGATGGATGAAAAGATATTTATGTAGGTACGTTTGTGAGCTTGCTAGATACGTATCCGCATGGAGAAGAGCTTTGATGAACCGTTCTTCATGCGTGGAACCACAATAGCTCCTCAATTGAGCGAGAAACATGACCTTCTGTGATCTTGCGACATGATGGACCCCTCAACAATAGCATTCGTCATGTCCAAGGAATAAAGCGAGTGAACCCATCATGTTATGCACGCAGAGATATCCCAAATTCATATAGCACCTTACTCAATGCAACAATGCGGACATGCAATGCACCTACAATCACCTAAGATATTATTCTCGCTCCCAGTAGAGTACACTGTATCTTTTGGCCACTTGCCGCATCAAGTGTTCGCATTCATAGTGCTTATCTAATCTAATAGCGATTGGTATAATTGGCAGGTGAATCAGCGCAAAGATACTCACGTGGTATTTCTCTTGCTATGTGATTGCCCATCTTTTGTAGTTTTCTAGGTCCCACAATCTACACCATAATAGCTTTCTGAGCCCTTTTGCTCTGCATCGAATTGCGTGCTTGATAATGTGTTGTTGATACTATAATTCACTCTGCTGGACAGCTCTCAATTGGTACTGCCCTCACGCGTACTCGACCATAGTCTGGTTGACTCGAGCTCGTCAGTCTTGAAATTAATCCGTGAGGACCTTGGCATTGCATGATTCCAACGGGTTTCTGGCAATCTCGAGCACAATCGACCCATATTGGACTTGACGGCGGCGGACATTCTTAGCAGACATTCAAAGGGAAAATATGAGTGAGACGAGTTCTGGCACATTCCTGCATCATTCACTGTGTGCCCTCTTTTTTCCTTCCTCACCCAACTGCATAATAATTCCCATATTCTTTCTCCGGGAACGACTGCGCGTTTGTACGAGCACATATTGCTCGTTCCACTACGCTCTCCGACAACAACTTTAAATCCACTGACGCCCCTACATAGCTACTCTGTAGAGTCCGGGCACGAGAACACCTGTGCTGCCCTGAGAGGCGGTACTAGTATGTATGGGAAATACCGCTTTCTTCAAACACTGTACCATCAAAACATGTAAACAAGAAAACAAGATGAAAAGTCCATTCTCCCTACTCAGAGCCACAAATTTGCCCACTGGGACATCGCGTCCCTGACATCCTGCTGATATGGACTGCCTAACCTCCTTATCGCGCCTTCCTCTGTCCGCCTCACCAACTGCCTTATCTTTATGACGAAAAGAAACCTGACTGCACAATACAATTGTTACCATGCCCCGCAGGCCATAGACCCTGATAGTCTGCAATCCAGAATAAACTCGTATCTCTTGCACATTGAACGACGACATACGACGCTCTTGTTCCCTGGCATGAGACCATGCTAGAGATTTATCTGAGTATCAGCACAGAAACAGATAATCAAAAGTGGTGAGCAAAGTATCTTTATTACTTGTAGCGTTTGGCGGTTGGACAGCGGCAGTCTCGAGATTGAGACTGCAGCAATCTTGGCACCAGCTCTTCTGAGTGTCGTATATGTTTGGAAGAATTCGGGGCCGTCCCCAACCAGACTAGGAAGAATTCATTCACCAGTACATGGAAGGCTAGAACTGAGTAGCCAAAGTAATTTATTGAAATCACATTTCGAATTTCTTTGCCTCCAAGCTCACCGTTGAACTTCACACCGAAGTTCTGCAAACTAATCCTTGTGATACATAGCAGTCCACTAAATCGTGCCGTCAAATCTGCAAAGCCCAGCCCCAAGCAACAATTGGTGCTTAAGGGATAACTTTCGACACGTGATATTCCACCGAAAAAGTACCATTGTCATTCTTGACGAACCTGCCACTGCCAACGAAAAAGTCGTTTTCAAGGCTCTTATACCTTACATCCCCAGTCTATTATATCACAAAGAGTGAGCAGCCATGACAATTGCAAAGAATGACGAGGGAAGGTTAATTTCGTTTATGGCACGATTCAGGTTGGGGAACTGGAAAGCACGAGCTTACCTGAAACTGCCCAAAGTTGACTGTAATCCTGACCGTCAGCCCAAGTTATCCGGCTTGGAAACGGATGAGATATTTGAACTGAATAACATAGAGAGTTAAGATAGGGTAATTTACTCACCCGCGTTGCCAAAGGGGACAGTGGATGCGTTTTCATGTCTTCTAAGACAAAGATTAATCTCTGGAGTAAGGTTGAGAATGCCAACATATTTGAATAAAATTTGCTATTTGAAGTCATCGTTATTAATCCTAGTATCAGAATATGCCCCCTCTTGTAGATGCAGATCCAGCCAAGGGGCGAAAAGGCGATGCAAAAGAGTTCGTTCTTACGGCATTATCATTTGTACTGGAATGTCCAATTCTGTCAAACTCTTGATTGTATTTATAAACATATTCAATGGTATAAACTTACGTGATCAACATCTTTACGTCAAGCCTAGACCTTCGATTGTCATTGTCAACGTTGATCCAGTCCTCACCCTCTATGACTGTCGATTCGAGCTTGGGACCAGAGAAGTTATGAACGGTAGTCACTCTACCACCAGTGACTCGAACATAATTAAGGTCAGACCCGCTGGAGGTTGTTCCTGTTCAATTGAATGAGAGAAGTGTTCTCAGTCTTGTGCTAGCATGTGACTCGTACCAATTTTGACGGGTGGGTCAATTTCGAACTGTGTATCCAAGCATTGTTAGCTATATCATGACAACAATTTATCATCTTTCTTTCGGTAATTTGTAACTAAGGGAATAAAGTGTCTCCACAGTGTAACTACGAGCGGGGTTAGGGCCCAGGGTGACGACTCAACCTGGTGCGAGATTGGATTGAAGAGCTCTGGAATCCCATTTACTTACTACAAAGACAAAAGCCTTCTCGAGTCTCGGAAAACCTTCGACGGCCATTGTGTATGACAGCGTAAGTACTTATGCGAAAGTTTGTTGAGTCTGGAACTGGAGTTTAAGAGGGGTGATAGAATGGTTTTTAATAATGACTGAAGGTGTGGGCAACGACGGCGCAAGATTCTTGTCTTAAATAGATTGTATAGGAAATTGCATTCCGCCCTATAACTGCGATTAGCTAAGATAACGAGAAAAAAAATATTCAAAAGAATAGCAGTCACTACGTACCTTCTGTTCTACTTCATTTAAAACTTCCTAGCTGTCGATCGAATATTCAAGATGGGTGTTTATCCTGTCAATACGGAGAGCGCACTTCATCTTCGTAACCGGGGACGATGAGCGATTTGGGTGTCAATGTCATCAATGGACTTGGTGTAGGGAGTGGGAGAAGGGCCAAAAATGGTATTGGTAGGTGGGATAACAGTACAGGTCGCCGCAATGTAGATCTGCAAGTGTAATCACGCAGGGATTGTGTAACAGTGCACGTGGAACGTGCGTATCATACTTAGGCAGTGAGATCGTGAATTTGCTGAGACAAGGTATGGATGCTTGACAAAGAGGCTGAAAGTTTCCCTTCTATTCCTTTAGCATTTGAGGATTAACGAGGTCGTACCGTAGTTATCGATGTTTTTTTTTTCTTTTCCACCCCAGTAGGCGAGGAGGTGGGCAGGTGAACGCTGATACTTCTCCATTTGTGTTCCCCCAGTATATCCAGGATCCTTTCTCTAATTATAGACAGCATATTTTAAAGCGGAGTCCAATCCATTGAATTCTTGAGTAAGCCATTTTGTGAAATTGTCGTAGTTTATGCAAACGTAGCCTCCCCTGAGCCTAAACCCAGAGAGAATGTTAATTTTGCATAGACTAGTAGACTATTTGTAAAATCGTATTGATACACTGACTTTCATTTAACACTGAAAAGGTTAAAAGTGAAACGAAATATCCCTAATGGAGAGGCCTTGAGGTCCCATTCTCTGGAACTACCAGTAACTTGGGCTGTCAGATGTCGAAACCTTTCCTGGCAGCGGCAGCAAGGAGGCACTGCTTTCAGCGTTCAAGTCGCCGTTGGTTTCTTCTTGCCGCTGGAAATGCGACTGACCATAGATTGGCCTCCTTTCCCCGCTCCAAGCATCTCAGAAAGCAAGTCTCCAACATCTCCTATACATCTTCTCTAGTTCTGCGTTGTGGTTCTCGGTGCTGGTGCCATATTTCCACAGATTCCAGGTTTGGGCTACTGGGGCTCTGTTTACAACTGTTTATGCACTAGAACTTGCTTCTATTGAGTATCTGATTGCTTTGCCAGAAGTCTCCATCACTTGAACTGGCAACATCCATGGGAGAGACTGGGGGCTCTCTATGTAGGCAACTCTAGGCAACTCTCAGCCCCTCGACAAACTCCAGGATTTTGTGCCCCATGCTCTCCTGCTGTTCCCCCTATCCTTTCTCTTCGCCCCAGTCGCTTACCGGCTAACTAGGACGTCTGCACCCGATATTAGGAGATACTTGGGCACTTCTACCCTCTGCATCTAGGGCGGGATTGAAATTTCCAATTCCAGAAGTCAGCGAATGAGTTGGTTGCAGTCACTCATCTCCTGTGGACATTTTTCCCGTAGCTATAGCAACCAGACTAAGCTATAGCCACTTCCGAGATATTGACTCGTACTGGCAATGAACACGGCCTGGGTTCCGTGAACTCCGCCTCAGATGGTGGTCGGTAACTCAGAGCTGATGTCGTGGATCTCTACAACATGGCATCATAATTCCCCCTTCACCATCCATCCATCGTCGCCGAGGAGATCTTGTGTGAGGATGGTGGTATGTGTAGGGAGTGAGTTTGCTTGGGTTTCTCACTCGGCTTCTGCACGCAGTTGTGCAGAGTTAGAATCCAACCTTCCAACTCAGCCAAAGCCCACATTCTCAAATTTGCTAGCATATACTCTACTCCCCACGTTTGGCTTCCCAGGTGAACGCTCCCGTACCTTTCACTCTGGCGACCGACCCCACATAGGGGTATAAACTTAAGTACATGAAATGATTGATTGTTCCTTCGCGAAATAAAACTTTTTTTGTGATTCGCTCCAATAATCTCATGTTTAACCCTTACAAAATTGCCAACATATATGTTTTTCAGGACATTTCCACTACCACTACTAAAACCACACTCTCCATCCTGATCCGCACACACTGCTTCACACAGAAATCGAGCTAGCAGCCCTCCCACTGATCTGTTTTTTAACCTTTCTCAATTATTTTTGAGACTGTTTCCTTTGTGTTTGAACTACTCCCTGAAAAGAAGGGAGCAAGCTTAGTACAATACACCTAGCCAATCTCAACAAACAATAAGAGATCATATTAGACTCCCCATCTACCCTCCTCTGCTGATGATTTGCTGTGATTGTGATGGTGTGAAGGATGGTAGGTCGTGGGTTGATGGTAGGTCATGGATTTTTCAGAGAGGCAAGATCTGGTAACGACAGGGATGGCAGTGGGTTGGAAGCGGGGGGAGAAGCAGTCCCGAAGGGGTAGAATGAAGATGAGAGCGGGATAGAGGGGAGGGATAGAACTCATGCAAAAGTGCACGTGAACACGTGATGTATGTAATGCTTCACAAAGCTAACAACTACAGCCATTCGACCTCAGGAATATGATAGAGAAAAAAGTAGCATACGACAAGTGCTAGTCTGATAGCAAGTGCTCTAAATGAAAATGAAGCAAACGTTAAATACTTGAGAAACTAGATGAGAGAACAGTTGAGATAGGTTGGCATGTATGAAGAATTCCCCTTACTTCCTCCCTTACCCCGCATTTTTGTACAGAGCCTCAACTCTGTCGAACCATAATTATAATCCCTCCGCGAATTGGACTCCAGGTGTGGATTATTCCATGTAACGTCGCCTACACAAACAGACTCCAAATCCGATATCGTGATATCAATTACACTTGCTTGCCCCAATTCACCAACTTCCGACAAATGGACCCTTTTACCCTTTCGACTGGGGTTGCTGGTTTCCTCGCTTTAGCGATTGAGCTTGCGAAGATCCTGACAGATTACACGAGCCAGGTCAAGTCAGCTGCACAGGATGCTTACGGCTTACTTACTGAGATTAATGCACTAAATGACACTCTCAACCACCTGATTACATTTCTGAGAGCGGAATATGCGCATGGGAATTTTCGTGAAACCTCTACACTTTGTGAAGTACTTGCACTGTGTAGGAGCAAAATCGAATATCTTCACCCACTCTTAGTGAAGTTTCGCACATCAGGAGGTCTTAGTGGCCGCTTGACATGGCCACTCAAGAAGGATTGCATAGAGGCAGCAGAGATATTGCATCGCTGCACACAAACAATTGCATATTCACTGACTATTGACAATTGGTATTTTCCAATATCTTTGCACTTTTGCATTTTTAAATTGATTGCTAAATCCTTATAGTGCACTTCTTTCTAAGACTTCACGCGAAGTCATAGCCGGCTTATCCGAGCAAAAGAAGACAATAGACGGTCTTGCAAAGGCATTTCCCACTATGTCTCAAGTGAGCGCTACCCTTGGGGAAGTCTTGAGCTTCGTATCAACACTTGACCAATTTGCTGTCAATGTGCATCAAATTAAGCTTGGTATACAGAACTTGCAATTAAATGTGGATGGTATATGCTTAAGACTATTTTCTTCTGTACTTCTATATATACTTACTTGTTTCTTAGCTGAGAATGTGGAAAAACTCCTTGCATGGTTGTCTCCACTCGAGCCACAGAAAAGACATCAGGATGTCCAATCTAGCCGACTTGAAAATACAGCAACTTGGATTCTTCAGACAGAGCAATTTATGTCCTGGCAAGATAGTGAGAATAAAAGGCTAGATGACCGGATCCTAGGCTGCTATGGCATACCTGGTGCTGGGAAAACAGTCGCTGCGTATGTATACCAAGCAGTTATTCTTTCGCTACCTTGCATGTTAGTACAGGCGCACTGACAGCTCTTTAGCTCTGTTGTCATTGATCATCTATCTCGGAATTTTGAGCAACAAAGGGCAGCTATCATCTACCTCTACTGTGATTATCGAGACCAAAAAGAGCAAGTTCCTCTGCACCTTGTTGGCAGCCTCATCAAGCAATTGGTGCGGAGATTCATATCACTCTCTCAACCCATACCCAGTATGGTTATGAAGAACTTTGAATCTGCAACAAAGGAAAAGAAAAGACTGGTACTTGATGAGGCCAAGAATATGCTGAAAGATGTGCTACAGAAACTTGACCTTACTTTCATCTGCATTGATGCAGTTGATGAGTTGGAAGACCAAACGAGGACAGAGTTTCTCAAGTTGACTAATGATATTTTGCATATGCCGCATCCCAATTCTGATGTTAATACAATACGGTTGTTCTTCACTGGGCGGCCGCATGTTAAGGACCATGTTTGTCGAGTTCTTGGAGAGCAAATGAGGTCGTTAGAGATCATAGCGAAGGAAGATGATATTCGAAGATACCTTACACACAGGATTGAAAGTGATCCGTGGCAAGATGATACCACTATGAATAGCATTCTTGAGAAGGAAATATTAGACATACTACTGAAGAAGTCGCAGGGAATGTATGTTTTAAATATGCTACATCAATCGTATCTTTATTAATGCATTTGTTAGGTTTCTGCTGCCTGCATTACACATCGACATGATTTTACCGAACCGCACAATATCAAAGCGACGAGCGGCACTCCGAAATTTACCGACTGGCCTCTACGCTGCTTATGAGAGTACTATAGCCAGAATTAAGCAGTCTCCAAGTAGTGCTGAAATAGGTATCAAAGTACTCATGTGGATCTGTCTGGCGCAAAGACCCCTACGCATGAGAGAGCTCCTCCATGCCTTGGCCGTGGAGGATGGGGATGCCGAGCTAGATAAAGATAATATTCCTTCAAAAAAGACATTACTCAACTGCTGCTATGGCTTGGTCATTGTCGACGAGGAGACCTCCACCATGCGCCTAGTGCACTATACACTTCAGGAATATTTCAAGGAACACCACGAAGAGCACTTTCCAAATGGCCACATTTCCCTTGCCAGGACATGTTGAACATACCTGAGTTTCAGTGTTTTAGCTCGACCTTGTGCTTCATATGCTGAACTCAAACAGCTTAAAGCAGATTTTGCACTACTCAACTATGCGGCTTGTCAGTGGGGCCACCATGCGCAAAAGCAGTATGATGGAACTATAGAGGCCCTAGCTACCAAGCTGCTTCTGCTACATGATCATCCTGCAGCAGTTCAGGAGTTGTATTGTCATCTCAAACCTTGGAACGATTGGGGCTATGGCAAAGAAAGTACCTTTGGTAGGATACATACGGTTGCTTACTTTGGGAATGTAGGCATCCTCCGAGAGTTGCTGCAGGCTTTATACCCAAATTTAGCTGCCAAATGCCCTGACGGTCTCACACCATTGTTCTATGCTACTACATATGGTAACGAGGCTGTAGTGCGCTTGCTCCTTGAGCGCGCTGATGTCAACGTTAATGCAAGGGATAAGACGAACAGTACTCCGCTTTCATATGCCGTTGAGAAAGGCCATGAGGCTATAGTGCGCTTGCTCCTTGAGCGAGCTGATGTCGACGTAAACGCAGTAAGGCATGGCAATGACCCGATTCCGCTTTCATATGCTGCTTGGGGAGGCCATGAGGCTATAGTGCGCTTGCTTCTTGAGCGAGCTGATGTCGATATAAACGCAAGGGATATCAATGGCCAAACTCTGCTTTCATACGCTACCGTGCGAGGCAATGAGGCTATAGTGCGCTTGCTTCTTGAGCAAGCTGATATCGATATAAACGCAACAAATGAGGGGGGCATGACTCCGCTTTCAATTGCTGCAGAGGGCGGCCATGAGCCTATAGTGCACTTGCTTCTTGAGCAAGCTGATATCGATATAAACGCAACAGATAAGTGGGGCAGGACTCCGCTTTCACTTGCTGCAAAGATAGGCCATGAGCCAATAGTGCGCTTGCTTCTTGAGCAAGCTGATATCGATATATACGCAGCAAATGAGGATGGCTGGGACCCGCGTGCATTCGCTGCTTCGGAAGCTATAGCGCACTTGCTACTTGAGCGACATAAACGCAATGCCTACCAATGACGAGACTCCGCTTTCATACGCCACTGAGAGAGGTACCTCGCCATAGCCCATGGGGCGGCATGCGAGTACTGATTTAAAGAAAAAAAAACTGAGAGAGGCTATGGTGCTATTGTACGCCTGCTTACTGAGGGAGCTAATGTAGACTCGAAGCCCGAGTCAAGCGCTCAGTAGAGCACAATTCTACCCCCTGTAAAGGAGGAAGAGCATGGTGCTATAGTGCACTTTGCTGAACCTTTCAACAATATGCATGGAGGGATACAAATCAGAGAATATATATGCAGGATGCTTTTGAACATGCCCAATGGGGAATCTAGTTCTATTGAGCAGAGCATAAAGTCTCGGTTTAGCGTTAATGTGTTGTTTTTGTTATTTGTCTGCCTTTTCAATATCTGTTTTCTTGTTCTGGAATGTGCTGCTAAATGTTGATTACGCTAATTGTTATTCATGTATTCTTTTATCCTATTCTCTAGTGACGATTCGCAATGTACTTACTTGAGTATGGAAATAGTCATGTCAGCGCATACCTCCTAGTGCATGTTTTGATAATCAAGTGACCATGTTGTACAGACGCATCAAAATCCATCATCCAGAGTAGTTAGCCCACCAATACCTCGTGATGGCCACGAATTGTTTATCTTTCTAAGGGGTACACCCCACTCGCTTCTGAATCAACAGCCTGGCTCAGTCAGGCTTCCTTCGCCGACCATATTATAGACCTGATCCTTCTGAAGCTCCATGCCCGGCGCAAGTTTAAGCCCACGTATATACCCGCCAGTTTAGGCCCCCGTATATCCACACCAATTGATCAAAAAACAAAGCATATGGGAGTAATCGACCTACCAAAGAGTTCTTTGTATTATTTGGGGAGCGGTTGAGGGGTCGTCGGAGTGGCTGCCGGTGTAGCTACTAAAGGGGTGGTTGAGTGAGGTGGGATAGGGCGAGAAGTCACTGAGGGGTAGTCGGGGTCGCTGAAAAGGGGGTGCAACTGAGAGGTGGAAGGCGGTGTGACCATTGTTATTGAAATGTGGTGGGGATTGCGCGGCGGGGTGTAGAGTTGGCAGCTTTTCGAAGTGGGACGCTGTTATCCCTAGTGATGGAACTGACAAGCGCGCGCTATGGAGAGTTATAGAATTGAGGGCCCCAGTTCGATTCTCACCTCGGTCTGGGAAGAGGGTTGCTCGGCATCTTAGAGTAAATAAAAGAGACTGTAATGCTCCCGGTTCCAGCAGTGATTTCTATTGGGAGTTAGTAGTCTCGTGCCGAAAACCGGGAGCAACTCGTTTTTTATTTCGCTTTTGAGTTTTGTTTTATTACAGCAAGAGGGGAATGCGACACAGCTCGCGTATTTCAATCAGGTTCAGCCACATGAAGGCCAAAATTTCCGCCGGGGCAAGATTCATTTTCCATTTGAAATTTTGAACTTTTGAAAATTGAAGCAGCTTCACTACTCATTCATTTCGTGATAGTGGTCCGAGCCATTCCGAATGTGCATATGAGCTATTCATTTCTAGCATAAGGGGCACTTTTCATTCCAATGGACGATGAAAACTTCCCTGCTCAAAAGATTCACAGAGGAGCATTTTGCGCTCCTAGAGCGGCTTTGTAGGATACCTGTAGGTAGACGATATTGTTTTTTCATTGCATAATTAGTTACCGAACACCTACCGTACATGTATTTAAATTCTGTCGGTATAAACATATCCTCGATATAAGCACCCCTCGTCCGAGCCCCATGCGAGTGTTTTTGGTGAAGATGTCAGAGCCTTCGCTAGCTTGGCACAAACAACCTTCGTAATCTCCCTCAAGAAGTTAACACCTGGCATTATCAAATTTCTAGATCCGAGATGAGTTTAAGCAAATACTGAAAGTCCTCGATTAATATTTCCATGGTAATTTTCTGTAGTCGTGAGTTTTTTGCCGACAAAGCGCATCCGACCGGGCCGAGAAAACTGGTCACTAGATAACGTTTGCGGCAAAGGCAGTCCCGAGACTGATCGGGACCTTCTTCCGACACTATCCAGCTTATCCCGATGGCAGTTCGGGAACTAGAGTTTACGGCGCTAATAGACTACCTAGACTATACGATTTCGCGTAACCGAACCTTGTAATATGGCCGAAGGCTCGGCTTTCATTTGACTCTAGACAAACGGAGCCTATAGACGAGTCCCAACTTTTTATCAAACTGTTTAAAGTATGTCTGGGAGAGAAGAGCTATATGTGAAGAGCGGGCATTATTAGACTCCCAAATATTAGCAAGGCGTGTGACTGTCCACATGTTGTTGACTCGGTTATCTCGAACCTTGAGCCATTACCCTCAAGTATGAACCGTTTTCTTGTATATGTGGAATCTTATGCACCCCTTGAGACTTTCCATTAGGTTAATTAGTCTCGTTACGCTGACTATAGGTTAATCATTCTCCATTTGATTTGTCTAATTACTATGATAAGCTTATGAGGCTGTTTTTTAGCTGTGAATTATCGCTATCGCTACTTCCTGATCAGAACCGATACTAAGTTACTCAGCTTCATGTTTTCATGGGAGTATATTTCACAGACGTAGTTTATTACGTTTTTTTTGTT
Source organism: Kalaharituber pfeilii (assembly GCA_015179045.1). Classification (NCBI taxonomy): domain Eukaryota; kingdom Fungi; phylum Ascomycota; class Pezizomycetes; order Pezizales; family Pezizaceae; genus Kalaharituber; species Kalaharituber pfeilii. Next base: position 273,577 of record WHUZ01000027.1, read on the forward strand.
TTTTTTTGCTTGCAAACGGTAAAGCTAAATGCCACTATGTTGCCAGCATGCTTCCTATCACCAGAGTAGTATAAGAGGTTCGAGATTGCTTCCTTCTGTGCAGTATTCCTTTCACACATCGACCTTCACCTCGCAGTTCACATAACATCATTTGCTCTCCACAAGTCCTTTACTATCGCAGTTTCAAGAATCGCTCTCGTGTGTCAAACATCTCTTCGAGCTCACGTATTTTCCTGCATTTCGGTTTCAAAAATGTCGACCTACTCAATGGTATTCTTCGCTGTGGTCCTCTTTGGCCCAGCTTACGCTATCCCTCAATCGGCACTACCCCAACAACTCTCTGGATCTTCTGTTCACCAAACCAACGACGGTCAGGCCCAGACTCCTGGAAGCAGCGCATCTCCGTACAGCAGCAATAATGTGGCTTCATCTGGTCAAAGTGAGCCCGAGGCCGATAGCTCGCTCTTGCAGTCGTACTATGTCTCCCCACAGTCAAACCCGAATGCTGCTGCAGTAAATCAAATACCTGATGGACAGCTCCAGACAGGTAGTACCTCACCCAGTTTGGCAGGAAGTGAGTATCTTAATACATACTCTTACGAGGGCGGCTATCCCCAAACCTACACTAGCGCCACGGCAAACCAAGGTGGACCCCTTCAGCAAATTCCAGACGGACAAGTGCAATCTGGCATGTCCTCAACCGGTCAATATTCTATTCTAGGTGGAACACAAGATTATAGCGCTACTCGTACTCAAAATACCGCTGACGCCGGCGATGAGTTTGTGTCGAGCTTGATGGATTCTCTTGGAGATATGGGCTATCAAGGCTATCAAGTTGCGGAGATTCCTGATGGTCAAGTGCAGGTTCCTGGAAGTGGACACACTGTAAGTTGTGCTGTTAATCTTTCAATTCCGCGATAATAGTGCTAAGATTCCCAGGGGAACATTCCAACTTCATCAAAGAACACCACAACGGAAGCTATCGGGGCCGTTCCCGTTCCCGTTGAGACTATCGGAGCAGGAAACTATGTTCCAGTCATCGTCCCTGGAAAAGAGGACTTCGATGAGGAATCCGATGAGGAATCCGACGATGAAAAGCCTTCCCAAGCAAAGCCCCAACACACTCCACCAGTGTATTTCACCGGAGCCGCCGCCCAGAAGGCAGCGGCCGGGACAGGTATTGCGATTGCTGCTGTCATCGTTGCTGCTTTCCTCGCATGAGGGCATCACAGCACTAGCAATGATTTACGGCCTGTTGCCCTGGATTAGATTGGTTATTCTTGGAGTTCAAGGCCATTTTTTGGCTCGGGCATTTCTTCTCGTATGTTGAGGTCGAAGGTTAATGGTACTGGAAGAGGGTTATCTTGGCTCTCCTGTACACAAATTAGTTAGAACAAATTAGCAGTTACTGAATTGAATATGTATATGTTTTCTCGCCATGGCTGAACTTGGAATACCGTGGATCAGAGTTCAGTGCCCTCATTGTAGTTGCGTAAAGATGCTAGTCTAGCTGCACTTGGCAGACGGTGAATCCGTCCCCTGGCCCACCCCGAGTCTCGCTGAGCACGAGACTAGGCCGCCGCATGTTCATGATCACTTGCTTTAACTCTATGTAGCATATCATACGCAAAAAAAGCCAACTTGCGAGAGCCTCAGGCATTTAGTCCATCGCCAAGACTACCTGAGCCCATATACATTTTTTTTTTTTTTTTTTTTTTTCTATCACATGACCCCGCTTGTAGCTGTTCGCCATGGCAGGGCAGCCCATATACATAATCAGGGACAATGATGGTATATCATTGTGCCTATCTCAGCAGACAAGTTTAGTGAGCGGCACGAGCTAGCTCGAGCCGAGCTGGAGGGTGAGCTCGAGCCAGCTCGTGGGTAAGTGAGCTCGGCTCGAGCCTAGATTGATTATTACCTAATATAGTCATAATTAGAGACTTCGAGCTCATTCTGACCTACCAACAACTTCGAAATGCTCAATTTAGCTGATAGTAGTGAGAAAGATGAAAATTTAGCTTAGTTTAGTTTAGTTTGTCAATATTATATATTTTACAGTTTATGAAACCTTGCACTGGCTAAGCATTTTAGCGAGCTGGCAAGAAAAACACTAGCATGATCTTGGCTCGTTTGAGCTCGAGCTGGCTCGGCTCGTGCCGCTCACTACTCAGCAGAAGGCTCATTGCGTCAGAAACCTAACTTTGAGGCAGTTTCAGTATGCTGGCGTCGTTGAGGAAAATCAAGGACTGTCTACAGTCGCGCTTAGTAAGTTGTTAGGATATCTTGTGGGATAATTAATACGATGCTGCTGTTAGGTGACTGTCTAGTTTTCAGAACAGCTGCAGAATGGTAGTATCATGAGCACGGTCGCTTTTCAACGAGATAAGTGGATGGATCTACAAACGTGCAGCTTCATGGTCATCGCCGGCTTCCTGCGGCCGCAACCTAAAGAAACTTCTGCTGTCCAGAGGTATGATACGGCTGGATTATTGAGCCATTCACTGGCTGGCTTCAATGACTTGCGCTGCTAGTTTTGTTTCTGATGTGCAGGGTACCGCCCTCCCTACGCCCAACGCGATGGAGAACTGCAATGAGAAACTAATGTTTTCTCAGCTGGATACCGGTAGGGATGCTCCAAAATCACTGTTTATGAGCATGCCAATAACTTTTGCTCCCGGCAGGATCAGTTCAGATTGCCCTGATCAGCTACATCCCACAGCCTACCTCTATTACTATCTACCTGAGGAGGAAGTATTGGTGTATGTGTAATGATGTAACCCTGCGTTGGGCACGAACACTGACGAGTCATTGGGTTCTGCCTTGCGGCAATCTGCGTAAGGCAATACACTGGTTTTGCTTCACTCGGCTAATACTCCGATATAATATTCAACGTTAGTGGTGTCCCAAGGGCCACCGGGCCAATGTTGCATGCGGCCTCACGTCAAAGCAGACAATATCACATCTACTTTGTTTTACTGAATCGCTTACGATGCATGTGCCGCCTGTCCCAGCTGAGTATCTCCATCCTGTTAATGATTGAAGCTGGGTAGATGGGCGCAATGATTGCCAACATACTCAGTGCCGTTAAAGACGTGAGGACATCTACATGATCACAGGAAGGCTGGCGAAGATTCAATATCAAAGCGTTGCGTTGTTGCCACCGCATGGCAAAGTGATCAACCTCGAATTCTAGCAGTGGTCCCTGCAGTCACCCAGCTGAAAAACGAACACGCATGCCGTGGCAAAATGTACCTATGTGAATGAACGGAGTGATTTTAGATTACAAAAGCTGTTATTCTTTCTACAGGAAATGTTGCACGGTATGCGCAAATTCTCAAAGTGCCAGCACATGCGTAGCCTTATTCCTAAGGCTGAAGATTAGACAAGGTATGGTGTGCTTATTCCTGAGGCTGAAGATTAGACAAGGTATGGTGTGAGGCTCTTCAGATTTACGCGCATTAGACAGTGCTACATATGAACAAGGTTGAGTGTAAAGAAACGAAACTACGTCAAGCAAGGCGTCCCTGAAACTCGGGCAACTTTTCGTATGGTATGCATAGTATGAGCCCCATTTACTCATCCTATCCTTGTTTATCTGGTTGATCACGGCTACCGGTTGACAGAAAATTAGAAGGAATGTGTCAGAAACTGATGCACGTCCTTGCACCTTAGTACAATGTGTCAGAAGTAAGATTTTCTCAAGCACTCACGCACTAGCATCACTGTCCTCAGACCCTCCTTCACCTTGGGGACGCCTATCATATACATATACCCGAGTACCAAGGGCATCCATGGGTTCAGAAGGTAGCTTATGCCCTCTCCTAGTAGACGATAAACTGGCAGCTGAAAGATAAATTAGCTGCTACAGTACCCCGCACTTTCTATATTTACCGTTAACGCCTCAGTACAGGGATTCCCTTACGAGCCCAAGCCGCACTGTTGAGAGTATGCATACTGTCCGAGCCTTTCTGACGAGGTTCAATCAATATTGGCATAACAAACAGGCCCCTATGGTGGCCCGAAAGCTTGTGCTCTGAAGGCCTACCGTTACCACGGGTGGTCTGCATGTTAATGTACGTATGACGCCCACTGCTGGGGGCGCACAAGAGATCCCTCAGGGATGTTGCCTGCCTTGTTGCTGACTCTTTCTTTCGCAGGATGATGCAAATCGGATGAGATGCCAAACATCCTTTTACGTGTCGGGAAATAAGTTATGACTGATGCGGAATGAATAAATGCTTGCAGCCTTGTGCTTGGGTTTATATAAGAGCTCCAGATATTGCGTTGGAAAGCCGCAGCCCTTTCTTTGCTAGACTAGGTGGTGCAAACACTCAAGTCATACATTCTGCAGCGCTAGGCCACACTGAGATTCTAAATATCTCGGGGTCACCAGCAGGGCCCATAAAGTTAGAGGCAGCCCCACAAAATCTCCACAGATAGTGGGTATTGACCTTGGTCATTTTCTCCTACTCTCGACCTTACAAAACAATAACATCACTCCCAGTCAACCAGACTACCCAAGCCACAGCAACCAAATCGCCTTTATAGTCCTAAGGAGCCAACCTCTCCACCCAATCACCCTTTGACTGCGCTGTCAAACAATTATTCCTCGACACACAAGAGTACTCGCCTGCCGCATCAAACCGGGATTTCCTGCCTGGCGCACTACAAACTGTTTAAGGTGATCGATTCAAGCGGACTTGGCCTAAAGCATCGTCAATGGCAAGCCTCTTAGGCACTCTCTCCTTCACCACAATTTTCTCCAAGGTCGTTGAAAGAATTGCTCCCAAGGCCAAAGCTAGCTTTGGAGTTGATGTCCACGACCTGATTCCAGTTATCATTGGTGGAGCAATGGTTTATACCTCCGCAACCTACATTTATGGTAAGGCATGGGATTTAATCAACGACCACTATTCGTGCACCATAAGGATTATATCCCAAGATGCAATGTTTGCTGCACTAATGCAGTACCTGGAGGAAGAGGCAGTTTTTATCACTCCGAAAGAGGCGGAGATGCAGGCTGCTGAGCTGGAGAATCAAAAGGTCTCTTCCGAGAATGCCGACAAAGCGAAAAAGACGGCAAAAAGTTCTAGTGTCCTACATGTCAGTAAGGCAGGCGGTTTTTTTTCGTGGTATGCGCAACCTACTCGGCACTTAGAAGCAATTCTCGATGACTGGGACGCAAACTTCCCCCATGACTACCCTCAGTCTTACTCTAATGTCTCGGATTCGGACTGCGGGAATGCGTCTTTTCGAAATCGCAAGAAACTCAAATATTCACCAGCTCCGAAGCATGAAGACTACTTTTACTACAAACCAACTGGTCATATCATATCGATATTGCGCGAGGAGATGCCGAGGACATCGAGTCCATTGTGGAATCGGAGGCCAAAGGAGGCCCTAACTCTCTCAGTTTTAGGAAAGGACCTAGCACCTTTGAAAAGTCTCCTGCAAGATGTGGTTGACTGGCAAAATACAAAGGATCATGGTCGCACTACCGTTTATAAAGCTCGACAGGGTGCAGATGGCTACGGTGCAGGTGCGGAGTGGGTACGATGCTTTTCTAAACCTGTGCGCTCGATGGACACCGTTATTCTTGATAACCAACAGAAACGCGAGATTTGCGAAGACATTGAAGAGTTCTTACTACCAGCAACCAATAAATGGTATTCAAACCGTGGATTACCATATCGGCGTGGCTATCTTCTTTATGGCCCCCCTGGCACAGGAAAGACTTCGCTCAGCGTGGCTCTTGCCGGAGCGTTTGTTCTCTCTATCTATTCTCTTTCTCTCTCAGTCGCTTGGATGAACGACGATACCCTTGCACTCCTTTTTTCGAGACTCCCTAGAAATTGCATTGTTTTGCTTGAAGATATTGACGCATGCGGAGTGGCCCGCGAGAATGGTGCCGAGGCTGAGACCAAATATGAACCGCCTCCATCAAACAATACAAACCGAAATAACAATGGCGGAAACAGTACTCCAGCTGCACGGGTGTCATTATCAGGCCTTTTGAACGCAATTGATGGCGTAGCTTCAAAAGAGGGGCGTGTGCTCATCATGACGACAAACCACCGGGAGCGACTAGATGAGGCTCTTATTCGCCCCGGCCGCGTAGACCTCCAAATCAAGTTTAAGTATGCAGACAGAGAGATCATTCATGGACTCTTCCGGGCTCTGTATGCGATCTCGGATACAGACAAGCAAATGTTGAGATTTCCGGACGATTTTCCTGAGCCTGAAGAAATTGCCAAGCTGTCTGATGAATTTGCGGAGAAGGTCCCAGAAGGGATTTTCAGCCCGGCGGAGGTACAGGGATTTTTATTGAAGTCAAAGAAGAATCCAAGAGGGGCTGTAGCAACAGCTGACGCATGGGTTAAACAGGCTCTGGAAGAGAAAAGGGAGAAGGAGCGGAAGGAAAAAGAGAATGAAGAGGCTGAAAAACAGAAGAAAGAGAAGCGGGAGAAGGATGAGCGTGAGAGGAAGGAGGAAGAGGAGAAAGAGAGAAAAGAGAAGAAGGAGCAAGAGAAACGGATACAGAGTGAGAAGGAGAAGTCTAACGCAGCAATTGGAGAAACGCCATTGACTAACGGGCTAAAATCACATGACACTATGCCACTGACGAACGGAGTATCAAAGATAAATCAGGTTGACGAAGTTGGTGAGGTGGCGACAAATGGCGGATCTATACTGAACCAACCGGATGTTAAGGCTAATGAGGTTCTCACAGCTGTTTGAACCAAACTTCTTGTGTAGACTCCCCCTTCTTCCGATAATTGCATTGATATTACCTTTTCTATTCCTGTGTTAACTTCCAATACACTGCTTCCCACAAATACCCTTGTTGTACAGCTGTGGCTTTTCTCATATGTACAACATCGGCTTCTTGTTTTGTTTTTCTTCTGTAGTTGCTTTTCAAATTGCAAATTGCAAATTCCCTTCCTAGAAGCATCGAATTTATTCTTCTACCCAGTTTTGGCGTTTTTTTTTACCTCTCTGTTTATGCCCCTTCTTTCTTTCTTTCTTTTCTTTTCTTTTTTTTTTTTTTTTTTTGCTTTCAGAATACGGGATTATACAGCTTCTCTGTATATATATGACCATGGTTTTCGGAGGCGTACGGCGCGATATTTGATGTGCTTTTATGTTACTCTTCTTAGCTAATGTTACAATTACCTATGGCTTTGGGTTCTTGGTTTCGGTCTCAGTTCAATATGGGATTCAGGGAGCTCACGAAAGAGGGGAGGATCAATCAGGGCGTGTAGTAGATATACAGTCAATAAATCTCTACTGGTATCTAGACTTGGAGCTGGAGGATAGTAATACCTGAGATTATGTGGTTTGGCGGAAGTGCGATGCATTGTACACTGGAGGACTTTTGAGAATTTGATACTTGCAACGGTACAACCAAGCCAGCAACGACACTCGTATGTATACACTGAGCGCTTACCTACATAGGCAACAGACCACCCCTTCAGGTCCCCGCGCAACCCCGCAGAAGCAAATTTCGGCAGCAGCTAAGTACTTGAGCTATGGTAACCAAAGAATTATTATCCCCCATAGGTACTTATTTCCATTAAAGCAGAAGTCGAATGTGGAGTACATGTAATATAATAATACCTAAAGCCGCGCTGACCGCGGTAAAAAAAAAAAAAAGAAAAGAAAAGAAAAGAAAAAGTATTCAGTATAGACAAACTATTCTCCGGATCGATCTGCATGACTGGGCTATATTATATATGACTTTCGAGCTATATAGATGTTATTCAAAATTACATTAAGTACCTACCTAATACCTATACTTTTGTATCTAAGTATGTATTTATGTAAGTATGTATGTATGTATGTATGTATGTATGTATGTATGTATGTATGTATGTATGTATGTATGTATGTATGTATGTATGTATGTATGTATGTATGTATGTATGTACGTATGTAAGTATGTATGTATGTATGTATAGATCCACAGTAGGTAACTTAGCTGTCGGCTCTAGCTTGGCTGGTCTGGTCTGCTCTGGTGTGGCAATTCACCGATGCATACGGGCGAGTAGGGGGGGGGAAATATAAAATAGAAGGAAAGGAAAGGGAAAAAAAAAAAAAAAAAAAGGAGGAACAGTTCCTATAAATGTATGTTTACAGAATGAAAACCTTTGAGTCCTGTTGTTTGTTTTTAGAAAATCATATATACTAGTGAGGTAGCTATAGTAGTACCGCGACGTCTTTCAGTCTTACCGGTACTCATCGCAACCATATGAACCCTCCTCATATATATTTGAGGGATTTTGACGTCGCTTGGGGGAACATCCGGCTCTGCTGAGATTTTTAAAATCTGTCAAGTTTGTTCACACACTCACAAACGAGGCCCACGCAAGCCACGGGGGAGCTCTCGCAAAAATTTCCACGTGCTTTCCGCCACCCAATTATACTGTCCCATAGCAAGAAATAGCCCCGCTGGAATATTTTCCCGGATGTATCTATACAAGCCTTCCCGGTGTGAACCCGCTCTCCATCACACTGAGATGCTGCTTCATCACATTACCCTTGTCCGATCATCCCTCCCGCCCTGATAAACGATATGGTGCCGGCAGCTTAGTACCAACACCAAATTAAGGGGGTGACAAATCGTGTATCTACAATACCACAACTACAGATCTGGAATTTTTAATCTTATAAATCTATAGTATTTGCTATTGCGAACAATTCTACCAGATTAAAAAAAAAAAAAAAAAAAAAACTGCACATGTAGATAGGAAAATAAAAGAGGACATTTTGTATGAGAAAGGGTAAAAAATGTTATATGCCAAGAATGCAAAAATTTCCTAAATAGGCAATTTTTTGCACTTAGTCAGCTAGTCTTGGCACATACATCCTTGCATTTTCGAGTTCTTCGGTGACTTTTGTATACTCGACTCTTGAATTCAGTAGTACCATACTGACATCCATCACGGTATGCTTGCATCGTTCGTTGGCATTTTTGATAAAATCGCCAGATTGTTGTCTCTGATACTGAGGCTAGAGACTGCGGAATAGTATCTCGTAATCCTTGAAGAGAGTATTCACAGTTCTCTCGTGCATGCCTTTTAGCTGCTGCCCAGAAGAACTCAATGAAATTCAATTCACAATGGAATTTAGGATAAAATATTACCCTATGACCACGAGCTTCTATAGCTTCTTGCAAGTAGCCTTTCTGCTCTTGGAAATCACGTTCATTCCTCAAGCATTGCCGTGCACAGCAGTCCTTTATACCCTCCTGGCATTTTGGCTTACAATCAAGTCTCATCCCTATATATTAAAGCTTTCTATTAGTATTTATTTAATAGGTTTACTATTGAGAAGACATACCTGTACGCCAAAGTCCTCGCTCTATTAGTATTTGCTTTATACCTTTTGGTTTTCCACGGAGTGCAGGATCTGCATAGTTGTCAGGAAAGACCATGGTTTGAGGACGCTGTTTTGTATGAATAAAACCCTCGCGTAAAATTGGCTGCTTTCCTCCAGGGCCCAAATTCATCTCATTAACAACTAAAGCATCTGGAGCAAAAGCAGCATGATTGGATGCATTGTCAAAAAGAAAAACAGCTTGACAGCCAGGAAATGCTCGCTCAAAAATTGGAATTGCAATATCAACTACATGCTGAACCATTTTTTCACCTGTCCAATAATTATCTTGACCAAATTCAAGAAATTCGGTTGCTTGCCGGCGGGGAAGACCTTCTGCGCTGATATTAGGAGGTACTGCAAGCCGACCACGAGGAGTTAAGAATTCTGATACCATGATGCCTTTTCCACGACCTTTTTTGCGGAGCGGTTGTGCATTATCCTTAATCCACATTTGTCGTTTTCCATCATTAGCATTGAAGGTGGACTCATCATGAGTGACAAAAATCTTTTCTTTCTCTCCGGCTGGTATTACTGAGGGAATAATATTGCCTTCCTCATCCCACTGCCTTAACCCTTCCAATTTCTGTAAAGTAGGAAGAAAGACTTCTTGTCGGTAAGCAACCACATCTTCTCGTTCATGACCATCAATATAAACCCCTTTCGCACATCTTTCCATTGAAAACCAAGTTTATTCAACCAGGTTCTTGCAGTTCGCTCGGATATTGAATGCTCTAGCTTTTCGGCGCCATTAACAATATCCTCCTCTTTTAGATATGCAGTAATAGCCTGAGCATGGCCATAGGAGGTGAGCTTTTTGCCAACAGATGTAATATGTTCTCGTATAGCAAGTAAAACTCCTTCATCATTCAACCAGCTAGAAACCTTTGCATTTTTCCCTCGCATGCCAACTTTAATATACCGAGAAGTAATCCATGACTTCTCCCAAATATGTATTCGTCGCGCAGTATTCTCCCCACGACCAAAGGCCTCTGCAATACATAATGAAAGTGCTTTGCGGGTGGTGTCTGGTCTTTTAAGCTGCAACTGCATAAATTGAAGTACTGCAGTATGTCGCATAAGGTTCTGGCCGATCGGTGCTTTTTTTGACTGAAGAAGTATTTTGAGATCAGCAATTGCTGCTTGAATTAAATCAGACTTGGAAGGCGAAGGTGGTATTGGACTCGGAATTGGATGCATAGAAAAGAACTGGGTAATTGGCATAGTACTAGCAGCTGCTTGCCGAAGAGTGTCCTTTTTTTTTTGATCTCGCCATAATGTCTGCCGTGATCTTTGAGGCCCTCGATGATACTTTATTTTGCATTCTCTGCCAGTACCATCATGATCAGCTATAGCCATAGTCATTAAATGTGTAAAAGCATCTTCTGCCATCACCAATTCTCCATCTGCACCCCCCTCAAGCTCTTCCTCCTCTAGCTCTTCACCTAACTCTTCGCGCTCTTCTGGCTCCAATAGTACTGGTATGCATAATCCTTTGCGCTGACTGAGTTTATTTCGGCCTTTTTCCAAGGCAGTACAGTAGGCTTTTCTTTTTTTACTATGTGGCGGCATTTTGAAGGAGGCGGGAAGTACTCGAGCACCACTACGCAGGCTATGTCAAAGGGTTCGTGGTATGGTTAGCAATCTATTTCGTACCGTACGCGGCATCAAAGGGAAAAAAAAAAAAAAAAAAAATACTGCTGACTAAGCGTCAAGCGAAATGTTACAAGGTGTTGGTACTAAGCTGCCGGCACCATAGCACCGCCAGCACCGTCTCAAATGATGTACCCAACCTACGGCTACCAACATGTCCTGCCACCGTACTTCAACCTAACGAGCACTAAATAGCAAAAGTGGACCTCCTCAGCCCCTATCTAGTTAGAATTCCGGCTCAATGCCGGTAACATGTACGCTGCCTTGATGCACGTACATGTCTGGGTTGTGCGGTTCCCACGCAAATCCTATATGAATGAACCGGACTTCACAGTTTCCTTGATAAATTAATATATTTCTCGCTTTGCACATGGGACCCTATATACATAGGTGACAAGTCATGGCAAATCATTGATGGAACGCACATGAAATATAACTACGTAACTTACTTACATACATCCACATGCAATGCACCGGCTCCGGGCCCTCGTTGTTGTTAAGGCTCAACGGATTGGGGAATTTAAACTCCGATCTGAAATCTTGCAGCCAGCTCCGCAAGTATGTGTAACTTATATCGACTTGAATTAATATGAGGCAGAAACACATCTGGTGGGGCTAGAAAACTTGGAAAAGCTTGAGGATACATATGTAAGGTCTACCAAATCGCCACTTCTCCATGCAAGGTTTAAGTTGCGCCTTCCAGACGTCGGTAGCATCTAATGTTAGCACCCCCAATGCATATGGTAGGCTATGTCAGTCAGTAATCTTCTGGTTGATGTGTTAATTGTTGTTCCAAATTCAAGTCCAGTATTGTCGTCCATAAGTACTGTACTATTGCAGTCAGATGTAAGCATTTCCTAAGCCTTTACCTTGCATAAGGGCCGCAACTGCGGTTTGGAGATCGCCATGTTCAGGTTACGTGCAGGAAGCGAGCTCAGCTATACGAAAATTTGTCATCTGGGTAATTGCCAGATAAACTATCAGGGGTTTTCGTTTTATAACAGAGTGTGTTAATGGAGGACATTAATAGACTTTTGAATGTAGATGTGGGGCTTTTAACAAAAGAAATGTATATACTTGAAGGGTGACAGGTCCGAGTACGATACTGCAGTATCTTGTGCATCTCCAATTATGAATGCGAAATGATTCTGCTGGCATCAAAAGCCATTCCCCTTCCATACGAAAATAAAAAAAGAAAAGAGAAAATAAGCACACGACCTCGGTGAACTTTGGAGAAATATACCGGCGGTAAAGTATACTCCCAGTAAGGTGGCTTTGAAACGCCGACTTGCTATCATATCGTCATAAACCCCACTTGTGTTTTTTTCTTTCTTGCAAGTATCCTGGGATAGAAATCCGGGGAGATTTATGATTCCTCTATAATCATGGAAGTTTGTAGCCCGAGGCATACATAGGTGGGGAGAATGGAGGTGGGAGGAGGTTAGTGGCAAGGTGAAATTGTAAATCCTGAACTGACCAAGTTTGGTCGGTATGTATTGACATACTACCATTTCTAACAAGGTTTTCAAGGTTTGTGTGTACATCTCGGCACCTCTCAGCTACTGTGGTAAGGAAAAAATCTGTCTTTTCTAGATGATTAAATGTAAATGATCTATGGGGTTTATAGCTAATCCCGTTAGCACTTCGGTTTTAGTATGTGTAGTTCAATAAGGCTTGCAAATCGAAATTCATCATCCTAGCTGGTGCAGTCGATGAACTGTTGAATTGTTACCCCCCGCGTTGTGCCATATTATGAGGATGCCTAAATCAATCACGTGCTGTCGGCAGTATAGCAATTGCAATTCGATGAAACCAGGGTAACAGCTCTTGCTTAGAGCGCAGTAAGCCAAGGTCAGTTTTAACGAGGACACAGTCTCGAACCTTACGCTGTTGGAGAATATGCAGCGCTGAAGTGAAACATCATGCACAGTGGTTAGGTGTGCCGAACATATGCAACCTGAGCTGTGGCCATGATGCAGACTGACGTTTCATGATTCTGGTCTTCTATTTCCTATACCGATTATATCCTCTTTACCGTCTGAATCCGCTGCTATGCGCAACCTCATTCGGCACCAATAATTGTTTAGTTGGGTACGAAGGTACTTCCTGAATTTTGTTGCATAAATAGGGCCGTTTTGGGACGCATATTTGGGGTTATTCTGTAGGAATTAATCAATTGTATCCGACCGCACTTTAGCTCGTAATCTGTAGTTTACTTCATACGCCATCTGTCCGTTGCTTCGTAGGCGGCGAGGATAACCTCTACTATTTTTGCATGACCTCAGAGCTTCAGCATCATCCCTGTCCTTCTGCTCCACTGTTCCCTGCCCCTTCATATTGGAGGCATTTGTGATTAGGTTATATGATGATATTGAACCCCATGCTTAATTGCAGATAGCAAAAGTTTGATGTAAATAACTGATCCCACGTACTATGTGTATGATATCGGAGTCCTAGGCAGCAATCTTGGCGTACAAAGAAACATTGTCAATGTTCCATGTCAACTTTATCTGCCTTGGGACCCGGGAGCCAAGAAACCGGTGACCGGGGTCGGTACAGTATCAGGAAGTCATATGTATCTATTTTCGGGAACGTGGGAGCTGTTTGGTTACGAGACTAGGAGCCGTTAGCAAGAGCCACTATGGTGCCAAGAATGTGGCACATCCCTCTCCAGGAATAGGCAAACATGGCACAATATCATCAACAAGACCTACCCAGCCCTGGACCGTGGGGTGGACTGTTAAGATATAAGTGGCTCGCTACATCTCCCATGGTAGTTATAAAAGTCAATATAGAGAGCTTTGGCAACGTCCCCGTAATTTTCCCCGTAATGCTGCACCACACCGTTGCCATGACAATGGTGGCTTTGTTTACACGAAACTCGGAGAACTTTGAAAAAATCCCCGTAATTACGGGGAAAACTGCATATCTTTGAGCAATGTCCACAACTATTGAATCAAGTCAGGTTGCCTTCAAACTTTGTATAGAGTTAATACCTATCATGAGAAACTGCCTTACAAATTTCCGTCTTGATCCCCTTTCAGACACCAGCAGCACCATTTTCCATGTAACCTTTATTTACACAATTGCTATGCCTCCAAGACATCCAAGAGTAACCCCTTCAGCATCTGCCACCTCTCAAATAGATATACCAAGCTCGGAAAGACTAGAAGAAAGTGACTCTGCAAGCTGAACCTGCTTCAGCAAGTCCGAATTGTTTTCTCCGCCAATTTTCTTGTAGAAAAGCCACTGTGAGTGTAGAAGGTACTTGGAAGAGAGTACTGCAGGCTGAAACTGCTGCCTGTAGCTGCGAAATGCTGTAGGTGCATATGCATGGTTAATGGATTTGTTGCGGTACGGGGATATGAACGGGACGTGGGTGCCAAACCTCTCATTTGCAGAATTCCTGCTAAGATGACTAATACAATACGGGCTTACGTGGATGTTGCCAAAGCTCTCTGATGCACGTTCCAGTCTGAAAATCGCGCGACTTGTGCTGTGTCCATCTCCAACTATTAAAACATGCCAATCTAGCAACTTACTCTGCAAACCCTTGGATATTTTGCATCATGGTTACCGAATCCACTACCCCAACAAGATACTCAACCCCACATAGGGCTTTGAAGCTCTTGGTTTTTCAGCCGAGCAAGACTGGGCCGCTGCCAACTCCAATAGCCTCCGCAGCTGTTCAAATTATTAACGCTGCCTTTGGACTGCACACTGGATCTAGGGGGGTCTTCTCGGGGCCACGCATTTGGGAGGGTACACCGCAGCTTCATCTGGAGCTTGGAGCTGGCTATGCTCTTGTGTGGACTCTGCCGAACGACACAGAGAAGAAGGGGGAAGATGAAGTCGCTGCATTCGCTGCGGTGAAGCCCAAGGGCAGAGGGTGGAGGCAAGTCCCATCTTGGGAAGGACTACACCCTCCCAATCCTCAGCTTCCAGAGAGTTATGGGGGGGGCGGGGAGGTGAAAGGTGTCTGCACCAAACGAGGGGAAGAATGGATGGAATCGTTGGCGAAGGAGGACACTTCACTGGCACTGTGGGAGATTGCACTCGTGGCCGTCCAACCGAAGTTGCGAGGTTTGGGTATTGGGACTCTTATGCTGCAAGACGCCGAGCGATTCCTGAAGGAGCTTGACCCTGGAAGTCAACTTCCGCATGCTCCTGATGCAAAGCCAGCATCCAACGAGAAACAGGCGATCCTTGCGTTTGTGGTCAGAGAAGTAGGCAATGATGCATGGTACTCCCGGAGCGGTTATGAAACCATTTCAACTCTCAGGAAGCCCTATGGTTTTTGGGGATGTGTATTAGAGAATGGCTTTTCGTTGGTTACCATGTTGAAGGAGATTAAGTAAGCACCAACAGGTTGTATATGTAGCACTCCTGTAACGAACTCATCTGATGTTTCGCAGCAAATGACGAGTAGTTAATTTTTTTTTTTTTTTTTTTTTTTTTTTTTTATTTCATTAATCGCTTGCCGCCGACGAGTAGTTAAGAGTATATATTTCTTTATCACGCGAATCTGCCACTGGCAAGTTCTCCATATAGATGTGCATGTGGACCAGGACGGACGCAACCTATTTCAAGATTAGGATTCTTTTCAAGATGAAAAACAACAGGAGACATGCCGTAGTGATACTGGGCTCTGCAATGAGAACACGAGAAGGGACAATGCGGTTGGATAGAGAATGTATACGTAACCTGAACAATCGTACACATCGGCATGATGCCAGTAAATATAAGGGAGGAAAGAATCTATGAGCATGTAAGTAGGTGGCTCATTCATCGGGACACCGTTCTCAACAGACCGGCCCACGGAAATCTAGGCCTAGGGTGGCCTGAATGGGTTGGGCCGGCCTGGGCCGACCTGAATGGCCTTGACCGGCCTGAACAGCCTGGACCAGCCTGATTGGCTTGATGGTTCCAGGTCGATCATGCCTGTTTTTATCAAGTCGGGCCCCTGTGAACCAAATGAAAAGGCACTAGTCCAAGTAGATCTTGATATACTTTGTATCAGCTACATGATTGATATCACGTAACCCTGCATACAGCTGTTCGCCATGGCAGGGAGACATGAAGCACTTGTATTTAAGATATACTTTATCCTCAGAGGGATTGCACATAGTCTCGACATACTTGGGCCAAGAGATCTAATCGTGCTAAGAAAGGTCTCCCTGCAATAGGCTAGCAGCCTGTATGCGGAGTTACGTGATGTGAAAAAAAAAAAGGCTAGGAAAATTACATATTTCAATTACTCCTGTATTCTAAATCAGCGTGTCGTCCTCATATCTAACAAGATATCAAAGATGTATAGTGCAGCAAGATTAAATCTTCTCGGACTAGCCTGTTTTCGTAACGCTCGCCATGAGACTACACGCCCACATGAAATGTACTGACGTTCACAGAGAGCGAAGTGTCCAATACATATCCGGCTGTCAACCTCAAGACGTACCTGAGGACCATTTCAAAGATGGCCAATGGAAGTATAGTTTTCAGTTTGACCGCGCCAGACTGTGTAGTCTGGGACTCTACAGTTTCAATTTATTTCGGATGGAATTCTGGCCCTGGATCTGCAGCCTCCAAATCACAACAGACAAAAGTCCTCCTTCCAATACATCAACGTGTATCAGAGCTGACTGAGCACCGTCATTTTGAACGGCGCGTACAGCTTTTTCTTCTTCTTCTTCTTCTTCTTTTGTTTAAACATGATTACTCGTATACCGCTATGGGCTATGACGAGACAGTCCCTATGTCCTAACCACCAATTTGGGAGCTCAGTCTCAGAGATTAGTTTTCTTGTCGGTGCGATGCATTAGGGCTAAGAGAAAATATAAGAGAATTCGCATAACAGAAAATTAGAATGCTATAGGCGAGCAAGCCCAGGGAAGCGACAAAATAGATTAGCATAATTCATGACATGAAAAAATAGCGCTGATGCGGGGATGCGCGCAGTGGCGTGCGTTATGTAGCTTAAGTGTTGTACAGTAATCAGACTAACTTCACTGACCGCCTTCGACATTTCAGTATCATTCCCCACCCTTGTTCCCTAATGCCGATGCATTAATTACTACAAGCACATTGCTGCAGAGCTGGTAGCGAGGGAAGAGTGGCGCACTTGATCACCCAATTTTGGAAAGCTTATCAGCAGACCGGTGAGTGCATGCCCAGAGACCAGCTGAGCTCAAGCCGCATTACTATTCTAGTCGATGCTACATATATGTAGACCAATCAACCTGCAAACTTTCCGCCACATCTCGCTCGCATAGCTGCACATGGGCAATGCCGAGGGCAGCTTATTTTATTTATTAATACTTCACCGCGAGATGATCCATTTGCGGGGATGGAAGGCTGACGGTGGATATTTTCCGTCAAAGCTAGGTTCCTTGGATGTCGGTATTTCATGTAAGTAATACTTACTGCATATACATGCCAGGCAGCAGGGATATTTTGGCCGTAGTAGAGGGGATTTCGACATTTTACGAAGGGTGACATCGGATTATTTATAGTTTCAGGAGCACCCGACAAGGCAAACATCTTTTTCAAGCGCGGTCTCTAGAACGTCGATTTACCTTCAACCCCCGAGCTGAAATTTTCCTGATCTTCAATGTTTACGTAGTTATAGTGTTCAGAGAAATTACGAAGCAGATACGCAGTTCACGGATTTGGGGTCATTTGATCAGTAACGTTAATCATGAAACCAGCATCACTTTACACCTATCTGTTGAGGGTCTGCATCACGGGGTTACCTCTGATACAATTCGCAATTTCTTCACCAGCACCGCGTGGCAGCACGGTCGAAGAGTTGAGCGCCGACTCACGATGGAATACACCTAATTCAGCCGATGAAATACATCAGCCCCGGGTTAGAACGCCAGTGGAATTACATCCAGACCGAATTTTACCTCGTCAGGATGCGCCTACGCCTACACCGACAGCAATAACAATCGACGAACTTGTCACCATAGATAAATCCGACCTTCCTCGCGCAAATTGTGGGTTCGATGGCGATTCAGACACTTACGGGTTGGGCATCAGGATTGGTATTTACACGCAATGGGCTTCTAATGTCATTGCCAATTGGTATGTCGTTGACATGGGCGCTACAATGCGCGTTCGGGCGACTCTTTTTCAGATGGCCATGGCAGTTGCGTTAATGTTTATCACTGTGCGCAAGCCGAGACCCCATGCTGTCGATGCCCTGATCATTATTGTCATCCTGTTAGGAAATGTAAGTTCAGGATCGCTGCGCCCGAAGACAGATTTTCAAAGAAGCTGAACGCGCGTCCCTTTATTACCTCAGGCATGTTCACTTACGTCTCATACTGTACGACCAAGGCAGTGGAAGCATACTACCCTCGGCGGCCGAATGAGGTTCTTGTTTTTCTTCCTGCTGTCACTGTATGCTTCATGGTTCTGGTGGAGTGGAATGGAGCGCTTCAAATCGCTTCCTCCGCAGCCCTCGCACTGCTCTGGACTACAATACGGGTTTTTCTTCCATCGCACAAATCTCTTTGCTGACTGGTATCGCAAGACCAACTTTGCATTTGCGGTCACAGGGTCGGCTGTGCTGGGGACTATCTTCGTTGGGTTTATTCAACACTATTACATGCTTATCTGGACCGAGTTCTGGGCTGCCTTTAAAGACCAGACATCTGGCGAGTTCGGTGGACTCATCGCTGGGATGGATGGAGGTGGAGCGGAACCAGCTCCCGAGGCCGCGCCTCCACAGATGGTGACTGGGGCGAAAGAATTAGCAGCTTCAAAGGACAGGTATGCGCCGGAAGCAAACCCGCCATGGTGGAAGCCCGCGCTCGCAGCCGCGACCATGGTGGTGTGCATAATCACGGTCGAACTGCTGATTACATGGAATAACATTGCCGGGGTGAACACCGTGTTGAATACTGGGCAGCTCATCCCGCTCGTGATTGGTATTGGTGGGTTGCTGAAAATACTCTTTAGATGGTGGCAGATGGAGAAGGTTAAGCGGGTCAACGCGTCATCCGGAAATGTGAAGCAAGAGATGCCTGGCAAGCAGTACTAGCTGCAAGCCGCGGCTCAGACTTGAACATAAATACTGCTCTTTAGCTGTAGGTCAGTGAGGAAGTGGCGGCGATGTTGTTTGCTTTATGTTTGTATTCAGTATATGTTTTTCATCCAATAGCATTGTCACCTGCTATTGGATACTGCCCAAAGTACTGTACCATCTTCCGTATATGCACATTACGATTTGTGGGGCGAGTTTGTCGGCATGACTTGATGAATAGGTACTTCTTACATGCTTCCTTACACTAAGTACTTACGTCTCCAGCATCAAGGGTTATGCAGCACTAACAGTCAGCGGAGCACGTGACGCAGCGGCGAGCGGCTTACAGTACGGATACCCTGGTAATGTTGCAGGCCAGCGCCATCAATGGTTTTCCCTTCTCATCCAGACCATAGGGAGAATTTGCTGGCACCAGGGATGCTCGCAGGGAGCCATCACCTACGGAGGGAATTGTTACCCTGTGCCTGGACATTTGGATCTGGATCCCTGCAAACAACATCTTTTTGACCTCCATCTAGCTCCATCAGTTTTTATCCAATTTTCCATCTGAAAGTAGGAATCAAGTCTACGAGTTGAATCACATGGGCAACCGGGATATCTAAACCCGTTGAGTCGTAATCTATGCAATTGGAAGGGACCGAATATTTCCATGGGATTCAAGGGTAAAATGAGAGCCCGGCATAACATGCATTTATGCCAGTAGTCTCATGCCAAGCCCAATACTTGCACCTGTCTAGTACTATCGCTTACTAATAAACAACGGAAAATCTACAAGTATCCCTGACGAAGCAAAATCTCAATTGCACTTTTTTCCAGGCTCAGGGTTGTGCCGCACGCTAAAAGACTTTCATCCCTGATGCATCCCTGGGTAGCAAAATCTCCCTACTGCGATGACAAGAGACTCCGAATTAAGCTCACCGTTATGCCACTTGGTTGACCCATGCAGCTGGTGCGCAAGCCAGTGGCGAAGCTTGTTCTACTGTAAAAGTGACCAGAGTTCGGCTTACGACATTAACCCCCGAGAAAAAGAAGCTTCGACCAATCAAATCGCCTTCAGCAGAAGATCGACATGTTTGATCTCGTCTGTAGTCTGGTTCAGTGGAGGGATAGTATGCAGCTTGTGCGACAGGGGAGTGACGCACAGACAGCACAGTCGTAGCTTACTAATTACGCTACTCTACATTATTATCGGAAGATGCACTTGTCAGATTCCCACGTGCCACCTGGGCATGCCTGGCAATTTGGCAGCTCTAACTTGAGCTGCCTAGTTTTCCTTTAGGTGTCTCGCGATTGAATTGTAGCCCCCGTCCCTAGCAAAACGAAACAAAAACCAGGCCGGCTGAACTGAAACAAATCCACGCAGGCTGAACCGACCGCTTGGCCTGCCGATTCCAGTACTGTACCGTACTGACGAGGCGCGCCACCCCACCAATACGCGAGCTCCTCTAAACTGGCGAAAACAACAGCATGCGTCTTCCTGGCCCGCGCCGCCTTCGCACACGCTTCCTCCTTCTGACACCTTTAGTGGTGCTGCTATACTGGCATCTCTCGTCCACACGCCCCATCACTTCTTACCTGCCCGCCCGTCTCCGCAACTTCGAAGCTCCATTCCGGCCACCGCCACAAGTACGGCCTCCGGTGGTTCACGAGGTCAAGGATGACCCAGAGTTTCAGTACCATTCGCCCTTCCGGGTATCGCCAGATGTGCAGTTTGAGGAGGAGCTAGATCAGGCCCTGAGGGAGTTGGAAGAGAAGTTTTGGCGGGAAAAAGGGGAGCAGGATGAGGAGGGCCGGAAGCAGGGTGCCGAGTGGCCAAAGAAGATATGGCAGGTTTGGTTGTCGAAGGGGTGGCGGCCGGGCGATCCAGATCCTGAGAACGGATTTACGAAGGCGCTTAGAGGGGATGAGGAAAAGGTAAATACGGATACGAAAATAGATGCGATTATAGACAACATGAAACGGTGGAAGAACCTGAATCCAGACTATAATTATACGGTAAGGCTCTCATACCGCGACGCCAACGAAAGCCTACTGACGTGCCCGTTGACACAGCTCCTAACTGACTCCACTGCAGAGGCCTTCGTCTCTACCTACTTCGCCAGCATCCCAACCCTGGTCAACGTCTACCGCACCTTGCCCGTTCCCGTCATGAAAGCCGATCTCCTCCGATACCTCCTCCTGTTCGTCCACGGCGGCGTCTGGGTTGACCACGACATTCGTCCTGTGCATCCTCTTGGTCGCTGCCCCAGACCGTACCCAGCCTCACCATCAACCAGCCTAATTGTGGGAATCGAGATTGACGAGCCGTATGTGACGTTGGCGACAAGGAATCACTGGCATTGGTCACGAATATATGGCTTTATACAGTATCACATTGTCGCTAAGCCGTTTTCGCCTTTCCTGCGCACAGCAGTGGTCAGGGTAGTCGCGCATGCTTATGCGCATGGAAAGAGCAAGAGCAGTGGCCTAACCGGGCTCTTGTGGGGCCAGTGGTGGACGGAGAGGGGCGTATGGACAGGTAGCTACGCCGAAGAGGAGATCTTGGAGATCACTGGGCCCGGAGTCTGGACGGATGCCATCCTGGACACCATTACGGCCGTAGTCCAGTCAAGTGGGGACGTGGAGTCACGAAAGCTACTTGCAACGGCAGGCGGCCCGGGCGAAGAAGGCCGCGTGACATGGGCTCCGTTCACGAACCTCAGCCAGCCGAAGGAGCTGATGGTTACTCCAGAGACCGGAGCAGACCCATTGGCGAAGCCGCTGGGCATATACGTACTACCCATTAATTATTGGGGGAACGGGCAGAGGCACTCTGGGGCGGGGAATTTTTTCGTGGAGGAGGCGTGCGTGAATCATTTGTTTATGAGGAGTTGGAAGAGGGGGTGGTGGGAATATGTGTTTGGATGAGTAGGTACTTGAATATATTTGCTGGGTATTTGCATGACAATTCGCTTGTGATTGGCGTCTGGATTTGGATTTAATTTGGAAACCGGCATATTTTCATCTATAGGGATCTTCAAAAAAATGTTCCGAAGGGATAAAGTAGAAATCGCAAATCGGGAAGTTTTCAGATTACTATTATTTTGGATCGTCTGCACACAAACTTTCTTTTCACGGTCTGAAGGGATACTAGAAGGGTATCCAAAGGTTCTTTTCTTCTTTTCTTTTTTTCGATTCTACCTTTTGCGATTCGAGGAAAATGTCGACCGGAAATAAATTGAGAATGTCACTTTATGCAGTTGAGATTTATTTGGTCAAACCCAATCCCAATAATGGCATAGACCAAATTGCTTATATGCAATTGCAGTATTGTGTGCAGTCACACACTTCTGCTGCTGGCCCAGACAGTCAAAATTTGTAGTCTGGTTGCCGCGGGGGGTAAGTTAGCGCACCGTGCAGCCGGAGCAAAAACCAAAATGTTGGGTAAGGAAAGAAAGAAGGGAAAAAAAAAAGCGAAAATTTCTAAGAAAATGCCTTGAATTCCTCTATTGTAACTGTAGTTGGCCATATTTCGGAGGGCTTATTCTGGCGCAAGTTTGCCCTGCTGCTCTTTTAATTGTAACGTGATTCAATCTTGGTCCCCTGGCCCAATTCACGCTCACATATGCTGATACTGTATATTCAATGTACTTCAACTGAGCCATTAGTCTGCAGGAGGTAGTGTAACCAGACTAATTAACCACTGTCAAGGTCCGGTTCCAAATTGAGCATACTCATCAAGCCCAAAACTTTGACTTAGTCAAGCTAAATCTGTAGTAAATGTACCAAGTAGCCCTTATTTCGGATACAAAACTCACAGACTTGTAGAAGAAAGTTCCGAAGCGGGCGTTAGTTAGTGCATGTAAACAGTTACGAACTTCGCAAGTGTACCTTGTAGCTCAGTCGCTTTCCGCCTTTCTTCAACCGCGAGTTTGTATTACAGTAGCTGGTGTTTCGTAGTTGAGGTGTCAATTGTATCATGCGCACCCAATTTAGCAGATGCCTAGAGCGTTCTGAAAGCCCTCCATTCACAATTCCACATGTCCCAACCAGATATGTTGAACAATGATCCGTGAGTTGCATACTAACCCTGCACTTACGAAGGATTCCATGGACGAATTGAATAATGCCTATACCTTAAGTAGTCTACCATCAGGTCGTATTGCAATGAGGAACAACTATAGTATTGTTGCTTTTCCATTGTCTTGTGCTTGCACCCTGATCTAACGATTTGTATGGGGACATTAAGTGTGAACAGCGCTCTAAGCATTGGTCACCGGCTGGATTGCAGCAAATGAATAACTGGCCTGCATATGCAACCTCGATCCGGTTATGTTCCAATTGACGAGATGTCCAAGCGATGAAGAGACACCTACGGGCTTATATGCATACAAGGCACAAATATAGCGTATGGAGTCTACCTCGTATGCAGTCAGACTATGACCAAGAGAGTCGATGTTTACAATAAGGTGAGCATGAAAAAGGTTAAAGCAGCACAAAAAAAAAAAAAAAAAAATTAAATACAGCACCAAGGATTACTACATTGAGGTGCAGTGGGAGAATTTGCGTAGTGGTCACCCACCGTAGTTCGATGCGAATGAGAGAGTGGTGAGGACCATGCTTGGTGACAACACTAAAGCGGCATGTTGTTTTCATCAGGATGTGACTACTTGGTTAGGCAGACTAATATTTTCTAGTCTGATTGTACTACTTGTAAGATATTCGTTCAAGATGGCTACATGGTTCTTCACACAATCTCATTCTTCCCCTGCTTAATTGTCTCTTAGATTTGATCTTTGTGATACCGTCCTTGTTTTCTTCCGTCTATAGTCATAGATTTTAGCTATTGATACAAATCTAGATATTGATTATACATACCGGATAAGCTTGGATATTCCGAACCTTTGAGTAGTAAATCTTTTTCTGCTAATTGACAGTATATTTTTCCAGAGTGAGAGGTAGATTGAAAATTACCTTGAAAACGATGTCAAACGGTGAAGCTGGTGGAGTGTCCCACGTATATTGACAACTGCATTGGTTACTAATCGGAAAGATTTAAATACCCTGTTTTCATACAAGAGTACGGGAATCGTAGAATTCTCTACATAGTAAGCATGACTTTTAATACAACTCGCGGCACTGAGATCTATTTCAGTCCCTGTACTTACTCACGTTCAATATTGAGCTCCCGATTAATCCTCCACTTCATCCATAAACTATGTAATCTCATAACGGCCTCCTTAACGTGATATAATCCTAACATGATATAGTCATGAGATTGCCAAGCGTAGCTAATAATTTAATTATCTCAGTCACAATGTAGTCATCAGTAGCTCCGGTGCCAGGACCTTCAAAATTAGCAACTAAGGGCATCACCATTCACCTAGTCTTGGACTACCTAGGGGTTTGAGGTTTGGTGATAGAGTCATTTTCTTGGCGTCATGGAAGAGTTATGTAAGCAATGTAATTACTTATCTAGGGACTTGGTATGAGACCACATTCACCTACTCATCTAAGATTCACTTCCTCTGCACCATCTGAAGCAACCTCCTACATGAGCAGTGGAAACGACATTTCCCTAAATCCCTTCTACGACCGCTTAGTTCGCACTCACGGGCAAGAATGTCTTCAGTATCTCCTCCAAAGTCTGCTACGGGCAAAATGTCCCCTGGAGATGAAAGTGTGCAACCAATTAGTTCACCCATTTGTGAGATTGGGAATTCCAGCCCCGCAAGGAGCACAGGGGGTAGAAGTGCACAATCATCTCCTTATATCGGGTGCAGTCGCCTTGGCCTAGTTAGCCAGCAGTCGCCTTGGGCGTCAGAGAAAGGATTGTGCGAAGCATTGGGAGCGAATAGAGAACAAAGTCCTGAAGTTGATCAAGGTGCTGAGAGTAGCTTACCAAGGCAAACCCCAGTCTCTCCCATGGATGCTCGCAGTACGAGTGGTGAAGATTTCGGGAGAAGCACTCAAATACGCAATTGCGGTGATTTTGAGTGTATCTACAGATACGGAAAGAACTCTAGCAATCTATTCCTGGAACCAATGGAAACTGAGGACCGGCACAGCGGGGCCATGGCCAACACCAAGTCAGGACAAGATTTCTTTTTTTTTTTTACATCACGTAACCCCGCTTGCAGCGCCAAGCCATGGCAGGGTCCCTGGGCAAGCCCTCGAAGCCCGGAGACAGGCTTAACGAACAAAGAAATTTCTATCTACTTCTAAAACCTGATTCCAGAAACCTCCGGACGGTCCTTCCGGTTTCTGCCTCAGGGAGGCTCCACTATATATCTCCACCTCTCCAAGTCAGGACAAGAGAAGATGCGCAGAGGAGGTAGCGGAGACCTGCCTTTTGAGGGGTTTGGAGCCGGGCAAAGAGGTCAATTTATGGTCACTCGCATTTCCAGTAGCCAAAAGGAACCAGCGGGGGAACTTACCATTGAAGATTGTGGCTCCTTGCCACTTTTGTCAGGAAAGATGGCGACATCTAACAACCCAAGTGAGTTGCGGAGCATGGGGGCTCGCGAAACTCTCGATTATGGCCATTTTGTAACGGAACCCAACCAGTATCAAATCTCACCCATTCCACCACCTCCATCATCCTTCCCAGCGACAGAGATCGAGCTCGCTCTCCACCGTGAAGGGATAAGCACTCATGTCGAATATCCAACTAACGATCAGGAGCTTCTGGACGCAGTGGAGGACGGGGTAAGTCGTGATCACCATTCTTCTACCCATACTTTGTTCTGATTCTTTCTCTTTACTATCATTACTCGGATGATTCCCCTGTCCACTCTCTTCCCCACTGCGTTTACCCACAAATTTCATATCCACGGGTCTGTTTAATACCTATTCTAGCCTAATATTTGAGCCTATTCACCCTACCTACTCTGTTGACCATTGCATTTTTGCCTCGGTTTCCTCTTCCTGGAGTTATCCCCCACCTTCTCTATTCTCGTTTGCTATTCTATGTTTAGCTACTTTGACTGATCGCCATTATAGGGAGGAATGCTTTTTCCTGTATTTTGGATTGCGGATTATCAAGGACTACGACCTGAGGATTATGACAGTAATTCCATTGTGCGATCAGGATTTCTCTTTGTCGCAAAAGACGGACAATTGGCGGGGTGGACAGAGGAAGGGGGTGCAAGTAAACTAGGCAGTCCATATGAACAGAATATTGAGAGTAAGGTGGTTCAGTGGGCCAATCTGTGGTTGTGATCAGTTGGATTACAAAGAAAGAAGGGCTGCAAAAGAAAGGTAAGGTTCCTATATTATACGCTAGTATTCATATTGTCGGCTTTGCTAATATCATATTCGATTTAGAAAGAAGCGGTGTTAAATAAGGGGAAGTTACTAACAGAGCTTTGATGGTGAGACCGCATAGGGGGAAGCTATGACAAACAGCCAAAGACTAGGACACAAGGTATCGACCATAGCAGGCCTCCTGGGGGGCAAGGGCCTACGACAATGGAAATACGAGCTGGGAAAGACGGACGGACCAGAATGCAGGTGGTGCGGCGAAAAGGAGGAAACCGCGGCTCACATACTAGACAGGTGCAATGTATGGAAGACGAAGTGACCCGGAGGCAGGGACGCATTACTCAGGTCACCGAAAGGGGACGAAAGGAACCCGGATCCACTCGGGTCCCTGCTGGAGTGGATGGAACGGTAGATTTCACTTAGCGCACTTTCCGTTCTTCCTAGCTTTCCTTTTTATTTAATATAAATAATATATATATAATATATTATAGATTACAAAAAATAAAAAGTAAAAAAAAAAAAAAAAAAAAAAAAGAGCAAGTGGATAAATGCTATAACCAAGCGACGACATTACACAATACCAGGTCATCCATGTTTGCAGCCCCTCCGTTTTACACCAAAAACCCCCAACTTTGTAAAAAGTCCACCCTATAACCAATTGTATACTCTCTGTGAAGAGAATTATCTCGTAGGGAAGGAAATTATGCAAGAGCGACATAGCATGACAACTATAAGGTAACAGGGGGGTAAGTTAATGCCAAGAGACCAAAATGGGAAGTGAGCAATGCCAAGATATCCAATAATACGAAGTTCCGGATTATGATCCTCAATGGTCAAAAACTGGACTTCAAACAGTAAGGGATTTCATCTCGCTCCTCAATTGATGCCTAGAGTGGGCTGTATTTGGAGAGGGGCGCTTTAGGCTTTAGTCTTTAGATGTTTGTCTTTTTTTGATTGCTTTAGACTTGGTCTTTCTTGTTTGATCGGTTTACATGCGATGGGCTGCCGTTCTAGAAAGAGGGGTGTATGTGTAATGGCCACAGGTTGGGGTGAAAATAAGGTACTGCTGCAATGGTACTGGCGACATGGGTGGCATGATGTCAAAGCCTGTGGGGACTTAACAATGAAGGGCACATGACAACGCACGCAGGACGGGAAGCGAAGCATCGGTTAGGGCAAGTCCAGAGGTCTATCAATTGTACGTAATGTAGGATAGAGTAGGGAGCCATCAATCGATTACTCAGTCACTCGATCAAGGAATTGATTACGCACGCATGGGTCTTTGACACTTCGGCTATTGTGACTGCCCGTGAGACCGCGTGAAAGGTATCCAATTCGGTGAATTTCATCATTGTATGCTGTGTACAAAGCTTTGCGAGTTCTAGATAATTTAGATAATAAAGCGTGCACATGCTCATCAGTCCTGCTCGTTCTGCAGCCACAGCTTTCTGGTCGAAGGGACCCAAACCGAATCTCAAACAAGTGTCATAAGAAAAACATAGTCTTGTCCTGCCTGTGCCTTCTGTCTAAAGGTCATGATACTTGTGCCTAAACCTCGGATGCCTCTCGTATGGTCTCATACAGATACAATTTATAGGCAGCTGACACTGCCCAGGCGAACACCTCACCTCGCTTCTAAGTCCCCTACACGCGTGTCATCACATGCTTCCATCTCAAAGCATCGCTTCTCCTGACGTCATGCCGTGCCAAACCTTATTTTCACTGGTGCGGTGTTACTACAGTATCACTTTTTTTTTCTGGGGGGCGGTGGGGGGCATTTTAGCTTCTCAGCTCTGCCCGTTTTTATTGCTATTTATTACTAGATACACCTCTAACATATTTATCCAAACATGCAAAGTCCATCTTCTTCCCCGATTTCTTCTAATTGGGTTACCTTCTTGCTCTTCTTCACATGCTTTATCAATATACTATATCAGCCTAGATATATATCGGAATGTATTGGAACGCTGCATAAATCGTATGCGCTATTCGCCTTTTGGAATAGTTCAAGTTGTTTTGCAGCTTTCCAATACTTTCCGAGCCAGCGTGTATGCAATCAGAAGCTAGAACATATGTGCATATCTATAAACACTCACGCTACCCCAAAGCAATAAAAAAGAAGAAAACAAGAGAAAAGAAAGAAAGAAGAGTTATAATATATATTTTGCCAAGCAGTAATTTCTAGTAAAGGTTCCATGACATGCTTAGTCTTCCATTCCCAAATCTCCTCTAGAGACATCGTCAAACACGTCGGCCATGTTAGCAATGCCTTCTGCTGGCAACAAATCCATCAGGACTACATTTTGTCTTCTCAGTAGTTGATTTAGGCCTTCCTGTTTGTGGATTTCCATGCCCATGGATGTGTCCTTTTCCTTCTGTAGTCCCAATGTTTCCTGAAGAAAATGTGGCATTCTAAACAGGTCTCCATATAGACCCTCGCCGGTTCCGGTTCAGGTTCCGGCTCTTTTGGGGATATGCTCTAGTGATTTAATCCCATCAGAAGGGTCCAGGACACAATCGTTAATGCCATCTATGCCAACAAAAGGAACTGCCAATGCTGGGTGAAGTCCGTTAAGACTATGAGTTCTAGATAATTTGAAATATAGTTCGCTGCTATAAGTTCGAGGACTGCCTGCATGGAATGTGTTATGGCATTGACTATTCTTTTCAACTCTATCCCAACCCGCAATCCACCTAGGTGTGTTTCACTTTGGACGTACGGTCGAACCTCTTATATTGGATCCTCAATAACTGGATACCCTGTATTATAATGGATCAAGCCCAGCACCCCAAAGTTCCTTTTCTCCTATAAGGGGACCTCTATAAGTGGATATTTGGATATATTGGATATGAGTCGCGGTCGCGGGCTGACCAATATGAGAGGTTCGACTGTACTGTTTCTCGAGAACGGCCACTTCCATTGTCCCCTTGATCCAGTGCTTCCGGTTTGAGGCCGTAATGTTCAGTAGATTGGCCTTATTTAAAGCACGTTTAAACTGAAATCGGTTCGATAGCGTGATGTTAGAGGAAACCTAGGGCATGTACCCATCCAACTGGCTGCCCTCTTTCTTCTGTGCTCAAGCAAACTCCTGAACCTGCTTAGAAGTCGAAAGCACGTCAAAGACCATTGTCTCCCTCTTCAAACCTAAATCGGAATCCAGGGCAATGAAGAAGCGGACAGGGCAGCAAAGATAGGGGCCTTCATCCAATATCAGGAGGAGATGGTTACGGAAGCAGGCATACGCCAACAGGCCAGAGCACGAAGGGCGGAGGAAAGGAACAGACTGGGGTTCAGCTACAGACCGCTACAGAGACTAGGACGCGGAGCGAAGACCCTGGCAGGCCTGTTAGGGGGCAAAGGGCTACGAGCCTGGCAGCACAAACTCGGTAGGACGGACAGACCAGAGTGCAGGTGATGCGGGGAGGTGAGCACGTACTGGGCAGATGTCGGACATGGAAGCTGAGATGGCCAGGGGGAAAGGAGGCAATCCTTGCACCCCGCAAAGGGGCGAAGGAGAAGGGGACCCGATAGCCGCGCTGATGGACTGGATGGAACAATGAGCGTTGGAAATAGTCATAGTCACCGTACTTTCCTTCATTTCCTTATAATTTCAGGCTGTATATAATATCGCTATAGCCCACAGGGCGGCACGCGATTCATGATATATATATATAAAAAAAGAAAAACCTCAAACCTAAGTATTCAGTAAGATCTTGGTGCTTATCTGAGGTGACTCTTGAAATGGGAATCGAGATTTCATTTTGCTTTTCCATAGAGGCTAAACAAAGTCAACGAATAAATGAACAATATGTTGCTAGATAGAAAAGCGTACCTTCTATGTTCTTCAACTTTCGGAACAGACCCGTTGGTAAAGCCACTGGGTATATATGTGCTACGCATTGATTATTGGGGGCGTGGGCAAAGGCATTCTGAAATGGTGAATTTTGGTAGAAGGGCATGCATGAATTATTTGTTACTGAGGAGGAGGAAGAGGGGATGGTGGAAATATGCATTTGGATGAGTAGGTACCTGAATATATTGCTGGGAATTTTTTCAGATTTCCATTATTCTCAGTCGTATCCAAACTCTTTTTCAGTCTGAAGGGTTCTTTTCAGCTCCTTTCGATTCACTGTTTGCAGCTCAGATTATCCGGTCAAAACTAAGTTCAATAATGGATACCAGTAGACCAAACTGTCGATATGCAATTGCAGTATTATGTGCAGTTATGCACTGTGTTGCTGGTCTCTTGGTCTGATCTAAATTAGGCATGGTTGAGTAGCATCAAATTATTAGTCTGGTTGCACGGGCCGGTAGGGGGGGATAGTGCAACCGGACTGTCCAATTTTTCTAGAGTTGGAAAGAAAAGAAAAAAATCGGGAATTTTGGGTAAGGAGAGAAAGAAGCCTTCAGATCGGTTTCTACTTTTCCCACTAGAAAAAAAAATAAAAACTTGAATTCCCCTATTGTTGGCTGGCCAGATTTTGGAGGGTTTGTTCTGACGTAAGCTTGCCCTGCTACTCTTTGATACTATAACCTTAATTCCATGCAGTTGGAAAATACACGTGAATTCAATCTTAACCTCCTAACCAAATTCAAACATATGCGGATGTATATTATGTACTTTAACTATAAGCTATTTATCTGCGGGAGGTAGTTAGATTGAGCGTACTTATTGAGCCTAATACTTTTTGACTTTGATTATCGTTACCTTCAGTTGCTGAAAAGTGTGCCTTGTAACTTTCCGCCTTTCTACATGAGTCCTCCATTCACAGTTCCACACGCCCAACCTGATATGTTGAATACTGATCCGTGAGTTGCATACTCTACCATACAAATCCTGCAAACTTATCTGCCTAGCAAAGATTGCTTGGGCGAATTGAATAAAGCCCACGCCTTTTTCTTTTTGGTCACACAATCCCGCATACAGACCACCGATCTATTGAAGGGAAAAGCCCATATATTAAGTAGTCTTTAATCGGGTTGCAATGTAAATGAAGAACAGCTACAAATACTTTAACTTTGCTTTTGCCTTATGCTCGTATCCCGACATAACGATTTGTATAGGGATATCAAGTAATTATTCACCTCTTCACCATTCTCCTGCCTTTCTATCCACTTACCCCCATCTCCCCATCCATATCCTCCCACTTTTCCCACCCTTTCGGATATTCCATTGCTTCACACTTGAAGGCCAGATGTGCTGCTGTCTGGCTCTCTTCACATTCCGCATTCCGCCCCTTCCCTCCTATCCATTCTCACCTCCCACTCTCTTGTCAAACCCTTGCCCGTCCTCAGTCTTGTGAAGGTGGTGGCTGCTTGCCGCCTCCATCCCATGACCTTCCCCCCTCCATACCCAGGTTCCGTTCTTGCCTCCGCCCTAATCCTCCTCCACTTCTTTCTCAGCCCACCCTCTGTGACTACTCCCTCTTGTCGCCTTCTTTGCCCCCCCATCTGATCTCTCATTCCCCTCAATCCCTATATGAGCTTTGACCCACATGAGTTTTGTCTCGTTCCCTGTCTTCTTTCTCCTCGCTAGTCACCTCCCCTTGCCTTGCCTCTTGTACCCGCCTTTCTTACCGCTGCAATTGCTCCCTGTGAGTCAGTCAATACCATCAACGGTATGTCTGCTGCTTTCTTCAGTATGTACTCGTACTCGCCATTAGACGTACTGTACACGTAATGCACTCTCTGTTCACTGTAGTAGAAATTGAACGAAGTCCGGACTAACCATAGTCACCCATACGTAATGTATTTAGAGAGGGAAGGATATTATATGTATGTGGAAGTGAAGAATGTAAAAATTAACCACAACGATAGCAATAACATCGCTCCTTTTGGTACAAGTAAGTAAGCACAGTAGCACAAGGCAACATAAACTAAAGGCCTGCTAAAGACCTGCTGTTGCAGGGGTGTACATCAACTTGCTCCAGGTGGAAGTAGACGGTAGTATGGCTCACCCTCAAATGAGTACGTATGATAGGAATTAAGAATCTACTTGATACTTGTCCTAGAGTGCGTTTGAGAGCCTTGGCGTGACCACAATTAAAATTTGGACTCACGGCCAACCTACCACCACCCTCACCCTGAACCTTCCATCCTCTCCCCGACCCCCAGACCCTTCATTGCCTACCTTTCTTCTTCTGAACGTATAATCGGAGGGATCCTTCAGACTTCTTGACGAATAGCACAAGGGGCCTACAGGTGACACACACACAGAAACCGACCTAGCAACCCTCCCATCGATCTGTATTTTAAATCTTTCTTCTTTTTGAGGCTGTTTGCTTCCTCATCCTCTATATTCATCTCCATATCTTGCATTTTCTCATCCTGATCCGTGTCCCGATCTGTCTCCTACAGCTCAGCCTGTGATATTGTTCTAGGCACTCCTAGCACTTCAAAATGCGTGAGCACCCTGGACGTTCGAGGCCTGAGCACGATGTTTATATCGTGTCTCTTTTTTTTTTTTTTTTTTTTTTTACATCACATAACCCCGCTTGCAGCGCCAAGCCATGGCAGGGTCTCTGGGCAAGCCCTCGAAGCCCGGAGACAGGCTTAACAAACAAAGAAATTTCTATCTACTTCTAAAACCTGATTCCAGAAACCTCCGGACGGTCCTTCCAGTTTCTGCCTCAGGGAGGCTCCACTATATATCTCCCCGTCTCCCCCCTCTTCTCCACACCTTCGCAGTTTCCTCCACACCCTCGCAACCCGCACTTTCTCCCGGGTCGGCAAATCGCGCGGCGCATTCAAAAACCCTCCACACCTTCGCAAACTGGAACGCAAATTTTTCCCGACCCGGTATATCGTGTCTCGGCAGCTGGGTGCTCGTGGTAGGAGCTGCCAGCTTGATCAGGATGGTACCTGCTAAGAGCCCTGATTAACGCACATCGACCATAAGCTGACTTGTGTTAGACTCGTGGGGCATGCATCGAGTGCAGTTGAAATGCACTGCAATACCCCTTGGTCATCCGTCAATTAAAATATTTGAGAGAGTTCGACAGGCAGTACTTAGTACCTTGAATAAAGTGCCATCTTTCACCATAACACTTTTGCTTATCAAGAGGGCAGCCACCGTAGTCATCGGTGTGCAATTAGGGTGTGAATCAATTTTGCCGGAGGTGGATAGGATTCTTGCAACAGCAGGCCTTGGGTTACTATTATTTCCGATAGTCAGTCGGTTTGCTCTAGGGATTCCAAGCCCTTTTCCAGTCGCAATTGAGTATCAGCGACTGCCGGCATGTGGGGCAAGCATCGGCCCAGACGGGTGGAAATCCGGGGGAGGGTCGTTAGGCGGATATCTGATAGAGAAAAGTACAGGGAAAGTTTATGCCATTACGTGCGCACACATATTCGTCGATGGCAAAACCAGCGCGATACTACCCTCAGGCACAAAGGTGCTACAACCTTCCTTTTATGATCAGCGCTTTTCACAGACACAGCAAATTGTTAAAATGGCTAAAGAATTTCTCAATATTCGGAGATACCATATTTGGGAGGTCAAGGGAAGGGAGAGATCATGTGATTTCTTTGTCACTGCGGCCTTGAAATGGCAAGATTTAGAGGATATCAAATTGGGAGGTACCTTATTTGGAGTTCTGACACCGTATTTTGAGTTTGGGCCAGTGCACGACTGCAGTCTGCTTCCAGGCGGTCAATACCCATACTTGATGGATTATGTTCTCATTCAGGTGGACAAATGGAGGCTTGGGGTTAATACTGTTGGATCCCAACAGTGCTCTGCTATCTCCCCTCTGGTCGAAGGCACAGACGTTGCTAAATTTGGACGTACATCTGGCCTTACCCATGGTATTGTCAATGGCGTATGTGCACACGTAAAAGGCTTTAAACAGTTCCCGAATCTCACATTTGCGTTAAATGTAATTGTGGCGCTTTTTTTTTTTTTTTTTTTTTTTTTTTTTATTTCACGTAACCCCGCTTGCAGCTGTTCGCCATGGCAGGGTCCCTGGACCGAAGTCCTTATGGCCCGGAGACAGGCACCTGTGCAACTACCAATTGTGGTGCATGGTTTCGTTCAAGTTGGCGATAGTGGATCGCTAGTGGTAGCTGGCAGCAAAGCTGTGGGCATGTTGTTTGGAAGTAGGAATTGCGAGCAACGGCCACATGTGGAGATTGCATATGTCCACGATTTGGCGCAGTTGGTGGAAAGGATTAAGATGAAATGGGGGCTGGAGTTGGAGTTATTTTAAAGGTCTGCTTGTACGAAGGAATGTACATCTTTGCTCGTTTTACAGACTGGATACTTATATGAGTACAATTCCTTCAAAATATTGAACAGCTCCGTTTATAATTATGTCGTACCACCTTCTTCTGGTCTCAGTCAAGTTTCTCCATATACTGATTTGTTTACCTATTTGTAGTACCTCTATTCGTAACACTTGGATTTTCCTGTTCCTTTTCCCTTTCTTTACTTTTGTGGGCGGGGTCATTGCAGATATATTTCTCCCGACTGGTAACCTGCCGCTGCCACCACCGCCACACCGAAACCGTCCCCCGAACCCACTCTAAGACCCGAGAGACATCACACCAGACCCAACACCAAGCCTGCAACCCCCATCCAGCCCTTATGCCTCCACCTCGAAGTCCGGCATCGTAATACACGGAATAGCCCTAAGAAAGGATCTGGGGAAAGTCAGAAGATGGCTGGAGGAGGACAACAAAGACATAAGCAGAATCGTTGGGATCAGGTGGCTGAGACGGAAGACACTATTGGAAGAAGAAGGAAAGAAGGCAAGCTCAGTCGTGGTGTACTTGGAGAAAGTGGCCGAAATAGCGAGAGTGCGCTTGGGAGGAAAATGGTTAAGGGCCAGTCAGTACGGGTCGGACAGACAACGGAGCAGATAGGACATAGGACTCGCTGACAACGATACACCCCCGTCCCACTAAAGACCGTCGTGGGCCCCACATGTAACTATATATTATTTTTCCTTTATCTGTTATGTACTTAAATTCTCGCCATAGCCCTTAGGGCGGCATGCGAGTAATGATATTAAAAAAAAAAAAAAAAAAGACTGGTAACTTTATTTTAGGGAACGCCACGCCAGCAAACCCATACGAAGTATACTACCAAAGCGAATTTAGCCATTTTGTCGCTGCGCAGGAATATATGAATGTTGAGCACGTGTGGGATAATCATAATATGCACACAAAAAGTGCTGCAAACCGTGCAATTGCAGTCGCCAACAGTGGAAGCTTCCGCAACGTACTCAACACTGCTGTGACATTTGAGAAAATCCCTACACCACCTCCAAGTGATAGGGGAAACGAAGGGCAGCTACGAGATGAAATACGCCTTTTCTGTCACAGGGTTTGACATGGTTTACAGCATGCGCCTGACCTTAGTGTCCAACGAAACGGGCACTGCGGGTTTATGGATGAGTGGAAAGTGGATGCCATCATGAACAATGACGATCCTGAAAGGCCTCATCTAGATTCGGTGAAAATCATCGTATGATCCAACGATACCATTTACCATAATAAGACAGTATTGGCCTACTAGTCGGAGGAAACCTGGCTCCCAATGGTGCAGTTTGAATACCCACACATTCGCCCTGGGGCAGAGGCGAAGCCAAGTCCTACCTCTGAATTTGCTAATTGTGCCATATTTATGGAACTCAGTAGCAGTAGCCGCAGTGAGCACAAGCAAGGACCCATGATACTTCGGAGCGGAAAATGAAGTGAGGCGGCATATCGAAGTGAGGCGGCCAGCGCTGAAATGGTGGGAGACTCAGATATGGTCCTATCAAGGATATACATTTACCCTGCCATGGCGAACAGCTGCAAGCGGGGTTACATGATAGGAAAAAAAAAAAAAAAAAGCCCTATCAAGGATGGACAGGCACGCTAATGGACGGACCATCACAACAACACGGCTCCTAACCTCCATCTTTCCAATGCAACCATTAAGGTTTTGGGAGCCCACTTTGACTGGGGGCTCAGCGAAGATGATGGTATAGGCAGATCGCCTTTGACAAAGCTTGGGGAAGACATCAAGCCTTTAAGGCTAGAATTATCACTACACACGCTCGTGATTAGCGGGATTTATTTGAGTGCAAACTCCTGCAGCGCAGCGACAGACATCAAAAGACTTGAACATGAAACATATATCATGACTAGGGACCTCTTTAGAAGTACGGTTCTAGATTACGGCTTGTGGATGGGCTCACCTGTTTTTACAGTCTAAAAATCATACTCTGCATAATAGACTCCGTATGGGAGATGGAAAGCCCCTTCCAGGGGCTGACGATTTTGTGCTCTACACGGATCGGGTGACAGCGTTCTGGATAGAGACTTTGGTGACGATACCGGCTGTGTTGGTGCTTTCATAGCTGTTGGTGTTTGTATGCTTGTATGCCGGTGGCTTGTGCGGTGTGAGAATTCAGAGAAGACGATAGTTTCGGGTGGGGATTCTAAGTATGTGAAGGGGAGGGGCAGTGCCAAGGAGGCAGCAACCCTGTGAGCAAGTGGCAAAATGATTGATACTTGATTGTTATTTGTGCTTGTGAACATTTGTGTTTCCTTCATTACAATATTTGTTAGCAGTCTCAGTCTGCTTTGCTCGCGTCAACCTCCTACTTAGCTC
Source organism: Kalaharituber pfeilii (assembly GCA_015179045.1). Classification (NCBI taxonomy): domain Eukaryota; kingdom Fungi; phylum Ascomycota; class Pezizomycetes; order Pezizales; family Pezizaceae; genus Kalaharituber; species Kalaharituber pfeilii. Next base: position 310,498 of record WHUZ01000027.1, read on the forward strand.
TTGTTTCATTTCCTGTCACTCTTGTTTCATTTCTACTAAAATATTTGCCCCTCTTTGGGAACTGAAGTCTAATAAAGCGCATGTGTTAGAAAACCTCGAGAAAGCGTCATGCTTATCAAGCTGTAGTTGTCCTGTGCGTGCCTGGCCCATGTTTGATTGTCATACTTACTGTAGCTGTCGGTTGGTCGTCACTAGCAGCTTCACATGTCAATATGGGTGGATATCCCCTTCGCGGGTAGGCCCTAGCAGTAGACTACTGTTTGCTATGTTGTTGTATATACTTAAGTAGCTGACTGTACAAGCTACCGGGAGGTTTACTGTGGTTTGATTGCATGATATCCTGATCGTGATATGACCTTGGCTACTTACTTACTTACCTACCTCAAAACTCTCAAGGTACTTTATGTAGGTACTCAAGTACATAAGTAGTAAATGCATACAGTCGAAACCTGTTATATTGAATAAGGCCGGGACCGGTGGGTTTATCCAATGACAAAATATCCAATAGTCACCAACGGCCCAATTGGTTCGGGCCAGCAAAGCTGATCCAATAAGATAGGTTATCCAATAGGACAAGGTCCAATATGAGGTTCGAATATATGTAAGAGGCAGAGAGAGTGTCGAGAGGGAGGGAAAAAACTAGTTACTATAGAGCCTTTCGGCCTCTTAATCAACATATGTATATAGTTATTATAGTCAAGTACATGCACAGTGGGAGGTTTTTGATGAACAAAACTAGTTCTACTTAAGTGGTAAAGACTGAAGCGGGCATGCACTAAATATCGATACCGTTATTGCAACTAGTTGGAAGTTAGTCTGGTTGCAGGTTATAAGTCGCCGCCGAGACTTATGAAACAGGAAAGTACTAGCTTAGCTAGCACAAACTGCAAAAGGAGAGGATGAAAATAGTAAGACGTTCGTTCTATCTAATAGCCTGAATGGATATCATGTGATTGAGAGGAATTATATCAAATACCTCGAGCCAAGAACTCTACAGTAACAGAGAAAACAACCGAAAATAATCTGTATCCAAAACCCAAACCGTACCCAGCCTTGATCTTGAACAAAAACAGGAAACTGAGGAACTTGAATGTCGACGAGGTGATCAAGGAATAAACTCTACTTAACATATGAAAGATATATAGATGGTAAGGAAATTCGTTATAGGAAAGATGGAATATGGAACCAAAATTTTCAGCAAAAGTCCAACGTTAATTATAACCCTGAAACATCTGATTTGTCAAGCCAAAAACTCATCATCAATCTGCTCGCTCGCCCACATACGTCGGGAACCTAGGGTGTCCTGCATTCGATAGCTCCTGATACTTGTATATAATCACTGCACCAATCTTTGGCGGCGTTCTCCGTTGCTGGTCCGTCAGCCCACTGCCGACCTTGAACATCTTTCCCGTCGGCTTCCGCGTGTCGGGATCCAGCATCTCGCACTCCAGTGCACCACATACGTTTGCGTTCTTTCCGCTTCCCTTTGCGTGTCCCCTCACGATAGCATCGGCATCAAAGAACTTCTTGACCTTCAATAACGTCTTGCTGCGGCCGCTGACATATTTACTCCCCGGCTGACGCAGCATGAGGCCTTCGCCGCCGGACTTGGTCACCTCTTCGAGCATCTCGAAGACATGGTTACGGTTCTTGACGATGGTATGTTGAACCACATTGACCCATTTAATGCGAAGCTTATTCTCGAGCAGGTCTTTAGCGAAGGCGATGCGCTGTTCAAATGGCAGGTGGCCTTTGGATGGAACATCGAAGACTTGGAAGGTCACTTTGAATTTCCATCTTTTGCCATCACCCTGAGTGCGGACGATGGAGACACAGTCCTGGAAGCCGCCGCGTTCAGTGAAGAGTTCGCCGTCAAGTGTAATGTCCTTGGGCAGGCGCTTGGTGAACCAGTACGGTGCATAGAACGGATTACCTTCGCGGGACTGGAAGCGAGTACCTGTCCAGTACGCGCGGACGCCGTCGAGCTTTTCTGAGCAGTGCCAGCCAGTGACATCAATGCCACTGTCCAAGTCCCATTTGTGTGCGAGAAGAGGTTTGAAGTTGGCATCACGAAGGTTGGCTCTGGCTGGGGAGGGGCGAGATATGCGGCCGGACTTTGTAGTTGTGGATGCAGCAGGTTTGGCTTTCTCCTCTTCCTCATCATCGTCGTCATTCTTGTCGTTGACTTTGCGCCTCTTGCTGATGGCCTTAGCCTTCCCGTTTGCTGCAGCTTGATTGGAAGTTATAGTGTCCTTATCTTTCTCCTCTTCTTCCTTATCTTTCTCCTCTTCTTCCTTGTCTTCATCACCATCATCAGGCGCAGTTTTCCTCTTGCTCCCCGCTTGCGCTGTAGTAACCGTGCTCTGCGAAGTCTTCTTAAGGACCTGCCCTGAATCCTTAGCGCCTTGAATCCTCCAATCCTCATATTGACCTCCCAGAAGATGCCTCAGATGGAAACATGAGCGGCGGTCCACTGGGTCACTGGCCTTTTGCCAGTGGGAACACGTGCATTCATCTATTATTTCCTTGATTTAGCAAATGGACATGGTTGTGATTGTACAATCAGTGGAGGAGGATGCAGAGTAGTCCTACTTACAGGCATGCTCACCGATGCGCTTCCTCAGGAAGGCACCCATACCGCTGGATCGATATTCACGCACTTCGTTGATTCTGATTTTGACGAGTGGTTGTGGGGCCATTTTTTCTTTTTTTTCTTTTTTTCTTGAAAATCGTTGAGAGCTTGAGATGCCAGAGCCTATGTATAGGAAGATTGAAGGTTCGACGGCCGCTCCAGCTGAGGGTTTTCCAAGTTTGGTAAAGGTAGTAGTAGTAGCCTTAAGGTAGGATATCGAGATAGCTAATATGTGGAAAGCTTTGGATCCTTTAAATTAAACTCGACTGGGCAGATTGAGATGATAGTTTTAACTCTGAGCTCAGATATGATTAACTGATTAAAAACAAAGAAAGAAGTCTGATGCCCCTCTGTTCTTTGTTCCTCTATCCGAAGCAACGCGATACCTCCTCCTTTATACTTCTTCTTTCGAGATTCAAACATAGTGAAATATTTAACCGGCGCGGAGAAAATATTACATTGGGTTTGCTTAATTCCTAACTGTTGCTCTAGAGTAGGTTTACATTTCCAAATTTGGACAGCCAGTTATCCAAGCCTGGATGGTTTATGACACACACATGCGCACAACGCATAAGGTTTTGGTGGTAAGGCAAGGTATGTTTATTACTCGCATGATCCATGACTGCGAGTAATCTGACACAAAACGCTTAGCCTGGCCTTACAAGAACGCGTTTTTGAATGTGACTCATTTACGTGTATTAATTAATTTACGCGCCACGAGAAATGTTGACACAGAATTTAGGGGGAGGGAAAAACACGTCACGCGTGTGTCGATTGTTATTGCTTCGCCGCATTGAGGAATCTTACATGGGGCCAGAGGAATTGCGATTGGACAATCCGAGGGGATAAGTTAACGCGAACAAAGGGCGAAGGGCTCAGGAGACGCGTTGTGTATTTGGCCAGTGGAAGGATTTATTTTGATACACTAAGTCCGAACTTGCAAGGTGGGTCGGTGTCGCCATAGGCAACGAGGAGTAAGCGAGGGAGTCATATCACGACTACTGTAGATTAATGCAAGGGATCCGGAATTGCACCTGATCATGGAGAGCTAAAGTTAAGCCGGTGTGTGACTCGCTGGTGGTTAATATGGAGGAGGGCCTGGTGGGGACGATAGGTGAAAAAGGCATCAAGATCATGAACGAGCCTGACGCTGCTCAATGAAAGAACAGTCATAGAAAATTGAATGTGCGCAAAAAGAAAAATAGAAGCGGACATGAAATCAATTCTCGCAAGTGTGCGGAGACTGGTGCGGAGGTACGTACAATTCATAAGCCACTTCTCTACATATGTTCCCACTTGCTACAGTACCTACCCTAAGTTACGGAGTAGCATGTACTAGTAGCATCGAGCAGTATGCAGTATGAAGTCGTACCGGAACACTTGTAACCTCCGACCCATATCGATATCCATCTGGATTCCCAGTATCCTAGGAAAAAAACAGATGTATAAGGAGTAGGTAATTTAATTGAGGGGACGGGGAGGAGGGGGGGGGAGGCAGAGGGGAAGCGGGCCTGCCCAGACTAAAGAGAGAGCTCGCAACCCTCTTCGATTCTCACAAGACTACTGCGCTCCTCCTGTTCTTGGGGACATGTTGGCCCTGGGGGAAACGTCTTGACTGGAATGAGAGGCAGGAGACGTCAGCCGAGAACGGAGCCCACAGTAGCTGCAGGTAATTGGACCACATGGAGGAATCGATCGCTGGGATATACACGCCCTCAACGCTGCAGCGAGATTGTATAACATCTAAATGTAGCGCAGGATACATTGTGACTTTATTACAGTACTATAGACCTTTGAAGGCTGGTTATCTACAGATTTCATGGGCGATGCGGTGAATACTGATCGATATCATGACGAGTTTAGATCACCAAGGTGCATATGACCCTGACGCAGAGGAGGTGGACGGGCGGTAGGGATGCATCATCCATGTGCATTGCCCCTGCGGCTGCACTAAAAGGAGTTCCGTGCCTCCCGTCTAATTGGCATAAATGAGATGACTCATCTGGTGATAGCCTCTGAGATATGGACTTTGATCATTGAAAAGAGCTTTCGTCGCGAAAGGTTCAAGATAACACATTTCAAGCCAGACGTCAAAATAACCTTAGCAATCACCCTGCTGCTTACCTCACTCCATTTTACTCCACGTTTTTCTGCATGAAATTCTGTTCCCGAGTATAGCCCTAGACATGTTAAGGCAGAGAGGCCAAAGAAGAATCATCACGCGCATTGATTTTCCCTCAGGTAGGGAACCTCCGTGACCGAAAAAGCATCTCCTCCCCTCCCTTATCAGCACTTTAAAATTCCCATATCTGCCGTATTCTTATCCGTTTCTTGTTTGACGAGGGAGAAAAAATATGTATGATTGCGTCCTCACATTTTAAAAATCTCTAACTACTCTACCACCACCACCACCGCGCAACTCCAATCTAAGAATGTACATCCGCACGCACACAGAAAAACATATCACAACACCCACTCTCTCAGTTGAACAGATATTTACCCCAGCATGTATCTCTGCACCAGAATTCTCCGCCAAGATGAAAGACCCCCTGTGCATCAATATAGGTATATTGAAACGAGAGTCCAAATGATTTATTGCTGGAGGGCAGCAGCCCTCTCCCTCTCAAGCTTGGCATAGAAGGCGTCGCGTCTCCTGATGGAGGGGATATGGTAGCCTGTGTCCAATGTCTCGCATTAGCTAATCCGTTGACTGAAATGTATATAAGATTGCGGCGAGTTGTACTTACCGTACCAGAACCAATAGCCGACACCAAGGCTTTATGTAAAGAGACCGTCAGCTAGTCTCCTCGACAAGATTTTGCAGTAATATCTCGCTGGGATGTTCCAGAGAATTCACACCCTTCAAATTCCAATTTCAGGTTCGCTTAGGTGTATCCCTTGGGGTCACGAGACATGCAGCCGAGCGGACCCTTCCAGCAACAAACAGTACTGAAAGCTTGGTGCAAGAGGAGTCCGCTCGGCTGCATGTCTCGTGACCCAAGGAAAAACAGCTCGTAGAAGTTCCCCTGCCCCCTCCGGTATGATGAGGGGGTGTCCACATGTTACAATATTGCGTTCAGGCCTCTTCTCAACTCTCATCCTTCCACACCATTTCCATATGCGCCATGCCACCAGAGCCGCGTATAAAGAAAAGACAGAGGAAAAATTATATCCTTACCCGAGACCTATAAGAACGCATCAGCATCTACCCCTCAAATCAGCTCATCCAGTACCACCTACCTGTAGCAACCGACAAATCCAACACCAAGCCCCTCCTCAGCCTTCCGACGATAGGAGCAATCATTGTGTGTTCGTTTATAAGAGTGGAGAGTTTCTTCTATCAATGGATGTCTGTCAGCTATATTTGCCCTTTTTTCCGGATTCGGATGGAGCGGGGTGGGGAAGCCGGCGCTTTGAAGCCAGCTCGAGGTCCTCCGTCTGGCTTCCTCTTCCAGCCGGAAATGAGAATAGATGGACGCACCGAATATTCAGTGAGCACTGAGAATTTGTATCGAGTGTAAACCGATGACGAGTGATGTTGAGGGATGGTATCAGGCGATGATGTCGGGACGGGATTCTAGCGATTAGCGAGCTAGCTTGGTGCCAAGATGTCAACAGGAGGGTGATGAGGTGATGCCCAGACATAGCATAGCATACATATTTGCAGGTACGGAGCGCATCAATGCGTGTGACCGATTGCATGAGACAAGCCATGGGCGACCATCCCGTTGTGCCACTTCTCCCTACTGGGTCAGGGAAAAGTGCTGCGCACATTCGACTGCGCACAAGCATATACAGAGGCTGGCTGGCGTCCGGGGAAGCCAGTAAAAGCCTGCTTTGCAGTCTTAGGGCTGTCGTGCCATCCGACCAGCTGCTGCTGTGCACCGGAGGAGAGTCGCTCGATGAGAGGCTGGGCGCGAGACTATCATAGGATGAGTGTGTCAAAAAGGGCCGAAAAGTAACGAGTGCCTATTCGTATGGCAACTATATAAATTCTTGACAAGCACAACCTAATAAAGGACAACGCTAATATAGACAACAAGATTTAACAGAAACAGTAACAACACTCAGTTCCCACCTCCGCGATCCCGTGCCCGTGCCGGTGCCCGCTCCCGACTCGAATTCCATTCTCGACAGTATCTTGTGTTTTGTTGCCAAGTGCAGTAATCAATATCCACCTCCATGGCAAATTACCGTTTATTTCTATCCGCATGCCTACTGGGTCATTTGCAGGTACTGGCCTCCAACCTCTCAAAACTGCAGTTTTCTGTACCAATGAAAGTACAGAGGCAGCTGCACGTAACTTCAGTTCCAATACGAATTTATTTTAGGAAAGGAATAATTAATTAATTAATTAGTTAATTAATAAATAAATAAATAAATAAATAAAAACTCAACCCACATACTAAGGTATCCTTCCTATGAAAAAGAAAAAAAAAAAAAGAAAAAAAGAAAAAAAGAAATCAACTTTCTAAGAATCCAAGACTCATACATCTAATATACCCATCATCTAGTCTCGTAACCCCCCAACTACCAAAAGCTAGCTATAGCCATAATTTATATCTATCCCACCGTCCAAATACCAACATCCTACCATTCAAAAAGCCCATGACCACAAAAGGTAAATCTGTATACCTATATATCTCCATTCCACTCCATGCCGTATTATGCCATGGGTAAGAAAGAAAATGGGGAAAAAAAAAAAAAAAAAGAATGAAAAAGAAAAGGAACAGAAAAACGGGAAGGAATGAGAGAAATTAGTAGTGCAAGAAAAGTACAAATCATAAAATCATCGCCAATTTGCAAGGCAAACAAAACGGAGAATGAAATTGACAAAAGGAATATAACGTTAAGAACACGTTGACAAGGGAAATTGATATACCGCTACCTCCCAAAAACCTTACTCCGTCAACACCCATAGCTACATCTGCAAATGAGTTTAACTACTACCCCTTGGCAGCTTACAACCTAAACACCTTCAACACCCTCTTCACCGCCCACCACACCCCATTCTCCCGAATCTTCTCTGCCCACTGTAGCAACGCCAACCTCTCCCTCACCCACACAGAGTCCCCGGCCCCCTCCTCCTGCTGTTCTCTCTCTCCCTCCGTCTTCTCCTGCTCCTCCACCCTGTCGTCCAACTTCTTTCTATCAATCACCACATTCCCGAGCCCCATTGTCACGACCGCCGCAAGCACCAAAATCGGCAAAATCGCAATAAATGCCCACTTTACGCCCTCCTTTACCGCCTCTTGCACCACCTCCCTCGTTGCTGGGTCCAATCCCTCCAAAATACTTCCTTGCGCTACTCCGCTATCCTCTTCACCAACCTCCGTCCCCTTCGCCGGCTCCATATTCACCAGCTCCCCCACGCCCGCTCCTCCAACCTTATTGTTCAAAACGGATCCCATGAGCGCTAACGCGACCGTCCCGCCCATTGGCTCAAAAAACTGCATTGTCGCCACCACCTTGGCCAGCTGCTTGGGTTTCCGCCCAATCGCGTGCAACGACAGCGGCATCCAGATAAGGCCGTTCCCAAACCCGCATAGCGCCATCATACCCAAGACCCAGCCCTCGTGTCGCACGTCCAAAGCACGGGTCAGCAGGCCGGTTGCAATCGGGAGGACGAGCCCGCTGCCGATGAGAATTGCGGGGAATGTTTCGGCCGGGTACACGTTGCAGAGGTACATTGCACTGTAGGCGCCAGCTCCTAGGCCGGGGATGTAGATCAGGAGCTGGACCCCAGCCTTCTCGGGCGGGTAGGCTTCGACCAGGGTGAAGTAGACGGCGATGAAGTAGAACATTGCATAAAGTGCTGATTATTTTGGAATTAGCAATCAGCTTGTAGATGAATGGGATGGATAGATGGAAGTAGAGATAGGATAGGGATAAGGAATAGGGTATGATGACATACAACACCCGCTTGAGAAGTTTATGAAGGCGAGGCTGGATACATCTTTGGAATCGAACAGCTGCAAGGGAACCATTGCCCTCCTCGACTGCAACCATGTCCCATCTCCTCTCTTCGCCGCCCAAGTCTTCAGCCATCCGTTGTCATTCATTCCCTTCTCCACAAACAGGAATAGGACAAGCAGTAACATTCCCACAACAAGTAATACGATAATCTGCGGCGACGACCACTCGTATGTCGACCCGCCCCACGTGAGTGCCAGGATAAGACTCACACACCCAAGCACAAAGATAGTCATTCCCTCCCAATCGACGACAGCAAGTTTCTCGATCAAACTTAGCTTACGATGGTGGATAACTGTGTTGCCAGAGTCAGTACGGCTGAGCTCGTGCTGGGTTTGGGCTTTGACGAGCACGGGGCGGAGGAGGAAGTAGACTAGAACATGGGCGATGAGCGAGAGGGGGATGCTGAGGCCGAAGCAGTAACGCCAATGTATCTGCAAACGAACGATTAGGCGAACATGTCACTGAGCGATATGTGGAAGGGAGGGACTCGAGAGCAGGATCACAGAAGGGGCACAGTGCAGGGAAGCTTACAGAGGTAAGGTATCCACCAATGACCGGCCCAATCCCAAAACTGGCACCGGCAATCATTGAGAAGAGTGTGTTTTGCAACGCGTTCTCCTTCAAGCTGACCTAGATGCCGTTTCAAACTCACAATCAGCACAAAACCTATATGTTCATCAGACAGTGACCAAGGCAAGCTCACCTTATCGCCCAATATTACTGTGTTAACAACGTACAGTCCTGCCGAGCTAATCCCGGTAATGGCTCGTCCAATGAGGAGCATGTAGAACGTTTGTGCACCGGCGCAAAGCGCTGAGCCGACCCACATGAGCACAAGTGCGAGTTGCAGAACAGTGTGCCGGCCAAAGACGTCACAGAGCTGACCAAAGGCGGGAATGAAGGCTGTGTTTGTGAGACTGAAGGCGGCTGCGATCCAGGATTGTTGGGTGAGCTGGTCTAGTTGAGGTGATTTATACCGCTATGATTAGCATTGGCCTTGATTTGATGCAAGCTGTATATCTGGTGCCCCAAAAGGCAATACTGAATCATGCTGCAAGTCCCAACGAGGCTCGAGCAAAACTCATGACACCAGCCACCATAGGGGGCTCTGAACTTACCAAAATCCGCAGCGATATGCGGCAGCGCAGTTGCAATGATTGTAACGTCGATCGAGTCGAGAAAGAACGGCAAAGTAAGCCCGCCCAGAATTCTGAGCCTGTATTTCCATACCTGTTTCTTCTCCTCCTTAGTCAATGGCGCTTTTTCTGCCCCCTCGACGTCGATGGGCACAGTGGGGTTGGGCATGGTATCCCCCCCTTTAGGGACACTGTCATCTTCATAGCGAGCTTCCGCCAGGGGCTTCTGTGAGCTCTGGATGGACGAGATTTCCGGAGAACCAGAGCTGGGCGGCGGTCGGAGTGCTTCTTCGTCTCTGGAGCGAGGAGGGGTCTGTGTGACGACGTGTACCTGTGCTGGCTCAGTAACGTTCAAGCTTTGGTGCTCATGCTGCGGTGCGGCCCGGGGTCGATCAGGGAGTTCGATGGCGTCCATCACAAGCACCCCTTTGCAGGTTGTTTACGCTGTGAGGTGTAGTGAGCAAGCTGTATAGCCCAGAGGTTGCAACCGGGCGGGTCTTTATATAGCGAGCAGGTGTGTCAATACCTCGGCCAATGAAGCAAAGATAACTATTGTGTGTGTTGTCTGCTGTATTATTTGTTGCAACTGCCAGCCGAGAACTGCAAGCTGTTCTTGCAATTGGGTTTCTCGATCGAGCTTAGTTAATGTGCTTCCTGTTTTGTATAGTATGTGTCAAGAGAAGGCCCAGAATCTATGGCCAGACATCAAAATCACGATTGTATTAGTAAACAGATATGCACACTGGGAAGTACACATACGCACTCAGCGGACCATATATTATATCCCCAAACTCCTTTAGGATGCCATGTATCATAGGTCCAAAACCAGCGTACACAGCAAATCTAGTAGTGCTTGATGAGCCAGCGTCTATATAGATATGGATCGACCCTCGGCCCTCCGGCGCCGGGCTGCTGTAACAATGTAACGTCGGCTGTGCCTTGCCTTGCCAGGCTTGCCTTGTCATACTTGATGCCGTGTGCACTTTAAGTGCAGGCCATAACTCAAGTATCGCTACGATCACTCCATTTCCTTGTCCAATGGCACAGCCCTCTGCAACTAAATCGGCAGGACGAAGCTTAAGCATGCTACCTTGCCCGGTCTTAACCTTAATGGCAGTTTCCTGCCATGCCACCTTAATGGATGCGTGGGTTTGTCCAGGTTACATGGGTATGTGTAATCCTTTGTGGCTGTGTTCCCACCCTCCTCCTCTCTGCATAATTATTCAGAGCATAAACTACTGCAAGAAACCTCGCTTACCGTGAGCTTCTGCTGACATTGCATATACTATTCGATGAATATAAGTTCTTCAATTTCGACTTAATTTTTGAAAATATTTGTAGTAAAATTTCCGCTATATACCCTCAGCCCCCGAACATACCCTTATGACGACTGATTAGTATACCTTCCTTCTGGTTACGAGACTAACCCTCCTCCCAGTTAGGCTTACTCACTTTCACATAGCAATAATTGTCCTAGCACGTGACCATGAAAAATGAGATGGCTGGGTAACAAATATACCATGAGGCCCACTTTCCTAAAAGCCTTGGAAGAGAAGACACGGGGTTGGTCCGGCCTGCTCCATAATAATTGGTTGGGGTCGGGATCGCTCCGTGTGCCTTGCTCGCACTTCGGCGGTGGCGGCGCGGAGCGAATCAAGAGTATTACTCCGGATGTTGTTTTGGTTTTTGTTTTTTCTCACCCAAATATTCGGCCACCGTTTAACGCTACTCTAATCCGGGGGTTGTTCTCCCGGGGGCCGGGTTCCGGTCCCGGTTGTAGACAGTCACAGGCTTGGCTATTTGTGAACTGCACTAGTAGGGACGGTAACCTTGGCACGCAGGGAAAGATTATGCACAGTTATCACGAGCACGGGAAGGGGCAGTGCTATGTGCACACTTCTAAGAAATAGAGACAAATAGAATACCGTCTTTATCTCCTATGTATTTATCTCGTCGTAGCCCCAAGGGCGGCACACGAGCAATGATATTTTTTTTTCTTAAAAAAAAAAAGAATACCAGTACTTTAAAAAACCGAACTGGGATATCCTACGTGATGAACATTATCCCACAAGCCTGTCCCAGTGATCGTCCGCCAGTCAATCGGAGGGTTTGCTGGTCCACTTGCGAGGCATGGCTTTACCAAGTAAGTGTCTAAATTTCTTAAGTTGCTATCATAATGCTAATAACTCGGGTGAATAGTGAAGCCATGAAGACCTGGTGCAGAAACGACACGTCCGAACCTACGAGTTGAGAGGACTCTTCTGCGCCCGCATACGTTACTTGAGACCGTTTCTCTGCTCTGAGCACCGTGAGTTGAAACTAGACCCTCGAGACAGCAATCGTGCTAATGCATGGCGTGTTGGGACGTTGCGCTCATGAAAGAAAATGGCTCGACAATCAAGACAGATTTGAGGAACTTGGGAAAAAAGGTGGATGGCAAATTCGATAAAATCGACAGAAAGTTCCAAGAATCGACAACAAGAGCGATCGTTTGGTGTATATTTTCTGGGTGATCTTGTGCTTAGATTTCGACTTTTGCATGTTCTCGTACCCAACGTAAAGAGACGGGTTGCCGAGCCGATTATTTAATTCTACAACCCGTACGTCCAAACCCTAAGCGGAGGATGCAAATAATAGTCTGAACACGAGAACAACTCTACATGTAGGGCGCCGCGAAAGGAAATTGCATTGTCGAAAAGGAAAAGTAAAATACTGGAAGGTTGTGGTAAGTGATTGTCAATTCATTAATTCAAGCATACAGCCCATTGAGTATGATATAGGTTTGCTGTCAACTGCATGTCCCCACCGGTTTGTTAAATAGTTACGATGAATTGATGGCAATTTCTATTTTTATTTTTATTTTATTTTATGATAGTCTCAGGATTCGTCTATCGTCGACGGAGCGAAGCCACCGGGGAATGGAGCGGCGGGAGCAATGGGACGAATGAGTATGCCCTTCCGTGGAGACAGCAGTGCCAGAGGAATGGCACCAGCCATTTCTATGATTCCCTCTGGCAATGAGGCACATGGCACAGGTGATTCTGCCTTAAGATTTGGGAAGAACGAAAGTGATAAAAGAATCACGACGTTGGAGCCTAGAACGGTTTCAAGCAATACTGGCTCTAGCAGTGCTCTGCAAGGCACCGTCGGCCACGTGCTGTTAGGCGAACCAATCATCGAAAGCTTGACGCTAGACTAGGATTGGATCGTGCCAACCAGGCTATGATACTCCTGTCATTCTGTGTCATTTGTACCACTGCAAAATATACACGTGCGTGAGCGTGATTAGGCTCCTCAGATATAGTGGAACAGGTAAGTACAAAACATATTCTTTGGGCTGGTGAAACCTCGCTTAACCAAGCCCAGAAACTGCAATCACTTGACCCAGTATTTCGGAAACCATTGAGAGGCACAGATGTCGGGGGGAGTCCAGACAATAGATGCGTATCGAAATAGGCAAAGTTCGTCCACACGCCGAAGAAATGTATAGGTAGGTATAGGTATATATGCTCGAGCTCATACATATTATCTACTAATACTGTAGATCTATAGTAGCAGTATCCCTCGGGCAACTCTTACTCTATGCATATACCTTTCTCCACTATCCCTAAGGCTGTGCTAACGGGCTGTCCGATATGGTGCGGCCGCAAGGCCGTCCGCGCTGCTGCAACTGTGCGAAGTGAAAAATTCAGTTCATGTAATCTGAGGGTTTTCACTCCTATGCTTGCCCTGCTCTTGCTAAAATGTCACTTTCTACCCTGCAGGTTGAGCATACCTGGACTCCGCACCTAGCGAGATATAAGAGCAGTTACTACGAGAAGATATTTTCCTTGGACTATGCATTAGTAGTAGCTACACTAAATGCTAGAATCTCTATTACCACTATTATTCCCCTTCGTCCAATACTAGACTAGCGCATGACCATTATCGGGAAGACAGACGTAATATGCTACTCCTTGCCGTGCTACCAGGCATGCGAGGATTCTAGGTTCATGATTTCGGATATTAACTACTCTAAAGTGTGGCGCATGCAATGAACCACGGTGCAGTAGCGGTATCTCGTAAATCTGACACCTGCACAAAGCAAATGCCGCTGATCATACCCTGAGAGGCTGGAAGAGCAAGAAAACAAGCCGGGGAACAAAATTGTGGGGCTTAACACAGCTAAAATTCAAGGCCGCACTATCATATCTTCTATCATACTACACCAGTGCAAAGCTTCCTTTATCTCTTACTCCATGAACGTAGATTATGTAGCTCTCAATTCAATTTGGTTACAAACAGTCCGTAAGCGCAGCTATGCAATATGGGACTCGGCAGTCCGTTAGTGCATTCCTTGCAGCTAGTCATGAGTCATGACTGCTCGCACTGGAGACATCCCGCTACCCAGCTGTCCAGGGTGAGATGTATACCGACCCCGCTACTAGTGCAGTTACACTCGCTTGCAAAATTAATTCATTATTCTACTTCGATGTCGGATGCTGTACACAGCTAGTTTGCTTCGTCGTTTATCGGCGCGCACCCGAAAAGCTGTGTAACCAACCCGGGACCTGTTCCGGAGCCAGTTCTAGACTCCGGTTCCTAGCATTTTAGACTAGCACATTTGTTTACTTACATACAGTACTACTTACCACTTAAGCACCTAGCCTCATCGCAGCCAGCTACCTTATATCCCGATCCTGCAAACGGACCAAGGACCGCAAGATCCGGCTCCTGGCCCCGGATCCCCACGAAGGAATTCCAAACCCCAGGCCCAGAATCGGCTGGCATATTGACTTACCTCCCAACACAATAGTAAAAGAGTTCGATAAGGCAACCAAAGCTCTGTGGCTCAATCAATGCCCAACGATCAACGATTCATGAATCAATTGGAATGCTCCTAGAGCGCTGTCACTGTTACTGTACTGACATTCATATATCGACACGATTCGAATGTCGAAGTTAACGTACGTCCCATTTCTGAAGCTCCTGCTCACGCTCTGATAGGTCTACAATATGTCCGATTGGTCTCAACTCTAACCTTCTATCATGTTCGCCTTATGCACCAATGGTACTACTACGCACTTAGCGAGGCAACCAATCATATGCACACTCGTACACAAGCCGTATGCCTCTCCATTCACCAATCTTCAAATGAGTGTCTGGATTCCAATTGAACGGACACAGGGACCGTAAGGATCGAGATGCACTGGACCGGGGCATTGCACAAGGCACATAGTGAAGCCGCCTCCCATGTGCCTACATGCATGCATGTATGCATGCATGAATTTCCATCCAATTACCTCTTCTGCCCCAATCCATTGTACATCTATGTCCTACATTTCAGTCACAACATATGCACACCATCTCAATTGCGCTCAATTGGCTGGGCGCTCCCGAGCTTTGGATAATTATATCTAGATTTTGACGGCTACCTGATCTCGCAGTAGATCCACAAACCCAGTCAGCCTTGCGTTGGCCTTGGTTGACGTTCCCAAAATCCAGTGTTTTACAGCTACGTACGTACTATGGGGAGTAGTAGACCTCTGCGAAAGTTCCTCTGGAAGAGTCGCTTTAGGGACTGAGTATGTCTATGTAATAATTATATACAAGTATATGCCATGATCTTGTTTCCCTCTTGTCGCTCTAACTAATGTGCTTTCTCCTGCCATTCTCACTTTCCCAATTTCACAACCGTTCGAAGTAAAAATATGTATGCACACTGACTACATAACTAGCGTGCCCGAAGTGGTAACGAGCTGCCCCCCTGTAACGATCCACTCTCTTGGCACTCCTCGTCATGCATTCCTTGCCCTATTACCTATTACCGGAAATATTGCGACTACGGAAATTGCATAGTATTATATCAATTTGATATCGCTGAATCTGAATATACTATCATAATAAGGAAAAAGCCAAAATTCCAATAACTATAACCGAATTCATCATTATTCATATGAATTAACCCCTCCCTGCATATAATATAGCTCAATATTCTCAGAATCAGGAAAATAATATAGAAAATGAGTAATAATCATTCGCCTAGCACTAGTCTTTTCAGTTAAAGTTAATAAATGTATATAGGAATTATATAGGATACACGCACCTTCAAATATATAGAAGAAATTCACATTCTCGAGCTAATCTCTGTACCTCAATATCATCATCAGTGTCCTCAGAGTCCTCAGGTGATCCAGGAATACTAGGACTTGAAGTAGTGGTAGATGAAGCACTAGAGATAGTAGCAGTAACTTCGTCTGAGGCATCAGGTATGATAGAAGAGGTCTGTGGCTCGAGATTTACTACCGGAACCTCCTTCACCCCCCCCCCCTAGCAGGTGTTCGGACCCTCCCACCTCCTGAACCAAAGGCCTTCCTCGGCCCCGGCCTCGCCCGCGAGCTCCCCCACGACCTGTCTTTGCGGCCCGCTCAGCTGCAGCTATTTCTCTCTGTTCTTGTTTCTCTTTTGCCTTTCTTTCTCGCTCCTCCGCTGCTAGCTGCTTTTTCACTTCAGCAGCTTCTTTCTTATCCTCAGCTATTTTTCGTCGCTCCTCTGCCTTCTGAATTTTCTCTTCCTCTTTTCTTATCTTCTCTACTGCTTTTTGTTCCTTTTCCAGCCTCTTCCGCTCTTTCTTTTCCTCTGCTTCCAGTGCTGCTTTGACTTCGGCTTGTCGAGAGGATTCAATATATGCTCGATTAAGAGTCCGAGGGCCTTTAATATGCTTCAAACTACCAGCCGGAGCTTTTTTGACTATCTTACCATTCCATAGAGCTTTGAAGGTTGTAGCATTAGGCTCAATCACCGTATATTTTGTTAGCTTTTCCTCCAGAAACAATACATGATCCATCACAGTCTTGCGTGTATGTGGAGTCAAAATTGCCTTGTCCAGAGCAGTTCGCAGTGCTATTTGCTTTGATGGAGTATCTAATATAGAGAGATCTGAATTGACCGTCATTGTCGCTTGAACTTGAGGAGGAATAACTTTGTCGGGATCAATAGGCCAGCATCCAGACCCCCGCCATGCACCCAAAATAGTATCGGTAGTAAAAGTAGATTGTGTGGCACCACAAAGAATTTCCTAGAAGTCAGGTTTGCGCAAAATATCACGAGGCTTCTGATATATCCAATCTTGTAAGCCATTGCGGTAGTATCTTTGGAGAGGAGAGAAACATCCAACATCAAGAGGTTGCATTAAATGAGTTGAATGTGGAGGAAGACAAAGCATTTGAATCCGGTGATTGAGTGCATATTCAACGACTTGGTAAGCGACATGGGAAGACTGACCATCAACAATTAAAAGGCGCCAAGGATATTAGAGGGAGGTAAGGTCAGTGAATCGCTCGAAATAATTATACTGCGTTTGTCATGTATAGTGCTTGTAGGAAGGCCGGTTGCTATGGGGGTGCGGCGGTAGAGGCGGTGGAGGCAGTGGAGGCGGTGGAGGCGGTGGAGGCGGTGGAGGTGGTGGAGGCAGGGGCGGTGGAGGCAGTGGAGGTAGTGGAGGTAGTGGTAGGGTTCACGGGGCGAGTATATGGCTCAAAGTAATATTTTATAAACTCAACACCTAGTTCATCATCCATGTATCCACTAGGCTAGCGTCCAAAAGTTGCAGGAAGTTTATGGACACCCTCAGCACCGTAGTAGCCTTCTCTATGGGTTTTCGCCTGCCAGACAAGGTATAGAGGAATGATGTGACCAGCAGCATTTACTGTCTCTATGACAGTAACAAATTCTCGATTGCCATCAGTAACTGCAATTTTTCGCCTTGGACCTGCTCGAACAATACATTTCTGCCTGCCAGTTGCAATGCCCATAATAATACTCTTTTCATTATAGTTCCAGAGGTTGTCAGGGGTGATCTTAAGTTGGCGCATTGTAGTCCGGAGTGACCGATAAAATGCCTTCTGCACTGGAATATTTGTCCCTTGCGAATGCCGAATGCGCTCAAGATATTGAACATATTTGCTGTTAACTATGGGATGTCGAAGTAAAAACCTCTCATGCCACCGATCTCCTGGAACTGCATTGCTAAACCTTCGCTGCAGAATTAAAACAGCCATAGATCTCAGCATTCGCAAATGAACTGGAAAGCCCATATCACTCATTGTAAGTGCCCAGGCCTCTAATGCATTCTCTTCACCTCTAGTAAGCAATTGCTGCCTTTCGCGAGCCTCCTTCCTTCCTTTCTGTACCCCATCGAGTCGTCTACGTAATGTAATAGCTTTTACATCAAAGTAGGAAGCAATTTTTGGTATTGACTCTTCCCGATGTTTGTATGCATAAGCGATTGCTCGGTTAATGTTTTCAGGCTTAATTTCCTGTCGCATAGCTATTAACTGCGGGTAAAACGAGTTCAAAATATGTAGAATTCGCTGAGATATGCAGGATAATCGCGGTTGAAAGATGAGGAGCAGGTTGCCGAAGCGGGGGTGAAAAAGTAGGATCGTTACAGGGGGCAGATCGTTACCACATCGGGCACGTTACAGGTCCTAAAGCGGAATTAGGTAGCAGCAAAAGGTGAAACAAAAAATAATAATAAAAACAGAACCAAAATAAATAAATAAATAAATAAATAACATAAGAATTCGCGTATAAGACTGCCAGTCTTCATCACGGGACGTGTATCCTGCCCAGAGGTCTCTTACAGCTTTATTCACGGATACTACGTACCCTCGGGTCATCATTTCGTAACCCTCAACTGCACTGCTTTTTTTTTGCTCTCAAGCTCTATTCAGCAGCTAGGTATATAAGTATGTTCGAGTAGAGAGTACTATACCCAGTAGACCTGTTGTCTTAATTCGTGAGTACTTTCTCAACCAATGATACTTACGAAAAAATTTTGATCGCTAATTCTTACAGTGTCTATTATACCCGAGCCCGTTATATATATCCTCTGGGACCAAGTAGCCTCATACCTCAACCTCCGAGAGATAATATATCCTGCTTATTTTTTTTTAAAAAAGTAGAACTAACCATGTAGATTCAAGTAACAAATAAAAAAAAATTAAAAAAAAAAAAATTAAAAAAAAATAAAAAAAGGTGTCGATATTTACATCATATAGCCTCACTTGCCTCGTATCATGCGAACATTTATAACTTCCACATACAGTAACCCTACACACATCTCCTACACACATCTCCGGCACCTTATTCATTGCCATGTAGACCATGCAAATCGCACTCCCCACTGCCCTGCATCCCCACATCTCACGACCGCTCAACCCCCCCTCCTCCTCCTCCTCCAAACGCAATTGCGAGTCCGAGTCCGAGTCTGGACAATTCTTTGCAGGCATCATATAACCAATTGTCAGTAATCCTCCGCAAAGCAAAAAACTACTCTTCTTCAGGCACTGGGAAAACACATCATTTACGTTTCCAACAAGTTTCACGTTTCTAGTAGCAACCCACAAGTTACTCAGATTCAGCGACTCATCGCGCTACATTGTCACAATCAGTCTGTATCATATATTATCCTCGTTACCAGCGCCCTATATAAACAGCAACCTATAGCTAGAACCCTTGATCTTTTTCCTTCCTTCTCATGCCAAAAGGTACTTGATAGTTTTTTATCAGAGATATCATAAATGTAAAAAAAAAAAAAAAAAAAAAAAAAAAATGACAAGGTATCAACACATCATCAAAGCCAAAATGCAAGGGAAAAAAAAAAAAAAAAAAAACGACGCAAAGATATCCAAGGGCAAAAAAGTAAAAAAAGAAACTAAAAAAATCGAAAAGTATATGCCATAAAAATGAAAAAAGGTATGTAGAAAGCCCAAATTCAATGCCTCAAAGCATGACACATAAGGATATTCATCCAATCGCTAAACAAGATCTTAAGCAAAAAAACATCAAATCAAATTTTATACAATCCGTTCTCACTCTTCGCAATTTCCGCAACTTTGCGTCCACTTCGTTCCTCCCAAATCTCCACATCGATCGAATTCATGGTCAAAAACCTCCATATATGCACTGTCCTTGTCTGTCCATACCGACGAACACGACCAATGGCCTGCGTCTCGCATGAGTTGTACTCATATTGGGTCGTGGTGAGGAGGGGGCTGAGGAAGATAGCGTGGTTGGAGTTGGTGAGGTTACTACAATAATAGCTGTTAGTAGATGATATTGGGAAATTAGGCCAAGGAGGAAAGACTTACGCTCCGCTAGCACTTTCATCCATAACATTGAGCAGCAGAACTCGCTCTCCATTTGGTCCAGCTGCAGACTGCTGGAAAGCCTCCAGGCTCTTGGATTTGGATGTACTGGTTCCCTTAATCTGGAGATGCTTCACTCCATGCGCATCCAATGCCTCGCTGACCTTCTGCATCAAATCCGGGAACTGCACAAAAACCAGCATCTTCTCGTCCTTCGGCAGCCTCTCCTTAATCAACTTGATCACCTTCTCCAATTTCGTACCATAATGCCTTCCAATCCCATCTCTCTTATCTTCGATACCTAGCGTGTCACCCTTGACGACATTCAGCACCCTCGCAGCGGCTTCGCAGCCAGGAGATATACACTCCTCACGCTGGGCAGCATTCATGAGACATGTGTAGCACCCCATATGCCCACAACTGGATAGCACGGCAATTTCCTCTGCAGGGATATTTTGGCGTTCGCAGCTTGGGCAAGAGACATGGGATTCCGCCTTGGCGAGGATATCCTGCTGAAGATCTCGGACGAGCTTGAAATACCTCAAAGAGCGTACACGACCAACCATTTCCTTCTGAAGGCGCTTGACATTATGGGTGTTGTCGCGGAGTAACTGAAGCTTCTCGTCGCGGGTCTTCGGGATAAGTGGTTCGTCTGAAAGAGAGTCGCTTGGGTCAACTTCATCGTCAAAGTCCTCTGACTCGTCGGAATTTGCTTTCCTGCGTTTCTTCGGCTTTGGTTTCTTGGCTGAAGCGGATTTAGACTTCGACGACTTGGAAGCCTTAGAGGTGTCTTCGGTATCCCTGCTGAAGAAGAAATACTTGTCAACCGCGACACCGCTTTCCCGCAGACTCTGTGCAAAGCCTTCGACAGCCCCAGGTTTGTCCTGTGCCACGTCAATCAACCATTTCATGTGCCTCGACGAATCTCCATCTCCGACGCCTTTCCCTTTAGTAACACGGATGTAAGTCTGGAAGAACGTCTCCTCGCTGCTACTCAACCCGCCAATCGAGCTCTGCAAATCGAACTGCGCTTTCAGCTTCTGCCTCAGCTCGTCCATCAAGCTCGCCAGCCCCTTCGTCCTGTCCCGCACAATAACCTCACAAGCCCTCAGCGCATTCTCTTGATCCTTCTCCGTGATGTCAAGGTCAAAGTGGCTGCTCCTCTTCAACAATGCTTCTTCTGCGGACGCAGACTCACCAAGAGACTCCTGTAGACGCTTCTCGCGGTCATTTCCTTGCTTGACTTTGCCCTTTTTAATGTTCATATCAAGGGCTTGCAGGTGGTGCTCGAGTTCAAGGTAGATGGCTCGCTCGGCAGCGGGAAGATGGATCGGCACAATGTGTTCTTCGAAAGGGATCTCGTCAATCTCGGCAATGTTCTGGCGGACGAATTGATTGAGGAAATTTTGGGCGACTTCATGGCGGCGTTCGTGCCAGGCTGGCGAACGGACTTCGCGGAAGGAGTTGAATTTTTCGACGGCTGTTTTCAACGATCAGTCTCAACAAATATGGTCTTTGATGTAATGATTTAGGTGAGTAAATGCTTACCAGTTTTCTCCTTCTCAATCTTCTTCATGTTTTCCCGCTTGACTCCCGCGCCGTCGTCCACTCCCAAATGAATGCCCAAAAAGACTGAAATGGTCTTGACATCCGCAAAGTCATCCAACGGAGGCGTACCGGACAACACCCACTTGTATGTGCTTTTCAGACTCGTGATACCCGAGTGGATCTGTCCTTTGAGGTAAGTATACTCGTCAACCACAAGTCTATTAAAATGGAACATGTCCAGTGGTGGAGCATTCATTCTCGTCCACTCCCTACGCACCGCACTCGAGCGTAGCTTCCATGGATCGCCGGTCTCAATGCTGCGGGTGGAGGATTTAGAAGTAGAGGCGCCTCTGCCTTTCTTTCCCTTCTTTTTCCCGTCATCAGAGTCTTCAAAGTCCTCATCCATATCGATGTCCTCGTTCTCACTCTCCTCCCTCTTCCGCTTTGGACTAGGCTTCTTTTTCCCTGGCGCTGCCTTAATACCCACTGGTTGACCAGACTCCTGAGCCTCACGGTAGGCGGCCCCCTTCAAACGTTTCCCTTGAATAAACGCCTCCTCAGCCTCCTTCTTAATCCTTTCCCTCGCTTCCTCAATCAACTCTCCCGCTGCCTCAGCTCCCTGCCCCTTGAGAACATCCACATGCCCCCGAAGCCTGTGCAAAGCAACCTTCAACCACTCATTGAACCTCCTCCCGTCCCCACCTGGCGGCGCCGAAGTACCTGCAAACGCCGCCAGATTCGCCAGGTATTTATCCGACTTGAACAAGCCGCATGCGACGACTATTATATCTGCCTTGAGGATGTCACCCACCGTGAGCTGGTTCAAGTGGGCCTGAGACTGGATTTTCACGACACGATATTTGCTTCCAGTGAACTTGGCGATTTCGGAAGGCCATTGATTGGTGAGATGGGGCGGGACGACAATGAGAGTTGCTTTGACGGGGATCGCGCCCTGTTGCGGTGGAGGAGAGGCAGGAGTGTGATCCCGTGAAGCGTCAATGAGACCGATAGTGATTGCGGTTTTCCCATAACCGACTTCATCCGCAAGAACACCTCCCTTGACATACAATGGCCGCTCGGCCTTGCCTTCGGCTTTCCAGCCTAGATGAGGGAGCACCGCTTCGGCAATTTCCTCCTCAATGAAAGGTGGAGCGTCCTCTTCCTCCTGCCGCAACATCCATGTCAAAGATCGTAATTGCTCGGGGCGGAGAGGGATAATGAAATTAGGAGGCTGCTTTGCAGGCTTATCTTTCTTATTACTTGTGAGCTTGAATTTCGGAAGGACAAGCTTGAGCGGGGTGTATAGTCTGTCGTCATGCGCCAGCTGAGCATTGGCTTTTCGTCCCTTTCCGCATGGGGAAGACGGGATAGCGCGCGGTGTACCAAAGAGGCAATGTTCAGGCCTATCCGCAGCTGTCCCATGCCTGTATCTTCATCAAAGCGGAGGTGGGTCAAGAACGGAGAGGGACGGTTCTTGAGTGCAGTTTCATACGGACCAGCTTGTTTTGCGTCTTCAATGGGGGTGATTTTATTCCCGACAAGCACCCATTTGAGATCTGGTTCTTTGGGAGCACAACGCTGGCAGATGCTATGGTCTTCGGGAAGCTCGAGTTCGTTCCATTGGCTGAGTTGGTCCAGGGATTTGATGCGTTCAGCAAGCCAGGCAAGAGCCTCGTATATCCCACGTTCATGGATCTTGTCAACTTCCACCCAATGACCCCTGGACCAGACTTTCTCTTCCGCTTGCCCTTCAAGCGGGACCTTAACGACCAGGACTGCTTGCGCTGCCTGGCATGAATCGTTCGTGACGTGAACCCTCAGCGTGCGAGCGGGCATCGAGAAGGTCGTATTGTGATTTTTAACCGTCTCCAGCGTTGGAGGGACAAGTTTCGCGGAACCAAGACCCCGCCATTCGCCTTCGACAAAGCATTTGACTTTCTTGGGCCCACTTGCTGGAGACTGACGCCACAATGGATCGAGTTTCGCAATTACGGGTCGCTCTTCGCCGATAGCATACCGTTTCGTAGATGTACTAAACACGAATGGGTCGTCTTTCGGACTGCCGCACCGGGTGGGGTCGAGGAAAAAGAATAGCGGCGCTTTATTGTCAGCTTCGCTGCCATCTTGCTTGTGCAATGCGCAGTTTGCGGTTCCACATTTGTCGTGTAGGGTGTAGGTGCCAGAGATATCTCTATCCAGCTTGTCCTTATCCTTCTCCTGGACAGAGATGCGCAGCTTTGACCATACCTTCTTATCCGCCCATTGCGGCTCCTGGAGGCCTAACTGTGCTTCCCAGGATGGGACGAGCTCTCCGTCGCCCTGGACCTCTACGTCAAAGGATAAGGTACCAGGGAGGCATATATCCCATCTCCCGTTCACCAACCCTTGCACGTTCATGACATCCCTTCCGATTCTCATCCGTGCGAAATATTGGGCGAGGAGCTTTCTTGCCGGTGACTTCATGGACTCCTTCTCGTCGGGTTTGGCATAGAGGCGCCATTCGGGCTGTTTCGGGTCAAGATGGAGTTCCAGTTTAGCATGGGGAGCTTCGTACATTGCTGACCACGTTTCTTGACGCTTGAGGCTGCGGAAGCGTAGTTCGCCAGTTAGGGCTTTGAGGACGCCATTTTTCCATACGCCCCAATGTTCATCGGAAACTTGGAGCGAGACTGTGGAGCGGAGTTGTTCAAGGTCGTCTGCGGAGATACCGCCGAGCTTCAACCTCATGGGTAGTGCCCTTTTTAACAGCTTTGCAAACTCCGCAGGAACAATGCGGAGGTGATTTTCTGTGAACGGAACATAGTTATGCTCCGGCCTACCGCCGCATTTCTCACAGCTCGAGAATCCGCAGTCAAGACAAATATTGAGCTTATTGCTCGTCATCTGCTCTCTCCCTTCGCATTGACACAACCTCCGGCTCCGCTGCGCACCAGAAAGGAGCTCATCCAACGGCATATTCTCTGTGGTGAACAAATCTAGCGCCGACTCGATCAGCTGTTCGTCGCCGGTGATGCGCCCCGAGATGTCTTCGACGGGGATATCAGCGTCCATATCTGCGGGGTCTCCTTTCGCAAGGTACTCCATCGACAACACCAGCGCAGCTAGAATCGCGGTGCCGACAACGGTAGAGGACATTGCATTCCCCGCCAAATCTGCCAACTGATCTTCCGTTTCCTTCGTCAACAGCAACTCATCAATTGGCAAACCCTGCATCGACAACGCCTCCAGCCCAACCATCGGCCCTCCACGGTTGGTCAAGTACGGAATCATAGTCGGCGTTAGACATGGGCAGATACCCGGTTTACCAGTGCTTGAATTCCGATCCACATTTTGCGACAAGTTCCAAACCTGCGTCTTGAACGACGTATCGATTCCCATTTTCGCCGCTTTGATGTATAGGATATCCATTAAGTCTAGCACGCGCTCCACCTGCGCTAGACCCCAGTCGCCCCATGCGAAGTCCGGAAGCTTGCAAAGGCCCGCTTCCTGCCAGAACGTAAGTGGTCTCTTGTTCCCGAGTCGTTCTTCCAAGCGCATCTTCTGGTGCCGCGTCTCACATCGTGTCCAGTCTACTGTTCTTCCGGTTTTTGACGCAGAGCGGTCGCTTCTGATGAGGTTCTGTCTGGCTTGGTGAATTCGAGGGTCGTCACTAGGGAGAAGGAAGGACTCAAGAGAGCAGTTTGCAGGTCTGACGAGATCTTTTATTGCAGAACCCCACATCCGTGGAATATCGCTGTTCTCGACATTCAGGCACATCATATACCCCTTTGTCTCGTATGCGGAATGTAATAATTCTTTGTGTCCAGTCTCTCAAAATGCGCAGAGTATCCCTTGGCCTGGAACTTATCCACCATCCGTGGCCACGGCCCGTTGCTCACGTTTTCTAAAATGACGACTGGAGGTCGAGTCTTGGTGACCCATGACAACATCCCCGCGAAGGTTCGGCCTGACTCCCCTCCGGCGTCCAGGTCGAGCTTCTTATTGTTAAGATTGGAATAATCAACGCAGGATGTTCCGGCAATCAACACATCGACATTTCCTGGTACGGGGACTTTAGCTCCGTATGCTGTTGTAGCCTCATCTTCACCCAACTCACAGACGTCTCGGAACAGGATCGGAGGCTGAAAGTTGCGTTCAATGTATGCTTGCTTGAATGGCTCAATTTCGCAACTGAATACATGCTCAACTTCAAAATTCTTTCCATACCGCTTCTTTACTGCGCGGGAGATCAAGCCAAGTGCGAGCAAAGGAGACTCCGTACCCGAACACATTGTCGCGACCCTAAGCTTGCGTTTTCCAAGACGATCCGCAAGGTCCGCAACTTGCGGGAGCGAGGCAACAATATCTTGGAACATGAGCGGAATGTCGTGAATGGGTGGAAGGTTATCAGAGGTCTTGTGCAAGGCTGCGTTTGGGAGTTTGAGGGAGTTAGGGAGGGTGGATTGTTTGACGGGTTTTGCTCCCGCGGAGGATTTCTTCTTGTATTTGGGGCCAATTTCCTCCTCGTCGGTGCCGATGTCGAGAGCTTCAATGTCGGGTTCGGATATTTGGTCCTCGGGAATGGCGTCGTCGTGAACGTAGTGGTCGTCATTATCGGATTCGGCCTCATTGGAAGGACTGTAGGTTTCGTCGTTTGAGTCGGAATCAGAAGCGATAGTGAGTTTCTTACCCCTTCTTGTAGATCCAAAGGCCGATTTCGTACTCGAACCAGTGGTTGTAGATGTAGTAGCAAAGTGCTTCGATGATGTGCGCCGGGAGGAAGTTGTAGCGGCAGAGGACCTCGATTTTGTACATTTCTCTTCGACGAAGATTTTATTCCCGCTAGCGGCGCCGGAGGGCCTGAAGAAGGTATCCATTGATAGTTGTTTAGTCCCCTTGACGGGTATGCAGACGCTAAAGGTGGGAGATTTAGGGGCTGCTGATGAGGCCGATGAGATTGGAGTTTTTGTTGTTGAAACAGTAGATTTCTTCGGTACTGCAACATTCCGTTATATATCAGTACTGTGGTACCTCCCTAAGCCCATACCGACGCCCTCTATTGCCGCACAAACTTACTTTCAACAGCCACCATGAACATCTTCCCTTCCCCGCTCCTACTACTAGACGGCTTCACATTCTCCTTTCCCTTCCCCTTTCCCTTCCCCTTCGCCGATCCGCTACTAGTCTCCTCCGCTGGAGGCTGTAAGTCGCTCATAACGAGGTCATCGTCAGAATCTTTAATTGGGACAGTTGGGTCAACGTCGGCCATTTCAAAATCCTCGTCTTCGTCTGAGGAGAGGGGGATTGCGGGACGGCGGCGAGGCATCGTTTTTGATATCCGTAGTCTTGGTGTCGTTTTGCTGAGAGATTCAAGGTGAAAATAGGGGAGGTATCGTGTAGACGATTGATTAACCAAAGGACGATTAAGAAGGTACTATTTAACCTATTTGATGATGGTTAGCAACCCGTAGTCAAAAGAGAACAAACGAAAGACCTGAGAATATTAAATTTATTTCCGAGCCGGAAATTCTATAAGACTTTGAGTCATTGATTTGCTCTATAATTGCCTCTGTGAAGAATAGCAAGATGTGCGATGATCTGCACTTTGCGAGCTCATAATTGCAACTGCAAAACGGCTGGAAAGGAAGAATGGCAGGATTGTAGTACTGCAATTGCGGGAGAAGAAGGGTAGTGGGGAAGTGGAAGGAGGGAATGCGAAGCGGGGTATTCTCGTAACCAGAAGCGGGGGATGTTTTCAATGGCAATTGGAGGATTGGAGATGAACAGAGCCCAAGTCCTCACTATTTGCTGTCCAAATGTAAAAGCAATATGCATACCAATGTGCGTTCAAACGAAATTCAAGAGGGATGCAATTACAATGGATAGAATGAGATGGAGGTAAAGCAAGTTCCTCTAATATATTGACCAAATGAAGCTATATTCGAGAACAGATTCCAAGAATACAAAGAGTGAATGGGGCTGCTGGACAACAGTCTCGGACGTCGAGATTGAAATAGTTGCCCTGTTGTCGCAATTGCAATGAAACTCCTTCACTTGTACCCACTTCCCAAGTGGCCTCCGAACAAAGAGTGGGAAAAAAACGAGAAAGCTGGAGAAGGTGTCCTCCGTAGGAGATGAAAAATTGGCGTCCAGCTGAGTCCTCTCGAGCCTTTGTCGGCTAGTTGCTTACCCGTCAGGAGCTCGCGCTGGCGCGCCAAGACTAATTTTCTGTTGTGCCAACAATGAAGAGGCAATATGTTTCGAGGCCAACCAGACTATTATTTCGAGGGGACACGCGTTGTGGTGGGGACGCGCCGCAAAACCTTACGCGTTGGAGAGCGAAAGTCTTGGCGGCCACGTTCATAGGCCCATGCATGCAGCCACAAAATGGCGTGACGAGCCGTGTCAGGGGCCAAGCGTAAGGATATTGATGAGCGCTCAGGAAGATTGCGCAATCGTGTTAATAATGGGTAGAGTGCACTATGGCGCATCTTTCAGCGTCTCAGTAGGCGCGATATCGAGTACCCTCCGAAGGATCTTGCATCACGTGGTTTGCTTGGGTCCTTTTTATGGCATCCTGTGCGACCAAAAGATGTGCTCTCGTGCTCAGCAAAAGGTACAGCAATGTAACACCATGACGTCATAGCGATTATGCTCGCTGTCAAAGGCGAGGACGATGGGGGTGGTCGTAAGGGGTGAGACGTGAGCTCCTGTGCACATGTCAAATTAAAGCTTATTGCTCCCTTGTTTGACACGTACTTACAGTGATAGTGGGTTACACTTGAGCGATCTCGTTCCCCGACCCGCCAAGTCCAGTGAGCTCTGCTGCCCCCCACATCAAAATGGCGAATGCCGAAGATTCCCTCGGGCAAGGAAGACGTAAAGCAAGAGAGGTTGCGAGAGTGTGGAGGACGGTTGTGCTCTCGCTCCTGGAATGGTGCTTACGTACAGAACTCCGCAAGCTGGGCCTTCCCCCGGTCTCTTTCTTCTCTTTCCTCAGATGGCAACATTCCCGATGAGGTAATGCTTTGCCACGAACCACAGCCCTTCGCGCCGCTCATTGATCGCCATCCCACAGGCTTCTTGCATGCAGAGACCCTTCAAGTCTGCCCGAGTTGGTGTCCGAGGCGACCATTGCAAATAGCGGTTAAACCCTCCTTCATAGGGCACGCATGTAAGTACAAGTACGTTAGGATCGCAGCATTATGCAGGATGCGTCCTTGACCAACTTAGTTTAAACCCTTCACGAGCTTATGAGCAACTCATCAACTGCCCAGGACGCCAAGATCGCCAAGGCAAAATACTTGTAAGCCCCTACCCTAAGTAATCCCATTTTCAATGCTCTGTGGATCCGCATACTCAAGGCTCATGATTTTGTGATGTGCTTCTACTAGTGGCGTGGCTAAGTGCCTCGGGGCCCTTCTCTTGTAGGTAAACGGGGGAGCTAGATGGAGATGACCGCTTCGGGATGGAATCATGGATGAGCGAGGGGGAGCAAATGTAGGGGCGGAGGTTGGAGTCTCCTCTTGTACAACCACTTAGCAGTAGTTAAAATAACTTCAGCAAAATCTTGCAATGTCATTTAGACCCCGTTGGTCTTTTCATCAAGTGATTTTTCTCAGTACGTACCTCCTAGTTCTGACAAGTACGCACTTGAACACGGCTTCTAGTCTTCCCCCACTATTAACCTCCTTTCGAAACTACATCTCCTTCCTTCTTTTATTCCTTATTGCAACACCCTACCCCCTGTAGCACGCCTCGGGCTTTACACCCCATCTCTGCGAATAAGAGCTTTCATCACACGTCCAAGCAATCAGACTACCCCTCATACAATGTTAGCCGGACCAGCACCCCTCTCCTTCCACTCCAGAATACGTAAGTACAACTACGAGGTCCCCGATACTGCTTACAGGTAAGACACCTTCTCGTGAACGTTTGGGGCTTACATGTCAGTAGCTACAATTTGAAGTACTTGAGGTACTGCAGTATTGGCAGATATTGTGACTCAGGGAGAGTTCATTGATTGGTTTCCTCAGGGCATCCAGTTACTTGTGCACCGAAACATTGCGGTTGGGGTCATGGCAGCCAGGCGACGTACCCAGGGGCCGGCAACTTCCTGTTTCATCTAAATCTCGTGTGGTTCTAATTCAGTCTGAGTATCCAACCCTGAATTGGATGCAGTTTAACCTTGCAGAGGTGATCACTGATTTTTCGCGTTGGTTCGCAACCAGACTAGTTTAAAGTGCATGCATTGATCGGGATGCGGCTTCCCATCCTATGATATCCATCGCTAGTTGTATCGCCCATCCGTTGCAGACGGGTAATTTGTCTGGTTGACAGAAAAGGTACACTGGCCACTGATTTTTCCAGGCCACCAAGTGAGTACATTGCTCGAGACTGCATGCGAACGGCACATTCCAGAAAGGTTCGAGTGCCACGCATATCCAGCACAGGGTAAGCTGATTGCTAGCGAGCTGCATCAATTTACTGGAATCGCTACTAATGCAGCTGGCGATAGGATTTGGCTTTGATTGCAGATTGGATTTCAATTTGAATAACTAAGTGGTTGTACTTAAGAGAGGCTGTAGTCGGGTTGCACAGGCTTGCAAAAGAGTAGCACAGCACTTGGGACTTGCTATTAGCCTGGTCGTGCCAACCAGACTAACCGCTATTTGACACCGTCTTGCTTGTTTCGGAATAGTTATGTTCAATGAAATTCTCAATTCACATATTACAACTGGGTGCGAGATCAATCCTCACAATCGAGGATGATCCTCACACGACTGATTTGCATATCCGGATCCAGGACAGCATCCATGGTACTGTACAGGGACAACAGGTCATCACCATAACCCGGGCGTTAACGAGGCTGGGCGTCCATTAGTGTGTGGTCGGATCTGGTGCAAAAGAGACCTGATCCGAACCAGATTTCAAAGACTTGTTATTGGGCGCTGGATTTTCGCGTGTATTTGGGTCCTAGAGGAGACACCACTAGGTTAAAAGTTTTGGTACGTCTACCACGTTTGTATTTTGCTCTGAAACAGATATGTTGCAGCACGTGACTGGAAGTCAGGCCTGACATTGGGACATATTTCGGTTCATGAGCAAGCGAGTCAAGCAAGGTGCTCAGGTTGACATTTTCCAACCAATTGCAATTCAGATACACACTAGTACCAATTGCTTGGCTGCAAAATTCATGCAAGTTGAGAAAGTTGCTGACACCTTTAAACTATAAGCTCTAGAATTTTACATAGGTCTCAGCTCAAAACTGAAGTTAGGAGAAGTCACTTTTTATCTGGTCGGTTATACGTATTAGATGAGACCAACATATTGGATGACGCTGTTATAGATTCACGCGGTATCAAACAATGGGCTCTGACTGGCTAAGGATGAACTATATATATCGGGGTAGGAAGATCTGGTGTCAGGGAAGAGCGTATACATTTTCGATTCATGAGACCAGCTGACCCTAATGCAACACAGCAGCTTTCCTCGCCATGCATGCAGAGTTAGTGGAGCTAATACCATTAGAGATATCCCGCTCGTAAGTTTAGCAAGTGCTCTGGGCGGTCGCGGCGTAGCAAATTAGGAGACTAGCGGCGCAGGAGCATCGGATGGATAGGGGATGGATGTTCACGTCACAATACAGCACTGCAAGTGAATTGTCGATCAATTCTGCGTCTGAGCGGAAGTGGGGATTGGAAGTTTGGGAAGCGAGAGCACAGTGTGAGGTGGTGAGAGAATGCAGCTTAGTCCCGGGGTAATCGAGCACTTAGTAAGTACGTCTACACTATATTAAGTATACTTGGTACAACTAGAAAAAGAGCGTATTGCGGGATGTTTATGATACGGCCTTTCGGTTGGGCTACGAGATGCGGCTGCTGCTGTGGGGGGCAGGCTTCTGGTTGGGGCACTGCTATACAGGGCGAGGCAACTCTCCAATGCATACGCGCTCCCGTGCGGTCCCAATTGTCCCTCGCTGCTCGTTGTAGGCTGGTGCTGTTTGTTTATTGGCGTTTCGCGCGAGTCTCGTGCTCCGCGTGCGCCCGCCTGCCTGCCTCCCCGGGGAAGCGGCCAAACGGACAATAGCGACGCCGCAGAGCAGACGGCGGGGAGGGGGGGGTGGGGTGGGGCGGTGGGGGGGAAGTCCACGGCCAAATGTATCGGAGGCAGAAGGGCCTTGCAAACACAAGGAAGAAGCCGCAATGGTGCATGGCAAGGACGCAGTCGAATGGTTTCACCACGCGCAGCTGCTGCTGGGTGCTGGGTGCTGGGTGCTGGGTGCTGGGCGCTGGGTGCTGTGCTGCATGGCGAGGTCCGCAGCAGAGTCCGCACGGCCTCTAGGCGCCTCGGCGCAGCTGCTCTGTCTGCGTGGGCAGGTAGCGTAGCGTACGGTACCCACCACCTACTTAACGCATTTAACGCAGAGGCGGGGCGGCCGCAATCGCAACCTAAATAACGGCCGACCGCCCTCTCTGCGCATCTCCCTCCGCCCGCGACAGCCCCCCGCTGCAGCGGCTGACTGGACTCCAGCATCGCCCCCGCAGACGCTGCCTTGCATCGCGGCCTCCCAGCTGCCCCCTCCCCCCAATAGCAGCCCGAGTGCGCCGCAAGGTAATCGCGAGATCTTCTGTTGTCTTACAACTCTCCCTCACGTCGCAGCCCTGCACCCGCGCGCACATCACCACCACTACCACAAACCCTTGTAGTCTGGCCTCCTGGGAACGCAGCTGCCTGCCAGTTCCTCTCCAGCCACCCAATTACCAATTCTCCGCCCAGGGCGAGCGGCCCCAGAGATTGCTGCAGGCCGCAGCAGCGTCAAGAACGGAGAGCCAGAGGAGGAGGGCAAGGTAGGACGAACCGGAGTGGCAGCGAGCGACTGAGAGAAGAGATACGTAGCGAGTGTGCCGGGGGTCTAAGTGAGTTGCCAAACAATAGGAAAGGCCAAGGGGGGAAAAAAAAAATAAAGGATAAAAAAAATTGACGAAAGAGAAAAAAAAAAAAAAAAAAAAAAAAAAAAAAAAATTGGCATTGTCCTTAAGGTTTAGTCAAGCCGCAGCTAGGTCGATCGTCCGGGGAGGCAACAAAAATTAGCAACCTCCGTTCTTTTATCGCTTGCACAATCCTTCCAATCCGACCCCAGCCAGGCATCGCGAAACAGTGCCTCCGACAGCATCTAAGCCATTTCTGCTAGGCAGCGCTGGACTGGAGGGTCATACACACCCAGAGCGAGCGACAAGGCAGCGAGCCAGCGCGCTCGTCTGAGCTGTGGGGGAAAAAAAAAAAAAAGACATATTCCAGGGCCCGCTCAGTTCGGCTGCACCACACGCACAATCTTTCGTGGGGGGAAGGCGCAGGTACGTGCTTTCGTTGTGGGCAATTGCATTTTCTCGCACGCTCTGGGGCAATTGACAAGGGGCTGTGGCTATAGTATACGACAGGAAGCCGAGAGTCCAACCGACCGCTTTTTTTGTTAATTGTTTTTCTCGTCCTCTGAGCTGTCAGCTGACCTCACCTCCATCTGGCCTGACCTGATCCGACTTCTACCATCAACTTGACTTTCGCCCCCCCCCCCCCCACCCCCCGTCATTATACCAATTCTGGACGGTAGTTGCTCGGCGTGTATGAGCCTGTGTTGTACGTGAAGGAAGGAATTTAGCATCGATCCCCCCGATGGCCATCTCGGTACCGCCGCGGTCGCGCAGCCGGCGACTTGCGTCCTCTTCTTCTTCGTCTCTGTCATCACTCCCGTCCAGTACTCCGCCGAACGACGCCCGCTCCACGCAAAGTCTGCAGCCAGCGTCACGGCCCAATTCCAGCGTTGATCCACAGCTACCAGCAATTGCGACATCGGTCGAAAGCACTGTTTCCGATACTCTTGCAAGCATTGCTGGAGGCATTAATGAGGGCGCAGTTAGCGATCCGGAGAGACTATTTTCTCTAGACTTTTCATCATCTAGTGATGAGGAGGGGGCCAGGAGTCCCGATTTTCAAAGAGGCTCAAATACTGAAAGCAGGTGGAGGAAAAGTGCAAGAAAACGGATCAAACGTGAGAAAACACCATTTGACGAGGACAATTCCTTATCGCCAGTTGCTACAAGCGGTGAGCACAACAATTCCTCTCCAAAATTAATAGACCTGGACGAAGCCGACTCGACGCCATCAGACACTCTCAGTGAAGGATCGGAAGCCGAATTTGAACGAGACCCCACACCGACACCGCCCCCACCACCTCCTATTCAATCCAAAAGGCGCCGTGGTAGACCACCGCGAAGACAACCTCTCCCAGCAGCACTACCACCTCCATCCCCACCCCTACCACGCCCTCTAGCGCGGACCCTGAAAAAATCGCTTAGGTCAATGTCCAGGTTGAGCACAACGCAATCGCCGCCAGAACCTCCTGCAGAGGAGCCTAGTTTTATTGCTGAAACTGCATCGGCAGAGGATGATTTTAGCGAGCAGGAACAGCCAATAGAGGAAGCACGACGGTCGGTATCGGCAGAAACAGAGAGGTCAGCAGAGCAACCTTTAGGAGAGGAAAAGGAAGACGAGCATACGAAAAATGAAGAGCAGGTAGAAAACGAAGAGCAGGTAGAAAAGGAAGAGCAGGAAGAAAAGGAAGAACAGGAAGAAAAGGAAGAGCAGGCAGAAAACGAAGAGCGGGCAGAAAAGGAAGATCAGGAAGAAAACGAAGAGTCGGAGGCAACAGAGCCAACAAGCCCTCGACCTGTTCGAAGAGGACCTGGGCGTCCAAAAGGCTCAGGGAAAAGACGATATGGCACCCCAGCTGCGAAGCGTAGAAATAGTCTTAAGAAGGCTAGAGCGGCACGGAATATCAGCAGATCTCCACGAACGCCTATGTCTCCTTCAGTATTACCCCAGGGGGTGGTTAAACGAGGACCAGGTCGTCCCCGGAAATCGTTATTGGCTTTCGTTCGTAACGCGTTTGATGAAAATGACGGTAATAAGGAAGATTTGGGAGAGCAGGGCCCTATCTCATCGACGGCATTAGAAGGAAATGGTACAGCTATATCGACTGCTGAAAATGCTGAAGGTATGGAGTCTCAAGCTGTTGGGAGTTCTGCTTTTGTGCCTGCTGCTGTGTCTGTTGCGGCTTCCGTTGGTTCTCCTGCTACGCCTGCTTCCGCTGCGGCTGGCTGGAGGAGGTCGACACGAGAACGTAGATCTGTGTTGGAAGGTTATAGAGCTGGCCTAACAGACGAGGATCTGAGAGCGCCAGTCATGGGGAAAGGTACATTAAGAAAAAAATAGGAGGACGAGACCTGAACGGGACGATGACGCGGAAGATGGAGATAGCTTGCGTGCAGAAGGAAGATCCCGAGGTTACATCAAAAAACTCGAAGCAGACAGGATACGTAGAGGTATGGCTCACTCCCATCCTATTGGCTGAAATTTGTTTGTTGCCGGGAACTCGTGCTTTCAATATGTAATTCAATTTCTATGTTATGCTGGATGCAAGCCCATGTTTCGCAAGGTCGAACAAAAATTTAAAAAGCCCCGCTGACTCTATTCCATAGGTAAAATCTCTGCAAAGCTCAAATATCCTATACACGGAATACCACCTGAATTTCCTCCAGAATACGGCTTCAAGATTATGCGTTTCCGTTCGCCTTCCCCCCCACCTCCACTCTTACTGCCGTCACGTGAGGGTTCACCGGCCAATGCACACACTGATGGATCGTCATTACCGACTCCTTCTATTACCCAGTCTGAAGATGAAGGGTCCGATCAAGAGCGGCCTAGGAAAAAGGCAAGAGTTTGGGCCGGAGAAACGGAGGAGGGTTATGAACCGATTCGCGGACTCTACACATTCCAGCCTACGCCGGAGACTTTCCAAGATTTTGAGAATTTCATTAAAGAGATCCAGACCGTCGGGAAAAGGCAGGGTGTGGTCAAGATACGAGTACCGAAGGAGTGTATTCCGCCGCCTGTATATGCCCCTGAGGAGAAAAGTACTAGTACAAGTGAGCTGTTGCAGTCAAAGACTATGCACCAAATTTATCAACCGAAGCTCAAGGCTGCGCGAGGCAGGTCAAGGTCACAGTGTAGTTCGCGACTGAGCTCGCCAGAGATAGGTTCAAGCTCGCGGTCACCGTCGACGTCATCAAGACCGCGATCTCCCTCTATATTGCATGCAGACGAGTATTCACAGGGTCATGACCGGCCATATTTGCTAAACTTTCACCAGCATATGTGCCTCCATGATAAATGCTATGCTATTAACCCAATTTACAAGATAGAAACTACACCTTCGTCCAACATTCCTGCAGCCGATTTCCTCACCTATCACGCATGGCGTGACCAGATAGCTGCAACCAACCCGGAGGAGCTTTACGAGGCGGAGGCACCCACGGAGCAATCCCTCATCGACCGCGGTCTTGCAAGTTCGTGCGAAGAGAACGAATTTCACAAGATTACATACTCAACGGACAATGAGGCGACCCCGGAGCTCCGCAGTATGTTCTCTCTCAGCGACCTCGCGATGCCATCTCTCTCTGGTAACAGCCTGTTCAAAAGCGAGAACCACGTTGCTGGGATTCACACCCCGTACTTTTACTTTGCTTCTCCTGCAAGCGTGTTTGCAATGCACATGGAGGACTATGCAGCACTGTCTATCAATTTCCACCACTGGGGCGCGCCAAAGCGATGGGTTGTTGTGTGTCCTGCGGATTCGGAGAAGCTCGAGAACGTGGTGACGGGGATGCTGGGGCTGAGGCCGTCTTGCGACCAGTTCATGCGCCATGCGTCGATTTTTGTCCCGACGTGGGTACTAGAACGAGCGGGGATCAGGTACACAAAGGTGGTGCAGGCGCCCGGGGATATGGTGGTCACGTTCCCCTGGGCGTATCATGAGGGATGGAATCAGGGATTCAATGTAGCAGAGGCGATTGGGTATGGGGATGTGAAATGGGAGAGGTGGGTGAGGGAGTATAAGATTTGTGGGAGGAGGTGTCCGGTGAAGCCGATTGAGATGAGGTTTCCGCAGGAGGGCGGGTTCGGGGAGGAGTCGGAAGGGGAGCAGCAAGGGGGTGAAGAGGACGGTGAGAGAAGTGGGAGTGTTGATGGGGATGTGGAGATGGCAGTGGTAGAGGAGGAAGCAAGGAGTCGGAGGGGTAGCACTAGTGGTGCTGATATCGGAAAGGACAAAGCGAGCAACGACAATTCTACGAATGCGGCGGGTAAGGATACAATAGCACCGACAATTGACGAGGATAATGAGAATGAAGTCGCGCAGCAGAAAGAACAGAGAAGGGAGTGCAATGGTGTCGGGTGTATGAAAGACTCCGGTACTGAAAACGACCAAGATGAAGAGGGGAGTTCGTCCAGCACGGAAGATTCCGACAACGACGAAGACGATGAATACAAGCTGTCTCCTCGCGTAGAGTCGCCGGAAAAAGACCCCACGACGTCCCCAAGCCCCATGGTCGTCAAAACCGAAGGTGGATCTGGTTCTGGTGATGCTGGGAGTGCGGTGGATGGGGATGTGACGATGGGAGATGATGACGAGTGATGGAACCATGATAATCAGCATCGACACCATCTCGAATCGATTTGGAATTCGATAGGGCTCTTTTTTATCCTCAGTCGCCTTTACTTCGCCCCCATGTTCCACCAGTCCGGCTATTTTCCTTTATTATATTCACCAATCTAGAGATTCCCAGTTCAGTTCTCTTTTTTTTGGTTTTTGATTGAGAAGGGGCCTTATATGAATTGACTTGCACACATTTGCATGGTAGGGTGTAGGAAGGGGATTAAAAAAAAATGCGAATTACGAGTCAAAAAGATTGGATAGACGTGGATTTGTTGGATAAGTTGTTTGGGTGTTATAACAAGAAAAAATAAGCTTTTCTTTATTCCTTTTTCCAAGAGACATAAAAGAAGTCGTTTCTGCACATGTCTGTGTTTGTGTGAGAAAAGGTTGAAGAGCTGTGTGACATGAGTGGGCGAGAAAAGTTACACTCTACTGATTAAACGTGTGCAAATACATGCATGCATAATTGCATATATATAGCGATGTTGATGGTTTTTTGAAATAGCTCTGTACTTTTTCTCATGCTTTTTTTGCGCTGCTCTTTGCTTTTTCTATTTTTTTTTGCTTCTGTTTTCTCCTTTTTGTTTTTTTTTACATACGCAAACTTTGCTATGTATGGGTTACGGTTTTCTAGTATCTCCATCTCTTTTTTTTTTTTTGCTTTGTTGGGCCGGGGGGGTGGGGGTTGGAGTGTGAGTGCATGGGGGTGTAGGGTGCGGTGTCGGGTTTATGCGTATCTTAACTTAGTTTCTGCTCTTTTTATTTTCTCTTTTTTTCCTTTTCTGTTGACAGCCTGTTTGATGTGCCATGTACATGTACAGTACGAACAAACAAAATTCGAGTGGGCGGGGGGCCGGAGGTGGGTGGGAGGGCGTACCCTTAGTTTACTTTTCTCGATACTTATTTTAGCATACATATGCTTTTTAGCTTTTCTTTTAACTTATTTTAGCTTAATGGAATGTGGAAAAGGAACGTGGAATTGGAATGGAATGGACGGGATTGTAGGAAGGGTGAGCCATGGGAAGGGGGGGGGGCATATATATATAAGTATGTGTACTGTACGCGCTGGTTGACGAGGGCTGGGTGTATATGTATGTATGTAATTAAGCTCATGTAAGTTATGTGTTATGTTGTACGTAATTTTTTTTTTTTTTTTTTTTTATATTTATATATACATATGCAACCCTGTAATCTGTAAAAAAAAAAAAAAGAAATGGTAACCTTCATACGGTGTGTGTGTGTGTGCGTGTGTGTGTTTGAACCGGAGCGAGGGATTTTTTTTTTTTTTTTTTTTTTTTTTTTTTTTTTTTTTTCTCAAAACAAACAAAAAAAAAAAATAAAAGAGGACGGAGGAGGAGAGTTTCAGGGGGAAAAAAAAGGATACATAAGTGTGTGTGTGTGGGGGGGGGGGGGATATTCTAGGAATTTTTTTTTTTTTTTTCGTTGGGTGGGGGTGGGGGTAGAACGGAATAGGTAGAGAAGACCAAAGATACATGTATATACAAAGACATAGAAACTGCAAAATACAACTCAGTTTTTTACTTTACCGCCTTGGACTAAACCGTCCCAAGAAAAGGGAAAAAAAAAAAAACAAAAAAAAACGGAACCCCCTACCCGCACCTCCGGTTTTCCTACACCTCTACCTCCACCTCTACGTTCGACCCACCGACTTCCCAAGCACCCTTTGCATTGTTTCTACCCCACGCCTTCTCCTGCATACCCTTGTGTTTAATTCTTTTTTGTTTTATTGAGTATGATAAGGTAATCTGCTCTACATATATAGTTCTATTTCCTAGTACGGCTTCGTGCGTATATGCCTATGTACTGAAAAAAAA
Source organism: Kalaharituber pfeilii (assembly GCA_015179045.1). Classification (NCBI taxonomy): domain Eukaryota; kingdom Fungi; phylum Ascomycota; class Pezizomycetes; order Pezizales; family Pezizaceae; genus Kalaharituber; species Kalaharituber pfeilii. The sequence goes on from WHUZ01000027.1 coordinate 349,287, forward strand.
ACCCTCTTGTCCGCCCAATATATGAATAAACTATAAACCATCGTAAAAAAAAAAACGCTAGCACTATCAATCACATCGAGTCGCTTTTAAGAGGTAAGTAGTGCTTACCCTGAACATCTACCCCTCCCTCCCCTCCACCCCCTACACTCCTCCAATGGCATGATACTGGATTAGGTATATCTCTTGTCCCCGGTACAAAAAACAGAAAAAGGGAATCAAAAAGTAAAAAATGATAAAGCTATAAACGGCGCAGTTCAAAAACACTTTTTTTTTTTTTTTTTGGGTGGGGGGGGGGGGGGGGTTGAAAGTGTATCGTATAGATTCCCAACCCCCACCAACACACCCATCCCGGGACACTAAGAGGGGAAAAAATATAAAATAAGAAAGCCAAATCATAATCGTACTACATCTCAGCACCCATCCAATCTATTCACATCACCTTGCACATGCATCCCATAGATCAAAGAAAACTATCAACACCCCTGTTTTTCTTTCTATTTTTGCTAACTTAACCCTCAAATCCGGGTTTCCAACTAATTTCGGGGGGAAGATAACATGAGCTTTACATTTTTTTTTTTTTTTTTTTTTGAACTTTTTTCAGCTTTTTTCTGGTAACCAACTATGTTAATATTATAAGCTATATGATCAATCAACGAATACATAATTCACCAAAACAACACCCCGGCTACAATTCCTCTCCTATCCCAGCGGCAAGGGCTTTCGCATTTCCAAACTAACTATTATCGATTATCCAACCCGGCGGGTTCGACAACAGTAAACATGAAAAAAATCACTATATGAAAAAAGATAGATTTCAAGAAAAAAGGAAAGCAAAAAAGATAGAGGATAAAAAAAGTTATAGACAACCGTATCGATTCCACCCCTCCTCCTAGGCCTGGGGCCGTTATCTAATAGTTGGTAACCCATCCAAAGCTGGTCCAGGTTAGTGATACTTGCGCGGGAAAATGTTTATTTGATTTACGCTCTGGAGCGTCTCATGATCCTGCTGCGGATTAAAAACGGCGTAAACAGGGGTTGAGCGGCTCAAGGGACTATGGTAGGAAACACAGAAGAACACGGTAACACTGAGGCACAGGAATCACAGATCTGGCATTCGCTGAGGTTGTTGTTCTAGTTACAAAATAAAGGAGCGGAAGGGCCTCTCAAAAAGTCCCCTTAGCTCACTAGCAAATTTCATGAAAGCGTCATATGCAAACGGGAATCCGTGTTTGTACCCATGCCGTTTGTACTAGCTAGTAAAATATGTATTCGGACATAGCGCAAGTTGTGCATTAGTACCCCTGTCCGAATACATATTTTACTGGCTAGTAGTTTGCTCCATGCATACTCATTCATGCATTTCTCCGTTTCAGTTTATTCTATGCATCCATCCCTCTGTAACAGGATGTTGGGCAAGAACTGGAAGTTGTCTGAACATCGCCATAGCCCATAGGGCAGCACGCGATAAGCTGCACTGCAGCAAAAACGGCCAAACGGGGAATGTAAAAAAAGGTAGTCTATACAATCTCAATCAAGAGATTTTGTACATAATCTAACCGCCTGGGCTAGTAGGTCGAATTGAAGAGGAAGAAGTGAAGATAAAAGGAGGAGGAAGAGAGCTAGCTCTGCTTCTTTGAGTTGTTGATGGCGCTGATTGGGGATGATGATGATGATGGAAAAAAAAATCTCCAGAGCAGCGTTCAAGTGCCATCTTTATATCCACAATTCCCCCAACTATGGTCGCCCGGACATCAACCACTTTGGCAGTCAACAAAACTTCCTTCTTGGATCCCCCTCCGAGGTACTGCCGCGTCCCCGTTCCCTGCAGCCAACATGTCCGACTCACGATGCCGCCATGGTGTATGTTTTCCCAGGTCCTCCTTGCATTCACGATAGTGGACACCAACAGTTTTGAATCGTGCGTGCCCAGGCTGACAAACCCAAACTTGTTTTCAGACAGCACTTCATTCTGCAACATCGTGAACCAGCGCAACGGGGCTTGTCTCCATTGTCGACATGCCCCGTCTCGAGTTTCTACGCGTTACACGCTCCCACCGTAGCCTTCGTCCAGCCGCAGGGCCGTCTCGGGCGTCCTCCCAGGATCGACTCCTGGCCCGTCACCTCTTCAAGTTCGGTTGCCTAAAAGAGTATGCGAAGCCCAAAACGGACTAGCCGCCTTCTCCCCATTTGCCCGTCCCGGCGCAGCTCTTCATTTTGCTTACTAATAGAGGCCTTTTTCCCTCCTCGTCCCCTGCCCTCAACCGCACGGAATGCCACGTCCTTCGCTCTTCGCTCCTCACCCTATACTTTACGGAATACTGTGCCTCTTGCTCTTCACTTACAAGAAGAATTGGAAGCAGCAAACCAGCTTATAATCATTTACCCAAAGCTTCATGGTGAGTAAAAATTTCATTGAAAGATTTTGGTGTAAAATATTATGCTCATGAGAACTGTCAATATAACTTTGAAGACTTACCAAGCACAGTACCTGCTGCTTTACATTCTGTAAGTACTACTTCTATTTTCACCTTTATGAGTACTGTATGCGATTTCTTGATGCATACTCTAATGGATATACTTATGATACTAAACAGTTACAGGAATATATATAAAAATCATCGGCAAGTGGTTGACAAAAGCAAGTGGTAATTACATGTGCTTTAAACTTAACTCTTTTAGGAGATTTTTGCTTACTAAGCTTTAATTTTACCTAATTGCATTATTAGTATGTAACTTGATTTAGGAGTCTCCCACCAGAATTTACCTCTCCTTAACTCGAGATAACTATTTTACAAAAATTTACAAAAATTTACAAAAATTCAGAAGTGCATCATAGATTGATTCTTTACTCAATTCTGTTCATATCTATGAGCAGTTTTAAATTTTTTACGATTTTGTTGCGTCAGTGATCGGGTGCTGAAATTTAGATCAAATGTGCCGACTAAAGGCGTCCTCAACCATATGATATTGCAGATTTCATCGTTGCGCTGGTGCATCGGACCCTGGCTGATGAAGATCCCTGCTGTTGCGAGCCAACTGGTTGCGCACATATAAGCGATCCGGGGCTAGGCAAGGGCTCGGGCTATGGATCAACCATGGCCCGGTGGCACATTTTGCCGCTCCTGTATCAGCATGGTGAAGGTCTGCTGCCAATTGGAGCAGGAGTTGAAGTCGCATCGCAGCAGGGGAGCTGATGCCACAGGTTTCGCAATATCTTCAAAGCCGCATCTACAGACCACGATAATGACTAGCTCGAAAGAACAAAAAACAGGGTAAAAATACCTGTTTCCCCGAGCTAACGGTGAAGACATCTGCAGGCCGGGGGGCACGTGCCAAGACTCGCCCGATCAAGCAATTGCCGACCGCGTGACAATTCGTGCTCGCCTTCGCCACAGCCGCGGACCACCACATGCCAGCCGGGCATCAGTAGGGATTTTTTTTTTTTTTTTTTTTTTTTTTTTTTTTATATCAGTACTCGCACGCCGCCCTAAGGGCTATGGCGAGTCAGTAGGGAAGCCTGCAAACAGCCATCTCCATTCGCGCAGTGTCTTTCATCCTGTGCCTGACAGGTGCAACAGCGCCCGTGCCGCCAGCCGACAGTGCTTGGCCGTCGGCGGTATGTGGCAAATAGCGGCGCCGAGATTAGATCCGTAGGCTGGTAGTGTTTGAAAAAAAATTCCGTGGCACTATTCTTACCCACTCAGGTAGTAAGAAGGACGAAGCTTATGTAAAGCTCAAGATCTTGAATTCCTCTTGCGAATAAATAGAACAAACGCAGCACTTAATTATATAGATCTCAATCTGGGAACGAGAGCAAGAACAAACTGAGTTCGTAGACTACAAAGCTTTTCTTCATTATTACATGCAAGAACTATTAATAATGCGTAATCCATCCGCATGCAAACCAACAATAGAAGAATACGAGCAATAACAGCGAGTTGACATCGCATACACAACCGGCCAATTCACATATTGAGATACCTAGGACATTCCAATAAGTAGAAATCAAAAAGCGCAAGATTATTCCCAGCTGCAACGACGCATTCGCAACGAAGGTGAGGGCACTCAAGAAAAGCAACTAAGAGACAAAAGCAGCAATACGTAAAGACAAAAGTTGTGCACACTAAAATTCCCCATTTGAGGTGTCAATGCATTGACCGTTAGCCATTATGAATGAGTTTGGTACTTGCTCACAAGCTGTTTGATCCTAGCTGGTATCTCTCATGCGCAAGACGGTGCATGACACTTGGGACATCAAATATAAAACATAGTACCTCTGATAGCGCTGTGTACTCCTTCGCCCCAGAGTTGCATTGCCCTGCCCCATGTAGCTTGTTTGGCCCTATGCAGGTTGTTTTGCCTTTCTTCTGCAGTTGCACCTTGTTGAGCGTTCTGTTGAGTATCTTTGAGTACCTGATAATCAGGATTTAGAACGTCGTAAATGTAACATCTACCCCGCTCACAAAGAAGGTCCGCATATCGAGCCGGTGGGCATATGCTGACTGCCAACGGACATCTGCTGTATAAATAACAAAGGCTATAAGTCTAAATAACGTGCAAGCATCAGAATCAAATAAAAACCACTGCAAACACACATGAACTCGAATGGGATTTTGTAACTACCATCTCCTGTATTGCTTGTTTACTGAGTTGGTTCTCATCTTTCAGCAAGATGTAGTGCGCTGGTTTAGCAGTTGCAGGCGCTGGACACGCATGTGTTTGTGCGTACCAATCAATTCCAAGAGGGTCAGTAATTCCTTCGTCTACGGTTGTTCCTACAGCAGGATTTTGTGACGGAGTATGCTTCGTATAGAAACGAGTATGGTGACGTTTTCCAACCACAAGCAACGTAATTTTGATAGTGTGAGGGCGGTTATAGAGTTCCATCACTGCATCTTTGCATGCGGCTTCAATCTGAGGAAGCTCTTCATTCAAAACCATTTCATATTCCCCTTCACTAACACCATCACGATATGCCAAGATTGCGTCAGGAAGACTGCCGTCATTCTTCTCATGCCAGACTCGCAATCGTTCTAGGGTCATCTTTCGTAGCTCGGCGATTGTCTAAACGCAAAAAGTAATTAGAACCTACATTGAGATTGAGCATTGTATGGAGCAGGCAAGTAACCTCTCCTTGTCCTGCATCCTTCGCAGTTTGTAATTTCATTGAGGCCAAATAGAGGCTATAATTGCCATCAACACTTGCAACAACACCGGCAATACTTGGGGCCCCTGGGAGACTTCCGGCAGAAGCATGGGTTAAGTCCATACCCAGCTTGCGAGAAGGTGAATTAGCGCAGGAGTCGTGCTATCGCCTAGAAAGAATACCTACTATCATAACCTTCTGTCTTAGGAATGTGGGGGTATGACTTAGGGCATGATTGAGTCCTCCAAATCTAGAATTGAGCTTCATTGCAATGTTTGCCAAAGTAGCGGGGTCGTGATTGCGGTCAATACACGTCTTAAACTGTAGACACAGCGTAGGTATACCGTAGACAATGTCACCCATTCTCTTCACATTTGCATAGATCTTTCTATCCTTCGTGCCCAAAACAAATAAAGCCATGTCACACTGTTTCTGCACTGCCAACTGCAAATGCTTGTCAATGTCTGTTCCCAATAATATTTTTGGGTCAGTCTCCATAACCAAGCCGTATTTTTCACAAGCTATTTTCAATTCACCGTAAAATTCTTGAATCAAGTCTCTTCTGATGGCTATTGGATCCCATATGATAACGGCGACCTTGATTTTGGGGATACTCCTGAGAAATTTAACCTCGGAAAGCTGCCATCTTCCAACTTCGGGTCGAAAAGTGCTGTTTTTATAGGAGAGTTGTGGCGAACATAGGATACGACCTTTCACAACCAACATCATTTTTGAGACCTCAATACCAAATTGGTCTTTCTGTTGACGATTTTGTACAGTTAGCATGTATTCCCATTACGGTATTTTATATCAGTTCTCCATCTGATTACTGATACTAACCAGTACAGTGTCTCGGGGACGTAAATGACCTAAAGTTTCCATTCCTTCAGTTAGGATCCTGTTTCTACTTGCAGCGGCCGGCATTTTTGCAAATTTTATCATTTCCGCAGTAAAATGTCTTGAAGATCCACGGTATCGTTGTCCTGGGACAATTGTGCAGAATTCTGGTGGTACTAGGATTTCTCTGTTCCTGCTACCTAAATTCACGACATATCGGTCAGGATTGGTCAATTTACGGTTGTACGCTATGTCACGAGCTTTAGTATTGGTTGTAGGCATATATATCTCATATCAGCGTTTTATGGAGCATACCTTGTAGAAAGTAATCCTGTACAGTGATGTCTTCCCCATTCTTTGTAAATTTTGCCTCTCCTGCAGTTTTTGTTTCTACCTTATATATTGTTCGCATAGTTGGGGTTCCGGTATAATCGTAGGTGACTTTAATTTTTGTAAGGGTCCTCTCAAGTACTTCAAAGTGTCTATCCCCTGCCTTTATGATGATTTCATTCATTACATCCAAGAGGCTTCCAGGCTTCATGAATGCGGAGGTACAAAGATTGATATTGCATGTTAATCCGTTGACGGTTGGGCGAACAGACGAGAAGTACCCACGTAATGCCTCCACTCCTGGCCCGAAAGTTTGTTCAGATCTTGAAGTTGCAATGAAGTACTTATTGAGTGTTGGATTCAGGTGGTATCTTGAAGGATATCGGCCAAGCACAAGATTGAGACATTGAAGAGCCTGTTCACGATCTACATCACCTGCTACAGCAGATCCCTGTAGACTGTTGATCATGTCCCCAACTCGAATTTCTGTAACGAACTTGATTTCACCCGAGAAATCATCTTGTGGGCGTTTCCCTATAGACCCATTGAATGAATAAGGGAAATCTGCATTGCCATCAAGCTTATTCGGAGAAAGAATTTGAAACCCTTGAATGACCGTAATTGCTGCTAATCTCGGCCAAGTCCCTAGCAGGGTTTGGACTACGATTTGCATCTTTCTTTTGTGATCCTGTTCAAGCATGCAGTTTATGCTAATGTGATAAAGATAAAGTTCCTTCGTGATTGTTAATGGGAAGTGGTTGGTATAGAGCTTTTGAAAGCAATCAGCTGCAGTTGCCTCAAAAGAGAAAGATTTACTAACGTAGACTGTCTGCGGATTTAGAGAAGTTGAGATTGTTCCGGTGTTTCCTCTTCGAGGGGGGATAGGGGGTTGGCTACTCCCAGGCTGCCTCTGTTGACGTGCATTACCATAGTTTGCGGAGTAGTTGCTTACGGCTCCAGCTGGAGCCCCTTGAGGTTTATTCTTTCGATTTTTCTTGCTAGATTGTATTTGCCACCCATCATCGCCATCGCCATTGGAACTCATGTCTGGTAAAGGCAACAGTTTCTGCACTTGAAAATGAACCAGTCGATGAATCTATCTAGGAGGCTCAGCATGTTAGGGATCATGCTACACGGTTTGTGAGCACTGGGGTCTGATGGCAATGAAGGCTCCCATACATATCTACCCTGGGGTACGCCCTCTGAAACTCAAAAATTCAAGCACTCAGCGTAAGCGAGAAGCAAATCTTGGTATACGAGCAAAGTAAATGATATAAACACAGCAGCGTAGTAAGTAGTAATAATGAGATAAAAATCGCGGAAGAGCGAAGTTCAGATTCCCGGAGATTATTTGAAGGTGGAATACGTGCTCCTTTCGTAGGGCCACTTCCAAGTGCCCTAGAGCTAATGAGTCACTTCATGGAATGGAAGCACCATTACTAAATCGGGTATTGTGTTTGAACAGAGATCGATGGCAAGCTAGCCTTTTTGAGAACAATAGGAAAATTGATTCAGCACCAAAAAATGCTCTCATGGCTTAGTTGGTAAAGCGCGTCACTAGTAATGACGAGATCCTGTGTTCGAATCACAGTGAGAGCAGTTTATTTTTTTTGTTTTCTTAATGCCTTGTGGCATCTCTCTGAGCATCCAAAATCCCTCCCACGCTACGCCCCATCACAACCCCTCCGCTATTATTCAGCAGCTCCATATCGCCATGTCGCCGCAGTTACTGTTTGGCATACTTGAGTGCATGATCCATTTCATTGCAGCTATTGTAACAGCTGTCGCTAACACTCCCTGCCTGCTGCTGACAGGAGCCAGCATGCATCCAATACTATTTCGCGCTTTGATGCCATCTCCTCTCCCTGGGGGGCAAGTGGGGCATGTACTCGACCCATCCGATCCCACAATGCTGAGAAGACTTGGCAGTCCTCGGAAACGTTGGCCCAGCGCTCCATCTTTCTTGTGATGCATCATACATTGACCAAAGATCAAACAGTGGCTTAGACCACAATGCCCCAGCCTAATCCGAAAGGCAACCGTACCCCTCACCCACTTCACCGTTCAATCCCCGGCGGTGGGTAGCTTAGCGCCATTTCCTCTGATTCCGGCAAAACAATTTTACCGGCAAATGTGCATATAGATCTGATCAAAGCAGGAGCAATTGAGGACCCGCATGTCGGAGTAAATGAGAGGGAGGTCCAATGGCTGCACGATAGAGGTTGGGTTTATCGAACGGAGTTTGACGTAACCAGACGCTGACTAAGCGGAGTTTCATGCATGTGTGTGCTCCGCTAGGGGTGGCAGGGGAATGGCAAGATGATATTGCAACAGGGCAGGCAAAGGTAGAATTCGTTTGCGAGGGCTTGGATACTTTTGCGACGGTGAAGCTCAATGGGCGGTCCATACAGAAGTATGTTTTCCGCTGCGATTCATCTCAGGCTTTCGGAGTTCATTAGCTGACAAGGTGCACTGGGGTCGGTGGAATAAAGGACAGATAATATGTTTCTGGAATACAGGATAACCAAAACATCTGAAGATTGGTGCGGGGCAGAAGAACGAACTCGGAATTGTGCCAATGCGGATCGGGAACAAAATCATGCAGGATAATGGCGGTCCTAGAGTTACATGGAATGCCCATTACTGCCGTAACTTTGTCAGAAAGGCACAGTACCATTATGTATGTATACATTTCATATTTAAAATTGCATGTTTGATATGCGTTGACATTGGCGCTGACATACGCTTGAACGCAAGGGATGGGACTGGGGCCCATCGCTGGTAACAACCGGCCCTTGGAAACCATATCAGAGGTCTATTCGACGGCTGTGATAGGCTCAACCATAGTGACTAGATCTGACGCATGTAACCGCCGAAATCAAGGCTGAGGTCTACTTAACATCCGTAAATCCAGCTGCTGCATGCACCCTAGCAGTCTAAAATTCACCTCACCAAAGGGCCTTCCTTACAAAACTAATTTATCAATTGACTCAAGCTATCCCTCTAGCTAGACTCTGCACTTCAAAGGACTTATTGAGATTGAGAACCCAGAATTGTGGTATCCCGTTGGTTGTGGGGAGCCAAATCTTTACAAAGTCGAATATATCCTAAAGTCTGGTGATCATGTGGTTGATACTAAATTCCATACCACTGGCTTTCGCCATGTTGAACTTGTTCAAGACCATCTTGAGGAATCACCATGAAACCCAGTCTCTGGAGGTCGCACTTTTTATTTCAAGGTGAATTGTTTGCCAATTCTCATCGGCGGCAGCAGCTGGATCCCCGCGGACACCTTTCGTTCGCGCATCTCAAAAGAGAGACTTACGAAGCTCATCAAAACGTTCGCTTGTAAAATTGGTAATCAGAATATGCTTAGGGTTTGGGGAGGAGGAATATATGAGTCTAACGACTTTTACGATATTTGCGACGAATTGGGCATCATGGTCTGGCAGGACGTATGCCTTGCTTGCGGCGATTACCCGGAAAATATCCCGGAGTGGGACTAATCTACTGAGAAGGAACTTAGACATCAAATCTCCGGGCGAGGATTAGGGAATAGACCAAGTTTGGTCATTTGGGCTGGCAGCAACGAGGGTTACCAAGTCGCGGATGAGGAGCTGGGGTATAATAAGAGCGAGGGACCAGGCGTAGAGAATGGCGAAGCTTAGAAAAAGGGTCGTTTTCCAAGTAGATGGTTATATGAAAGGGCATTTCCGAGAATTGTCGGTGAAGAATATCATATAGTATGGAAGGGAGTAGGGGGATTTAACGGAGACGGTAATGAACAGAGCGATGGCGAGAAATTGGGGAGAATAATTTACTGGCCTGGAAGCCCATGGGGTGGAGACGGGAGTGGTGATAGAACAATTGGAGATGTACATCAGTGGAATGGTATAAATCAACCTCGCTAGTCTATTCGATTTCTCCCCTACTAATAGTACGAAGTTTGGGGTGGAGTCGGAGCCCCATATCAGAGATACCACGAACTCGGCGGCCGCTTCAATTCCGAGTTGGGGATGACATCCTAACCCGCCCTCACAATCATCCTGCAATCGTACCTTCCCAATTCGCCCTATTCGGATATCATCTCTGCTTTGCAGGATCCGGAATTCCATCCTCAAGGCTCCCCAGCGAACGCCATCAAAGAGCACTCGTTCGAGAAGCGCTTTATGGCCTACCTAGGCGAAAACCTGTGGGTCAACTTTCACAGCTACGAGGAATATGTGCATATAAGTCAGCTACTCCAATCCGAAGCAATCGGCTATGCATATAGAGGGTGGGGACGACTTTGGGGTGGTAACACTAAGACAAAGGAGGTTGGACGGCTGTGCGGAGGTGTTTTGGTATGGCAGTTGAATGGCGTGTGGCCCGTCACCTCATGGTCCCTCGTTGATTCATTTCTTAGGCCTAAGCCTGCGCATTATGCAATTGCCAGGGTGCTCGATGACATCACTGTTGGAGTTCATCGTGAAACTTGGCCGGACCGGCCGAATGGGAAGGTCGAAGCACTGGTGACGAATAAGACTACTAAAGCAGCGATGACTGGAGGGCAGTTTGCGATACATAGCACGCCACATATATTCCCGCCGAGGAAGAGCGAAGTGATTGTTTGGATCGCGAATAAGACCCTAGAGAGCTTTAAGTTGAAGGATAAGGGGTTTGAACTGACAATTAGCTATGTAGATGTATGTTCCGGGAAAGTGGAAACGGTATCCCTTTAGCGGGTAATACTGCCGGGTACTAAAAAGGGATCGCCTTGGCTTGCTTAGAGTCCCAATGAGTGACGACAACCACAGGGTTAAGGATAGCCTCACCCGCAGGCTAGGGGTGCTGTTTGTTTTGATTTTTTGAATGATCTGAGTTCTCATAGAACTGGCGGATTTTACTGCGAGCAGAGCGGCGCTGAGCTACACTGCGCTACGCTTCGCTGAGTGGCTCGGATACTGAGCTAGGAGATTATGAAAGTGGCGCCGTGTCGTAACCCTGCCCCAGTTCAGCCATCCAGCAGACAATTTCTGCCGCTTAAGAGGATACAGATGTGACAAGGTCGAGGTGGGCGCAAATGGCACTTCTGTGGCCTGGGAAGGCAATTTCTGGGAAACCAACCCCCCTAGCAGGCTCGTCCATGTTGCTATCACTGAAGCGGGCGTCTAGTTGCTCGACATATGGACTGGTCTCAGCCACTCAAACACTGAAATTTCTCCTCCGCCAGGGGGGTTAAAGTGGGCAAGCTCTACGAACCCGATGAGAAGCAAGACGTACTTGGGAGAATTCAAGTCACTGTCGAGAAACCCTCAAGGGGTTCTGGATGAATCCAGTTGACGGGGTCGTGTGGCCACAGGAAAATGGGTCGGATATTTGTCCTGAGGATGTGGTGAGTATCGTGACAGAATTGGGTGAAGGGCTGGATGCCGCGGGGAGGAAGAGAAAGTGGGGGGAGGCTAAGAAGGCAGGGTTTTGGTATTATGGAAATGGGGCTTGGAGGTGAGGTGGGAGCTCATGCGGATTGTGGTTGTGTGGAGTTGGGGAATGGGCCAGAAATGAGGTGTGCAAAGCAACAGTGGGGCATGTAGGCACTTATTTGTGTATGGCGTAGGCTAGCTACGTGGGGATCTCATGGGGAACTCACTACCGCGTATACAATATTCTGTTTAATTGTCTAAAGTTGAAGAATAACCTGACTGTTAGGCTACAACCTGAATCCAAACTCATCACTCTGTCCCCCATTTCCTACTATCCAACATAAGATCCTGCAAGTTTAACGTTGGCACTGCTGGTGCGGTACTGGATGTATGAACAGTTATGCAGCAAGGGGGGAAGCTGGGTGGCGAACAAACAGAAGGTCCGTTAGTGAGTTAATAACAGACTGTAGCTTTCAGTTCTGAAGGATCCATCTAATTATACTACAGACTCGGATTCCCACAAACATTCAGATCAAGTGGAAACGAATGGATGGTATCCACACTGCTGTTACCCTGAAGCGCCACTTACCTCAACAGTCCGCACGTCATCGGCTGTGGCGTGCGTTGAGCTGCCGGAAAAGGAAGGTTTGAGCTAATTCAGCTAGATGCAACGTCTGAGGAATTACGTTCTTCCCCTCGCCATACGTTTACTTCGTATCGCGCACACATTTGCAAAGCACTACTGGCACCACGAGGAAGGTATTCTCGACACTAACGTGCAAACAATGGATGCTCCTGCATTGCGACTGACGCCGGTGAAAGGGATGGGGCTAAGGTAGCTTCGAGCAACATGACGTTTTCCTCTTTCCCAGATCTCTGCGTCAGAGTCTTGAATGAAGGGATAAGGATATACTTAGTTATATATTCATCAATTCAAGATTAGGTCTTGACCAAATTCACAACCTAATAAGGCTCTCAAATATCTACTCTTCACTTCATATCTTCTCCAAGCCTTCTATCCTGCTTCTGATATTAATAACCTTCTTCTTGCTCAGTTCCATAATGCACCACCAGAGCATCTTGTTGTTTGTTCTCGCGGCAGCATCCAGCGTTTTTGCATTCCCCAAACCATTTCCATATCCGCATCCGCATCCGCAGCAGGATATTAGGGTCAGAGGTAATGGAAGGGATAGCGATGACGGTGGAGGAGGTAATTTCAGCAGTACTGGTCCGAGGCCTTTTATAGGAAGGAGTGGGGATGCGGACACTGCATGGAATGTCATAAGGAATTTCAATCTCACACGTATGTTGTGGGGATTGCGAAAATTGAAATAGGGGGTTATCATGCTAACTGAGGGAAATAAGAATTCTGTACGGAGATATACCAGGTTGATACAAGTGGTCTTCTTGGAGGTGGAGGAGGTGGAGGGGAAAACGATACGACAACCACTCTTACCACAATGTGAGTAGATGCATCCTGTGGCGGTTTTCATAGAATTGGAATGGCATTATTGACTGTATCATGTTTAGTGCTCCACCATCAACTACAGCAACAGATACGGCGCCAGCAATTTTAGTGGTTACGCAAACAAGTGGAGTGAGTGGTAAGTATTATATCTTCTCTAGAAATACAGGTTTAGGTTCTAATGTGGGAAATTATGTAGTTATAACGGCAACGGTCGACCAACCTACTGTTGTGACAAGCAGTATGGTCTCCCGCCACCGCCTTGAAGCGCGTGATCACTGATTTTATTCTCAATAGCTGTCTCCATTACCCCTACCCCTGCTCTATACGACAAACGTGATCTTAATATCTACAGCATGATTACCAGCCAGTTGAAATCTGACATCAAAGCAGACATTTCAAGTAATGTTGCCTCTCACCTTAGCAGCCTCCTACCAATCTTGAGTCAAGTTTCCAGTAGCAGTGCTGCCAGGACCACCTTGACTAGAGCGGAAAATGCCGGCAAGCGTCAAGCAGATATTGACCCTGATTACGATGATGATCAAAGAGGGAACAAGGACAAAGAGAATTCAGACAGCTACTCAAATTCTAACTCGTACTCAAGTGTCATCTCATCTTCCAGTGGGGGCAACGGAGATGGAAACAATACCAGCAACTTCGTTAGCAACGTCTTATACAACAATAATAATGGTAATATAACTGTGGTCTACACAATCAACGGCATTACGGTTCCACAACAACTTTTGCCGTACCAATCCCGCGCAATTGCATATGCGTGCCGTGCTTTTGTGTCCACTAGCCCAAGTCTGCCAGCCCCGACGGATCTGACTGCAACTACGACCGCGAATGCATCTATTCCGGTGGGACCAACTGACATCGGAGGATTGATTATACCTCCAAATTTCACGACTGTTATCACCGATAACCAGGGAAATGAATTCACATTAGTGTCAGTGATTACCTCGAGTGATACGAATAGGCCGACGCAGGCGACTACGACAACAGTATTGCCAACTGGGGGAACAAGTACTTCTTACACTACGTGAGTTGCGCTCACCTATATTAGATGGGTTATCTGGATACTGACGGTGATATGTTTAGCGTACCATCCACTACAAGCACGCAGGTTGTAGCAAACGTGAAAACTGATGTGACCAGTGTGGAGGTTGTGACGGTGTCTATGTAAGCATCATGGCGAGTATATGAAGTATACAAATTACGTTGACAGCTAATCACTGGTTACAATGGAATCAGTTCTACAATTTCTACGCCAGTCCCAGTAGCGACAACCACTGCTATACAGACCGGTGGTGGAGGTGGTGGAGGAGGTACCGCCACGACGACTACGACTGTTTAAATTAAATTGAATATGGAGCGGTTGCTACGAATATGTGGAATTGCAGCGTGAGCTGACGGGACACTGGCGAATATAAGCATAGTTCCTATGCTTTGCAATGTTCATACATGTAGGCATTTTAATTTCTAATTAAATGGTAGTAACTGCTGGTAGTATATCAGATCAAGTAATTTTGTCTAAATCTACCTCATTTGTGCCATTGGTATCATGAGGATATTTTGTTGTCACTGTAATGTAGGAATACCAATATAGTTGCTATCATGAGACTGATGGTAAGGATCCTTTTTGCTTTTGGTTTATTGCTAACTATGGTATATAACCGTACGTGCTGGTTGTCGTTCAAGTAATAGAATTGAGGGTAATGGGAGCAAGAAGCTTGGTCAGGCGTGCATTAAATAATGTTAACGTATTGAGTACGTATACCATATGGCCTGGCGTTGTCCTACATAGAAGTACAGACATCTTTGACCCTCTTGCATGGCAATGAAACATTAGAATGTATCCTCCATAGGTCCTATCTGTCAACTTCTGGCTTACCTCCTATAAATTATATATCCCCGTCTTCGATGATACATGGCCAGGCTCAGTCGGCTAATTTATTTATTTACTTATTTATTTATTTATTTATTTATTTATTTATTTATCTATTTATTTATTTTCATTTTTTCATTTTTTTTGTTGGGGGGAAGGGAATGTTAAAAAAAGAATTATATACCTGAATTCTAGCTCTGACAGGTTGATTTTAGTAGACTTCATACGTATAGTTTCTAGCTTTTTGCTGCAAGACATACGCAGTAGTGATGTGCATTACGCACATTTACGGACTGCACCACTAACATACGATGCGGCATGAATGGTAACATGATTAGAGCTCGCATATATATGCTATACCAATAGTTGAATGTAGGTACTTCAGTACAGGTGTCGGATTGAGGTAAGTTTACAATATTGTCATTGTTTGGTTTCATACAGGTCTTTTCCATCCAATAATATTGATAATTATGAGACCAAGGCCGGGAGGGAATGCAAAAATTAAAAAAAAACACTACCTTGCAAGCAAAATCGCATCCCAATTTCAGTTCCACCGGGGATCGTCTCATAACGGTGTTTGTTTGTGCTGTTTGCATACGCAGGTTTGAGATGCGGTTTGGGATTGTGGGGGTTCGAGTGTGTAAACTGCTTTATAATCCCGCCGAATGCGATAACGGGAAGCCCCGCACAGAGACAACCCTTGGCTTAGCAAATCGACATAACCCCGCCTTCAATTCTTAGCTTCAATTACCCCACCTTTCGCACTTCCTTCGCAATCGCACATCCCCTCATCCTCTCGTACCGCCCGAAGTCCAGTCCTACGGTCTTCTCGTGGTACTACCTAGTTGATTCGTCCTGTTGTTATACGAGATGCAACTGTGCATGAGATCAGCAATCCCATGATCCCCTGATTGATTCAAACACACGAGGAGACCAATTGAGCACATTTGACTCATGTCGTGATGTTTGTACCGGGAATATTGCGCTATTGTTGCAGTAAAACATGCGGGGTGGATACGAGGTAAACCACCGGTTTTGGAAATGATCTTGCCAGCAGTTAGTTTAACACGGAGGTTTGGGACTGAGAGGCAAATGAGGAAATATGGTACAGAACATCTAATATAAATACCTAAGCTCTGCAGAGATTTACGGGGAAAAGTTTAGTCGGCAATCATTGAACATAAGCTGCCATCATTGTTATCTACACAGAGCACTATCAATCTACCGTGCACCAGGAACTCACCTTCTCATCATGTCTACAATTAGCCAAGAGCCTATCCCCGTCGGCATTCTCCTTCTCAATCACCACCAATACCTCGACCAATCCGGCCCTGTCGACCTCATGAGCATCCTGATCAATGGTTGGCCTTCCCTCCGTGATGATGGGGAGCCCCCCCTTCCCAAAGTCCCATTTGAACTTCACTATATCTCCCCCGATTGCACGCTCGCCCCCGTCAAGGCATCCAGCGGCCCTTCTTTAATCCCCACCCACAAACTAGACGACTGCCCACCGCTCAAAGTCCTTGTCGTTCCCGGTCCCAGTCCATTCTACGAAATTTCCCCGGAACTCCAAAAATTCCTGAAGGAGAAATTTGAGGAGTGTGACCACATCCTCTCCGTATGCACCGGCGGAATTATTCTCGCTCGCGCGGGGCTGCTGCGGGGAATGAATGCAGCAAGCAACAAGAGAGTGTTGAGAAAGATCGCGTCTAATAAAGAACATTTAGAAATGTTACGCTCATGTGGTGTGAATTGGGCAAAGTCAGGGAGATGGGTCCAGGATGGGAAGGTGTGGACTAGTGCGGGAGTTACGGCGGGCATGGATATGGTTTCGGCGTGGCTAAGTGCAAGTCCAGAAAGTGGGGGTCTAGGTGTGGATAAGAGGCTGTTGGAGTTTGTGTGGTCGGTGTGCGAGTGGACCCCAACAGATAGGGAGGATGATGATTATGCTTTTCTATTGCAAGATGTGGAGTTGTAAAAGACAGATACGATGAACATAAAATAATGAATTCCTGGCATGTTCGGTCCCAACAATGGTATGACGCAGCCTTGGAGAACTTGAGGTTAACGTGCGAGGAGGTTTTTCGTGCACGTGGTGATTGGAGCAGGAAAATGCTGGATTTGGGATTTCAGCTCAATGTACCCTCATTCATGACTCTTGTTGCGAGATAGAAGAAATACTTTAGATACTGATTGCCAGCTGCCTAACTGGATAAAGACTGTACAGTTTATAAAGCGGTTTTATATTTCCATATGCGGATTTTTGTAAAATCTTTATTCTACTACAGCTTTGGTGAGCTCTATAACAGGTATCTAATGAGTAATAGGGACTTTATAGCGTGACTATATTGCTAGCTTTCATTAGTCGATAATTTTTATGCTTGAAAAACAACTGTCGGTACTAGGATAGTCTGGTTGCCAGGTAACTATCAGCAGCTTTACGGTTCAGAATCGAAATAGGTCGCGGATGGATTTCCCTGTAGGTAAGTAGGTTACAGGACGTCCTGGTGACACAACTCATGGTATATGTATGTATATGCGGATTGTAAAGAGTCGTGTTGATTCAACCGTAAAAATAAGGTTAGAAGTAGGGTAGGGTTCCTGAAATTATATAGCTGGTTGCCATGATGAATGTTGTTAGCCTCGGGCCAAAAGCCCGCAGTAGCTTACGTGAGGGCTGGTAAGAGCACAGGTAGTGCTTGGAGGGGTGAATTTGGTGCGCTCGGAGAGTGCCCTGGGGCTTGGTATGAGACTATGAATTTGCGAGATGTAAGTGCGCGTCACGAAAATAAAGAGCACATGAACTAGTTCAGTACACATTCAACGATGAAGTATTTTAAACCAATGCTTGCATTGGGAATTTGTTGTATCTTCATGAACTCTATTCTCGCCTCATGTAGTTTACTACTAACATACAGTATAATGATCCTGTAGGGATATAAATTAGTCATGCTATCCATCGAATACCTAGTTCTCGTATAGTCTCGTAGACAATCTGCAATCTTACTGGAAATTCAGACACCTACCTGGGCACCCCCGCAATAGCAACTTCCATACGGAGTATAAGTTATAATATATACCCCGACCTATTGCAACTCCACTTTCGCTTGTATCACCGTATCTCCGTTACCCGTTCGGTTTAAGTCCCACTATATTCGAGACTAACAATACCCTTACGAATCCCCTCGTACCCCCGAAACTTGCAACGCGAGGTGCTTACATTGACGTGCGCCAATGTACGTACTTATTTTCCAGATATCCTTAAGCGCTCATCAGTGCCCAGGTTCACCTTCACATGCACATGCACATCATGCCAGATTTCGTCCTCGTTTTCGTACACTTAAATAACGAAGGAAAAAAAAAAAAAAGAAAAATATACGGAACGTAATTCCTACCTAACGGAAATCCGAATATTTGGGGAAAAAAAAGCATGGATTTCGCAAAATTCAATATTTTTCGTCAGTAAAAGTTTTGTAAATTAGATTCAAAAGTGTTATTAGGTAGCTATAGCCAGGATTAATTTTGCAAAATGTACTAGTGTAAAATGTTCGCATTCTGGAGGATCTGGGGAATATTTATTTCACCTGCTGTTATTGGTCTACCCTCCTATTTTCATGAACGATAAACATACAGTTTAACCTTGCTATACCGGGCGAGTAAAAATCCGGCACTTTTCATCCGGTATAGCAAGGTTCCGGTATAGAATAACATGCTTGGCAGCTGTAAAGCGGGATGGCAAAAATCTGTATAGAAATTACTAGGGTAGGAAATAAACAAGTGTAGCAAACATGAACTCAATCCAAGTCTATTCAATATTCATCATTCTCACCTCTCTGTAAATGCATCGAGCTTTAAAAGTTCTTGGGGAGCATTAAATATGCAAGCATTGACTGGAGCCAAAACATGCAACTCTGATTGTTTCTCTAAAAGCCTATCAATTCACACAAAAAAAACATGGTTCCAGTCTTTTAGCAGCAGCAGCGACAGCAGTGGTAGCAGCAATGGCGACAGCGGTGGCACCAGCAGAGGTGGCAGCAGTGGAGGCAGCAGCAGTGACAACAGTGATAAACACCTAGATTAAGTGGTAAAGTGGGGTCGTCTAAGATGTACTCGTCTGGAGGTTTCTGTCTGGTCCGGTATTGTTAGGGCGTCAGATATAGCAAGGGCAATTTGTATGGGAAACGGCTGTCCGAATCAGAGGCCATCCGGTATAGCAAGGTTAGACTGTATATTGAATGGAGGATTATCATGGGCGTACAGACTCAATGGCTAATACTAGCACACTTGACATAGAGCATGATCTACTATCCTTTTGGACATATTTGTGATGAAGCTCTCTTGATCCTGTAATTGGCTTGCAAATCCTTTATCTATCTCTTTCGGCTGCTGTCACTCTGAATCCTCTGCCCCTACTCATTTCAGGGTAAAGTACTCTTGAGCGACTGGAAACCTTTACGTAGTTTACAGGTATGGGGGAAATCGACCAGTATGCATATACATTTGGCGGTCTGTGTGGGGCAAACGTTGGTAAAGTGAGCTATTTGCGCAATTGCGTAATATATTTTAAGCATAACGTATGCAGGTTTGCAAGAAGCTGGCACTGTATGCAACAGAACCCTTCCTCTAGTATACCGGCTGGTGAAATGTAATTTTGCCAATGCGCCGGATCGCGAAAGTACGAAAATATTCTACGGTGCTCAGGCATGTGACACACTAGCGGCAGGTCTAGAAGTACATTCCCTGTTCGGTTTGACACAATAAATGGCCTCGTGGCCAAAGGCAGGGTCTTGCTCTCCGGGTTCAGCATTCCATATGGTGAACTTTTCAGTAAGCCTCACTTTTTTTTTTTTTTTAATATCAGTGATCGCATGCCGCCCTGGGGGCTATGGCGATTTTAAATACATAGGAGATAAAAATCGAGATTAAGGAAATACGTAGGAGGTAAAGAGAAACACCCCTCGTCCCCTTAGATGGAATTAGCTGAAATGATCACTCCCCTACCGGCTCACCCAGGTCATCAATTCCGCAACGGGTCCCTCCCCTTCAGCCCCCGGCCATCTCTCCCTCCACACTCGCCATCTGTCCCATATGTTAAGCCTCACTTGGTCGCCGTCCAGGTCGCGCTTTATCCTTACACGAAGCCGTTCAAAGTACTCTACAGTATAGTGCTTGAGTCTGTAGGTTTTTTTTTTTTTTTTTTTTAATGTCATTCCTCGCATGCCAGCCCTATGGGCTATGGCGAGATTAGGTACAAAGGGGAATAATAATGAAATAATAATAAACTAAAAGAACTCTTGATCCACCGTTCCTGTCTCTGCTCCTCCTGTAACGAGATAACAAAAGTCCGCAACTCAAGTTGACTCCTTTGCTCATGTCAGCAGGGCCTCCAGTGGCCCCCCCCTGCTCCCCCGCTTCTGGGGGTTCTTCTGGCCCCCCGGCCATTTTTGCTTCCATGTCCGGCACCTTTCCCGGATGTGAGTTGGTGTCTTTTCCTCCTCCCCGCACCATCGGCATTCTGGGCTTTCTGCCTTCCCTATCCTGAATTTCCAGGAGTTTAGTCCTTTGCCGCCCAGTATTCCTCCCAGTGTCGCTGTTAGTCCGCCCAGGCGTTGTAGGGGTCTGTAGCTTAGTTCCAGTCTGTTCCTTTCTTCGGCTCGTCGTGCTTTGGCTTCCATGTGCATAGCATATGTACCGGCCTCGGTGACCGTCTCCGTCTGGTAGGGGAGGCAGGGGCCAATTCTTGCCGCCCGGTCTGCCTTTTCGTTCCCCTTTATGCCCTTGTGGCCTTTGGCCCACATGGTCGCTACCTCTAGGCCCCCCTTGTATCCTTTTCTCCCAGGCTGTTCTGCGACTGTGCTGCACCTCCCGGGTCGGTCTGCCTTCGGATAAAATCTTGATCTTCTGTATGCCACTTGAGAGTCTGTGAGGAATAGGATTTCTTTCTCCCTGACATCTAGTGCGTTGGCCATTGCAATGAGCTCCGCGTCGTTGACCGTGACCCTCGTTCCGAGGTAGGCTGAGGTTGGGGTTGTTCCCTCCTTCCACACGCCCAGGCCTGTCCGTCCGTCGATCCGGTTGCCGTTGGTGTATGCTGTCTTCCAGAGTCTGTACGTTCCTACGTACGCAATCGCAGTTGATACTCTGCGGGCATGCAGGCCACTAGCCTTATCTGCCCTTGCCTGAAAATCCCAGGTCATAATAGCAGACCGCATGAATGGACATTGGAGAATCTGAGTCTTCTTTCAGAATTCAAAAGTGAGCATTTGATTGAGTTGTTGTGTTTTTGCGAGGTGGGTACTCTCAGCTGCATGCGTCGTGACTCCAAGGGATACTTTTGGTACTGTAAAAGCGGACACGCACTTTCCCTTATGCTGCATAGTGAAACCATACTAGGAAGATTTTCTGCTAGGCACTGTACATTCCCAATAGTATTCCATGATGCTTATTTGATTGCCCTCAAGAAAGATCATCCTACGATGGAACATACTGCAGGCACATGTGTAGGCCTATGATTTGAACTTGACATGAGCCCCAGTAGTAAGCATTGCTGATATATCATATGTGCTCAGAGGCGCAATCTACAAGATGTATATATACCCTGCTACCAGGTGCTTTTGTCTCTCTCTATAACATCCCGTGGTATTACCAAAATAAATCATATATATACAAAGTGTGCACCTCTTACGTCTCTTAAACTGGTCGTAGCGAACAAGCAAGCTGGAAAGCACAGCACCTATCTATATGTAATCACCAGTGATTTACTCAACTAATAGTCATCAATCTCCCTGGCAGCGCCTTCGGAAACTTTTAGTAGGCTAAATAGTAGAAGTAGTACCGGGGCCCTTACCTAGTTAACTTGCCCTGCCATGGCGAACAGCTGCACGCGGGGTCACGGTAAAAAAAAAAAAAAGCATAGTTAACTTTTCGGACCATTCTGGAGGTAGCTCTCTTCAGTCTTGCTCGTAATTAAAACCAATGCCCAGCTGCTTCTATATATACAAGGGCCAGTTGGGAAGTCTATTTCGATGGTCACCATAAGTGTTGACGGCCGTCATGAATATAGCTTTGCATTTTTGTTTTGGGTGACCGACCGATACTGTATCGCCGTTTCTGAGTATCACCAGAGCGGGATGTTCGACACTCTGCTGTGCTTGTGGTGGCGGTAGTGGTAGTGGATACAAGCATACAATCGGCCTTATTGCCAGGCCAACACTGGTGGGGAGCCTGAAAGAGTGAGACTGTCAATGAGGCTGAGCTGAGGCTGAGCTTGATATTTAATTGTCGATGCATATGCTTCGAGGCAAACAGTGGTGAAGAACAACTAGTAGTACTACTACGAGATACAAATGAAAGGAACTTGTTCATTCATCAGCGTGCAAGAACAACTACGTAGATCTCAGATGTTCTCGTGCAAATATTTCAGCGATATTAATAGAAGAACTGGTGTTTGTAGGTACTAGTAGTTCGCAATATTTAGAACTGCATAAGCAAATTATTTGCCTATCAAGCACATAACTTGGATGGTACTAGTGTGCTCAAATATACGTGGAATCCCGTAGATGTGTGGTCTTGTGTAGGGTAGAGTACATATCTGCCCTCCGTGCGTGCTTCAGAGGCTCAGAAAGGCATTTCCTATTTTTTCTAATTTATTATTATATTTTTTTAATATGGCTACTCGCATACCGCCTTGTAGGCTAGGGCGAGATAAACTACATAGGAGATAAAGAAAGATAATAAAATAAAACAAATAACGACAATATCGAACCGTATCGTCACCAAAATATTTCCCTCCGGTGGCGATCTGATTGTGTCCCGCCTCCCCCCTGTCAGGCATTTCCCATTGTAGCAGTAGTTGGCTACTGCACTTCTATGCTCAGAAAGCCCCCGACAGCGCTCTCTGAACACATACATCTTCTCTCTCTCATCTTTCTGTCAGTCTCGATGTCGTGTCTCACTTCCTCTCTCGAGCTCTTAGAGTTCACCAGAAGGGTACAGGTCAACGTTACTTGAGCATGCTTAAGCGTCATGCAGAAAGTGCAGCATCTACAGAACACGAACGAATGAAGACATTGTAAGTTGCACAATGAACTCAAGTTTCAGGGTAGTGTTGAGCCCGTCCCGGACACCTGAGTGCCAGGGCGTTAGCTCGAAGGTCGAGAACTTCAGTGCTCAAATTTCGACAGCAGTATAGGCATCAGAATTGTGTTTGGTGGCAATGCCCATCTATTTCTATCAGTATTACAGTGATTCGTATGAGACTGCTCGGGCCCCGTCTCTGCGAGAAAAGTATTTTTATCTGGTAGACATCCGCTGATTTCAAGACTGTTGGCTAATTTTGCTAGGGCCATGGTCATGAGGGTAGGAGAAAGAAAGTTTGCAGAAGTGCTTTATGGCTAGACTACTGACGGGCTGGTGCGTACCGGCAATCTTGTGGCTCAATAACTCCTCTAGCTTACAAATCTCTAAACTCCTTCTTCAGCATGCAGCTTTTTTAAGCATGTCAAAACCTACAAAGCTCGTTGCATCAAGTAATAGAGCAAGCGAGCATATACATGAGACTTGACATGCATTCAATGATCCGCTCGCCGTATCGTAGAGCTGGTGCCAACCCCAGTGTCAGTACTCGAACTCCTCTACAGCTTGGATAGTTAACCTGTACTTGCGTCATAATCGAGATTTATAAGTTTCTCACTGACACTGAAGAGGGGTTTTAGAGATGGGGGGCGGGGTGTGAGATTCTGCGCCTCTACTGTTGATTTTACTCGATCTCACATTGCAAATAACCTCCAACTAACTCAATTATAACCCTCCCTTCCAGTTAGGGTGAATCAACCACCTGTTCATGGTCATTGTTTTCATTTAGCCCGTAGTCGAGCCAAGAGGCACTACCACCAATTCCATTGTACGTAATGTGCTCATTTATTCTTAAAAAAAAAAAAAAAAAAAAAAAAAAAAAAAAAAAAAAAAATCATTACTGCACGTTCTTGATTCATAACTCCCCGAATACTCACCGCGTTGAGCCACTCATCGCGCACAAAAGGCATTTTATATTGTGCAGCCACAAGCCAATGGTTCGGCGCAGTGTAAGGGACAACAGCCAACAAGGGCGAACCGTACAGTACCTGCATTAACGAGTTTTTTTGTATGTGAAGTGGCTTGAAAGCTAAAAGGCGAAGAGTGAATTCATCCTGTTTGCACTTGGAATTCATTACTACATGAGTCAACTACATAGAAACTGTTCTCTGATTTCAGTAATCGAGTGATCAATTTACAAGCATTATGGAATGCGTAACAATTCAGCAACACAGCCTCAGCAGCCCCTCTCGCTCACCGGGCCTAGAGTTCTGCCCCATTTATACTAGCCCCATCCACATCTGGTACCACCGAACGAGCCGACGTTGCAACCCTACCGTTTATGTGACTTGATCACTAAGGCAGGGAATTTGGTTAGCCTGGTGTTGTGTCACGCTTGCTGGTGCGGAGCAGTGGTACTGTATTGTCGAGCATGATCTCGCAAGGGTTTCGACGAGGGGCTGCAACCAAACTAGTACCGAAGCTGCTCACGATCATCGCGAAGTGGACATCGCTAGGAAGGGGCAGCTGATCTTTGGAATTGCAGAATTTTAATTGGAAATTCCCCAATTTCGATACGCTTCAACTCAGTGTCTCTGTTTCTTTTCTTGGTACTCTAAGCTAAATCTTACCATCAACATTATACTATTGGATGATCAATCTGAGTTGGGCGGTAGAGTATTCTACATAAAGTGCCTACAAGTACAGGAGACTAAGAAGCGTGACCTGATGCACTGTTGCTGCACGCAACGTCCTACATATAGGTATCTCCAGGGTTGTTCAACGTTTCTACACTGTCTCCCGTAAATTTGGCAGCCTGCAAGCCCATGTCGTGAGCTTTCCTATAGGCTGAAATAACCCGCAGCAAGGATAAGGGTGGATGAGTTGAGGACTTGCACACTGCGTGGGTTGTAAATTTCAACTCCTAAGACCAGAAACAACTAGCACTGTACGCTTGGTACCGAACGTTTTCAAAGGCGAGACTGAGAGAGAATTGCTAGCAAAGGCCAGTCGGTCATAGGCAAATGGGCAAGTGGTTGCTGCCTGCACGCTGGAATATATCCGACCTGCATTGTTGCAAATTGGGACGCCATGATACCATGTGGTGATAAATACCTTACATGAAGCTTATGTACGTATTGCCGGTGAAGTCAGCCTCACACAACGAAATCACAAAAAAATGGAAAGGGGAATTGCAATGGTTTGTGTGTGTCCTGCTTTAATTTGATTAGTTATTCTACCCGCCCCGTGCACCCCTCCCTGCCATCAGCGATAGTAAGGTTGGTGTTCAAAAATATAATCCATCCCTGTGGCACCTACATATTTCCTTCCCAGTATTTATCTTCTTTTATATTCGCACGCCTTCATATACTCGGCTTTCGCTCTTTCTTTCGTCCCTTTCCGATCCCGCTTTTTACTTGTTCTGCGGCTGGTTTTAACAGCTAAACAGAAGTGCTCGCACACCAAGCTATTGTTTGTTTACATTCAAGGCAGAGTAGTTGGCGACGGCCATCCGACAACGAAACGGTGTCGCTTGTCGCAAGCCCTGTCCAAATTTGCGAATGGCTTCCACGGGTGCACGCCGACGGCAAATAGGAGGAGGGATGACTATATCAAGATGGCTTTCATCTGCAGCAGTGTTGGTGGGATGCATAATGGGAGCAGGAACCATGGTGAAGGCACAGGGTAGTGCGGATGATGGTTGGGATCCGCTATACGAGACTTGTCAGTTGGCACACGCGCGAGGGACGGTGATCGGGGACAAGATGTTTGTGGATGGGGGGGAGATGACAGATGTGCTTTATTGGACGGCCAATCAATTGACACCAGATGATCCGCTGTTGGATTCTAACCTACGCCGATGGCAGAGTAAGTCTATCATCTCAATAGATACGGCCGCGCATGATATGAGCGTCGGGTTTATTAAATGCGCAGTTGGTGAATGTAAACTAACGCCCTTGGGCTGCCATTCGTATAATAGACCTACATCTTTGGGAACTTGATTTATCAAAAAAATTTAACACCAGCAGCCCACCATGGAGAACACACAGCAAGCCCGCCGGAGAAAACGAGCATTACAACGGCGCCACCGGCAGCTTATGGAACTTTGGTGACGGGAAATTTCATACATGGGGCGGCTGGTTCTCGATTGTCTACCATGGCCCCAATGCACAACGCTTTGGTCCTCCATACTTTTTTGACAGCGACTACATGCAGTTGCCGCGACCACGCGTCTTCCATTACGACCCAAGTGCGAAAAACTGGACCTCTACCGAACAACCGGAAGATATTAAGCGCCGCTCGGGAATATCTTATACGCAGTCAATTAGGCAGAGGTTGGGCTTTAGTTTGGGTGGCATGGGTGTCCTTGAATATAAGAAGTTAGCGAAAGGAGAGATTCCGGGCCCAGCGGACGATGTCATGAGAGCAAAGCTGGCGACGTATAGCATGCGGAATAAGACCTGGACAGATGACCAAGTGCCGGATGAAATGGGTCCCACCGTGGAGGGAGTGTTAGTTAATTTGGAGAGGGTTGGGAATGAGGGTGTTTTGGTTTTCTTGGGGGAAAGGGGAGAATTAGGGGTGTTACTACATACGTGGGTTGGCCTATGCCTACTATGCAATAATCAGGTGTTAGCAATGCTAATTTGGATCTTTGTAACATGCATAGCGTCCAATGAGCGAGATCTGGCTTTACGATATCGAAACGAAGACTTGGTTCAAACAGACCGCGACTGGAGATATCCCCGCAGGTAGGAATCGCATGTGTTATGCGGTGGTACCTGCACCAGATAACACTTCCTGGCAAATCTATATATTCTCCGGTTTGGTGCAAGAACGGATGGTCTTGGAAATGTCTGTGCTTACCGTGCCGGCATTTGTTTGGAAGAAGATTGAAATCAAGGGTTACCCAGATTCATGGGGCATAAGTGATATGGCCTGTAAGTATACTTTATTTTCTGATATACATGTTCTCCATGTCTCCTTTGCTGACATCG
The DNA here is from genome assembly GCA_015179045.1 of Kalaharituber pfeilii. Lineage (NCBI taxonomy): Eukaryota > Fungi > Ascomycota > Pezizomycetes > Pezizales > Pezizaceae > Kalaharituber > Kalaharituber pfeilii. The sequence continues at coordinate 376,426 of WHUZ01000027.1, forward strand.
GTGGATAGGTGGATTGTATGAAGATAGGCAGCTTATCGTCGTCCCAGGAGAGCGAAACGTCAGCACTGCTGCCAACTCAAGCATGCAATTTTTCCATGCATGCAATATCGGCATGGGCGTGCGCGTGTTTGACACTCACGACTGGGAGTTTAAAGAGGAGTTCGACCCTGATCGCAAGGGAGCCACTGTCCCGGATGGGATTGTAGATTTGATCGGTGGTGGCAATCAGGGGAATTCAGAGATCAAGGAACCGGTTGAAGTTGGATGGAACGATAACCAGCTTGGATCCATTTTCTCAATTCGCAATAAGGCAAAGACGCCAGAGGAGATCGCGGCGGAAGATGCCGCCGATCGAAGCAGTACTACGACTATCTCAACGGCTTCAGCAACCGCAACGACTAGCAATACATCTACACCTAGTGGGGACGCTGGCGCACAAGACTCCGGAGACAGTGAGGATTCCAAGTCGAATACAGGTGCCATTGCAGGTGGTGTTGTTGGGGGTATTGCCGCTCTCGCCATCGTCGGCCTTTTCTTTTTCCTGCGCCACCGCAAAAACAAAGAGGAGCCTGGCGAAATCCACGGTTACGACGATGGGCCCCACCCTCGGGTCCCCGAAATGATGGACACTCCACACATGCAGACTTCAGCGTACTATGACTCGGCATACGGGGGCCCTGGTGCAATTGACCCGTACGCAGCACAGTCCATGCCCCCCAGGAACTCCACGGCTTTGAGCCGCAGGAGATGGTTGGTTCCGCAGGCTACTACGTGCCCGTCAAGTATGACACTACGCAAGAGGAGCGAGGGGTATTGTTGCCGGAAGAATTCCTGCCGCCACCGCCTACTGTGAGTCCCTTGTCGAACGAGCCCCAGAATGTGAGTGTTTCTGAGCAGCCAATAACGAATGACGCACCCCCGCCGCTGCAGTCGCCTACGCCGATGACGGGGTTTATACAGAGAAAACCAGCAGTACATTAGGAAATTGTCGTGATTCGGCCGAGTATGGCCGCCATGCATGAAGCGGCCAGAGAAACCCTCACATAGGGCGGTGAGGTTCCAATGGCGGAGATAGATTTCGACCTTTCATTATTGAACTCTCATTCTCATACTTCTCCTTGCCATGATTTGGTTGATCAGTGGGGATCTTGGAGAAGTTCAAGAGGGTGGAATCGCAAGAAATCTCGAGCAAAAGCATAAGGGGCAAAGCCTATCCATCTCCATCGCACATTTGTATACTGGTGTTATACATAGACGCATTTCATCTTTCTTTTCGTCCATTTTGCTAGGCCCAATTTCAATTTTGTCATTCTAGATATTTCGAGCGTTTGATACCTTGTCATTGATTGCATGCTGAAACTATTTTTCACATGATCTTTTTATTCTCTTAATTCAAAGTTGATATATGACGTAATTCATTTTTCTTTTGATTGGGATATTGATACTGGGGGCGTGTAAGGGTATGGGTATAGGGTATGAAGCAAAAAATGGGTGGAAGTAATGAATGATTATTATTAGTCTAGTGCCAACAGAGAAAAATAATGGATTGCCTGAGATGCCCTTTGTATGGAGAGCAAGTTGCCACGGGAAATAAAATAAAATGGAAAGATAACAAGATTAATATTCTTATTTTTTTTCTTTTTTAATTCCTGAGTTATGGCGCACTGAATTGATGATCATGAATGTGGTGATGATGTCAGATCTCGATATGGCACTTGTTTCCCAATTGAGGAGACCACATACGGTTTAGAACCCGATCGGGGAAACCGCGGAAGTTGAATAGCTCCCTCAAGTGGTACGTCGTATGTGGTATTTTTATTAATGTGACGGTTGCTTCATGGTGGGGTAGGGGCTGGTTTACGTGACTAAGGTGGGGTAGCTCGGCACGTTTGATTAATAAATTTGGTCGAGTCAACATAATATTTCTCAAGCTTCATGTGCATGTGGAACCTCGAACGGGCTCTACTGGTTTGCAGTTTAACTTGATTGCTCCTCCTCCGCAGTTCGCAAGAGCGAGTCTGAGTTATCATACGGCCCTACCAGTACTTTGTCCTCATTAACATCACCAAATTGCGATTCCACCACCCCATCCTGCCATTGTGAACCCGCAACCGTTCATCCTACATTTCAGAATGTCCCGCCCCCTCAACGCCCTCGTGCTCGGCTACGGATTCTCCGCGAAGACATTCCATATCCCGTTTCTACACTACACTAGCGGGATCCGTCTACACTCCATCTTACAGCGGCCAGGTGTGACTCTTGACCTCGCGAGAGCGGATTACGGTCCCGGGGGGGTTGAAGGTGACAGAGGGGTAAAGATTTGGGGAGAGTGGGAGGAGGTGGTAAAGTATCAGGCTAGTATCATGGAGGAGAGCGGGGATGGGGGGAAGATAGATGTATTTATTGTGACGGTAGGGAACGAGGCGCATACGGAGTGGGTAAGGAAGGGATTGGAGACGGGGCTGCATGGTACAGATGATGGGAGTTAATAGATGGGAATTAGATGGCTAATGTGTTGAAATTATAGTGGTTGTTGAAAAGCCATTTACGCCGACTTCAAAAGAGTGTGAAGAGTTGATTAAACTGGCGGAGGAGAAAGGGAGAGTGTTGACTGTTTATCACAGTAAGCCTACTATTTCCCCCATCTCAAGATATCATTGTACTACAGAACCTAAAGACAGAGACTAATTATCCCACAGATCGCCGTCTTGACTCTGATTTCCTCACTCTTCTCTCCCTTCTTGGTCTCCCCTCCCCTATCCAAACCTCCATGTTCCCAACAATCACCTCATCCGTCAACCCTCCACCCCTCCGCCACCTCACTCACCTTACCTCTTCCTTCATGCGCCACGCCCCCGCCCTCCCCCACCGCAAAATCTGGAAGCGCTCTTCCACCCTAGGTAACGGCGTCCTGTACGACCTCGGCGTACATCTCATCGACCAGGTTTTGTACCTCTCCCGACACTATTTCGCCCCAGGAACACGAGGGTTACCGTCACGGGTCTTTGCAATCTTATATGACGAGCGGGGCATGTGGGGTTCCGCTAGTAAGGACCGGGAAGCGTGGGGAAGGTCATGGGTAGATGACGGCTTCGAAGTTTATCTCGAATTTCCTGTGTTGACAGGGTCACCTGCTGCCACTGGAAACAAAAGGGCGACTTCTACCACACCGGAAAATGGAGCACAGGAACGGGCTTCTAATGTTGAAGATGAAGAGGTTGAGAGGACAATCACCGTGCACCTCACCGCAACATCACTCCTTCCCCTTACCCCACCTCCCCGGTTCCAAGTCCGCACATTTTCGGGAAGCACCTACATAAAGAATGGGCACGATGTCCAGGAGCCCCAGATCATGAACCATATCTGTGGACCCAACGACCCGGCATTTGGAGTGGAGCCAGAAAACGAGTGGGGGGAGTTAATCACTGTGGGAGAAGAGGGGAAGCGGGAAAGGAGGAAGGTAGAAGCCAAGAGGGGGGGCTATGTGGGATTCTATGAGAACTTGGTGGGAGCTATAACGGGGAAGGGAAAAATAATGGTGACAGGGGAGGAGGCGGCATATGCGGTGCGGGTGGTAGAGGCGTGTGGAAGGAGTTGGAGGGCGGGGGGGTGGGTGGAAATGGAGTGAAAGGAAGGGACATTGCATTTCGTAGAGGGCGTTGGCGAGTACATTGAGGTGCAGGGATAAAGGTTGGAAAGTGAGATGGGGTAGTGGGTGATGCGAAAGGAACTCAGGCTGGCTTCGGATCCGGAGGGGATATAAAATAGAGCAAATAGTCATCTGTGAGTATAATTTAGGAAGAGTGAACAGTGTTTACCCGGAAGTATATAACCCACCGTTAGGTGCATACACCCCTTACCATTGCTCTCAATGGCAAACACACCTAAATCTCCTCGATGTACATGTACCTACTATGTTTATATTCTTCTCTGAATTCCACCTTTTAATCGTGGATGTACAGTAGGTAATCTACCTCTTACCTCTCTAGACGGGTCTACCGGGTTTTGCATCCTCTTGACGGAAATATTTTCAGTCGATGTAAGAGCGAATGTTGTGAGATTTGTGGGTTCTGGGTGAACTTCGGTCAGGGAGGGAGGTTAGGTTAGGTTTGCTAAGGTGCAGCTGGGGTGAAGAATTTGTGGGGCAGGGCGGGAAGAGTTACCCTGAGCCCAACCTCCCTCAGTACGCATCCGGTTCCCTTCCTGACCGTTATGCTTAGGTCCGTCGGGTCAATCAAGATTTTTGACTTCAATCTTAAGGATTATAAGGTAATAACTACATAGTTACAAGTTACTAACGGTTAATTCAAACTTCATCAGATCGCTCATGCTGCGAGTTATTTCATTCTAGCGTCCGGATTAGGGTACAGGCTGCGCGCATACCATACGAAGTATATAAGTATGTAATTGCTCGTATGCATCGTACCGCGTGCGCATGGTGTATGATACACATAAATTCTTCTTCTATATATCGACTATTCCGTGATATATTATTAGAGGTATTCAAGGTTGACCTTAACAAACCAAATTTTCCGCTCACTCACAGTTTTCGCATCAATGAAACTGATAGCGGTAGATAGCTCCGGAGTTCTTGATCTATCTATGCCACTTACAGGGTTCCAGCCGCTCCAGGCGTTCTGTGAGGAAAAAAAGCGTTAAAGTCAACTTTGTCTCCGGAATATGAGGACACATGCGATACTGCATGCAAGTATGCCAGATCAATCATGTATTCCTCCGAAGCACATGTGGAGCAAATTTGACGCATTGGATTCCATAGCAAAGTTATCGCTGAACCCAATCAATGGGAAGCGTCAACGTCATACCAACATCTACTTGAAATTGCTCAACTATTATTCCTTTTTTAGGAAAATTCTGATAATATGCGGTAAACAAATTTACAAACATACATAATGCACGTTACCGGGATATTGCGCACTACCGGGATATTGCGCACTTGGCATGGCGCTAGCAAACTAGCGTGGTTATACTTAACAACACCGTAACAGCGGGGTACAGAAGGTAACAACAACGCTTCAAATTCTTCCCGGAGGTCTTTAGTACTCAATAATGAGAGTAGATAAAGAAAAGAAAATCCAGGAGGCGATTAAAGGGTTGCAGGAGGGTAAGCTTCCATCGGTTCGGAAGGCTGCTGCATTTTATGAACTGGCTCCATCTATGCTGAGATATAGGTAGAAAGGCAAGACTATTTCTCATAGAGAAAGTCATGAGTGTCAGCAGCATCTAAATAAAGAAGATGAGAAGGCATTAGTGAGATATATTCAGCAGGTAGATGATATGGGATTCCCTATTGATTATAGTACTCTAAAAGAAATTGCACTTAGCTTAATTCTTAGGGAAAAAAAGATTAAAGCAGTAGGTGAGAATTGGATATCTAGGTTTGTTAAAAGGCATCCGGAGGTTCAAAAGTGTATAGCAAATACCTTGGCATGTCAACGGGTAATGGCAAACAATATGGTAGTAAATGAAATGGGTTAATGAATCGTCATTGCATGCTTTTTTCCCTATGAGAATGATCAAAACGCTGCAACATCCTGGGCCGCAACATCCTATATACATCTCCTAACCACCCACACTCATCTTGCCGGCAGCTCAATATATAGCAACAAGCACATGCACAGAACACCTGGGAAGGCTGTGCGAACCTAAACGTATCTAGATCTGTACCTAGGGTAAGGACTATTTATTGGAAGAAAATAATGTTTAATTATAGACGACCTTGAGGATAATAAAATTTAAAAGGATGTAGTGTGGCAGGAATGATGTAAGTCAGATTTCGATGGCAAAGTCGAGCATAAGGAGACTATCATGTAGCAGAAAGGCGGCCCGGCTGGGGCGCGGAAAAGTTGGAATGTGTTAAGTATAAGTGAACAGTACTCGAGGGTACTAGTAGGGGAAAATACTCACAAGCACTATGCACGCATAAAAGTACACCACTCGACAGGGAGTCAAAAGTGAAGTATGTGTGACTTTTTGTCAAAAGTCTTCAGAACTTTTGTATGGCAAAAAAAATACGATACACGTATTTTTTCTCTGCATATAAGTTTATAAAGTGTTGCATAATTCCCTTTGACTACAATAGCAACAAAGCCAATCTGGGAAACTTCTAACTAATGACAGGACTCTTTCTTTTATCATTGTATCCCACTCTTCTTGAAGCTTTTCATTCATCACATAGAGGAATAAGTAATAATTCAGACGCACTCAACTCAAGTAGTTTCTCGATTGTGCATTTCATGACCGAAATTTTTGCGTGCCGAGCTCGGATGATTGACTGGAAAATGGAGTAGCTGGTTGACAACAAAAATTAAGCATGTCGCTATGTGAAGCGTGTAGGAAATGCCTGTACATTACGAAGTATTAGAGGGATTTTGCTGTCACCAGGGATTTATCAGGGATAAAGCATTTAGCGCGTGGCACAACCCTGGAAATAACAAAAAATGTAATTGAGTTTTTGCTACACCAGGGATACTCCAGGGTTTCTCCCTTTTTTTGTCAACCACAACGTGATATACCTACAACACCATCAACTTCGCGATGGCAACACTCAATCCTAAGCTTACTATAGCTATTGCTACAGGTGTAGCCACTACTGCTATGACTACTGCTACCGAAATTCTGACCACTATGGCGGATACAGCATTATTGATTACTCTATACCTTCGTCTTAAGCGAAAGAAACGCTCACGCTACCGGAAGCCATTAGATATGCCTCATCGAGCTCAGTTTTCTCTAGATAACTTGACAGATGAGCAATGCCTAGCATATCTTCGGTTCACTAAGGATCAAAGCTTAGGGTGGATATGATCAAATATCCAACTAAGTATAAGCCTTCGCCAGAGGTTGCTTTTTGTCTTGTCTTATATCGCCTTGCTAGTCCAAATCATTATAAGGATAATTTCTGGTGGTTTGGAAGATCTACATCATGGCAATCTACAATATTTAATACTTGTGTACAGTATTTGGATTCTCGATATAGTACAAAGCTATTTTGGGATGAGAAATGTCTTAATCGGATACAACTCAAACGTTATGCACGAGCTATACGAGATATTGGAGGAGTGAATGGAGTTTGGGTATTTATTGATGGAACTTTGAGACCGGTTTGTAGGCCTAGTGAAGATCAAAGACTATGGTATTCAGGTTATAAAAAAGTACATGCTATTAAGTTCCAAGCAGTTATGACTCCTGATGGAATTATTTCACATTTCGGCGGACCTTATGAAGGACCAATGGGGGATTGGTTAGTCTTTCATAAATCTGGTTTACAACAAAAGCTTCGAGATATGCATATTGGTGTTCGAACAAGAGATAGACTGTATCTATATGGGGATCCAGCCTATGGAACTTCATTTGGAATAATCGGCATTTATAAAGCAGAGCCAAATACAGTTCTACCTCCGGAAAAGCAGAAAGTGAATACAGTTATGTCTAGTTCCCGAATCAGTGTGGAGCACGGTTTTAGCAAAGTCACAAATTTATGGGGATTCAATCATCAGAAAGACAATCTCAAGATTGGAATATCTCCGGTGGCAAGCTACTATAAGGTTGCTATTCTATTAACTAACATTCATACATGCTTTAATGGATCACAAACAAGCAAAAAATTCGACCTAGACCCTCCTACAATCAATGAGTACCTGGACCTCTAGAAACCATTCGGAAGTTATTGAGCCATAGAATCAGAAGTTGCAGAAACAGGAGCCGCAGGATCAGAAGTCGCAGAAACAGGAGCCACAGAATCGGATGTCGCAGAACCGGAAGTTATAAAATTAGGAGCTGCAGAATTGGGAGCCGCAGAATCAGGAATATGAGTATGATGGGAGCTCTGATTTGGCATGCTTTGCTTTAAATCATTCAACATAGCTAGGATTTGTCCCATAGCAGATGTCTGAGAGCGGACTTCATTTTCCAGTGTAGTTAGTCGTGATTCAATAGCTTTCGGGTCAGCTTGAGGATGTCTTTCAGGAGCCGAATTAGTAACTAAAGCTTGTAAACTATTACTGATCTTATCGCCAAACTTCTCAATAAATGTTTGAGAATCCTTTCGCATATCCGTAATTGTTGTTACAAGCAAGTTTAGCTCAGTAGAGCTTTGTCGCCGGTGCCGCTTTGCTCGCTTTCTGGAATCCCTGGAGCTAGCAGATTCCTCATCATCTGAGGAGTCTAGGTTGACAGGTGATGTAATTTTTCGTTTTTGCGACCTAGTGAGGAGGAGATTATTGCGCCGTTGGGATGCTGCCTCTTGTTCTGCCTGCTGCTCCTCCTTCACTTTCTTCTTATCCTCTGTATCTTTTCTCATCGCATCTATATGATCCTTCCACAACCGGAGTACCTGCTTAAGATCAGAATCATTCTGTACTGTTCCTGATTCTTTTGCTTCTTGTCTATCATCAACCTCGAGTTGGATAAGGAGACTAGACATTGTATCTCTAGGATCACTAAGTCTTTTACCCGTAGCATGAATAAAATATTCCTTAATGTCCTTCCAGAAATTCTCTTTATTGCCACGACGATGTTTGCTCTGGTGTTCCACACATAATCGTACAAGTATTAGACGATCCTCATCTGTTAAATTGACTTTAGAACGTGAGACTCTAGGTAGATGTACTGGTGTAGGTGTAGGCATTGAAACTGGTGCCGGCGTAGGTGTAGGGGTAGGTTGCAGTGCCAATGTGGGCTGTGGTGTTGGCGTAGGCTCCCATGAAAATGGAGTACCTTCCAACTGCGTTGATCGCAACTCAACCTCGTCAGACATTCCCTGATTTTTGGTTAACCGTGTGAATCAGTTCGCAGAATCGATCTCAACTTTCAGAATCAAAATTGAGTAAAAACTGGTGAAGATAGATGGGAGTCAAAAAGCAGTGGTTTCCAGGGATCCAGCCCTGGAAATCCATTCCCAGGGATGAAATTCCTCCCGTAGGATTCTCTAGCGCGTGGCGCAGTCATCCCTGGAAATCCCTGGAAACCATCCCTGGCCAGCAAAATCCCTCTAAATATTACCGGTATATAACAGACAAGTGGACTCTATCCTAGCAACTACCCCTGCCACATTGTATGCAACTTTTCGCGCTTCTGAAGACTTACCCTTGATACCGAGTACAGCTAGCTAGTAAGAAAAAGGTACTAGACTGGAAACTTCCTCTACTGTCTTGATCTGGCAAATACCTTCATCTAGTAAAGCGCAATAGATCTAAGCACCTGTTTGCGTTCTGGCTTGATGAATACATCCTAATTCAATTGGCCACTGGAGACTCGAACTTGAGGAAATGGTAAATTGCAGAAACGTCACGCAGACCAATCATGTTGCCCCAGGTACTGGACTGAACGAAGCAGAATGAAGTATGGATTTCAGGAAAGATCAAGAATCAATCGATGAGGAGGTATGCGTCGAAGGATAACAGAAGTGCCTTCTAGACATCTCTGGCACCAGCTGTGTATGGGTAGATGCAACGGTGCAATTATGTGTAGATCAAAGCAGAACTGGGAGACGGATCAGTGAGTATACACCGGAAGAAAATCAAGCTTCCTAATTCTCCCTTCCATCCAGCCTTTGGCAATTGCGAAGTGGCATAACTCACTGATCGCGTCCCAGTGTAACTCTAGTACTCAAGACAGTTAGGGGTCTTGATCCCTTATAGGGCTAGTGAACGCCTAAGATTTTGATAAATTAGTGTCAAAACAGACATCTTAAGCTTTGTTAGTAATATACAATATATATAGTAACTAGATGGTATATTATACATAAGAGAAATGTAAAATATGCCTATCTAGAATGTCTGAAGCTTGGGATGATTAATGTCTCAAGATGTGCTGTAAGTACAGGGCACTTTTGCACACGTATTTGCCGATGTGGGAGGGTGGGAGCAGAGCTTCTTCTAGATATCTCTACATCTAGATCCCAAGCACGGCCAACTTGAAAACATTGCAGTTGATTGTCCCCATGCCCAGTCCTCGCAAGTGGAGTATACGGTTGATATAAATAACAGCACTGACATCGTGATAACAATACTAGATATAGATTCGGCCTGAGCAGTAAGTTATTCAACAGCCAGCTATGCCTGCTTGTCCTCATAAAATCTAGGTTGCTATTCTGAGAATCCTTGCGTGCTCACCTAAGCCGAGCCTGATAAACAAAGATTGAGCAGCATTCGTTCTCACATTCATGTCTGAGTTCGCACGTATATATGTTGTAGATACAAATCAAGGAAGTAGAGTTATAAAACTACGTAGTGGGGGCTGTATCCTTGCGGGAAACCCTGGCAGGGGCTAAGAAAATGTCAATGAGCTCACTTGTTGCACAGTGGTGTGGGTATCCATGTACGAAGTACTCATGTACTCAATTAAGTAACTAGATAAAAGTAGGCCCACGAAGAGGCTCTGCAGTAAAGATGACGTCCACCCTCGAGGCTTAAGCTTACCAGTCTACTATAGGAAATTTTTTGCATGTAGCGTCGATTGCACTTTGCGACCTCCGATACTCTTGATAAGTTCACGAAAACACCAGTCTATTTTCAAAGGAAACCGTAGCAAAGACACGACAGCCAACAATAGAGTCGAATATAAATGGGTCATTCGGGTTTCCTTCCTTCGCTCATATGAACCGTTATGTTTCTCAACACTTTGTGATCCCCTTTGCCCAGTGCCTTTCGAAACCCTAAGCTCTTTAGAGGCACTCTATCAGTATAGGTACCGTCAGCCTGTATAGAAACAACACATCTTCCATGAGAAGTCATTCCACACAGGACTGGTTTGTGTAAGAAGTAGTTTCTAACTTTAGAGTCTACGGGTTTGAGCTAGTTCCTTTGAAGGCATATATGTACGTGTGCTTGGAAGTGTCGCCTCCATTTGTTCAGTCCGACAGAACACTACTTAATGTCATAGGATACCGTGTTCTAAAATTTTACCCCAACCATGCAAAGTACATAGCAGCCAATGATCGATATCTCTTGTGGATGCACAAGCCAGCAGATCAGGTGCTCGTCTAATCCGAGATTCCAAAAGTCGCTCAGCGAACGTCCTCGGAAGGTGGCGGATGGTCAGCGTAATACCGCTTGTATGTACTGTGATGACCAAATGTGGGGTGCGGTTCGAATTCCCGATGCTGTTTTTAGATCCATCCTTGGAATCGCCATGACATGCACCCCGAGCGGACCCGCCTCCGGAATTTACCAAAAATTCAATAAATAAGCGGAGGAAAAGAAGAAAAAAAAAAAAAAAAGAGAGAAAAACTTACAGAAAAACAGTAGACTTTCTAAGCCATCATCAAGAAATTTCAAATTCTCAAAATTTCATTCCCAGCATTTTCGGCTGAGTTGCTGTGGTTTGTCAGGGGTTACTTGGGCTGCATGTCTTGCGATCCCAAGGGATAGGTGTACCAAAATAACAGCTTGCAATGGTTTGTTTCACAAACCTGCAACTTATGAACATCAGGCATATCGAATGAATACATAATGTCGCGGAAATGGCAGAAGAGGATGTATAGTTGGCGTTATACCGTACTGTACAAATACTGCTATAATTTCTAAGTAGACATATGTTGTGTATGTCTCCGGGCAAAATTGCACCGGTCCGGGGCCTCTAGATCTGCAGGCGTGCCGGCACTCGGCTTCCGCATTGAAAGTCCATCCCTCCCCTTGCATATCCGTACTCCAAGCATTATTATAGAAGCCACTCACTATTCCTACTCTAGTGCTCCACTATAGGGAGATTTTGCTACCCAGGGATGCATCAGGGATGAAAGTCTTTTAGCGTGTGGCACAACCCTGAGCCTGGGAAAAAGTGCAATTGAGATTTTGCTTCGTCAGGGATACTTGTAGATTTTCCGTTGTTTATTAGTAAGCGATGGTACTAGACAGGTGCAAGTATTGGACTTGGCATGAGACTACTGGCGTAGATGCACGTTATGCAGGCTTTCATGTTAGCTTAGATCCCATAGAAATATTCAGTCCCTTTCAATTGCATAGATCATGACTCAATATTCTCCAACATTCCCTGGTTTTTGGTTGTTCACATGAATTAGGTCGCTGAATCGATACCTGCTTTCAGAATGAAATTTCGACAAAAATTGGTGAAGATAGATTGGGGTCAAACAGAGGTGGTTTCCAGGGATCCTGTTACGGAGGTGGTAAACGCAGAAAGTTACCGTCCGCCAGGTCAAAAAGACACTTGACTAGCGATACTCGCTAGTCCTCTGCGTAGCTCATATAGTACTCATTTATGCGATTGCGGCGCCTTTCGGCTGTCGCATGTCGCCTACGTCGCATATGCGCATTTCGTATGCGCTTGCATTTTTCGCTATTCGCGCGCTCCACCGGCCGCCCACACTACGGTCGCGGTGAACCCGTAACAGATCCAGACCCAAATGTCCAGGCTCAGGGCGAAGATTTCGTCCGTATGATTTTCTAGCGCGTGGCGCAGCTATCCCTGATGGCTCCCTGGGAGCGTCCCTGGTGCCAGCAAAATCTCCCTATTATTGCTCCACATGTCCCCCTACTTACGTAGAATTGCATGACGGTCATGAGAAGCGAGCATATTGAGGTTCATTGTAAATATTACTCTAGTCTCAACGGCTCATCTAAATATAAGTCCACTAAGCCCTGTATAGACAAAGATTCCCTGCACATAATCACCGGGCAAGCTAGTAACGCATAAGAGCGTAAATTGAAGCACAAGTATGATACTCCGAACTTGAAGTACTGTATAGTACGTTAGTGCCGGGTATGCTTGGGCCCGGGTGGCGTTCTTGGCGCTCTGGTATCAAGTCATAAACAGAAGTTCGAGAAGCCTTTGAGTCCATTTCAGGTTTGCATTGCCTGAAAGTGTCGTGTTGGTGGGGATAGTTGGAGCAAACTAGTCTTGGAGCAAGCAACTGAATCATGTTCTGACAGTTTCCAGAATTCTAGTATGTTCTTCACTTGGCATATACGTTTGCTGATCAGTGCTCTGTAAATGCAAATTTGAGCATCTGAAAGATGCGATTTTGTATGGCTAACCTAATCTTGATCACTTGGATCTGGCAGAAACTTTAATTGCGGTGTAAACATGGGGTGGATATAAATGGAAACTTTTGATTGCTATTCGCATGTAGTGAAATAGAAACTTGAATACGTTAGAATTTTCTTTTTATTGATTAACTCTATCTTTTTAACCCACTTCTACCAATTCATGGTTCGAGCGATGCTCGCCTGGCCCCTCTGAATTTCTCTAGAGTCAGTCCGGAGGATTTTTGGGTGTGCTTGAGTGAATAGAGTAATGTTATACTTAGAAGGAAGTCCATTCCCTACTCCTGCCGCATCCAGCGAGCAGCCCCTTTACCCCAAGAGTCTCAGTATTTACTGGCTTATACCGATGATACGATACTCTGGATCCTGCCCGCTACGGATACTATTATCCGCCTCAATCCGTTATCAAGGTACAACCCCTTTTAATCCGTGATCAAAGAACTCGCCCTCTGCGAATTTTTACCTATACCTTCCAAATTCCATATTAAGGCACATGAAATGCTCACGAGCCTTTCACCTCCGGGCCAGCGCATGCATATGCCAAGCCGGAGCTACAGAACCCGCTAACGTTCTCGATGGACACAGTTCAGGCATTAGTAGCAATTTGTAGCAAACATTGAGGTCGACCATGGGGAAGTTAATGTGAACTTAAATAATGAAGTACTCAATGTATCTGTGTTGCTCTATATAAAGTTGCAAGAAAGGTACTATAGTTCTAAACATTGAGTTCCATTGCATGTCAATGCACGTTCTTGTAATTGTAGCTCTAAGCTGCGAACCTAAGAGCTCCGATCTGAAGTGTAGGTGGATTTGTGTGGTCGTATGACATTATACCGTTGCTACTATGATATGCCTCTGAATGAATAATCATAACGTTAGCGTTCCGTAAACCCCTAGGGTGCATTCAATGCTCGCAACGTTGAGCACTTGCCAGGATTCCGGAAAAATTCATCAAGTTTAATACCTGCATGTATACTTGCACAGTATCCAATCGGTTTAGCCTCAATTCGCTATTTCGTTGCAGCACATTCTCAACACATGACACGATGCTAACGCGGAAAGACGGCAAAACCAGGATTACATTGCTAGCCACTCCAATAAACATCAATGTCAGAATTAATGATCTACGAAACGTTGATGGGGTCCACACCCCAGCAGCCTCACATGTTGTGCAGTACATATCTATGCTATCAGTCATGTGAGGTCCCCGGTCTTTCGTCGGGTCGATTGTGAAGGTTCGTGGCTCTGCTTCCTGTTTAAAAAAAGTTTGAGTAAGGCAGGTGTTTGAGATGAGCTAAGCAACATCAAGCTAATCAGCAGCAGTGTCTTGAACGTGATGACGGATGAGTCGCGCATATCCAAATCAGGTATTCCGGTCCCATGCCCAAAAACAGATTGAGATTATGATTGAATTTCTAACCTGTAGGCAGGAACACGCAGACAACTGCAAACACAAGCATCCAGAGAGACTTTGGGGCAAAAACAGGATCATGTGAGGGAAGAAGGGTGTAGTTGCTCGTGAGATAGACATCATCAGAGGGAATGTAGGAGGTATAAAGGTTATCCCGTTCCTCTTTCTCAGTCCCTCCTTCTCACCATCATCAGCCGAGTCTTCATCAGAATCCTCATCTATCTTCCACCTTCGCTATCGCCAACAACAGTCTTTGGCTTCACAGCACACTCGCTACAACCACCTCACTCACTATACCCCAAAGCACCAAGCCAAATCAAAAATGAAGCTCACCGCTGCTCTTTTCTCCCTCGCCTCTCTCCTCCCCTCCGCGCTTGCTCTGGCGGGCACTCTTGCTTACGACACTATCTACGACTCCCCTAGCACCAGCACCCTCTCCCTTGCGTGCTCTGACGGTGTCAACGGCCTGTACACCAAGGGCTACCAGAGCCTCGGCTCCATCGGCAACTTCCCCAATGTCGGCGCAGCACCCAGCATCACCGGTTGGAATTCGCCAAACTGCGGGAAATGCTTCAAGGTCACATATAATGGGAAATCCATTTTTGTCACCGGGGTGGACAGCAGTCGGGGCTCTGGCGGATTTGTCGTGAGTAAGGCGGCGATGAATACTTTGACAAACGGACAGGCGGATATGTTAGGAAGGGTGAATGTTGATTGGGAGCAGTTGAGCTCGGGAGCCAGCTGTAACATGCCATAAATGGTATGCTTATCTTCATATTTACCCCTACAAAGACGTAAGGAACATTTTTATTAACATGGTGGTTACAGGCTCCACCAGCTCTCAGCAGCCGTGCTACAAATCCCGATAATATACTTTCTGCGCTGGTCTCCGGATCAAATACCGTAGCATGTATTTCGCGTATCTTCTTCCTCTGGATCCTTCTCATAGCGGTATTGTCGGGAAGTTTGAGTGTATGACACAGTTATCTGTTTTCTTTCATTTTTTTTCACCTCGGCTGGAATAGATGTCACTAGAGGAGGATACTTCTCGGATAATTGGAATGTGGATGATTGGATGGATGTGTCGGGAAATGATGTGATGTACTGGATGAGGTTTGAATTACCATCGGTGTGTAGGATGTATGTATATGGACGAAGTTGAGAAGCTATTTGCGGGTGTATTGCGTACTTTACATTGGAATTGATACGCTCCTTACCTTAGAACCTCCCATTCATTTCTTACCGCAAATTCCGGTGAAAACTCTGCAACATGCTGCCAAGTATTTTGAAGTTAATGACACACAAGAGCCCACAATTCTAACCCCACATAAGTCTGTCAATCTCTCAACAATTCCTCCAGTTGAGATAAGGGCACAAGATAGGAAAGGAGATACAGTTAAGACTAAAGTAAGGCAATCGGAAATATTGACACCAATTGTGATTTCACCGGCTGCATTGGGTGTGCCGGTAGATCAATACTATCAGGATAAATATATAAATTATTTTGCAGAGCCTCTGTGATAGATTGTTACTTTGCAAAAAGCTCACCAATAACAAAAAACATCCTGTGTCCACTGGTATTTTCAGCTTTAATACTGTAGGATTCGTTCGATTCAGGTACTTTGAAGTTCACCCTCTGATGCAACTTTGGCGCGGCAACAGTAAATTATCAAGTCTGGAGTATAAAACTAGAGGAGATGTACGGCTTTGATTGGCCTGTGCCAAAGAATATAAGGAAAATAGGCTTAACCGGCACTATTTAAAGAACAAAATTACTCTCATGCCCGGACCCGGATAATATTGATTCTTAAATTTCTACTTCGGAATCGGCTGCCAGGGCAGGGACTAATCTTGGCACTCCTTCGGGACTGTGAGTTGAGGGTAACCCACAGTCAAATGCAGGCCCCGAGTGTAGATTCAAGTGCAGTACCAGTAGGGACAAAGCTATGTGGGCATCAGAAAGCTTTATAATAACGGCTGGCCTAGGTTACAAGAATAATCCTGAGTTAGCAACACCGACCTTTGGTGACTAACTAACGAGAGTACCAACCGATGCGCTCTCAGGGTGAGTAGTGCAGCAAGGATTCCTGATTTAAGAGTGGGGTAGTGTTCTAGATCCAGGTTCTTCCTTGGCTCTTTTTGACCTCCTCCCCGTTCCCTCGACCTTTCCCATTGTGGTAGTCGGGCTTAGCCTCTCTCCCGTTCTCTGCTTCTTTCCTCAGTGAATTCCGACAAAAGGCAATCTCGGCATCTAGACTAGCTCTCTAGACGGTAGAATAGGCAAACATTGTAGCTGTGTTGACATTGAACCAAACTATTACCGGGTTGTTGCCTGTACTTACCAAGTCTACTTAGCGCGAGTCTTCGGCCACTTTTGAGTGTAAGTAGGGAAGAGCTCATCTCGCAACAGAAGCACCTAGACTATCTCGTAACTCAAGTCATCCTCTGCGAAGGGTAGTGCAACCACGTACTAAGGACATATCAAGTCGTGCACAATGCGAGGCGAGGCTACTCTACGTCCATCTTTCAATGCAGCGAGACTAAGTCCTGACCAGGCTAGTGCTGGTCCTCCAATCAACTGGGATAGTTCCTTGGGTGTACTAACTCTCAATGTAACCACACCTTATATGTGGCTTCTGGCCCACTATTGTAGTAGAATGATCAGTGCACTCATAAAACAACTTTGAATAATCTTGTTGAACTTCGAACAGCAACTTTCAGGACTTGTTTGGGTATGCCTGCGCTTAGTCTGGTTGCATAACCGCTGGAGTGGCGATTAGTTTATTGGGTACGGCGTACGGTTGGGACAAACTTTGGGTGCATTCAAGCTTAGAACTCAAGTGACTTTATTCGCTTCTGTACGTGGTCTTGGGTCTTGACCTATAATTAAGGATAAGGTAGTTACAGTCGCGAAACCGATTGACTGGAACACGGGAGGCCTGCTGGGGGGGGGGGGGCAAAGGCCTCAAGTCGTGGAGATTCAAGATAGGAAAGGCGGAGTGCCGATGGTGCGGGGAAGAGGAAGAAACGACGACGCATATATGGGAGAGATGTCGGACGTGGAAACGGAGATGGCCGGGGGGCCGGTCGGCCGTACTGAAAGCGAAGAAAGGGGACAAGGAGGAGGACCTGGGGCAGGCCAACTGGTGACGCTGCTGACGTGGGTGAAGTCGGCGGAATCAGAGCCTTTCGGATGTGCATTATCTATCGAGGGTCACTACAGTTTGACTATTCCACTTTATCATTTTATTTCATTATATACCGAAGGGACATGTCAGTTTGATTATTTTACCTTATCTCTTTATTTCATATGTAAATAACACCGGCATAGCCCTTAGGGCCAATGATAAAAAAAAAAAAAAAAAAAAAAAAGTCGCGAAGTTAGCTATAGACATCTGCAGTCGGCTGCAACTGTACCTGACTCCAATTGCATAAAGTTTTTAAGTTTTGTACTAGCCTAGAGATGTTCTATGTAAGCATTTCAATATTAGGCATAAGTTTGATGACTGCCCTCATGTCAATACCACAGCTGTGGCTTTGACTTGGGCCCAAACGCATGTGTTTGGGCTGCCGCTACAAGATAGACATAAACCTCTGGCTTTGGGTCTTTTAACTGCGTTTTCAAACGCGAACGGCGCTGCAAAGACGTGGTATATCAGAACAAACGAATGCAGTTCTTCTATACAGCCTAATAGTCGTATCAGTCTCAGCATCCGTAGGCAAGAGCTATTTAGATCCTGAAAGTGTTACAGTGCCTCAACCAGTCTACACGCTGTAGCGCCCGTTTGGAGAACTACGTCTAAGTACTGGCGCTCGAAATGTACTGACATGCAATATCGAACCTAGACCAGTATATTACCGATAATAACCAACCGATGTACTATTTGTTGCACCCAAAGCTGGCTCAGTAGCATTGCGCGCTGCCGTCGATAGGAATACTTGAACTTTCGGCCCTTGGCGGCTCCATGATATGGAATGCGTGCCTATGCCAGGAGGCCAATCTGAAACTGTGCAACCACATTCTGCCCCGACTCAAATAACCGGTCTACGGACACTGTCCCTGCTCTTCTGCATATCTTCTCATCCCGTTCTCTTAATAGACCGTCATGCCTTCTGCCGTAGTAGAACGCCATACCCAACTGTAGCCAGCCTAGACCGGAATAATTTGTGCCGCGCCTACAACGCCAGTCTGAAATTTGCTGCAGCATCAGCCTGCCCGATGCAGCAATATCACCATCCTTCATACTGAAACCACCTTCGATTCCAGCCAATCAATCCCCCCGCCCGCCCACCACACCTCGCTTTAGATCCTCTGAGCGCAATATAAGGAAGTAAAATCAAGCTTTCTCGTCGTGCATCAGCAGGTATTCACTCGGTCCTGACCCTGAATCAATAGAATGACCAGTGTCAAACCATTGAATGGTGGCACGTGCACTGCAAAGCTTGCCGATCTGCGACGGAGAGAGTTCTAGATTCACAGGGAAGAAATTCCTTGGGGAGGGTTATGCCCTCGCACAGGAGAGTTGCCGCCGACAAAGCGCGAGCTTGGCGGGAGAGAGGAAAGGGTATAAATACGTAGGCCCCTTCATCCCCATCCCTCGACCCCTGGCCGGCGCGCAAAACCATCAGAACTATACAATCTCGACTCAGCAACTGCACCAACGAGCTCACCTAGCCCACTTAGACACCATACTGGAACTGCATTAAGCACTGCTCTCGACAGTACATTCAGCACTCGATTCGACTTTGGACTGAGCCACCGCAACAACTAGTCTCGGAGCCAGCGCAACAACCTCAACAACTGGCTGACATCTACTAACCAGCAACATATCGCCAAGCGCCGGCCTAGTAAACTTCGGATCAGCACTGAACTCTCCACACAACAACAACCACTCGACTCACAATAGCATTCACCAACACTCGAAGTACCAGGAATTGGATGCAGGAAGAGACTTGGGAAAGAAGGCGAAAGGGGGAAGTTTGGCATGAGGGAAATTTGGGAAATGGAGGATGGGGGAAAATTGGCAAGAGGGGAAATCGGGCCTTCGGGGAGTTAGGATGAGGATAGTGGTGGAAATGGGGAAAGCGGAGGACAGAAGGGATACGGGCTCGGCAGTTTGACAAGGATGGCACTCTTTTTCCCACTGGGTTTTTTGATGAGGCCGGAGTCAGGGGGTGCACAGGGAAGAAGAAAAGATTTATACCAGACTGAGCTACGAACCATATGTAGCAATGATGTTATAAAAAGGCAAGGATAGTACTGTTCTCCTGTCAGGATAGTACTTATTATGCGACCATAGAGCATTGCATACTTGAAGTAGTGAACCAGAATATACCTAAAATGGCCTATAGACAGTTTTGTTTTCACGTGGCCTGGGTTAAAATTGTGGGCTAGGGTGGATCTTATGCTGAGCCTGTTCTCGTACCCAGTGCTGAGCCAATAAGGCAGTGATGGTGTTTATTTTCAAACCACTTTCTCTTGTGCATTCCCTTTTTTCTTTTCTGCTTTATTACTGTTTTAGATTTGAACTCTATTGATAATACAATCTTTTCTGCATTTCCCACTGCATGCTGTGTTTGATATTCGTGGCCAGAGGCCGATCTGACATTTTATATAGATAAAGATGGTGCCAATGGTGTAATAAAATTTGGGCATCAATTGCATGAAAAAGTGAATGTCCCTGCAGTACTGACTGGGCATGAGAGTATGCGCAAGGATGTCATATAACCCGGTTCAACCGTACGCGTGAGTATCATAGAAAGTGGGGAAAACGTGTTCTCGTGCCCTACGACCTGCCACTTCGGCAATAGTAGTTCATGGGATAGCAGTGATCAAGAGACTGGGAAATGTTCGGAAGTAGTTGAAGGTGAATAATGAACTGGGTACAAAGATCGCTGGGGCTTGATGGCTGTTGAAGGAAGAGAGGAGGAAGGGAAAGGCAAGTAGTTCAGTTGTTTATCTGGAGGGGATAGGTAGAACTAGTCAAGTACCAGAGACTCTATACATTAGAGAAAAGAAGTAAAAATAAGATATGTATGTGTTGGAACCCACGGCTAGCTAAGGTGCACCGCGGTAATGTCCGGTCTCGGGAATTAATGCGGAAATGACAGAGTGGGGACCATGAGGTGGGCCCTTGCACCATGCACTTAGCTACAGTGGTATGCAACTTCGTGTTATGTATTTGTTTGTGTATTTATATGAGTCTTAGAAGCGTCATCTTGTATTGGATAGATCATCAAGCAATTCAGTCTCATTGCATGCCTTACTATCACCCTTATATTTTCTTCAGGTTATGAGCCCGGCTCGTGCCAAATAATCCACCGCACTCAAGCCGCATCTTTACCGCACTCCTCGCTCATCGCACTCCCTGCTCCTCGCTCCTCGTACTCCTCGCTTACCGCACTCATCAGCTCGTTGCACTCCTCGCTCGCCGTACTCCTCGCTCGCCGTACTCCTCGCTTGTTATTCACCTCTTCATTCTACAATGGCTACCCTGCCATGGCCAAGTGCTACAAGCGGGGTTATGTGATTAAAAAAAAAAAAAAAAAAAAAATTCTACAATGGCTACATCTTCTACTGCTACTACTACCTGTTCCACTGTCGCCGAAGTCTATACGAGTAAACATGGTTCACCACTGAAAATTACAGGGAATGGCGCTTAGGTGTAAAGTATATTCTCCGCGCTGACCGTTCTTGGGATATTGTACAGGGAATAGAACAACCACCTGCACTCCCTGTCCATGCCCCCAATACCAGGCAGGCAGCAATTCTAGAAGCTGAGAGAGTATACGAGTACAGCTTGAATCCTATGAACAGCGCAACTGGTGTGCTGCCTCCACCCTCTACTGCTCCGCCACCAAGGCAATCCAGGCCTACATTGATGAAGACAGTGAACCCAACATTATCTGGAACACTCTCCAGGACCACTTTGATACCGCAGAAAGCCGTGTTGAACCCACCTATCTATGTACGCAGTTTGAGTCAGAAAAGCAACAAGAAGGACCCCTCACCATAGCCCTGAGGGCGGAATGCGAGTAATGATATATAAAAAAAAAACAAAAAAAACAAAAAACAGGAAGGACAATCAATCAATCAATACATCAGTGTCCTACTAGACTACCAGTCTCAACTGGCCCACTCAGAAAACCAAAAGATTGCTGATGGCGCTCTTATCACCTACTTACAATAGTACGTCCAACCTTCGAACATATTGTCGACATAATTCTGAGCCAACCTGCTGAGCTCCAGACACGAGCCTGAGCACATGTATTCAATAGTTTGGGCACCTATGAGAAACGAAAGCAGCTTAGGACGGTTGATAATGCAGGAGCACTTGCAGCTAACACCAAGCCCAACTGTGTTAATAAACAACATAAGCACAACAGCTTCAAGGATAAGAAGAAAGGTCACAGTCACTACAATAAAAGAAACCATCGGAATGAGGCCAGTACTCATGGACCCAAATGTACTGCAGTAGTATGCTGGTACTGCACAAGAGAAGAGTATAAGGAGGAAGACTGCAAAGTCAAGAAGAAGGCAAATGAGGTCAAAAATAGACGGAAAAAACTAACTCAGATGAAGGCCCCTCAAATGTCAAGCTGGCAAGAGTCTACACTACCACAAAGGCCTCTATAACTAGAGCGGCTCTCAGCAACAGCCAGATAAAACCTGGTAGATTGGTTCTGGTGCTTCTGACCACATGTGTTCTACCTTATCGGATTTCACCAGCTACAAAAGACTAGCCAAACCACGTACTGTACTACTAGGTGACAATTACTCCTATAGCTACCAACCAGTACTATATGTACCAGACCTCTTTTTTTTTTTTTTTTTTTTTTTTTTAATATCATTACTCGCATGCCGCTCTATGGGCTATGGCGAGATTAGTTACATGTAGTAGAAAGCAAAATTAATTTTTTTTTTTTTTTTTTTTATATCAGTACTCGCATGCCGCCCTATGGGCTATGGCGAGGTGTTTTATTAAAATAAATGAAAGAAGAAATAAGCACTAAGTACATGTATTGCCCGCGGTGTTCATGCATGATGCGGGTAAGAAGTCCCAAAATTGTGTCCGTGACCTGTTTACTTCCTCCCTCTCTCTGTCTCGTACACATTCGCCCGTAACCACCTTCCTCCGAGCCTAACTTTCCCGATGTCCGTTGGTTTTTCCAGGTATACTACCACGGAGCTTGTCACTTTGCCTTCTTCCATTAGGATTGTCTCCTTCCGTAGCCATCTGATCCCTGTTGTCTTGCCTATGTCTTTGTTGGATGCCTCCAACCATCTTCGGACATTCCCCAAGTCTTTCCTCAGGGCTATGCCGTGTACGACAATGCCTTGTCTCGAGGTGGTATTGTCGGGGCAGGTCGGGGGGCGGGATCTGGCTTTGGGAAGTGGGGTCGAGGTCCGGGGGCGGGGATGGGATGTTGATGGTTCCGGTGTCGGTGGTTTGGGGTTTTGGGTAGTGGCGGGCGTGCTGCCTGCCGGTGTGTCCACCGGGTCTGTTGCGGCAATCTTCTTTGCCTCCCTGTCACTTAACTGGCGCTTGATGGCATATGCATCCTGATTGGACGGCATCTTGCCTTTGCGCTTCTTAGTCTGGCTTGGGGGGGGGGCGGGGGCAGAAGCGGCGGGTGGGTTTTCTGTTCCCGGGTCCTCCGAGAACACGGTGTTGATGGGGCTGAACCCCAATGGCTGTGGAGGCAATGGCGCCGGGGATGGTGGTGGAGGCTCGGGGGGTGCGGCACTCAGCCAGCTGGGTCGGGGGTCGCCCGGATCCCCTGTGAAGACCTGTATAGTCGCATCGTCGTTGAAGCGAACTGCCAGGACTGATCCGTCAATTGGTTTGTCTCCGTCCATCCCGAGACCCCACAGTGCGAGGAGGATCGAGCCCCAGAACGTTGGCTGGTGGTCATGCAACAAATCGTGCGTCAGTTCTTCCCAGTCTGGTATCCGGATTCGGGGCCACGAATTCAGCCATTCGAAGGGAGTAAGGTGGAGGTCCACCGGAGTCGGCGGGAGGGAGGCGGTCCTTTCGGCGTGTGGCGGTGGCGGAGGGGGGGACGCGATCCTCATCGGCGGAGGGGAGGCAGTCCTCTTGGCGGGTGGAGGTGGTGGAGGGGGGGACGCTGGGGAGGCGATCCTTTGTTTTTCTTTCCCTTCGGCATTTGATTGGTGGGAGGGCGGTGTTTCGCGGTCTCCTATTGGGTCTTGGCGTGGGGTTTGTGTGGTGGCAACACGATGGTGAGCTGAAAATTTCCTCAAAGTTTCGCCCCGGGGGGAAACTTGTGGGTTATGGTATTTGGAAATGAAAATTAGATCAAAAGACTCAGCTCGCTGAGAGCTTTCGATCTATGTGATTTTCGCTGGGGGGGACGTTGTGGTTGTGGAGTCGTTCCCAAACGCTCGTCCTGAGGTGGTTGTTGTTGGTGAAAAAGCAAAATTAAGGAAGTAGTCTCCGTCGCCCGTAATCAATTATATATTGGAAGTCAGGGATAGGAAAATTTCCGTCAATAGTAGGAAACAGTCAGTAGTGAGGAAAATAAGAGAAAGAAATCGAAGATAGCTATAGTTCCGCCCATTCTGGAATATCTATCAAAGGGTCCTGGTCCGTGCTCTTGGGTGGCTTAATTAGATCTGCCATCCCTCCTGGCCATTTTCTTTTCCATATCCTACACCTGTTGAGCACGTGTGTGGTGGATTCCTGCTCTTCTCCACACCATCGGCTTTCCGGGCTATCTACTTTGGCAATTGTGTGTTGCCACTCTCTCAGCCCCTTGCCCCCAGTATGCCTGATAGTGTTAATACTCTTCTTCCCAGCCTTGTTAGTGGTCGGTAGCTGAGTTCCTGTCGGTTCCTCTCCGCAACTCTCCAGGTTCTGGATAGCTGATGTGTTCCTGCTTTAGTTATGATTTCGTCCTGATAATGGAGGTGTGTGCCTATCTTTGCCACTCTGTCTGCTTCCGTGTTCCCCGTGACCCCTTTGTGACTTTTCACCCACATTATTGCCACATCGAGGTCACCTTTCCGGGCTCTCACCTCCCATTTCTCCCTGACCAGTTGTGCGGCGCCCTCGTGTGTGGAATCTCCCCGTGCTATGTTTTGAAGCTTGGTGATGGCCACCTTGGAGTCTGTGACTATTAGCAGCTCTCCTTCTTGGTGGTCTAATGCTTCGCCCATAGCTATGAGCTCTGCGTCATTGACCATGCTCTGTGTACCTAGATATAGTGATGTGGAGTGGCCGTTTCTGTATGTCCTGGAGCCAGTGAGGTTGTTGATTGGGCTCCCGTCCGTGTAGAAGGTGTGCCAGCCCTCATCTTCTGTGTCTGCTATGGTCTCCTCCTAGTCCTCCTTGTCAGTGCCTGCTGGAAGGGTGGGTAGGATTACTAATGGGAGAGGGAGTCTATGGTTTAGGGATCCTCTCAGGTGCCGGCTGTCCTGTGTCTCTTTTCGTAGTAGCGGTTCGTTGGGGAAGCGTAGGGCCCGCGCCTCTACTCTCCTTTGTTCTCCTTCTATGAATGTGTGTGTCGATTCTAGGTTTGCTAGTCCCTCCACTAGGTCTCGCCTCGTGCCCCACGGGGCGACGGTGATCTTTTGGGCAACCCCGTACTGCCACTTCTGCAGTTCTCTTGCTTTTGTGTCCTGCTGGGCTCCCTTTGCATAGTCTTACCATGCCCAGCAGCTCCATGTGGCGATGCTGTGGGCTGCGCTAGTATACATCTGGCGTTTCTTGTCCGGGGTTAGGTGGGTTAGTCTTACCACTACAATCCATGCGGCTTTGCCGAGTTGTAGGCATTTCCTGTGGTGTTCCTGAAACTTCATTTCCCAGTCCACAGTTAGTCCCACTAGTCTGTATAAAGGCCCCTTTACCCCCACTATTAAGGTCTCGGACTTGTTGGGGTCAATTTTGAAACCGTGAGTTGCCGCCTCGGAGGTGAGGACTGTTCCGTGGGCCTTAATAGCTTGCCAGAGTTTTGGAAGTGATGGATGTGATATCACACTGTGGAAGTCATTCACATAGGGCCGAGTGAAATTCCTTTGTTCTGTCCTCTCAACTACTGTTGCTACGCGTATTAGGAATAGGACAGGAGATAATGGCGACCCTTGTGGGGTGCCATCCATCATTCTGCCTTTAGCGCACTTCCGTCCGTCCCACACCATATTGAAGTCATTTGGCATTAGGAACGCCTTCACGAAGCTTGCAAGGTTAGCATTGATTGTTCTTATGCGTGCTACTACTCTGTCCCTTCTGAGGAAGTTGAATGCTGACTTTATGTCATCTCCAACCAATGCTACCCAGTGGTTCTTTTTGAGTCTGTTATTCATTTCCTTCAATGTTTGACACTGTAAGTCCTCTGCTCTCTGGTGGTGTCTTCCTCTGAGTTGTGTGTCTCGGAAGAAGTCATCCTGTTTCTGTAACATGTTAGCTATGACCTTCTGTCCCAATTTGGCCACTGTATTGAGTAGGGTTATGGGTCTCCAGCTGCCTAGTTGGTCCCTTGGTCTCCCTTTTTTAGTATCATCACTACATCAAAACCTCTTGCGAAATCGTAGTTGCCATTGATGTAGTCCACTACCTTTTCTCTTACCACTGTCCAAAGGGTCGTGCCTTTCAACAACTTCAGGAGTCCATACTGTATGCCATCTGGTCCCGGGGCAGATCTGGATTTGGTTCTTGAAAGGGCTTTGTCTATTGCTATTCTGGCTTGTTCCCTGTCCTTCGTGAGTCCTGTGGGGAGAGCAGTGGGGGTTGGTTGGTTCTGTCCTTCTATGATGAAGTTGTGTTTTATTAGGATGTCTGCAGTTTCCTTGTCGCTTCCTTGGATCCCCATTAGATCCCTCTGTCGGAAAGGGTCCCTTGCTAGTCTGAACACATCCTAAGGTGAGGTTGTCCTTTCTTCCTCGAGGAAGTTTTCCCAGTACTCTTTCTTCTTATCTCTTATTATTTCTCTCAGTATCCTCCTCGCCCTAGTCGGTGGCAGGTGCGACCGGCAAAGCCGGAGCCCGCCACCCACGAAGGAGCCCTGGTGGGAGCGATCCAACCAAGGGAAGAGGAAGTAACCTTCGTAGACATACCTCCTAAAACCAACTGACTGTCTGCTACCAGGTTAACGAACTGGCCCAAATGTGCAAGTGCTAGCGTGAGAGACAGGTCACCCCTCGTAAGCAGTCACAGGAGTGGCTAGGTTAAGTGACCGGGATGTGCAGGATTGGGTGTGCATAGTCAGGGCAGAATGGATTTGCATAGCTGGGCGTCACCAGAATGTGTAGTACTATTCTGATGTCCGGAATGTGCAGCACCGACTTTGCATAGCTGGAGCTCTCCCGCAGACCTATTGGTTAATGTCACGGGCCTACCCAGAAAGGCTGGGGATATCCACCTGAGTTGACCCGTAAGGCTGCTAGTGACCATTCGGCCTGATCAACCGATAGCTACAGCAGGGAAATACAATTGACAGGTCGGGTCACGGAAGTGTATCACAAGCGGAGCGCATGGTTGAGTGAGTTGCGCCACTGGGTGGCAAGAGTATGCGTAGGCTTGTTGTGCACAGCCTCAGGCATTGTTATTGATTGTTAAGCATTGCTATTGATTGTTAAGCATTGATATCGATTGTTAAGCATAGATAGCATAAGCAATAGAACATACAGAGGGCATGCGCGGGGAGCTGGCTATATAAGGAGGGCCTTCTGCCTTCGAGAGATGGTCAAGCTTCAAGCGTTGTCCTAAGTTACACCCTCACTTTAGCTATATCATCGTAGACTCCGTAACAGTTAGTTGGGTAGAGGACTGGTCACTGAGAGTACGTGCACCTCTATCCAAGAGGACTACTTTCAGGATTAGGATACCTGGCGAGACACTGTGGGCCATGGTAGTCACAACTGCAGACAGATCAACCTCAAGGGCCTGGAAAGCTACAAGTTTGATCTAGCAGTGGACTAGCCTTGGTAGCCGGAAGGAAGCTTGAAAACCTCTGAGTCCAAAGCATATTCAAAATGAAGTTCACCACTGCCTTCCTCGCTCTTGCTTTCTCTGCCGTTGCTGTCAACGCCTTGGTCATCCCAGCAGCTGAGCTCAACGCCCGTGATATCCAGGTTGCAGACTCGACTCTTGCCAAACGCGAGGCAGCTGCAGCTCCTGCTGCAGCACCAGAGCCTGCTGTGGACTCCGCTGCCCCAGTCGATGATGAAGACGTCCTGAGATCCCAGAGGATGAGAACGATGTTGTGAAGCTCGCTGACCCTGAGGATGAGGCTTTCCTCCGCAGCCTTGCTGATCTGACAGAAGAGGATGGTGATGATGATGTTGCACTGGACCGCCGTGACTACATTTTTTTTTTTTTTTTTTTTATATCATTACTCGCATGCCGCCCAATGGGCTATGGCGAGGAGTGACTACATTGAGAGACGTGGTATTGTTGACAAACTTGTTAGGATCCTCCTCAAGAAGATCAGCAAGACATCTCTCGCCAAAAAGGTTTGGAATACGCTTGGTGGTACTCTCGGAGGTCCATCACAAAGTACTTGAAGAGCAAGGCCAAGACCCTGAAACAAATCACCAAAGCGGACAGGAAATGGCTCGGTGGCAAGATTAAGAGTGCTTTGAAGAAGGTCTTGAAGAGCATCATTGGCAGCTGGGCAGCTGGTAAGGTGTTGGGAATTGTTACCCCATGGGTGGTGGATCTCATCCTCAAAATTATCTACTAAATGCGATGTGAGGTTGCGAGTGGTAAGTTGAAACCAATATAGACACGATTCTTTGAACAAATACTGACTTTAGAATGATAGGACATGACAAGCTACAACAACAGTCAACTGTTCAACCTGCCACTGCACAATTGTACAATCGGAAGTATGCTCAAGACGAAGGATGATATTGGAATACAGACAACCAACCACATAGTCTGCAATGGACTCCCGTTTTCCTATTCTTCGTTTCATGAATTTAGACTTTTCTGTTCATTCTCACTTGTTCTGGAGGAATATACAAAAAAAGAACGTTGGATTTTAATTTGGATCTGGGATCTGGTTTTTTTGGCGGTTATTGGTTTCCTTGTTTTCCTGATTTCACTGCATGTTTACACCGTTTCCTTCTGCTAGTGTCTCAAAGGCAGGATTCCTACTATTGAGGATTTTGATTAAATGGTAATAGGAATAAGGGATAATTTGATGAAATTGGAGGAATTTGAATACCAGAACTCGCATGTACCAGCCGCGCAGGCCATCCACAGCACCAGCGAAAAACCGCAGCATCAGCGCAAGACGAGATTGACAGTATCTCGGCGCATCTTTTAAGTCACCGCATCGTGTTCCCAGAGAATCTGATAGCTGTTCCAGAATGTCCACATTGTCCACATCATCCCCATTCTCCTGTTTTCTACCTACCTGAGCGCTCCCACTTCCCCTACCCCTCCAGGGCTTCTCATCTCGCCATAGCCCACCGGGTAGCATGC
Source organism: Kalaharituber pfeilii (assembly GCA_015179045.1). Lineage (NCBI taxonomy): Eukaryota > Fungi > Ascomycota > Pezizomycetes > Pezizales > Pezizaceae > Kalaharituber > Kalaharituber pfeilii. Next base: position 405,309 of record WHUZ01000027.1, read on the forward strand.
GAGTAATGAAAAAAAAAAAAAAAAAAAAAAAAAAAAAAAATACCCCTCCAGGTATGCCACCTTGTCACAGCCGAAAGCCAGATGCTCCGCCTGTGTGCCTTTCTCCGTATTCCCACTGCCACCACTCCTTCGTCATGCCCTTGCCTGTCTTTAGCTGTACAGTATGAAAGTGGTAACTGCTTTCCTGTTCCACCCCACCACCCTGATAAAATGTATATGCCGTGTGCGGATTTAGCGATACAATAAGAGAATACCTAAAAGGAGGACTCGTCGTTATTGGTGATATCATCTAGTCTATTGAGCGAGAAGTTACGAGAGATAGGCTCTTATATACATGAATGTAGACATAAAAAAGAAGTAGTGTAACACAAACTAATATAAGGGCTGGGAAGCAACAGGCGCGCGCGCCATATGCATAGATAGAAACAGATGAAACGAACTACTCAAGGGTGCAACGGATATGTTTCAACACACCCTCCCACCGCTGTACCCCTTTCTTTTCTTTCAGTCGCTCTATGCTGTTTCCATCGTTAACAAAGTCCTCCTTCCGTGACAGTCGCCCTACCCCTCTTCTTCGTTGCGTTCTTTGCTTTGTCGTCCGCCCTCTCGTGCCCTCCTATCCCGACGTGTACTTTCACCCATACAGTAGTAGCTTCATTTCATTCCCCTCTTTCTTTCTCTTCGTCATTTCTTCCACTACGCCCGTGAGATCATTCGTTCTTGCTTTTCCTCCTCCCGCTTTCTGTACTGCAGCAATCGCTGCCTGGGAATCCGATATCAATGTCACTGTACTTCCAATACCTTCCCTATTCTTACTTCGCCATCCCACTTCTAGCGCCCTGGGCTAGTGATGACTAGACCGGGACACTCAGTATACCTGGGCCACATGATATGGGTGGAGAGGTGACTATGGAAAATTTGCAATTATTTTCCTTTTTTCTCCTCTTATTTGTGGGTTAACGTCACTGACCGGGGTCCGGCGCATTACCGGGATCCGGCGCACTTCCGGAATAAAGTAACTTCCGCACCTCAGTTAGCCAATTGGAGATTTTGAATGATACTCTATGGTAGTAGTTGCCTAATTAGGCATCTGAACCCTATGCAGGTGTAAAATGGCAAGATGGCTATTTAGGACCTTGAGCAAGTGCATATATCTTCTATAGTATGTATTCAAGAGATCTGGAATGTTTCATAATGATTGGATACATATGGAATGAGTGGTGAGCCAATATCCATATATATATTTTTACTGCTAGAAGTGAATTTTGATATTTAGTCTGTATATAATTCTAAAAATATGAGGCATTCCTCATAAACAGCTTTCACGAAAGGTAATCATAACGTTCCCTCTACAATAAGAACAGAAATACAGACCATCAGCCAATTCACAGTGGTAAAAAAGGCATAAAATCAAATACGGAAACAGTATACTGTAAAAAAAAAAAAAAAATACGAAATATAAATCCCACCTACAAATTGTCACCTCGTTGCGATAAAGAAAAATAGAAAAAACAACCGTTGTCATAAATCGCGCATCAAAAATACTCCACGTGCTCCTTGTTTCCCGCCTAATATCCATACTTTTTGTGCTCCACAGTTTGACAATCAGTCACTTCTAGCTTCGAATGTAAATTTCTTACTCCCACTATTATTGTAGTCCACTTACATCTCATCTGCGTCCATCTACTCCCACTCTCCGCTCTCTAGCTCTTTCCCATGCGCCAACAACCCTGCATGTGTCATCCCGAACTTCATCCCCTTCCTCCTAACCCCAATCAATGTCCTCACAAACCTCAATGGACTTTCCTCAAATGCTACTTCCCCGTTGAGCACCCCAGGCCCCCGTTTCCATCATTTCTGAGCCCACGGAGAAATCCATCCGCCTTTACCCTACGGGCAATCCCTGCCTATCTCCCTCCCCTCTCAGAAATATCCCCAGGAATCCACATGTCCTCGTATATGCCGTAAAGGACTTGAAGAATAATTGCCCGGCAAACAGATTCACCTGGATCATTAACTGGTCTCGACTTGGGAAGCTCGCTGCCCAGCCATTTGGTAATGCTGGAATTGCTGCGTATGTAAGATCTTCAAATGTTGGTGCTATACGTTGGGCTTTAGGTGTATACATGTGAAGATTGATGAATTGTGAGCGCCGGATGTGTGGGAGAAGTTCGTTGACCTCAAACGAGCTGAGGAGACACAGGACTGGTAAAGTATAAAGATGGCGTACACTGGACACAATCCAGGTTACCGGGCGGAGATAGTCGTCCATATGCTTATGGTTGCTCTGGTTCAGTTTTACAGTTTCTGCGAAGTCGACAGTAGCGATAATGTTTTGTGCCCATGGCCCAGGCTCAATATCCTTGTGGAAGGAGGTTTGTGAAAGTGTATCCATAAGGTATTTGAATGACGAGCTGAAGCTGCTAGGGTTTACGATGCCGGTTTTGATAAACTCCAAAACGGCGGGATTGAGTTTGTGAGTATGTGGGGTGGCAGGTGGGGGCCGTTGAACTACCGCCTCGATTTCGACTTCGTGGGCAACCTCTCTCTCTTGCTCTTCCTGCATGGCAACTCCATGAAGTGATACGACCTGGTACTCTTCGCACCTGGAGTTGATGATATCAAATTGCTTGTAGCGGGGCAGTAGATCTGGTTCTTGCAGTTTCGTTGCAATGATATGTTTGACTGATTCCCGCTGTTGGTTAGAGATACCATACATATATTCCAACGTCCTTGATTCGGGCTCTTCCCATTCTTTGGCCAACATGTCCCCGTCGAGTTTGGAAGCTTTATATTTGGACCATGCGTGCTCTCGAATCTGATGTCCAATGCCTTGGCTTGCCCACAGTGCGACGCTGCGTTCAGTTTGCGTGCAGGTTTCATGCATTACCCAAGAGATGATGTCGATGGTTTCGATATGGGCTCCCCCCTCCTTCCCAGAGTGTACTAGGAGTTTACTGTGGACCTCTGGGGGGGCGAAGAAGTGAACTGATTGCCCTTGACCTAATTTTCTCATTCGCATGCAAGCTGGAAAAGGATTAGCATGTACCAAATATTATTCAACGTGTGACATAAACTTACCTTGCACCAGTCTATCTTTGGTTAATTTTGGTCCCAGTGTCACTGCCGCTATGCTTTCTGCTGGAAGCTTCAAATCAGTCCCTCTTGTATGCGCCTCGTCCAGATATACCAAGCACGTTGTCATATTCTTTACATAGGGCGAGATCATATACGGCTGCAAGCTACCATCTTTGCTCCGTACAGTCAATTCATCATCATCATTGAAAAACACCACTGCAGTCCATTGATGGTTTCCTTCGCTTGCCAAATTCAACCAACACTCCGCAACCTCATGGTTCTTCATTTCCAGCACCTGCGCGCCTACATCAAGTAAGACCTGGATCTGGTCCGTCTGATTTAACAATTTCTTCAATAAATCCTTCACTGGAAGTCTTCCATTTCCCTCCTTCTGTGCGCATGTGTAATGGTTGTTCTCTGGCTGAAGAAGGTAACAGAGCACTTTTGCGTTGGTGTGGGTTTGTTCGGGGAGATCCAGTTGCTCGATTGAGACAGGCAAAAGATATCGGTTATCATTCGTACCACTGAATCCAGTGGTTGGATACTGCTTTTTTTCAGCGAGGTCCCATCCAGAGGTGGTAAGCTTCGTTGGAAACTCCTTGCACGCCTTCGGAAACACTGTGCTAGCTAGATAGAAGTCAATCACACTCTTGTTCAATCTAAGACGAGGATATATTGTGTTGGACCATTGGTCATTATCCTCCAAGTTGATTCCTTGTAGCTGGTGTAAAGGAGAGGGAAGGTCTTCGCACCCCTTGATCCAGGTCAAGTATTCTGCTGCCGGGTTGTCGAGCTTTTTGAGACGTTCGAAGCACATGCGGAGCTGGCCATCTTCGAGCCCTTGGTAGTAGTAGGACAGGCAGGTAAGAGCAATTGTGACATCAGGATGGCCAAAGTCAGCTCGTGGGGCTGGGCTATCCTTCGCGCGATAGGGTACCGCAAGGAGTGTTCTGTGCGGAGCAAGGCCATAATCAACACGCCACCGCTTCTCCCGGAGCACAAAAGCAAGGATACCGTGGGCGATCATCCCTCTGAGTAATAAAAAGTACGGTAACATGTCCCCTACCTCTGGCCACTTCGTGGGCCCCTGAACATTCTTCGTTGTGGTCAAATATAACAGCGAGTTGCTCATGCAATCAGTAAACCACCTTGTTGACACTGCTCCCAAGACACCTCTTCGAATAACATCCTCCGCAATCCTATCAAGCAGCTCAGACTCTGGCTCCTTCTTCAGTAGCCGCGTGAAGGGGAAACTTCCGGGGGCATCCTCGCGTTCAATTACCTCCACTCCATCAGGGTATCGACCCTTGAGCTCCCGCATGTGTTTGCTGACAAGACCGAATAGTTCTTGGATTATCACCCAGCGGTCTGGGCTTAGTTGTGGAGCGTGCTGCTCACCAATGGTGTATATGAGCTGGTATCGAACATGTAAAACTTCGTCACTCTCATCCAAGATATCGCGTGAGTGATTTTCGAGCCAACGCTGAGAACGTAGAAGTGAATCTGCAATTGGGCCACCAGCACTGAGCTTTTCAACGCCCATCAACTTAAAAGATAAGAGGTGCTCCGGCTCTGACAACAAAATTCCACCATTATCCAAACATTCCTGATATAATTCCTGAATCAGGTTCACTGTGGACTCTGTAAGCTCTATTTGCCGGTGAAATGGGAGGTAATATATCCTTCGATTTAACAGCCCACTTAGCTTCTGCACCAGCAGATGGAACATCTGGCCTGACAATGGCTTCAACACCACCACCCTCACTAATTTCTTCTTATCTGCCAGCGCAGCAGCAACAGTTGGCACAATAACTGATGACTTCCCTTCTCCCATATTTAGCTGCATGACGGCATTAGTTCCATTAGGGGGGAAAGCATCTTAGAAGCAATTTGAGCTTGCACGGGCCTAATCAGCATATTGTTTTCTATCTCAAAAAGGAGCCAATCAGGATATTCTAGTGGATCCCATCCCTCGCGACCTTTGTTAGCCCACTCCTTGTTGAACTCAACGGAGTCGTCACGTTGTGCATGGTGATAAAGGCGGATAGCTTGTTGATATAATGAAATCGTTTTCCCAAATGACACCAATACCCTGCCCCACAACTGTGCCCGTTCAGTGTGCTGGTGGTGATTCCGCATTGCCAATTGACTAAGCAAACTTTTCACGGTTATCCTCGGTCGCAACCCAGTCCGATAAAGTAACTCCTCTATTGTTCCTTCCTTTGGACTTAACAAAGCCACAATGTGCCTCCAAATACCTATAACACCTTCTCCACATCTTTTCATGTATGATTCTATATACTCTAGAGGGCGGAGAATGACCTGTGATGTCTGCTGGGAGGACGAGTCGTGTTTGAGAAGCGATTTCCAACTCTGCTCCAAGTCCTGGGCATAACGGTTTTTGAATCCCGTAGCGTCATTCGAGAAGCGTGTGATTAGATGACTGACAGAGTCTCGTATATTCGGATGCTGGGTCTCAATGCCTCTTCTAAAATCCTGGGATTTTATTACGGATGGCTCGTTGCTGCTAAGAAGGTCCTGCAGGCTTTTCACTGTCTTCACTTCCGGTGCGGGAATATAGCACGCGTTGAAACTGTATTGTGTTATAGTTCTCAACTGGTGACTCAGGGGCCTGATTGTGTCAAGTTCCACTTGAACCCTTTCGATGTGCTGCATATATAGGCGATTGTGGTACCAATGTGCGAATCTCTCGTTGAGGGGGGTCAATGCTGAGTCGGAATTTAAGAGGTTCCAGTGGTCGCGTGCACGTGCGGGTGGGGACAAACTCTCGCACACCCACTGGGCGTGGTAGTATGAAACGGCATTGTCAATGTGATCTTCAAGCCGGCTTTTGTATGCTCTCTGACGGCGGTTCCAGTGCTCATGGTCGCTTTCCCCGTAATTTTGAGATAGGCGGTATTCTTCGCTCGAGTCAAAAGTCAACAACATACTGCGATACTATTTGTCGGATATCACTAGCCATAGCCTGGCAGCCAAACTCAAGTCGATATTCCGTTTTCGTGTTTGGTACATCAGGGGGATTCATTATTGCGAACACGCGATGTGTGGCAAAAGCAAGGATTGTTTCAATAAGTTCCATCGGAACATCATCTTCTCCACGATATGATAATGTTGCAAGCACAAAAAGGATCTTGTACTGGTCATGTGACTTGGAACTTTTTCGGCAGAAGTTGTACAGCGAGTACCAATCTTGTTCCATGCGGCTGCTGTGCCAGTAGTGTCGGTATCCAATGCTTGAAGATGGATTCGTTTTCGAGCTGATTGTCTGCCATTTATGAAGATAGGATGCTAGATTGTTAGTAGGCGTGGGATTCACCATCCAATTGTTGACAAGACTCGAGATTTGGCATACTCTACCTTCCATTGTTTCATCGGCAAGTTCTCGTGCAATGTATTCCTTATCGTGGATTCGCGTGTTGACATTTCCCCCATATTCACTCGGCTGATAAGCAGCTCCCCGTATAGAGGCTCGTTTTCGGAGGTCTTCATGACTGGAATTCTGTTCTTCACTAACTTTAACATCCATTGTTGTCACCTGAAAAATCTTGGTACGTTCCCAATGCTGGAGGATCGAATTCACCGCTGAATGAAATTCCCAATGCTGGCAATAGGAAGGTAGACTCTCTTGCCACTCGATCTGCTGCCTTGACAGACGAGCTATCAGGATAGGGAGAGGTTCTTTTTTTTTTTTTTTTTTTTTTTTTTTTTTCATTTTTTCAAATCACGTAACCCCGCTTGCAGCTGTTCGCCATAGATGTTTCCTTGACGTTCTATCTACCTGACGAGCGAGAGATTCTAAATACATGAATTGGGCATGCCTGAACGGAAGTTAGAATCGTACATGCATAGGAGTCGGAATTCTTTAAGTACACCGCGGACAGCTTTTGGTGAAATCTGCACCCTGGCTCCTGGTTACGAGACTACAGTACCCCGGTTCCTTCACTAGCGTTAGCACTGGGCTCTGGGCAGCATCCAGTGCCCGTCTGGGTGGGTGACTTGCGAATTTATTTATTTTCTTTTTTTTATTGCGATGCGGCCTCGTTTCTCGGCGCGGCTTGGTGAGCTTGGCTTTAGGCCTTCAGTGGTTACCCGGCTATCGCGCGGCGTGATTGAACCTATGGCGGCAGAGATGTAGGACACATCCTCGTCTGATTGGTTTACGGCGCTAATCTATGGGCGGCTGGGGGTCGTATCAGCCGTCCGTGACAGTCCGTTTGATATCTGCTATTGGCCGCTATTTTTGTTCGGATAAAGTGCGATTTCCTTGTGACTAACATGTCAAGGAAGCAGAAAACCTTTTTTTTCCCCTGTTTTCATGACGCCACTGAGATTTTTCCCCTGTTCAAGTTTTGGATGATCAACTAATACTATATTATTTAGTCTATTCATAATATTACATATCATGACATTTCAATGCAATAAGGCATTGATTCTAGTGAAATATGTGACTATTGAACTTCAATGCAGTCGCATATTGACATATAATACAATATAATCTTGTCGCATATATTATATATATCTAGTTGCATATTGTATATATATTCTGGTTATATATTTTACATTCTAGTTGCATATTTTATTTCAAGTTCATAATACGAGAATATTACATAGAACCACAATATTAAAATGGATTAAATAAAGTTCTTATTGCATTATTAAAGTTCAATATAATATTCTGATAGCATATTTTATTGCGAACTTGAAAAAAATATGTGACTAGAAATTATATATTGAATATGCAACTATATTGAAGGTTTAATGGTTGGATATTTCACTATATATGAGTAGAATTAAGGATTTATTGCATTGGCGTACAATGCTATGTAATATTATGAATAGACTAAATAATATAGTATTAGTTGATCATCCGAAACTTGAACAGGGGAAAAATCTCAGTGGCGTCATGAAAACAGGGGAAAAAAAAGGTTTTCTCGTCAAGGAAGCTCTTATTGGGCCTTTGTACTATATCAGGGCACGTGTTTCAGGATCGTCCAGACTACCTGCATGTACCTCTGCTTACGGGTGACGAGACAGTTTTCCCCACTGAATGCTTGTGAAGCTCCACCTGCGTGATCCAATGGTAGGTGTTGACATGTTTCGGGAACTGTTCCTCTGGTAACATACTGATATTGGTTTCTAGGCTGCTCCCGTCCCGTTCGCTTGGCTTCTTCAAATGGTGGGCTCCTGAGAGCCATGAAACAATTTGTTTGGCCCATACTGGTCCTGCCAAGAGGTGTGGGGACGGTAGGTTACAGAGATGTGAGTTGGCAACAAGGTGGAGATCCCCAGAACTTCGAATTCATCCTAAAGAGAAACTCGTGGAGTTGTACCTGTGTAATCTTGAATGAACACTAGACTAAAGGACTCACTACGCTGACAGCTTCCAATCTATGCCGGCCTTGCAGGCTGGGACTTCGTGGTTGCGGAGTTGCTTCCATGGCTAACACTCGTCCCATCGAAGTGGTTGGTTCTGTATGACTTCTTGACATTCAGGATATATAGGGACGGATTCCCCAGTCTACTAGTGATGTCATGACTTCGCTTTGCAACGCCCTATACGCTAAGGTCGATCAGAACTCCGCTTGCGCTGTGCTCGGGTACATTACGTTTGTGTTGCATTTATTGCGCCCACACGAAACCCTCATTGGTAGTTTTGACGATGGCTCTACAGGGCGATATTGAGGTCTTGCGACAACAGTTGATGCGAACGGAGCATGAGCGGAATTCGGCGTGGGGAGAAAGGGACCAGCTGCAGCAACGGTTGGATGTGGCGAATACGGAGTTGGGAAAAGTGACGCATGAGCGTGATCAATTACAGGAGAAATTGAAGATGTTACAGGAAAAAGCAGAACAAGGAGGAGCAGGAAGAGGACAGGTTAACGATCCGGAAGACGCTGCATGGGCGGAGAAGATGTTTCGTGAGTTAGAGCAGAGGTGTACGCAGTACATGAATATTGCGCAAAAGGACGAGACACGAGAGCACAGGGTCGGATGATACCTCCACTATGTCGGAATTGCAAAAGCAGAAACGGTGTTTTGGGAAACAATAGTTGAGACGGAGCGTCGGCTAGAAGGTTTGATTACTGCCATTCTGCGAGGAAGGAGATGTTGGTTTTCCAGATATTTGCTAATATGGTCCGTTTGATAGGATGGAAGAGCATGAGTAGGTTGCGATGTGGAGTGGGCAGAACGGCTGTGGATTTTGAGAGTCATGTTGAATCTGTGTTGACGTCGATGCGTCGGAGCAGCTTGGTGAGAGTGTGTGTGTTAATTGTGTCGATGTTGATAACTGTTTTCTGCGGTCGTCGGAAACTAGGATTCCTGTTATGGTAGTAAGCGGAATAGGTTTGGTTCGAATTCGCGAGTCCTGAGCTAGTCGGAAAAAGTATTAGTTGGATTCGAGGAAGTTTTTTTACTGAATTATCATTTTTATTTCATGCGGTTCCGCGGAAATTCTGCGAATTTATCAAGGGAAAAAATTGGCCACAAGATGGACTTTCAATTCAAATCTATGTACGTTCGGAACATCAGGTGCACTGGAGAAGCGTCATTATGTGAAGTGAAAAATCGTAATGGCCTGGGCAATCACTCTACAACACAGGGCCTAACATTAGACTAGAATTGATTGTTGTGGTTGGGGAGAAGAGATAGCAGAGTTGTTTAAATTTTGTGGGCTTGTCTAAAGCGCGGTGGTTTACAGATATGGTTTTAGCGATATCAATCCCCCAATAAATGTGCAGGCTTGATTGGAAAAAAGAGGCAAGGTGGATCGTGGGGATATGATGTTTGGGGTGGTGTGGGCGAGGGGGGAGGGACTACAGCGAAGGTGCTGCTGGATGGGGAGTGCGATTGAGAAGCAGTGGAGAAATGATGGGGTTTAATAGCTGTGGATTTTGTCTACTTTTGCATAAGCACCTCTGCCTTGGTCAAAGCAGAATGCTATTGTCTCCGCTCATGGAAGAAAAAACAAAGCACCATGAAGAGATGATTTCTTTCCCATATACCCGCTTTTGTGGATTCTAGGGTTTTCAGTACCCCCCTGTTGTGGTGAAGCTGAAAGAATTGGTGTTGCACCGGAATACGCCAAGCCTTGCGATACCGCATAGTCACTCTGGGTATAAACCATGGATCTTTCTATGGCTTCTTTGATTATTCTTCTTTTGATTATTTGGACTTCTTTCATTATGGGAAATTCTTTGCCATAGAATCTTTCTTTACTTTGTTTCGAGTTATGTAGATTAAAGTAGCATGTTTGTTCTGTAAATTAGGATAAGCAATCTTTTCGGTGCTCTTGCAATAGAACACTTTGTATCTACGGTTCGCATTCACTATTCAACATGCCTTGTGTGTGTTCTCAACTTTCCGGTCACTCTGTGGGTGGTAGATACTATCGCCCCCCATTTACACCCTTTTGTGTGCATAGATATTTGAAAGCACCAGTAGGGTACACTTGCATTGCTGTTTTTGATATCGGCGAAATGCAATTTGCTTGACTTGCCAAGTCGGGGTTTCAATGTACTCTATGCGAAGCAGCGTATGCATATCACACAGGACTCGCGAATCACAAGATGGGAAATGTAATATGAGAGCAATCATGCACTTATGCAAGTGGGGACAGTGGGGCTGAGCCATTAGCATGCAGAGTACGGTTGAGAGAATGTTACAGAGCGGCAGCTGTCATCGCTAGCATAACAGCCTTTCTAATCTGGCGGAATACCAAGGGTGATGTAAAAGTTCCTGCCTGTGACACCAAGTTGGGAGCGTTGCGAAAGTCTAGACAATCAATTCTAAGTATGTACCGATATCACGCCTACTCAGCATTTTCTCTGATCACAGAACATAGGTGTTGCAAATGGTTTTCTACGCCGTAGAGAGTAAAACTAGTTGTTCATTCCCCCAGAAGATTTTCGAGATCGTAGAAAGCTGAAGTAAGCATAGATTCCAATTCGGAGGAAAATAGTATTTTACCAGCTTTCCACGTCCCGTACGTAGTGGTCATCTTTGAGATACCCTTGATGCTTCGAAATGTCAGGTGCGGGGAGTCTTGTGCTCAACCGCAGTGTTTCTCCAAAGGGTCCCCTATGCATCTACTGCCAAGATGTGGTATGCTGTTGGTGATGTACCTGCCAAATAAGGAAAGCATGTCGCAAAAAGGGTTATGTGCAAGCTGAACTAGCCTGAATAGGTAGCTCCTGCACAGCTATGTATATACAAGTACTCCTCCATATAGATCGATTGGCTTCGACAGAAAGGAGTCCATCTTAGGACGCCAAATGTACGGGAGGAGATTATATAGGGGCTGTACCATCCCTTACCTCGCATACAACAAACTTGATCCTCACTCTTTTCCTCCACTCTAAAGTCAGGGTACCAACCTCCTTCCTCCTGAAACAACGGTAATATAAACCAATAATCACCCATCTCCACATTGTTCAATCTATCGCTCAATCCTAAAACGTCGATCCTACTACCATTAAAAAAAGAAAGTCCATCTAATCAACTTTTCCATACACTTCAACTAAAAAATTTCAACACTCAATCGAATAGAGTTTTTTGCTTACCTCTTCTGAACCAACCTCTCCATTCAAACTATCTACTTCTTCCATTTCCGCCTTCGCCCTCTCGAACTGCAACATCAATAACGCCTCCTCTTACTAGTATACTATAAATATAATAAGCTATTAATTAGTATATTTTTATATTATTAATTAATATTATTAAACTTTAATAATATAATATAAGTATAATAAATAAAATTAAAATATTTTAATATTATAAAGTATTATAAAATTTAAGTTCTTTTATATATTTACTTTAATCTTACTTAAAAATATTAAAAGATAATAATATTTATAACTTAGTTTTTATATAAGATAATTTATTTATTTATATTTTTAACTTAGTTAAAACTTATTTTAATAAAACTAATAATTAGAATATTACTAAATATCTTATATATTTCTTAAATATTAATTCTATTAAATATATGAAAATATAAATAAACTATTAAGTTTATAAATAATTTTCTTATTTAATAAATATAGTAGTATAGTACTAGCTATAAAAAAAATATTAATAGATACTTTAACTATAATTTAGACAAATATTTTTTATTTACTTTTTAATATACTTTATAAATTTATATTTAGATAAGTTATTATAATTATTAAAGTTAAAACTTAATATACTAAATATTAAATTTATTATTAAATAAATTAATCTTAATATTTAATATTTATTTTTTTTTATATTTTATTTAAACTTTTTTAGAAGTAATATATATAATAAAAAAATAGTATATTTAGTAGAAGAAATTAACTTTATAAATTTTTTTTTATATAAATATAATTATAACTATATATATTTTTTTATTAGTCTTTAATCTTCTTTAAGAATTGTTTTTATATTTTTCTTTACTAAATATTAAAATTCAACTCTGCTTTACAATTTCTTACTGGTATTAGTGGTAGTAATAGTACGTATATACTGTAGATCTAAGACATCAAATTATACAAATTTCGGTAGGCATTTTCTTTTGCTATATAACTGTACATATCCCAGGCAAATCTTGTTTCATTTGCATATTCACAAAACAGAAGCTACTGTCCAATCCAGAAAGCTCAAACACCTTTATACTTAATTTACATTATGCAGGACGTAGTGGGGTATAGACAAGCTCATAGTAATACCTCCAGCAATCGCCTTGATACTGAGCATAATCTCCTGCTGAATATGAGACGGGATTCTATATAGTGGGAGAGATTGGTTAACACTTGTTACAAGTTTCACATACCAGCTTGACCATGAGCGGGAGTTTGGGACCGCACATGCAACTGCGCTGAACGGGGGTATCCTGGAAATTAGGCAAGGCAAAACATGTGATATCTGGAGGCAAGGGAGCACGAAAGGGAATGCTGGAACGCTTGTGTTGCAACGGTGTGAAGTTGAAGGGAAATCTCAGGTAATGGTGTGTACATTATGGAAAATTAGCCCAAAGGGAACCTGGGGGCCAGAATCTGAGTAAGTAGCGAAAAGAGAGAGAAATCACAGTTTCACAGGCGTTCAGTCAAAATTGACATGCGCACACACCGATGGAGAAAAAGCCCGCGACACCAACTGCGGAATTCTAGTGAACACGTTTTGCAGGGAGTTATGGAATATTCGATTTTGCATGACGGTGCGAGCTTTACGGACATCATCATGACTGTTGGGTCAGCAATCGCCGCCACTCGAGGTCAACTTCCGAAAAAGGTCTAATTTTCCTCACAGCTGGTGGGAATTTAATGGAACTCCGTTGCGCACGTGCTATATTACATGCATTGTGCATGGTACACCGGAGGTCTTTATATTGCAATTGCTTGTGGAAGCGAAACTAAAATCATAGTTTTAAATTGAGGTTGCAGCTAATAGGCAGGAAGGTGGTATTGACCGACAAAACAAGCATGAATCGAAGGGGACGGAGGTTTGATGTTACTGGTTGAGAAAGGAAACTAGTTGGTTACACGAGTTCACTGTCTTCAAAACCCGTGGTATCTTTTGATACTAGTAATATTCATAATACTGATTATTGAACTAGCGGTGTCGGCAGATGTAACAGACTGCCCAGATATATAATGATGCGATTATAGGAGAAGTTGAAAAATGAGGAGATTAATGAAAACAAAGCGCATACGTACTAAGTAGGTCAACTGAGGAAACACGAAAGTTGATTGAATGGAGGAGACAAGAGGTGGGGATTTGTGATATTGTGTGTGAGTAGATATTACTCCGAGGGTAGAACTGAAGTTGGATTCGATCATAACAAGAAGCTTCACATGCAGCAAGCAACGATACTCAAGATTCAACAATCTCAAAAGAGAAGTCAAGTAGCAGCCATCATGTTACCGGGGATCTCTGTATGCAACTGACAAAATCTGACAAATTCGCGGCAAAGATAGTTAATGCATGACTGCAACATGCGTCGCCTGCTTTACCATAATTGGTCTCAATTGTTACTGCGGTACCCCAACCTGTCAATTAACCATAATACAAGTTACACTCGACTAAGCACCAAGCCAGTTTATACTGCTGCAAGGAATCCACGCGAAAGACCTACATACGGTAAAATTCTGTTGTGGGGCTAGGTACTCCCTCTCTGAGGAATCCGGACTCCAACTAATTCACAGCCTCGTACAAGGGTCCTGCGAACAAAAGTTCTGCGCGGCTGTGACTGAAATGGGCTCAGTACGCTAATAGAGCGTCTGGGCACGAGAACATTCCGATGTTAAAAACTTAGAGGTAGCTTTCACATTTTGCAGCAGGAACTCTGGTCAGGACTAGATTTGAGCGGTCACAAAATCATTTCAGCTAGAGGATCATGTTCCCCAAAGGCCTAAGCTAGGCGAACACCCGTCTTTGCTCATGAATACCATTAACAATCATCAGGACCCTAACCCTACCACAGAACTCCAATAATTCAGGTTATGGTGATAAGAGAAACCTCGGAAGTAAATGTTCGTATGAACCAAGCTCTGATGATCCCCCCTCCGATTCCAAGAGCAGCAATTGTCGTATTGCTTCCTCATGCATTGCATTGCGTATGCCTGGGTTACATCGCTCCAAACCCACGTAGCTACGAGCCCCACTGGCACACCATAAGATTGTAACTATTTGGTAGCAGCAACTATACCTGAACACACACTAGTCCCTTATCCCGCAGAAGTAATGCGCAATTCTGGGGAATCGGTCCTTGTTGTGGCACGTTCAGCTGCAGGAGAAAAAAAAGTAGGTTAACTCCATACCTAGACAAGCCTTGTAAGAACTTGAACTTGGTTTGTGGCCACAAATTACCTACCATGATAGCGACCTACCGGAAAGCAATCTGGTGGCGGAGAAGGGGCAGGCGAGTGTGGGACTAGATATGAGATGGAGGAGACAACCTACTTCTATATAACTACGCATATGGAACCTGGGAGTGGGCATTAGGGAGGCAGTGATTTTGGTGGAAGCGCAAGGGTACATGTCTTTATCCATCCTTGATTCTCACTATAGAACGTCATTCAACTTCCCTTCTTCAAGTTGGCCATTTGTCCTTTCTGGGTTGATACAGATATATAAATTCGGAAATCTTTTCACCAATTCCTATTTATACCACTCACTACCATAATTACACTCAATATCCCCGGCACGGAACGCCAATCGATACAATAAACAGCGATGAGTGACGATGGAGACATCAAAAAAGCACATACCTACGAGGACCACGATGGATCAGCCGCAGCATCAGCGCGGTTAACATTCGAGGATGCACCGGAGGGATGGGATCCTGAAACGTCAACTTGGGACTGCAAGCAAGAGAAGAAGATAATGTGAGCATGATCATTATCATTATCATCATACTATTCTCCAGAGCTTTCAACTAATGGAATTGATGTACAGTCATCGGGTTGACTGGAAATTACTGCCAATCCTTGGAGCGATGTATGCAGTATCACTTATTGACCGAACAAACGTAAGACTTTTACGAAAATAATTTATAGGATACTTCTATACACTAACCGCACACGTGTAAATACAGATGTCCAATGCCCTCATCGCCGGCATGGGACTCGAGCTCAATTTCATGGTGGGGGATCGCTACTCAATTGCCCTCCTCCTCTTCTTCGTCCCTTATTTCCTCTTCGAACTCCCCTCGAACATCCTCCTCCGCAAAATCGGCGCCGCACGATGGCTAGGTAGTATCACGATGGCATGGGGCTTGGTGATGATGGGTATGGGCTTCGCGCAGAATTGGTGGTCCATTGCCATTTTGAGGACGGTGTTGGGATTGTTTGAGGCCGGTTTCTTCCCGGGATGTGTGTATCTAATTTCGTGTTGGTATGTCAGGTACGAGGTTCAGAAGAGGTAGGCCACTTGCCAAATTGCATCAATGGATCTTTTTAAACATTGTGGGCTAATTAACTGAGTCTACAGATTGGCGGCTTTCTTCCTGGTATCCGTTCTTGCAGGCGGTTTTTCGCCCCTGCTTGCAACTGCTTTGATACAGATGAAGGGTCTCGCAGGATACCTTGGTTGGCGATGGATTTTCATTATTGTTTGTCCTATTCCCTTCTACAGTGGCCACTACACCTTACTAAAATCACTGATAGGAAGGAATTGCTACCGTCATCATTGGTATCCTCGCTTTCTTCTTCGTCATCGAGTTTCCAGACAAGGTTCTCACAAGCAATCATCCATTCCTGACTGCAACCGAGGTCAACATCGTTAAGTTCCGCATTGACAGGGACAGGAAAGACTCTGAAGACGACCCATTGACATGGGGTAAGGTTGGCAAACATTTGTCTGATTGGAAGTTGTGGGCTTTGTGTGTCTCCTGGAGCCCCATGATGGCTAGTTGAAATATTATTTTGCTGACACCTCTAGCGCTTTCCTGTACATGTGCTCCACTATGCCCACATATGCCCTTGCCTATTTTCTCCCCGTAATTCTCCAAGAAGGCTTGGGTTACAGCATGGTCATGTCCCAACTGCTCTCTGCGCCACCTTACGTGTTCGCCGCCGTCGCCGCATTCGCTCTCGCAGTGTGGGCCGACAAGGCAAAGACTCGTGCGCCATTCATTGCGGGACAGGCAATAATCACCATCGTTGGCTGTGCACTTACTGGCTGGGCTACAAATAATGGAGCGAGGTACTTCGGCGCATTTTTGGGTGCTGCAGGATCCATCGGGAATGTTCCAGCGTGCTTGGCGTATCAGAGCAACAATATTAGGACGAATTCCAAGCGGAGTGTTGGCTCGGCATTGCAGGTTGGATTCGGTAAGTGCAATTATCTTAATATATCGATTCATTTTCAGGAGATCTATATTTGCTGATTCCACTATACAGGGTCAATCGGTGGAATCCTCGCCTCCACCGTTTACCGTAACGCGGACCGCCCGCGCTACCTTCCCGGCTTATGGACCACCGTCGGTTGCCAACTCCTCATTCTTGTTCTGCTCACCATCTGCACCGCCTACTTCAGAGTGCAGAATAAAAAGCAGGAGAAGGAGGGTAAGAAGCTTGAGAACTGCGAAGGGTTCAGATACACTATCTAAGGCGAACCTCTTGGAATTGTTGATACGAATTTTCTTGTTGCTTGCGCGTTGTCATTTTCGTTGATGTGGATTGGGCTTTGTGTCCTTTTTTTATGAACTACAATGTGGGCATCATGTACCCCATGGGTGATGGAGGGCATGCATGCGGGTATGCATATATAGTAATCATCAATTATATACCCAGTATCTGCACGGCTGTTTTAATGGGCTGTAGGCAGGTAAATTTTTTTTTTTTTTTTTTTTTTTTTTTTTACCTCACGTAACCCCGCTTGCAGCGCCAAGCCATGGCAGGGTCCCTGGGCAAGCCCTCAAAGCCCGGAGACAGGCTTAACAAACAAAGAAATTTCTATCTACTTCTAAAACCTGATTCCAGAAACTTCCGGACGGTCCTTCTGGTTCTGCATCAGGGAGGCTCCCCTATATCATAACTCACCCTCTCCCCCCTCCCCTCTTCTCCACACCTTCGCAACCCGGCAAGCAAACTTCCCCAACGGCAAATCGCGCGGCGCACTAAAACCTGATCCCGGAAAAAAACCTTCCCAACTCATCCCACTCCTCCCCATTCTCTGACGTCCTTTTCCAGTTCTTCTCCATATCCCCCCATTCTCTAAAGCCTTCTGGGTGAAACCTCTGCTGACTGCACTGGAAGGCTAGGTGCTCCCCCGTCTGGGCCTCCCTGCAGCTGCACTTCTCCGATTCCGCCGCTCCTATCCTCTTCAACCACACCCCACATCTTCCTCTCTCCAGGCGCATGGCAGTGAAGTTGGATACCGCTGTCCTATTCCACTCCATACCCTTTCCCTTTCCAAAGCCCTCCACTTCTCTCTTCTCCTTCCTCCACGCTTTCACCCTCTGGCGCACCCCACTTCCGGTAGCCACCTATAGGCAGGTAAAACAGATCAGGATCAATATCGAATTGTTTGGCTATGAAGGGGATTGCGACCTATATATTGTAACTGATAACGACGGAAAGCTAGAGCTAACATGTAGTCTACTTTGGATGTTAAGCGTATATGGATATCATGTTCTTGAATTGTATAATCAATATATTTGAGAAGCAATTTTCAGGTCGACCTTGCAGGGCTTACATGAAGTGATTACTTTGCATTGACATTAATTACGGTCAAACTGCGAACGCCAAGCAATCCAGGATCCATGCACATGCCAAACCAGACTTGGTAAAGGAAATCCCCCATTCAGATGGCAGTTGCCCAATGGAGAAGTCGCACCCTAGTTACCGGCGGGCGGCAAATTGTACGTGTGTCCGGCAGATATTGACTTGTTGATGGAGGTGTAACTGGGATAGAACTCCCATACCGCAGTAAAGTGGGAATAAATTACAAAACATTAAAAAATTAATGGTTCCGGAATTAATGCCACGCAAGTGTTCAACATGTGTTGCGGCCGGGAGCATTATGCAGCGCTTAGCAAACATCTTGTTTCCGCACAATTTCAACCTTTTGGACTCATACGCGCCAAAATTCATGAGATTGTTGCCCGTTCAAGATTGAGATCAAAGTCACTTCGAGCAGGGAAAAGAACATATAAAAAATAAAAAAATGAAGGTGTAAAAGGTTTGGAGAAAGTAAAAGTGCAGGGGAAGAATTATGTGCTAAGAATTCGCATTGCTTACGCTCACCGGTCTCCGAGTACTAGTACTCGAATACAATAACTACTACCATAATAGCTCCAGGATGGTATTTTCATCAATCCTGAAGAACAAATAAAGTGAGGTACCGATGGGTAATTACATCAATATGGAAAAGAACCGATTGCTTCTGGCTTGAGGTATGCATATCTACACGCGTGGGCCCTGCCATGGCGAACAGCTGCAAACGGGGTTACATATGTGATAAAAAAAAAAAAGAAAAAAAATCCACACGCATGCGGTGAATGGTACATATTGTTTTTTTCTCACGCGAGACCTTAACTTATACTCGCTACCAGCATTTAGTGATGCAGGTGGAGGCGGCGTTGGCAGACCGTGCGAGAGGTCTGTGTTCAGGTGTGGTGAGATGCAATATTAAACAATTTGAATGCATTGGACTCACTGAAGATGAGAATAATATCAACATTGCATTAGTACTATGTATGTCCACCATTTGCTATGATTACAGTTTGCACTCGTTGAGGCATAGAATCTATCAACTCCAATATCTCTTCACCAGTGAGATTATCCCAATCTTCCAGTGTTGCAGCAACAAGTTGTTCTCCACGAGGTTCAGGAAATCACTTGTTCAGTCTCTTCTTCATTTCTTCCCCAGATAGTCTCACTAGGATTGAGATCTGGAGATGAAGGTGTCCATTTCTAAGACTGCATATTGTACCAATTCTGAAACCATTATGTTTGCTTCACTGTATGAGCAGAAGCCTCATCCTCCATGACATACAGCCAGCAATTCGGATATTCAGTTTCTACTTGGTAGAAAGGATTTCATTGGAATTGTACAGTTCTGCGACTGGATATTGCATCTTACCACACCTGAACGCAGACCTCTCGCATGGTCTGCCGACACCGCCCATACCTGCATCACTAAATGCTGGTAACGGGTACAAGATCTCCCTGGTCGTAGTGGGCTTGAGATCTAATTCATTTCTAGTGGCCAATTTATGAATCAAAAACCAAAACAAAGAAAAAACAAATAAAAGAAAACCCTTTACTGACTGCATCACAAAATGAGATGTAAACCGTGCGGCAACATACTAATAAACTCCGTTTGCTAACCTTAATTCGAAAGCCAGGTACCTCCTTGCGTAACGAGCAACAACGGCAATCTGAATCTGGACGCACCTGTTGGTGTGAGCCACTTTTAGACCACTGTGTTGAGCTCAGAAATCCAGTTACAAAGGGTGTAACATGATGTGAGTGTAGGCGATTGTCAAACACGATAACGCAGCAATCGCATAGCTTATTGATTTTATACTATATAGACGATCATATCAGCTGCCTGGTATTTCCTGTTAATGGTTTTATACCAAAAATATCAGTGGCAACCTCAGGATTTTTCAGCTGCCATTGTCTCGCCAAACATGGAGAAAATACTGAGACATGTTTGTCCCTTAGAGAACCCCTCAACAAATCAGAGTTACAATTATCCATGGGATCTGTCTGCAGGGAAATCTTTCATGAAATCCTTATAAACTTAGTAGAGGATATCCATGGGACATGGAAGCCTCTGATAATCCTCCGAATATGGGTACTATAGGACGCAATATTACAAAGATACGGATAGACTTTGTACTTTATCCTTTGCTAGGAGGTTTCACTGCATTTGCATGACGCTGATCTCTTATTTATCTTCTGATTTGTCCGTATTTTCTCACCCATATAGTACTGCGATATGGTTTAAAATGGTTCTTACAATGAGATCATACACAGGAGGTAAGCCAGAATTTCATAAATGGGACTTCTGGAAGAATCCAACTTTAACGACCAGGAAAGGGCATTCAAATATCGACACTGTGGCTTTGTCCTAAGTACGGACATATTTAGCATCTTTGCGTAGCACCGTAACCTGCCTCTTCATTCCATCATTTTTATATGGGTACTATGAACCATGTACATGCCTCTTCTCTACTCTCAATGTAACTATTTCTACCTTAATGTAAGAAAATTTATTCGGTTGGCTGTCTTCTAGTGAGCGGCACGAGCTAGCTCGAGTCTGGATTGATTATATACATAATATTGACAAACTAAACTAAACTAAGCTAAATTTTCATCTTTCTCACTACTATAAGCTAAATTGTGCATTTCGAAGTTGTTGGTAGATCAGAATGAGCTCCAAGTCTCTAATTATTCCTATATTAGGTATTTACAGTTTATGAAACCTTGCACTGGCTAAGCATTTTAGCGAGCTGTCAAGAAAAACACTAGCATGATCTTGGCTCGTTTGAGCTCGAGCTGGCTCGGCTCGTGCCGCTCACTACTGTCTTCGCTCCAAGAATTCCGTGGTTGTAGTATTCCGACACAGTTTGAGGGAGTATAGTAGGGTCGGTCATAATGAGTTTCCATTGGGAGATAGTTCAGGTTCTAAAATCCCTACTAATATGCATATCTAGTCAGTTTTACCGCATGCGCATCAATGCTTTCCTCACGGCAAAGTTAACTCTCACTGTGGAGGCTCATTAGTGTGCAATGAATATAAGTCGATGACGTTATAAACTACAAGAATCAAGTGCTTCCACTCTCTGCAGTCTTTACTTTCGGTCAGAGAGACTACTATGGGCGAGCTTTTTGTGTGCAGGTCTACAAGCTTTGAAATACTAATTCAGAGCAGTATATTGCCGTCTTGACCAGCTTCAGTATTAGCAAATGCACATTATTTTCTATAGAAGTAGAGACATAGGAATGGTGTTCCCAACGGCCGGCCAGGCCATAGAAATCCAGGCTGGGTGTGAGGTCTGCCCGCGCCGGCCCAGTCTGGTTCACGCCATTCAGGCTGCAGTGTGAGTTAAATTATACAGTAGCTATACACAGAACATACTGTAGCTTCTACGTATACCTCATTCTCTAACTTTTTGGAGTTTTCCTGCAGATTTTGCACCAACAGTTTCGCTTTCCATTATCATGCACAGCGTCACCATACTGTCAATCCAACTTCGTTGCACCAGATTTGTGTAACCCAAATTCCAGATGACTCAATTTTGGCATCAGAGTGACCGCAGGGAATCATCGATGCAAGATCAAAACTTGAACTGCACTATGGGGAGTGAAGAAAGATTACTGAAAGAAGCATCATCTCCAGTACCAGTGGTTAAAAAGTCTGTCTCCATGCAGCACTAATAAAAGAAATTAGTATACAGTCAAGTGATACTAAAAAAAATTACTTACCTGAAGACCTGCAAAAAAGCGCTGCTCAATAAGAAAAAGTCTGGATAGCTATCTGAGGATATAAAAAGATTGATATTAAATCCATGCCCAAGTAACCTGAAGGTGGCCCCCTGAATAGTGTCGTAACCAGGCCTCCTGCCCCTAAATCGGTTGAATATCCTGAATGCCCTGGATGACCTGTGCTGCCTGGTGGGCGGCCTGGCCGGTTGAGAACACTGCATAAGAGTGGAATCGTATGGTAAACCTGGTCGGGGTTAAGGACCGTGTGCAACGCGAGATACTTCAGTGCCATTAGTCAGCAGCGGGTCGTAATTGCTACAGTATTACAATTCGTACGCTGTCATTCATGGGTACAGGATTACCCTCAAAGGCTACGACTAGGTGTACTGTGTTGCTCCAAGTTAACCCTGGCAAGTATCACTTTTTGATAACTAATCTTAAATGAGTGGAATTGCTGTTATTTAAGTAGCTGCTCAGCTTATTTACGGGGCCCATTAGTTATGCGAAACTACAGTTACACTCTTTGATATAAGAATATGCAACCCCCCTCCCCCCATTTGCATTAAGACTACTATACCTTATAGTAAAGCGGGTCACGAGGCAGAAGTAGGTCATATATTTTTATAGAATTAAAAATTAAATTTATTTCTCCTATACTCTTAATACCTTTATATTACTACTTTCTCTACTTACTTAAAATAGTACAAGAGTAGTATATTAAAGCTAATAAAAAATAAGAGATAGTAGTAGTATATATACTAGAATAGATAGTAGCTAATAAGTAGGTTACTAAGAAAGTAAAAATTCTAAGTATAAATATATTTAAAATTTTTTTCTATACAATTTAGAATCCAATAAAAGTTAAACTCTATAAAGTAATAATTTATTATAACTATAGTAGAAACTTTAGTAGAAGTTATAAATTTAAAACTAAAGATAAAAGTTAGCTAAAAAAGTAATAAAAAGTTTTAAGAATTGAAAGCTATTATAATTTAATAAAGCTTTAGCAATTAAAAATATAATAGTTATAATAAGTTTTTTATATTTTTATTATTTACATTTTTATATTATACTATGTAATAAGTAAAACTAGAAATTTGACTATTATATACTAGCTAACCTTTTTACTACTATTAACTATATTAACTATATAATAACTATTATAGTATTAATTCTAATTAATAAAAATATATAAATTAGTAAATCAATAGTTTTTATTAATATAAATATGTTACGGGCGTGAGGGGCTCGGCTCCGGTGGGCGCTGGAAGGCACCGGATGTTACGGCTACGGTGGGATGAATACGGCGGGTCGGAGTCGCCACGGAGGTTTGTATACGGCGGTGCCGGAGTCGCCACGGAAGTGTGTATACGGCGGACCGGAAGGGCAGCTACTCGGCGGGGAGCGCGCAGCGGAGCGGAGCGATTCACGGGCGTAATGAGGGAACGATAGGTTCAGAGTTATAGAGAACTTAGAGAACACCGCTAGTGTCTTGATTCTTCTAACTATGCTATCGCCAGCCGGCGCTTATATAGACTTCAGCGCAGCCATACATGAGGAGTCAACAAATGAATAATTGGCTGGCAACGCGGCGATTCCTTATCAATGCCAATACCTGTGGTAATTGGCACACGTAACGAAAACATGCAAAAATAGTACGGGACAAAGATAACGAATGTACTAATGCATGTGCGTATATTAATAAAGCTTCCGTAAATCGAGTGTATGCATCAAGCTGCATTCCGAATGACACACCCTTCCGTAGTACTTCCCTATCTAAACGATGCGAGAATCAACAGCCAAGCCTAACGGGTGATCAGTCCGGTCAATCAGCATTGGTCTTATGTTCGATTACAGGGTAAGCGTTATCCCCTTGGCGGGTAAGTCTTCACCTAAGCCGTGACAGCTAGTTAGTAGTGGAACCCTTGCCTCTTGCCACAGTGGTGAGTAAGTTTCTACCCTAGCCGTAACAAAATACATATATAATTATTATTCTTTATAATATATATAAGATTAAAAATTATAAAAATAAAATTAGTATTTATTAAATTATTAAACTAAAAAATAATTAATAAGTATAAATTATTATTTACTAATTATTTCTATAATTACTAATAATATTATATATATTATATATTTAATTTTATTTACTATCTTATACTATATATTTAAGAGTTATAAATAATTATATATAAATTTATTAATATACTATTAATTATAATAGTATTTATATTTATTATAAGTATATATTTATTTAATTTATTAGTTTTTTAATATAAATTAGGTATTAGTTATAAAAAAAACTTAAAATAAGAAGTTAAAATAAAAATAAATTAAAAGTTTTATAGTATAATTTTTATATAAATAAGTTTTTAGCTTTATTTTTAACTAATTAAATAAGTATATTAAAAAAAACTAATATAGTATAGTAAATAAATATTAGTTTAAATAAATACTTATATTAAAAAACTAAGCTAAATTAATATAAATATTAAATTATAGTAATACTTTATAAGTATTATATATTATATACTTTTAAATATTTATATATTAATCTTATATTTTATATTATTTTATTATTAGTTGTATTAAATTATAATAGCTATTTGTAACGTCAGTGGCTGGGCTTGGGCGGAGGTCTTACCAAGGGGTACGGTCAGCTTGGGTATCGGCGGCGGCGGTTCGGCGGCTATGGGTCGAGGACTACGGCAGCAGCGGCTCGGCGGCTAGGGATCACGGACTATAGCAAGGGCAGCGGCGAAGGAGTAGGAGAAACCAGACGGGTCTATTGATTAACAAGACAACGGATAAGGAGAAGAAGAGCTATCTACAGAGGCGGGCTTGGGGCCCTTATATGCTGGGGAATTGACATAGAAAGGGAATACAGGACTATAACGATATGAGAAAGAGAATCCGGAATGCAAGAGCGGCAATAGTGATGCTAATATTGGAAGGCATATCAATGAGCTGTCAGAGGGCTAACCAACCGGACCGGGACGGCTTGTCAAGCCTTTCCGAGTCGGCTATTAGTAAGGTCTCACCTTCCGGCTTGGCACGTCGGCTCGGCTTGACTTGTCGGCTGCGGAAAAGGATGATATCGATGCGTGCGTAGGTGGGCTGTGACAGCTACAAAGGTCCCTAATCCACTACCGATACACCTACATTCACCCTTGCTAGCCTCGCACCCACCCTCGCGGTCGCGAGGTGGCCACATGCTAGTATTATATGTCCTCAACTTACAGTAAGTTGCGCGCATACACTAATTCTAATTCGGTAGCTCGGCAGCAGACCCTAGTATCATACTATTACAAAAGCACTCACGTCCCCAGTTCATCGCTGATCCGTTTATTTGCTAGCTTCTCAATTTTGCCTCTTCAAGCCCAAGCCGCCCCGACTTCCACTGGTATGCAGGACATGCAACTACAAACCATATCCCAATGCACGAATGGTTATCTAGATATACCCTCCGCTTATCATAATGCAACAGGATCGCAATGTAATTTCTCCCGCCGCTGTCGAAAAACTCCGCTTCCAATTCCCCACCGGCGGCTTCATCAATTTCTTCCTTCCCATTCACCCCCCACCCCCCCCTCTCTTTCCCCTTGGCTTCCAATCCCTGGACACCTTGTTCCAGATATTCCTCGTTCTTCCACACTCGTACCTGTACACTCCCCCTTCTCCGTCTCATACTCTTTCCCCTCTGCTGCCCTCCTCCACCGGCTGATCTCCCTCCTTCCTTTCTAGATATCACTATCCCTTCAATCCCTATACTTCTTACTGTAACTGCTGTATATCTCCTTGAGGATCTTGTCTACGAGCTTGCTAAATCTAACCAGGTCCAACGGTTCATAGAACGTATTTTCTCGAGCGCACAGCAGCGGAATTATACGAGCGCGAGTAATGGCATATCCCAGCATACACATCACAACCTAGATCGGCCTCAGCACCCTCACTTTTCTCACAACGTTCTGCGAGTTTTCAGGTAGCAACCAATTCCACAAAAGACAATCTAGAGTAATATCGTAGATACTTCATCTATCAAAAGCACAGTTTTTCACAGCTGCGTCCCTCTCAAAAATCCCTACCAAAGTGTAATAGTTTCTAGATAACAATAATCCCTGTTACGGGGCCCTTAAGCGAAACTTGAGAGCAAAGAGCCTAATCCTCATGACCGTATCATTTATCCGCAGAACTAGGTGCCCCGCAAATACATCAGGCGCCGTGAACGTAGGAGTTTCAGCAGCCGGAAGTGTATTATGAAATACAAGGGACTCACGTGGTGAGTTAGGCGACGGATTCTTGGAATGAGGTACATACTGCCGGTAGGAAAAGCTATTGGAGGCCACTCCCGAACAATTGGAGGCGAAGGATACAAGTTTGAGAGATACGCCAGTTATCAATTTATGTACGGTTAAAGAGTGACAAAAGGTTTGCATCTTATCTTATCTAAGATTATCTAGGCATAAATAACTTTCCATATTCCCCAGTGGTCGCCGTGGCTTGCTAGCTCCCGTGGCCTGCAATCCCCGCCTTGGCTCTCCACCCCAAGATGATAACGACCCCGAGCGAAGCGATTGGGGTCCTTTAGGGAGTAGGTGCATTCGCCGGAAAAGGGTGGTCAAACCATTCTGAAACACCACTCGCAGTCCCCGTCGTAACTTGGTACTATATATGAAAACTCCACTTCCTTGTATATTAGAATCCGGTTTACTGAAAATGTCGCATAATTCCTTCTGTTGCGCTGATCTTGAGAATGACAATTTCAACATGTGTTGCGCACACCACAGATTTGCATCTTTTATGGTTCAATCTATGGCCAATTGCCTGGGCAACACAGGAATCTTGCGGGCAGTGTGTCACATAGAGCCGTGCCCATTGCAGCTTGTACAATATTGAGTAAAATTCTAAATTGCTATTTCACTACTAGTAATCCCCACAATGCCATGAAACACTGGGAACGAGTAGAGTACTGTGTACCAAAGATGCGTAACTACCTGATGAAAATTGTGGTAGAAAATAACATGCCGTTTCTGAAGTTGTGATACCCGGGCTTGGACATTATGGAATTGTTGATACAGATTGGAGCTCTCGAAAATGGTATCTCCATTCAAGATATCTAGGTTGTCTCCAAGCACGTTAGAGAGTCACATCCTGGAATCGTACTACTGAATTGGGCAAGCGCTATGTCCGGGAAGACAATCACATGGATGTTAGAAGCACAGGTGCAATGTAGAGACCAGGGTAGTCAATGCATGGTTATTTTGCGGGGCGTAGTCCCCGAAAAAATAAACGGAGAGCTACAGTATAGGAAAAGGAACGAATATATGAAACTTTGATGCGGTCTTCTGCCTTCCAAGGTTGTGAGGATGCATGTTTGTTTTACGTGGGGGGCGGGATCAGAAGCATGCAGATCAATTGAGACTGAGACTGCTCGAGTACAATTGGGTGCTAACAAGTATTACCTAAAATAATAGCCAGAACCACTTCCATGAATAATGAGAAAGAGTATTTCTTTCATGACCAGCTATAGCTCACAACTCGTAGGTTATCTCTTAACAAAACAGCAATTGAGAAGCTGAAGGTACCTGTTATGCATGCATGTGATGCACACTAAATATGAACGCTTCACGTCTCGGAAGGAAAAGAATTTCATGATTGAGCGACTTCAGCTTCAAATATGTGAACATCAGTTTAGAATGAGTTGAGCTGCTTACGTTCGGTATAGCAAATACATATGCGACATGGACTCACTCAATACGAATCCGGCGTGTCAACTGGGCGCTGAATTCTACTTAATTTATCCAATAGTCGCATGACAAGCGCCCCCACAGTTACTGAATACTTTGGAATGGAAACTGAAGTTCATAAATCATTTAAAAAAGTAAAAAAAAAAAAAAAAAAGTGCCAGAAAGTTGGACAAACCTGCAAAGTTGTACAAATGCACTGCGGAGTATCAGTAAGTTTTTTCCAAAAGCAACTTTGAGCTGAGCAACTTTAGCTATGAAAGAATCTACAGGGGGAGGGCCGCCCCGCTGCATGTCTCATGCGACCAAGGGATACTGGGTTAGAATATATATTTAGCGGTCTACCGAAGTAAAAAAGGTGCATACAACGATGAATGTCGATTGCCAGTGCAGATCTATAAATGACTTCATTGATATCGATTCTGCAATGGAAGCCATGCCATGAAGACCCGAATTATTTCATGTGATAGCTATAGTTAAGTGAAATCCAAGGTAAGCCTCGCCAAAAGGACAATCTCTCACATCATTAAAAGCAATAGTTGAGAGCAATACCCCACGTTTGCTCGTATTACGTAGTTGAATTGGACTCAACATTGGATCATCGCAGCAAATAGCAGCCACGAAGGAATGCACGCCCTGAGCTTGTGGATTCATGGTCATGGGATGTGTGCTCTGATGCGGCAGCATGTAGGACAATGCCATGCAGTTGGCTGTGGTTGTAGGCGGTCATAATTAACTATAATACAGTACGTAATTGTAAGATTTAGCTATAATGATAGTTTCAAAGTGGGCTGCTGGGTTACTTGACATTTGCAGAGAAACTTCCTGATTTCCTCGCCAAAGGCTTACGCACGTTGAGTGATTGTCTAGCAATATCAATTTGTCTCAAGATGTTGACCCAAGCGACATTAGGACTGACTGGAAAATTCCTTGAATTCCTGTAATGCATGAATTAGAGCGCAAGTCACCCAAGGAGTGGGCTGCTGCCATAGGTTGGTACCCTGTATGCGGGGTTAAGTGACCAAAAAAAAAAAAAAAGGAGAGAGCATGATTGTCAAGAGTGACTAGATCGCTGGAATAACGTCCATGGTGCCGCCAAAGCGATGTAAGTAGTTCGGAGATTGATATCAGACTAAACGTTGATGTACTTACGTCGAGCAATTGCAAATACAGTGATGGTAGATAACCCTGTTCTTCATCATGGTCCTGTTATCGTCTCAGCATTCCGGCGTCCTCTGCTACTCTTGTATTGTCAGGTTTTCTGTGTGGTGGTACGAATGTCTGATGACGAGCTCAGCTGGCAGTCGACGGACGTGCTCTGCCTTACATTCTATACTCGAGTCAAATACGCCTTTAGTTTAGATACTCGTTACCCCCCTCCCTGAATTATTGCACGCTGCAAGCAAGGTGTGGGCAATGCAATAGCCCGGCGAGTTGGACATTTTGCTCAGAAATAGACGAAATGTTAACAGCATATGGTCAATGATGCGGGTCCGGTATCTTGCAGTGTGCAATATTTCAGAGGAGTAACGAAAGTAGTAATGTTATAGCAGAAGATAGTCCTATAATAGTCCAGAGCCATTGAATATAAATATGTGCCTTCTGTGCGCTACAATCTGTACAGCTCTGCGCACCTCATTATTGAAGAGGCGCAATCGCCACGAGCTCAATTTAACTAATTGACCTTCCTATACATCTTTAACTTACCTTATCCTCCGCACCTCTACTCATGGCGTCCACAAGTACACTTCCAGTGTTGCCTGGCCCGGTCCCAAAAAAATATTCCATCACCGGAGTCATCACGCCGGATGGCCCACAGGTCAGACGCAACATCTTGAAGCTTTCGGACCCAAAAGGGGATCCTTCTACCAAAAGACAATGGAATTTATTCCTACAAGCCCTCACGATGTTCCAAGGATATGACGGCAAGGATGCAGAAGATGAGGCTACTGAGGATGAACACGTAAATCCTACGGGGTATTATCAAGTTGCAGGTTCGCGATTTTTTTTTTTTTTTTTTTTTTTTCGGTTCACATAACCCGCATACAAGCTACAAGCCTCTGGCAGGGACAGGTTCGCGAATTTGATTCGCCTTCTTCGATATGGGATTTGGAGCAGTCGAGGTTGACCCAAGATAACATTCACTAGGAATCCATGGCGCACCCTACATTCACTGGATGGAGGAGCCTGAGCGTGGCGACAGACCAGGAAATTATTGTACGCATGGCACGTAAGTGGTCATAAAAGCGCTTCCTTGATACTTCTGCTCATACGCATTGACTCTAACCTCCCTTGCCCAACTAGAGCTATGTTTCCCACATGGCACAGGCCCTACGTACTGTTGTTTGAGGTGTGAACACTCAACTCTTCGCATACTAGTGCTAGCAGATTGAGATCTCCTGCCCAAATGCATTCGCACTGTATCTGACAATTCCACATGGCACTCTAGCAACGAATTGTGGAGGAGGCACTAAAATACGCATCCAAATTGCACAAAAAATACAAAGATATATACATGGAGGATGCCAAAAAGCTCCGAATGCCGTATGCCTTCTGACAATCACTTCTTGGGCAAACTTACTCACTTCACGCAGATTTTGGGATTGGTCAACGGATTACCGTCTCCCAGAGCCAGTTACTACAGAATATATTGACATCACCCTTCCACTCCCGGGCTCCGACGCGGAGCCGGCACCAAAGAAGGTGCACAATCCACTCTGGTCATACCGTTTCAAAAGTGAGCTTCGGAGAAACAGAGATTTTGGAATCACAGACGATGCAGACTTTGTATGTCGATTTCCTACATCAATGTTGACAAGTCCTAATTATGGGTCTAGTGGCTTCGATGGACGGAAACAAAACGTTGCCCGAACGAGGATGGACAAAGCCAGCCTGGGGTCGCCAGCCACCAGCTAGGGAACCCAGCAATACCAAAAGAGAGATTACCCACTGAGTAAGTATCAGAATGCAGCGGAACCCCGTTCTTGTTAGCCCCAAGCTAAGCAAAGCGCATTTCCGTTGCCTAGCTACCGAGAGGGCACATATAAACTTGTTTTGTACCAAAATAAATACGGCCCATTTAGCAACACTGGGTGGTGGAGGCAACATTCGATGGTTCCACGAAGCGAGACGGAGCCGATGTTCCATTTTTCAGTCGAGCACTATCATAATTCTATTCACAGTATGCCTGCACTACTGACACTGCACCGGTTGCTTACGGGGTTTGGTAAACTGACAGCAGCTTCCAGACTATTCTGGTACAGACTTCTCAGTTGACCCCAAAATCAAGAAGCCCGTGGAGGGTCAAATGAGCCACAATTCAGTCGCTGGCTTCGATCCCTTGTTTTGGCTACAGTGAGTGATCATGAAGACTTCCATGACCGAACATCGTTCGGGCCTGCTACATTCAGTACTGAAGTGAGAATACAATGCGGCAGTCATTGCCAGGTTGATCGCATATACGCCTTGTGGCAGGCCGTACACTATCAAGAGCCATTCGGAGATCAACTCTCCGAAAGGAGTCGACTTCCACCTGTAGCAAGCATGGAAGCAATGGATGAGGCGACCACTTCGTTGCGCCCCTTTTATATGGAGAGAAGTTTGAGCGCGGGCGAATCTAAATACGAGGTCTGGACAAATAGCATGGTGCAAAATCCTGACAGTAGGGGCCCAAAGTGAGTTCTTGACATGGCTATTAACGGGAGTGCAGTAGATCAAAATTCTAACATTTTTTGTAGTATCTGGGACTACGGATACACTTACCCTGAAATTCCGCGACGTATCACGAGTCACAGGGAACTACAGAGCCATGTAATCAGAGAAGTATATCTTCAATATCATCCCCTGAATCAAGGCGCTTTCCACTTTCGGGACGATGACCCAATCCTAAAAAAGCGTAAGCCCATTCTGAAGTGCCTATATGACAAGTTAGTGATTGGTGGTATGTACTGATCCACATTGGTATGAATAGTTGCACATGGTCTAGATGACCCTTACCGTCGCGAATGGATCGTTATCCTGAGAGTTAAGCGTTACTTGGTCAAGCGCAATTTCTCCATCTTCTTCTTCCTGGGCAAGCCAAGTGAGAAATCTCACGAGTGGATCACTTCTCCTCATCTAGTAGGCACTTTCTCCACGTTCAAGAGCGAGCCAGATGTTTGTGCGAACTGCAAAAAGCAAGAGGAAGAAGACGTCACGATGAAGGGTGCTGTCGACATTACCAATGCTTTGTATCACGCGCTTGCTAGAGACAGTATCGATGCCAAACTGTATGAGCGGGACAAGATTGAGGAATATCTCGCAGAGAAGCTTGAATGGAGGATGCTGAACGTAAGTTGTCCCCGTTGGGCCTTACCTTCACAAGCTCACACCGCATTCGTAACACAGCATGAAACCCGCGAGGCGGTTGATCTCGAAAAAGTGCTAAAGATCCATTCGAACGGGCTTAATATCTCCGTGGTGAGCTTCTTGCTGCCTTATCCAACTCCAGTAGATGGATTTCCAGATCCAGAAGGGCCAGACAAGTTCAGAAGCGGCCCTTCCACGCCATTGGACTTGGATATTTACAAGCCAATCAACCATGCATTGCATGTGGGTGTCACGGCGCCAAAGAGAAATATCGGTGGAAGGCATCTTCCTCCCCCTAGTCCACATGGAGATTATTGATGGAGGAGGTACTTGGGTTTACTTGCAGAGGGAGCTACATGATCAATGAAGATGTACGTTTCAAGAGCAAGGATGTTTCATTATGACGTGGAATAGTGGGTCATGTTGGGTTGATCAAAAGAAAATGTATTTTGTCTGCGATGGGGATAGGACGTATTTGTCTATGATCCTTGTGAATTTATTTTGAGCAAATTTGACTTCACGGGAGGCGGGCCAATATCGCATTGTTTGCAAGTGAGAACTCGTGCGGTAGCTCATTGCATGCATTTGGGGACCAACTCGTTGACGACATCAACAACTATTCTGTTCCCTGCCATAGGCCTGTAGCCTGTATGCCGCTATGCGGGGGTACGTGGCCCCCCCCAAAAAAAAACAAAAAACAAGAACTATTCTGCGATTCCGAGCTCAGCTGCTATTCCAATTGTTAAGTCAACTCCTACTTCCCAGTCTAGTCTCATTCCCAGTCAGGTGACGGGAGCAGCAGTATCCCTGCCTACAAAGCGTGAAATTATCTGTGCATTTCTGATACTAGCCGAAAAAATAAGTATCTGGACAGGGGATCACTGCATAGTATGTGTTATGCAGTATTCGGTAAAAACTAGCATATTTTTGTATGCTTGGCTGTGGATGTCGATGAGACCAGTCCAAATTTCGTGATAGTGGTCCGATCGGCCATTGAGGCATACATTGAGGTA
Organism: Kalaharituber pfeilii; assembly: GCA_015179045.1. Lineage (NCBI taxonomy): Eukaryota > Fungi > Ascomycota > Pezizomycetes > Pezizales > Pezizaceae > Kalaharituber > Kalaharituber pfeilii. The sequence goes on from WHUZ01000027.1 coordinate 438,414, forward strand.
TTCTCATAGCCCAAGCAAGCTTTATCAATGAGAACAATATCTAAAATAATGAAAAATACGAAAATAATGAAAAATACTGAAATCAACATGCACTGACGTCATTGAAAATGCAGTTTTGAGAGCTTCACATATGCATATTAATTCAGCTACAAATCTTGAACCCGTGATAAATTGCAGATGAGGGTATTACCACTGGAGGTTAGTTACTACTGTTTTGTTTTTACTACTATTGCAGTGCTCTTCTGGAGCCAGTTCCAGGGGCTTTTCTGGAAGCTTTTACGGAGGCTCTTCCAGAGGCTGTTCCGGAGGCTGTTCCGGAGGCTGTACCAGAGGCTGTTTGAGTAGCTGTTGACATGCTACGAGTGGCTGTTCAAGCGGATGTTAAGAGGGTGTTCCACAGACTGTTCTGGGGGTCGCTCTGGAGGTTGTTCCGGAGGCTGCTTCGGAGGCTGTTTGAGCTCGAACAGCCTCTAGAGTAGCCTCTAGAACTGCCTCTATGTGCAAAATAGAAGGTTATGAGAACAAGGCGCATCAAGAGAATCGTCGGGTGCTTAATTCTTATTTCAATACATGTGCAATCTCCAGACTATTAATGTTCATCCAGTTCACCAGTCTCAATCCCTTGCCTTCCTTCAACAGAGACAGTTCCTTGCAACTAGACTAACAGTTCCTTTGACCTCACAATTTCTTTGATGCGCACCTTTGTCCCTTTATGTTATGTCGGAACATTACATCTGTTGCCACCTGTTGCTATCTTTTTCATTTATGTTTTCGTTCCACTCATATGCATTTAGTCTCGCTACTGGACTGTATATGAATTACTCCATAACGTTAACTTTTGTGTAGCTTACGCCACGGCGTTTTTCTTTGCAAGCCACGCATCCTGTGCCTTTCTCACCTTCCTGATATGATATACTTCCCTGATACTTCCCTATTCAGTTATGCTTCCCAAGTCACGTTATGCTATGCTTTCTGATGTATACAAACGTGCTGTTCTTGCGACTCTAAGATCAATAGACTTAACGGTATCTCTATATCTTCCCTTCGTGATTCAGCCTTCACCGTGATAAAGCAGCCCTCGCATACTCTCCTGCTCGTATATTTTATCCTTAAACCTTTTATTCTTGTTCCTTTGTCTGTAACCTTGCCTCCATTTTTGATCCCTTGATCCTTTTATGTCAAACGATGTTTGATGCATGCAAGCTATGGAATGTGGACCTATCAAGGTCCAGGGATCGCGGGGTGCACGAGGACCAAATAAACCAACTTCTTCATCTGTAGGGCGCTCCAGCGATTGTACGCACCTACACTCTTCCAGATTTCAGTAACCATACGTCGTCGAAGAGCTTTTACAAGGCAGACAAGGTTCAGTTGAAATGGAATGAGCTTGGAACCACGGTATTGGTGTTGGCACAGATGGAGGTGGACAAGACCGGCAAGAGTTACTATGGAGAAACCAATCTTCATTTGATGTCCGCTGCAGGAAATTTTGATTGCCGTGTCCCGCTGGGTAAGATTTGACTGCTTCTGTCTTTAGCCCACCTAGCTTGGCTACAGAGGCACCTAGGAAATATAGATATTGACATGTGAAAATAAATGCAGACAAGGAGGACCCAATTCATAATGTCACGTGGTCACCAAATTCTACCGAGTTTAGTGTGGTTTATAGATATATGCCGGCAAAGACGACGATTTTCGATAAGCTGGCGAATGTGATTCATACCTTACCGAAGGGGCTGAGGAACACGATATTGTTCTCGCCTTATACTAGATTTGTTCTGGTAGCGGGCTTCAGCAATTTGCAGGGACAGATGGATGTTTACGATTGTGAGAGGAATTTTACCAAGATCACGACGATTGAGGCTTCTAATACGAACATCTGCGAGTGGTCACAGGATGGACAACATATCTTGACGACTACGACGAGTCTGAGATTGAGAGTGGATAATGGAGTTTTTATCCTTGTTCCTTTGCTCGCATATACCTCGCCATGGCCCACAGGGCTGCACGTGAGTAATGATATTAAAAAAAAAACAAATTTGTTCGCATATTTCATTATTCTCAACACTAGACAGGCATACAAGTTGGTGATTGTGCAGCGGAGTCCGAGCGCTTCCACAATTGCGGGGACAGTGCTGGGGGCGAAGAAGAGGAAATGGGAGGTTGCGGAGGAACGGAAGATCATAGAGGAGAACGGGCTGTTGAGGAGACTGGTAGGTTTTGATGCTTTGACATCCGCGTCTGGGTCGGTGGTGCCGCCCACACAAGTTGCAACATCTTCGAACAGTGGAGGAAAATCATTTTACCACGAATTGGTCTCCGCAAAGTCGAAATCTAGTTCCGGGTCGGCAGTTGAACCATATGACTATCCAACTCTCAATCCAGTGGACCTAGACGACCTCCATCACATCTGCATCCGCATTCTTCTCCGTGCAGCTACCGCAAAGGATGGATGGCACCATCAGCTCGGCATCTCTCTTGCTGATTTTGTGCGGCACATAATGTCAGCAACTTCTTTTAGAAAAACAAAGAAACGCAAAAAGTTGTTCACAGATTACAGGAATGCAATGGTGAACCCACAGAACAATATCAAGACTCGAGGGGACATAGCTACACATTGCGCAACTGCAGCCCAAATTAAACAGGCAGTTAAATGGAAAACTGCAGCAAGGAGAGACCAATTTCTGAATCTATTCCGGGCTGTCATTGGCTTGGAATTGGACCAAGTGGATGATGAGACAGATTGGTTGTTAAATGGCTAATTATATTCGTGGTCTGTCAGGGTGCCTTTAATGACAGAAAGTTTTTGGAAGCGGCACACGCATACAATCAACAGAATTGAGATACAGCAACGTATGAATATAAAAGCGGGATGCCTAGTTACTTATAAATTGAAACCAATGAAAAAGGTAAGCGGGCGAGATAGTAACCTAGTAGACTTTTTTATTTATTTCTAGCATCTTTCTGCCCTCGTCACAGCCCACTGCAGGGTGAGTAATGGGAAAAAGAAAATAGTAAACCTTTTATCCTTATTCCTTTGTTCGCATATTTCAGTCTTCTCAACACTAGAGTATCCTCCAAGACCGCTGGCTGCCAAGTTCTTAGCGCTTAGTGCTTAGTCATGTTCGTACATTATTTGCATATCCTGTCCTCTTCGCTCCCTCGGCAACCCGAGAAGGAAGATGGCCGAAGGCTCGGCTTCATCTTGCACCGCGCAAGATCCAATGCTAGTATACTCCCCCTTTACGCCATCATCACCATCACCATCCCTTCCCAAACCGCATCAAGCCCACATCCACAAATTTTCTGACCAACCCGCCAATCGTTGGAATCTCGTCGCATTTGGTGTCCACTGTCGCACCTTCCCTGACCATGTCTGGGCAAATGACAAGATCTACCGGTACTCCTTCTGGCTCAACAGCCTCAACCGTCTCCTCAGTAAGAACTCCCCTCAACAGTTTGATCTGCCGTGCGCGACATGGTCGCTCACGGAAGACTGCTGTTGGAAACCATAGCTAAAGTGTACCGTAGCAATGTCCGATTTCAGTAATTAATGCGGAAATGACAGAGTGCGGGCCATGAGGTGGGCCCTTGCACCATACACTTAGCTATCGTGGTGTATTGTCTTTTTATGCAACTTTGTGTTATGTATTTCTTTGTGTATTTATATGAGTCTGGAAGCGTCGTCTTGTAGTTAATAGATCATCAAGGAATTCAGCCTCATTCTATGCCGTATCATCACCCCTATATTTACTACAACTGCGGCTGCCTCACCATCGGCATCAAATAGCGTGAGTGTTCACTTCCCTCCCCCTGAGCTGCCTAAACCCGCGGGTGTGGAGGTGTCGCGCCTCTTAACCCCCCTAACCCCCGCGGTGTGGCCAGCCATACCGTGTAGTGTTAACTGTCTAGCTGTGCAGTCTCGGATTTGGGGCCGGCGGCTAGGCGCTCATATTGATTATCATTGATTGTTCAAATCGCAATCCAGGGAAAATTGTTGTAACCAGCAAACTTTTTCTTACAGAAAGCGTCTCAGCCGATCATTGTGCAAGGGACGGCAGGGACATTTATTTCCTCAAACGCCTCCAACGTCTCCGATGTTCATATCCATTCAATCGATCCATCTGGACAAGCGGTGCCGGCGAAGCCGACAGTTGCTCCATCAACATCACCGCCGTATCCGCCGAATCCGCAGCAAGATCTGAAGCTTGACGGGACACCTCCGGTAAGTGGTAGTTGCCACTCCGCAGTTTCCGCACAAACTTCTTCTAAACCGGCTTTCAAATCCAGGGGCTCTATCGACGTTTGGTTCCGAAAACTGTGCGAACCGACTAACGTCCACCGTTCGGTTTCCATACCTCATTGACTCCAAACATCGTCGATCTTGATGACGAAGCCGTGCGCAAAGCATGCACCTCTAATCAGCTAGACGACCTTCAATCCCTTTTCGCGGAAACACTCCCTGCCGTCAGTGAAAGCTTTGCGCATGCCCTGAACTGATTTTCCAACTGCTCCACCATGGACTGCTACCGCACCACGATCGAGACCTCTCCTAGTCCCCACGGCGTCGCTTGGTCACGCTCGAACCACGCTGCAACCTACATCAACCAGGCCGTCTTGCACCTCCTCACTCTCATAGACAAGCTGGGCGAATCCCACGCCAGCCTCAACCCATACTTGCGGGAAGCCTTTTTTGATTCCTCCGTTAATCCATGATTCATCGACAGTCTTTTTGTCGGTGGGAATGAAAATCTATTGTGTCTAGGAAGGAGATACAGAGTTACATACTTGGGTGCGGGGATAAGTTTGACGCGGTGTTTCGGTATGTGGATGGAATGTTGGCATTCGATGTGGGCGTGATCGAGGTCTCGGGAGGCGTAGCGAACGTCAATAATGACCCAAAGTGCGATCGGGACTAGGCGAAGGTGCATAAGGCGCTGGCGGGAAATCTGCAAATTTTGGCAGGGATGGTGAAGAAGGACTGGGATTTGATGCGCAAGTTACAAGTTGTTGGAATTATCAATACTGGTATGCATTATCATTTTACTGGTTGAATATTTCTGGACTCGTCACTGAACACATCCTGATTCCATAGGTTGGAACGTCACCGATCCTCCGGATCATTTACATTAGCCCTCAAGTTGTGATGCTCAAGTCTCATCTCACATGCCGCATCCCATTATTTCTTTCGTCACATCAGAACCGTATTTCCTTTGCTACGTCTAATGACTCAGTGCCAGGTTTGTTGCGACTATACCATCCAACATTTTCGAAGTTACTCCCCGCTGTTCTGGCGCTGCTAATTGAGCTCCAACACAGGCTGCAATGGAAGAAACTATCCGCTGCATTTTGGATTACCAACTGCAGCTTAAAGATACTCTTTAGAAAGCTATACTCAGTGTCATTTTTTGCCCATCATTTTCCATGATGCCTGCTTGCATCTTTTTTAGCTTTATTTCTCTTTTTTGGGCTCGTTACTCTCTCTCCGCAAACATATACTCATGCCAAGCCCCTAGCCGCAAACATAGCTCAGAAACACAATGGTTTTCCTTTCTTGCAATAATGAGCGATAACAAGATAATCCAGCATGTTGAAATATCTTAAATGACGGAAAATTGCGACATGTTAGCAGGGCATCTAGTTCTGTGCTGTGGAGACCTGCGTGTCGGCGAGTTCATTTAATGTAATTACTACTGCTTGGTCCTGTTGCCCTTGTCCCACTGCCTATGCGGAATGCACAATATGGGAAGAAATTAATATTGCTTCCTCTACTTTACAAGCATTTATGACGTTTCTGGGTGCTTGCAGCTTTATTGGTACTTCTACGAACTGGAACACTACTTATCTCTTGCCCTCACGGAATGTGTTGCCATAGCGAAGGTACTGTGAGAAATGCGCCCCCCCTCCCTCCATTTGCGGAAAGTACAGTGCCCAATCCATGTTGCATTGCGCAACTGCTGCTATCGGTTGATCAGGCTGAATTGTCACTTCCTGGGTAGGCCCTGACACGGTACCGACGTCGCTGCCCAAAACATGAAATGCAGTCCAGATCCTGTTGAAGTTGCAAAGGCAACACGATGCTAATTTCTTATGACAACTTTGTTTGGTACTGTAATCGGTAATGCAGTAAATCAGAGATCAAGCCGTCGCCTTGCGTAATACAAACCGAAAATCGTGTTCACACCGAAGTGTAGAAACAATGAATGGACTCCATGAAACGATTTGCTAATGATGGCGATATAAATAAATGTTCCCTACGCTACAATGAGGGCATCTTCTGGTCATAAGGAAAGTAAAGGAAAGAATATGCCATCTGTACCTATTCCAGTAGTATTTTGTAGTGCCAAAATGTGATATTTTACGGTTAAACTTCCCACATGTGAATTGTATGCCTACATGTGGCGCGGATGCTATAGTCTGGTCGCAGCTTGGGGTCGTAACTGTTCTCGTTGTTCCGTAGAAAATCTAACCAGAAGAGGAACACCCGCTATTCTGCAGAACATCGGATGACTGAGAGCAGAGGGCCAAATGGCAGCAAGGCCGATCGAAGAAACATGACCACAAATTGCACGTCTCATTGCAAGCCGACTTTCGTTGGACAGGGGCACCTGAGACTTGGTATGAGACTTCACAGGGTATGGGTGGAGGTAAGATTCATGGGAATCGCGTGTTAATGATTGTAGTGAAGACCACATGGGTTAACGGCAACCGGGCGGCTATCCCTTTAACATGCATCACTATCACTGGAGTCCCAGGGACGTGTGGAAGGATAACTTATGGTAGTTCTACTCCTAAGTCCAGCAAGATGAACAAAAATCTTTGCGTTTTCATCAAACAAAGTAACATGTAACTTCTTGGACCCCATGTTGAAGGCAGACTTGGACTTCCGATACTTCGCCTGATTAACATACAATTGCGGAGAGAAGACTTCGGTCAAACGGAGCTAATGTAGTGGCTGGGCACGAGACTGCAGCTAAATCTGGGGTGCCAAAATCTATGGGGGCAGATTGAACGCCAACTGCAAGGCACTTTGCTGGCGCATCAATTGGTGTAGTAAAATTCTTTGTGTCGGTATAATCGAAAGGATTAAAAAAATAAAAAAATAAAAAAAAAAGTATCACGTAACCCGCATACAGCTGTTCGCCCGGGCAGGGTTCCTGGACCGAAGTCCTTATGGCCGGGAGAAAGGCACCTGCGCAACTACCAACAAAAGCGTCCCCTATATAAAACAAAAAAAATTCAAAAAAGAAAAGCCATCACTTTTAGTGACGCAGAGGAAACACGAAGCGAAAGCCCAATCCTCCAAGAGAAAATCAAGCACGAATACCCAAAACTCCCCCAGAAAAGTCAAGCAGTCATGTCCATTTCCTCCACGTCCCTCCCTGCCCCTTACTGCCCACTACAGTCGGAAGCATGGCTTTTGCCAGTTGTCGTAAAGTGTGTAAAGTTCGCTTATGCTCTTGAGAACAGGGTCATGTCTAAATGGTTTACTGCCAGATCTGTTGCCACCGTGGTCGACCAACCAGAGGGAGCGGGAGGAACTGCCAATTTTCGATCTCCTGCAAAATCTGAGGGCTCAACAGCGTTTTGAGCCAGTCTAGGATCAGCCCGAATGGCTGTGACTACGGAAAGTCAAGCTTTCTTGGTATGAAAGGAGAAAAAGTCCCCCGCAAGAGCGCAAACTAACCGCACATATGCTCCCGTTTTAACCCCTTCTCAACCAGCCACAGGAAAAGAGTTTTTCTGCAATTGTTCATAGGTGTCGAAACATGACATCCGCCACCCCGTGTTCGGGCTATCTATCACTTACATCCGCTACCCGCATGTTGCTGTTACTAATAGATAGTTCCTTCTGACAGCTGTTTTGTCTGTTTATTGGTTGCTGTCCTGTTCTTTCATTTTATCATGCAATAATGCCACAGCACCAACTTCACGCCACAGCGCTTAGTTGCAAGCTACGCATTGCGTGACTTCCGCACCTGCCTGATATGTTGCACCTACCTGTCTAGTCATGGTTCTGCATGCAATGCTCATGATGTATATAATCCTGTTTGTTCTGCATCTCTTTAGTCAATCAAACTTATTGGACCCAACGGTACAGATCTTCTTTATTCCTTCAGAGAAGCTCTCTCTTGTTTTTTCCTACGTAACAAAGCCCTCCTCATTCTACGTGCGAAGCCGGAATTCCAGGGTCGACGTTTAGTCAGGTTATGAGCCCGGCTTGACACTGTAAAAAGGCATCAAGTCTCACCCCTCATTCCTCGTCGCTCTTCGTTACCACTTATTCCTTAAATCTCACATTCTCTTGGTTTTCTCTCTTCTGTCATTTTGCGCTTGTATCTACCTCTGGCCGATCGCAGTTCTTCCTCCTCCTCCTCCTCCTCCACTACTACTCCTACACCAACTGATAAAAATGGGAAGCTGTTACCATCAAGATTACGACTTCTATGATTCTTGACGGAACCAACTATAATGTATGGCAAAGCGAAATACATACTATTTTCGATGCAGCTGATATACTTGATATAGTACTTGGCACGGAAGTCAAACCAGAACAGGACTGCCATCGCAACTGAGATCGAAAGAATAAAATGGCCAAACTCCATCTCATTCAAGTAGTCTCTCCTGACTACAAGCACGTCATATCCCAGAAGATGGACCGAAGGCTCAAAAAGAAAGAATGGGTAACCATAGTGGGAGACGACATCAAATCAGCATTCAACTTCCTAAGACGGGATAGAGTCATGGAAAGAATAAGACCAATCAACCACAACCTGGCAACCTTCGGAGACGCCTTCCTAAAACTCAACAACTTCAACATAGTAAGGGACGGCAAGAGACGAGCGACCGGCAGAATGATGGATGGAACACCACAGGGCTCCCCACTTTCACCGGTCCTGTTCCTCATAGGGGTAGCCCCAGTAGCAGAGGAAGCTGGGAAAAGGAACTTCACACTATCATATGTGGATGACTTCAACAGTGTGATCTCCAGCCCATCTTTACGCCAACTGCGACAGGCAGTACGAGCACATAGGGCAGAACTAATGACTGAAGCAGCGGAAGAAGGATATCAAATGGACCCCAAAAAGGCAGAGACCCTCATCCTGGGCATCGAGGGTCCAAGCTCTCGACTAGTAGGCCTCCATATCGACTGGGAGCTGAAATACGACGACCACCATAAAAGGAGACTCAACTTGGGGAAAGCAGCCTGGAGGGTAGCGTCCCGACTAACCAGAATCTCCCCCGCGAAAAGAAGACAACTATATACGAGCATCGCCCGGAACATAGCCACATGGGGCAGCTGGGCGTGAGTGGAATACGCCAAAGGGGCACCAAAAGACCACAAGATCAGGAATCTAGAAAAATGGCAGTACACGGTAGCCAGGGAGATAACCGGGGCACCATGGGGAACGAGACGAGAGGTGGTAGAAGGACTGGCTAACTTAGAAACCATAGACACTTTCATAGACGGACAGGATGGAAGCAAGAACCCTAAGATTCCAGGACGACCCTCTCAAGGACCAACAGCAAGACAGCAAATATCTAAGAAGAACACTGAGACACCGACACCCCCTTCCGCTGGCAATACTACCAGCACTCCTAAGGAACATGGAGAGAGGAGAATGGAGAGGGTCATTGCCAAGGAAGAGGACGAAGGCTGGAACAGCATCTACACCGACGGAAGCTGAATCGAAGGAATTATCGGCGCTGGTTCATTCCGTAATGGCATGAGCACATCCATATATTTAGGCACCCGGAACACAGTCAATGATGCGGAGCTGATCGCCATGAGCTAAGCTCTGACCCAACAAGATGGCGAGCTGCTAATCATTTTAGACTCCAAGGTAGCCATAACCAAGATGCAAAGAATCGCTAATGGAGACCCCACCCACGAGGGAGCATCACAACTAGTCAGGGAGCGGTGGGAGGAGAGAGCTAATCGAGGCGACCTAGACGTAGCACTGATGTGGGTAAAAGCCCACACTGGCGTGAAAAGCAACACAGAGGCAGACAAGGTAGCCAAAGTCGGGGCCTTTCTGCATTATCAAGACGAAACGGTCACAGAAGCGGGCATGTGCCAACTCGCGAGAGCTCGGAGAGCCATAAAACGAAACAGACTGCACCTAGAGTACCACCCACTACAACACCTGGGAACCAGAGTCGCTACACTAGCAGGGATACTCGGTAACAAGGGACTATGCTAATGGAAACACCAGATCGGAAAAGCGGACAGCCTGGAGTGTCGCTGGTGTGGGAAAGGACTGGAGACCACCGCACACATCATAAAGGAGTGCGAAACATGGAGACGGGAATGGCCCGTGTATCTAAACCTACAATTAACCAAACCTTGCCATAGCCCATTGGGCAGCTTGCGAGTAATGATAATAAAAAAAAAAAAAAAAAATATCCTAGAAGAAGACTGCAGCAGAAGCTTGGAGAGAGCTGGAGAATACAGTATATTCCAGCATCAACTAGGGAACCTGGAAGTAAACTGGAGTAGCGAGCACTAGAAGATCGTCTTGTCAGTTACACTGGTAATTCCATGTACCATGTTTATATTCCATCTAAGAGAACAGTTAATGAATCTAATCAAGTACAGTTTGTATCAAACAAAATATCCTCTGATATAGAGTTTCCAGCAATATTGTCATCATCTGTGTCTGCTATTCTGGCCATATTACCATTACCAGCTATTTCACTGACATCTGAACTGGCTGCCTTACTAGCACTGGTAGAACTGTTGGACTGGGCAGGACGGGATTAGAGTTCGGATTCTATTCTCCTTCTATTTTGTTGCCTTGCCATTATCGATTTTATTCTCGTTCTACTTAATTTCCTTGCCATTATCGATTGATGTATCTAAGTCAGTTAACCAAAACCTCGCCATAGCCTCAAAGGCGGCACGCGAGTAATGATATGAAAAAAAAAAAAAAAAAAAAAAAAAAATCACTACTACTCCTGTCAGCCCAGTTGTAAATCTATGAACATATTAACATTGATTCTAACAGATACAATAGTGCATGTCCTTCTAATTATATAATAAAACTCCCTCAATCGCCATCACCCTTCCCACTCTCTTCCTATTCCACGCATCAACCATCACCGCCATCTCCACTCGCCCCCTATCATCGCAAACTCAATCTTCTCCACCTCCATCCCCCTCCGAACCCTCCCTCTGAACCCTCCCTCCTCCCCAGCTTTATTCTACCTACCCTCGTCACCTTCATCCTCCCCTACTCCTCCACCTCCCTCATCCTCCCCATCCTCCCCATCCTCCCCATCCTCCCCATCCTCCCCATCCTCCCCATCCTCCTCACCATTGCGTGGCCCGCTATCCTCACTGGCACTTCCTTCATCATATTCCAACTCATCCTCAGGTTCCAGGGCACCTGGGACATATTCTTCATCTCCAGAATCATCCTCTGCAAATTCTAGATCATCAACGAACAAGGGATGACCTACGCCAACTGGAGGCTCTCGTATCCCCCTCATGCCATGGTGATCCAGGACTATATCTCGATTGCATGATCCTGTCTCATGTATCTCGAGGATTGTCTGGACCCGAGACATATCCTCAGCTGTCATGGTCTGGCGGCGAACTCCTTCTGTAACTGCCATGCTCACTAGATAGTAGATTTCGTCAATACAGTTCTATTACCGCAAACTTCCATAATACTGCAACCTACTAGCCACATGGTCCCAGACCAGCTCTTCGGCGGAATACTGGAGACTTAGCAACGCAGATGGACTGACGCGCGTGATGCCCGCCCAGCTTCCCTCGACTTGAATAATTTCTCGCACTAGCCGAGCGAATGCCGCAGCCGGGATTGACATTCCCAGAGCCTGGTGCTGCTGGCAGAATGTCATAACCCTCTCCTCATCTGATTCTCCTGGTCAGCAATGCATCTAAATTCAAACTAGCCAACCAACTGATCAGTCCCTTTGCCTGTCCTGCCATGGCGAAGAGCCGCATGCGGGGTCATGTGACAAAAAAAAAAAAAAAAAAAAAAGTCCCTTTTGCCAAAAGGAGATAATTATACCTGCTCTAGTTCGTGGCGTACTTGGCCTCGTTTGTTGGACAGCGGTACTCTGAGCCCGTGCTTGCCTTGCGTGATTACGCCTAATCTCTGCTTGTAGCTGCTCTTGCAATAATTGCTGGGAGGCGGCTAAGTCTTGTAGAGCCTCATTGGCTCTAGAACTGCTGGTTTCCTGACCCTAGCACCAGAACCCCTTGGTGCAGAACCGCCCGCTTCTGAACTGCCGTATGTATGTCTGTAAGTGTTAGAAACCATGAGCCGAACACACGCGAAACAGTCCGAGCGAAACAGTCCGAGCGAAACAGTTCGAGTGTGTAAAACATCCGAACATCCGCGATGGCCTAAGCACTCCGAACATCCGCAATGGCCTAAGCACTCCGAACATCCGCAATGGCCTAAGCACTCCGAACATCCGCAATGGCCTAAGCACTCCGAACATCCGCGATGGCCCAAACACTCCGGACTGAGTATTCCATATTAGGCAGTCCAAATACTTAGCTGTTCTGTTCACTGGTTTTGTATGCAACTTCGTGTTATAGAGTTTTTGTATATATATATGGGCTCTGGAAGCCCCGTTCTTGATTGATCATTAGAATCGAATACACACATCTCTGAGCCTATTCCTCTGTACTCCTTTTCACAGTAAGCCATGCTGTTGATCTTGTTGGTGGCAGCTTGATCAGTCCTGAGATGCAATACCGTTCTTAAATGCAACTAACCTGTACTGATGTCGGAATTCCTTCGTCTTCTCAATGTTTCTAGATTGGACTTAAGGACAAACAATCCAAATTGTGGGTAGCGTGAAAGAATCTATTCAACTATGTAACATGTAGATATACCTACGGGGAGGTGAGGGGGGTGAGAAGTGCGCTGGAGAGTGTACCGGAGGAGGTACCGGTCCTGGTTTGCTTAGATTCTGAAGCTGCTGTCATGGCGATTCAGAAGGCAGGCAAGGAGGGAAAGGGGAAGACCGAGGATGTGAGAAGGGTGGTGGATGCGGTAGCGAGGAAGAAGAAGAAGGGAGGAGATGCAAAACTGATGTGGGTCAAGGCTCACATTGGAATCGCAGGAAAATGAGAAGGCGGATGAGTGGGCAAAGAAGGGGACGGTGATGCAGGGGAAGGAGGTGGCCACCGGAAGTGGGGTGCGCCAGAGGGTGAAAGCGTGGAGGAAGGAGAAGAGAGAAGTGGAGGGCTTTGGAAAGGGAAAGGTTATGGAGTGGAATAGGACAGCGGTGTCCAACTTCACTGCCATGCACCTGGAGAGAGGAAGATGTGGGGTGTGGTTGAAGAGGATAGGAGCGGCGGAATCGGAGAAGTGCAGCTGCGGGGAGGTCCAGACGGGGGAGCACGTAGCCTTCCAGTGCAGTCAGCAGAGGTTTCGCCCAGAAGGCCTTAGAGAATGGGGGGACATGGAAAAGAACTGGAAAAGGACGGCGGAGAATGGGGAGGAGTGGTATGAGTTGGAAAGGTTCTTTTCCGGAAGTTTCTGGAATCAGGTTTTCAGAAGGGGAGAGGGGGGGTGGAACGGGGATGTGTGTAGCATATATAGAGTTAAGCCTGTCTCCGGGCTTTGAGGGCTTGCCCAGGGACCCTGCCATGGCTTGGCGCTGCAAGCAGAGTTACGTGATGTATCATAAAAAAAAAAAAAAAAAAAAAAAAATAGATATACCTAGAAAAAGCTAGTTAGTGCAAGAAGGACCCAAGAGGAAGGTGAAACAGCTACGCTCAGCCTCACTCCAGTCAATACCTTTTTGCGACGAATATTTATGAGCACCGAGCGATAAAAACTCTAGTACGTGCGTCTTTCAAGATGTCTGTACCATAGTTGGTCACTTTCCTGCAGAAATTCGAAAGCATCTCATTCATCCAATTCAATTTCAAAACATTAAGTGCATCCTGGTGCCACCCCACGGATTTCTTTATTCCAGCTCGTTGCTCTTTGAATGGTTTGATGGTCGCAGTATGCAGGTCGCAACGGTGCCGACAAGTTCTGCTGTTATAACAGGTTAACTCAGGTGGTACTTAGTTCAGTTGGTACCGAGAATGGCACACTGCAAAGGAGAAAATTCTTTATTACAAATTACACTACTGGATATTCTGTATGTATAACAAAAAAAGACATCACGTTTCTCACACTGTACCAACTGGGTCTTTTTTTTTCGCTTGCAATTGAGTAATTAAATGGCACCTATTTTACCAGGGGTATATTCTAGCGCAAGTGGGAGGCATCATGAGTTGCACTATCCCACTGCGGGGCAGGCGACTATATGATAAGCAGAATCCAAACACCCCAGCATGATAATTATTCCGCTCAGGCTACTTAATACAGAAGGAACCATTGCTGGAAAGTAAAATCATTGTAGGTGAGAGCAGTACGATTAACCAAATATTCTTCCTATATGGAAGAAATTCCAAAGAAGAAGCATAAGACATCGGGAGCAAAGGCAGTTTGTAACTATCAGGCTCAGGCCTCTCTCTCCTCTAGTTGCGAGGGTTTCGTAATCTCCAATTGCAACTCCGGATAATGATGCCTTATATACATCCGGAACCAGGAATCTGCCTCAATACAGCCAAGCTGCCACACAGCGCACGGAGTGGAAGTGGCTGGAACGATATCCGAACTGGTGTACTTTACCAGCGTTCCCTACAATTGCATGATTTGCAGCGCCAGACGGTTCAGTTTCCAAATTCGGACATAGTTGCGGACTACGGACACTGGGGATTCATTTCGCACTACCACCTGGCGTTCGACGGTTGAACCCTTGGGAATATATTTGGACCTATAAGAAAGCTTCGTCGAACTTGAATAATATAAATGGTCAATACTCGTAGCTAGGAAGCGTAGGAATGAAGCTATTCATACATCCGTATGGTTAGTGCCCCACGCATCGACAACACAGGGCAGCCCTGTTCTCGTGCCCAGACTATTATTTTCCGGCCTCTGGCCGTAGTCTGGACCCGAAATGGGGGGGTTGAGTGCGGCCGACACCTTGGCATGTAGGCCGCCCAGATTTTAGCGGCCGCAATTTTTTTTTTTTATTTTTTTTAAATAGAGATTTGTAACCATACGTAATAATAACAATTCCGCAAACCGTTCTCATACAATCCCCTGTTGTGAATCCTGCACAACCAATAAGCTATTTTACCGTGAAGTGGCTATGGATTTGATGTATCCAAGAAATAAATGTCAGCAATTCAGTGCTTAGGAGGAGAGGGTTTTAAGCTTCAGAGGCCCATCTAGCTCCGCCTCAACCATGGGGAAATGTAAGAAGTATGTGGTCGAAAATAATAGCTTCTTAATACCGGAGGCGGATCAGTGAATCTGTGAAGCAGGGTAGTTCCTTAGCAGTGGGTGAGTGCTTTAAGGGATCCAATTTGATAATAATGAGGTCTTTATTTCTTTTGTATGATGTTATGATAGTATGACTATTGGTGATACTGGTCATGCTTGCTTTACTTGAGCTGTAGCTAAACAAATTAGCTAGACACATGTATCTTGAATAGGTTAATAGTCTAGGTACATGAACCACCTGTGTATTATGACTGCCAGCATCCCAGCTGCCGTATAGTGCTACTACAAACATAGAATAAACTGAAAGAATCTAGAACCCAAATAGTGATGTTGATAACTCACTACACACTGCCCCCTGCCCTCAATGTTCCCCATACATCTATCTCTTTCTGTTTGCTTTCCCTGAAAGTTCTTCACACTTCTACCAAGTTCCAGTCACATCTACCTTTTTCTATCTGCTTCTTGTATTGCGCCTATAGATCATTGTGAAAAGAACTGGTTCGGGGGCAGTTCTCTATAAAAGAGGTCCCCTACCCGCATCCCTCTGGATTCTTTACGCAACAACTTATACTCCCTCTCCAAGTTGTAGTTTAGTTAGCATTCGCACTCGGTGTGAGTTGTGAGTCGGTTTTCGGGTCGGTTTCTCACACCGGAAAACGTACCCAACTCGGCTGCTGAGTAAGCCGGTATGAGTTGTATGTACGGCGTGACTGAGTCGATGTGATAATATACAACTACTACTCGGCAGTGAGCTAGTATGAGCCGAGCAGCCTGAGCTTTCGCACTGAGTGTGAGTCGAGTCGGTGCAGAGTTTTGTAGCACATGAGCGGCCCACGTACAAATTTGATGTACAATGCCAATTAATGCATTTAGCATTCAAGTCCCGCCTGAGCGGGTCAGGTTGAGTCGGTAAGTAATGAGGTTGAGCCGGTTTGTCACGCCGTTACGCCGTACCCGACTCGAAACCGCCGAGTGAGCCGGGTTGGGTTGTATGTGCGGCGTAACTAAGTCAGTGTGATAATGTACAACTACTACTCAGTTCCTGAGTGAGTTTATAGTAGGGTTGGAGGAATTTTACTAAAGGCTTACACCGACTCAGCTCACACCAATGCGAACATTAAGTTTAGTCTCAATAAAATACCTTTACCATTTAATAAGCCATATAGCGTCGACTCCTGGCATGTCGCCCTAGTAGCCTGCTTGCCCTAGGACCCTTAGAACTTGAACTCTAGCCTGCACCTAACTCATTTATTATATGGTTATAGGTAGATGAAGCTTTAGAAAATTGTTCCTATTGTTTTATCCGTAGAACCGCATGGATCCAAGTCCTGCTTGGTTTGACTTCCGGAAATTATCGTGCACTGGAATTAGTCTCCTACAACTTGTGCAGGAGTATCTACGCAGTGGGAGTTAGTCATCTATCCCCCACCCCAGTATGTATGCTTGCTTCGTTAAAGAATAGTAATATGAAAAACATAGCTATCGATAGATACAACTGAAAGAATTGCTCGAGAACACAATTAAATCACTCTTGGAGCAATAGGAGATGAAAAAAAGGAATAAATAGTAAACAAAAATGTAAATAATGCGTCTTTGTAAAATTCGGCAATCGTCGCAACACGTCCCACCAAACACCCACTGCATAACTATCTGCCCTCCACTCTCTTAGCTGCACATCAACTTTGCTTATCTCGAACCCCCATTGGACTTGGTTGGAGGAGGCATTCAGAGGTCAACATTGTGGCATTGTTCCAACTACTGTATGGGATATATTTAAGCTGTCCATAATAGCAGCGTCCTCACGGCCTTACCCACTCTTGCATGGCCAGCAACGCGTGCCTGTTCGAGTTCGTCGTCCTGAACCCGACCAATGGCGACACCCCCTCATGGTCAACCGCATACGGGTCCGCGCCTGCACTCAGCAATAGCCTCAGTATCTTGACCTTACTTGAGGAAGGGTGCAGGAGACGGCCATTCAGGTCCGCCAGCTCCCGCTGAAACACCCCATTCCCAGCACCGTCTTTCGCGTTAGGGTCCGCGCCGTGCCGAAGGAGCCACTTCACCGAGTCCACCTGGTTCGTTCGGGCGGCGTATACCAGCGCGGTGGACACTCTGTCGGATCCGCCAGATCCTTCATCTATTGCCAGGTCTTGGCTGCGGGAGAGGGCGTGTTGGCGCAGGAGCTCCATGGCGGCCACGTTGTTTTGGCAGGCTGCCCACATGAGTGGCGTCATGCCCGCACTGCCACGGAAGCGCAGGTTGACGTTGGGGGCTAGCTGGAGGAGCAACCTGAGGCACGCGATTCGGGTGCCTGGCGTCTCGGTGCTGCCGCGTGAGGAGACGCGCCCTGGGTCGCAGAGTGCCATCAGCGGAGTGAAACCGCCATTGTTGGGCTTTCTGGCTGTCTGCCAGGCCACAGGGTGCGCCAGAAGCAGCCCGAGGCACTCCTTGGCCGCGCACATGGCCGCGCACATGAGTGGCGTGTCGCCATTCGTGTCCGGAGCCGCCGGGTCCACGCCTGGCATGGCAAGGAGTATCTTGAGGACCTCGTGGTTGTTCCGCGCGGCCGCGACTGACAGCGGTGTTTTCCCGTCGTTCGACTTCCTGTCCAGGTCGATGCGCCCCTGCGCACCTTCTAGTATTGCCTGTGCCAGCGCCGGGGGCCCTGCGGCTGCAGCATTGTGGATGGGTGTGAAGCCTCGCATGTCAGCGGCGTTCGGGTCCACGCCGGGGAGGGCCAGTAGATGCCTGATGATCTTGATATGTCCGTCGAATCTGTCCCGCTGCCTGCACTGCTGTCCGTTGCGCGGCTCCAGTCCCCCGGTCGCCGCCAGGCACAGGACGCTACCGCGGTTGCTGGCATCGCCGATGTTCAAGTCCGCGCCCGGGAGCTCCAGCAGGGCCCTGAAGGTGTCGTAGTCGCCCTTCCACGCCGCGGTTCCGAGGAGGGTGCGGGACGACAGATTCTGCGAGTAGTCATTGGGGTCGAGGGAGACGCGCGGGTGCGCCGCGAGCAGGCGGGCCATCTCCGGGCTGCTCAAGCTCTCGACCCTCAGCGGTTTCGCCGATGCCGGCGGAACCTCTGGAAGCTGGTCGAGCAGGAGCTGCACCATTTCGAGGTTGTCCTGGCATATCGCGGTCTCCAGCGGCGACTGGCACGCGTCATTACTCCGCTTCCAGATTGTGTCTCTGCGCAGGCCCTCCCGCGAAAGTAGCAGCCTGACAAGCTCGAGGTTCCCCGTCTCCACGGCAGTCTGCAGGGCTGTTGGCGCCAGAAACAGAGAGTCGCGGACAGCATTCACATCCACCATGCCGCCGCCGCGCTCCAGCAGCAGCGCCGCGGCCCTCGCTGCCCCAGCGGGCCAGTGGGCCACCAGCTCCAGCAGAGGTGCGCTGGCCCCGTCGTCCTGCACACTCAGCGCCTCTATCATCTCCGGCAGCAGCGCCACCAGCGTCTCCAGGCACTCCATTCGCCGCCGCACCTCCTGCAGCTGCCGCAGCGACTCTCTGGCCGAGCATCCCGACCCCGTTCCCATATCCTCCCCGTGCATCCACAGCGCGTTCTCCAGCACGGTCTGTCCGCTCCTGTCCCTGTGCGTCCAGACTGCCCGCACCGCAGCGTCATCCCACAGTGCATCCCCTGCTGCCCGCCGCGCCATCACATATTCCAGTATCATCTGCACAACTTCCTTGTGCGCATTCCTGCATGCAATCGAGAAGGGCGTCTCCCGCCAACAGCCATGCATAGACATCAGTGACTCTTTGACAACCTTGTGATTCTGCCCAAGCAGGTATGCCACGCTTTCAGCGTCGCCTGCCTTTGCCGCTGAAAACAGCAGCGCATCCCGCATGCAGTCCACCTCCTGCTGGAACCACGCGTGCTGCATCAGGAAGCTCGACACTGTCTGCACATTTGTGGCCTGCTCTGTTGGGCCCTCCTCCAGCTCCTCCTGATCTGCATTGCGCTCGCGCCATCCAAGCATCAGAACCGTGCTGTCCCTACCATCCCTCATGCCCAGCTTGCTAGTTACCCACTCCTCCCGCTGAACCGCCTCCATCTTCTCTGCATGCCGCTGCATCCAGTCCAGGAGCCACTTCGCAATCCCAACCTGCCCCCTCAGTGCTGCAAGCTGCAAAACGCTCCACTGGCTTAGGTCCTTCGTCCTCTCAAAGGGGTCCATTCCGAGCTCCTCCACCAACATCCTCACAGCCTCCTTCCAACCGCACCACGCTGCGTAATGCACTGGCATCCATCCTGCTTCGTCAAACCACTCCCATCGCGATTTTCTCTCTGTCATCTCTTCCTTTGCTAGTCTGACCACGCTCTTCAGCACCCTCAGGTTCTGTCCCACTTCATAATCACCGCCATCATCTTTCTTCCCCTTCCCCTTCCCCTTCCCCCTTCGCTTGAAAGGCACCACCACCCATCCAACCACAGTTCTGTTCCTGCTTCCAAATCCTGTTGCAACTGTTACCCTCCGCTTGATCTCCTCACTCATAAACAGCTCTACAAGCTCCTCATCCCCCCTCCATGCTGCCCATGCTAGTGCCGTACGGCCCTCTGCATCAAACACATTCAAATCTACCCTCCCTAGGATCATCCTCTCCCACCGCGGTGCATTTGCTCCCTCCCCTCCCTGCCTCCCTTTCCTCTCCCTTCCCAATCCCAAAACCTCTCTCACCACATCCACCCCCACCCTTCCCCCCACCCTTCCCACCGCGCACATCCACAATAACAATGTTTCCAATCCCTTAACCACCCTCACCTCATCCACACTCACCTCATCCATGCTCGCCTCCTCTTTTTTTCCCTCCTCCACACATTCCAACTTCCTCACCTCTGCCTCCAAGAACCCCTTCACCACTCCCACCTCTTCCTCACTCATCCCCAATGTCAAAAATCTCAACGCATAAAGTGCATGCGTAAACCGCCTCCCACTGATGTCCAAGTCCCATGAATCGTTGGGCGGTTCCCTGTAGCATACAAATAATCCCCCCCCCCCCCCCCCGTCTCCATCCCTCATTCTGGGATGAGGTGGACGGGAGAAGGAGGACAAATACCTCAGTTCATGTTAGCCATTGCATCGTATACCAAGAAATCAAAGGCATGGGTGGATATGCGGATGGGAATCGGAGAATAAATCTCACAATAACCTACATGACTGCCATCCCTTTCTGTATACGCTTATCTCTCGAAGCCTAATTATTTACTCCCCACCCTTTTCGTTTCTTCCTTCACACTTCAATTCCCCAAATCCAGTTAACCCTCAGTACCCCGTTATCTTTTTCACTTCCGAAAATACCGCAAATGCCACGGAAAAGACAAAAGCTTTTTTTTTGTCAGCACATGAAATAAATATTCTGTAAAAGCCGCGTCGTTGTTTTTTCGCACCTTCCGTTCTTTGGTCAAGGGGTCCGCCCCGTAGAGATTGTGAACGCTGGGATAAATCCTTGAACTAGACTTTTGCAAGGTAATATACGCAGGAGGTCTCTCAATCCTATAAGTACAGAGAAGTACAAATTCGGGCGGCTGGTTTGTCTGTAAGATTTTCAGCCGCACAAAGCACGTTAAGCTAGTCATGTCGATCATCCCAATGGTATGTTACACAACCTTTTGTGACTCATCTTTTCAAAGTTCTTTCAATCTCTCTTAATATACTCACTCGATAGGCTTGAGGTGCTAAGCGGGTTGCACCTGACATAGAGCGGGTTGCACCTGACATAGAGCGGGTTGCACCCGACTTTACAGTGGATTGTACCCGACATAGAGTAGGTTGCACCCGACATAGAGTGGGTTGCACCCGACATTTCTAACCATAGAGCGGGTTATACCCGACATCTCCAACTCTAGAGCGGCTTACACCCAACACAGCGGAAGCCATTACTGCAACAGGTCGGTGTTACGGATTCACCACAACCGTAGGGTGGGCGGTCGGTGGATGCGCACGCGCAGTATGCGCATATGCGATGTAAGCGATATGCGACAGCCGCCGGCGTCGCAGTCGTGAAATGTGCTATATGAGCTACGCAGAGGACTAGCGAGTATCGCTGGTCAAGTGTCTTTTTGGCCTGGCGGACGGTAACTCTCTGCGTTTACTACCATCCGTTACAGTCGGGACCTAGTAACAAGTGAAGAGGCCTACTCCGAGTCGGAGGCTCAGAGAAATCTAGTAGTGGTGTAGCAACAAGACTCAATAGCTTTAGAGGTATTCTTCCTCTGGGCCAATGGATAACTCAAATTTATGGACTTGCCGGAGATGTTAGGTAAAGGATGGGAGTCATGTTTCAGGAGCAAATTCTTTGTAAATCCAGGGATAAAGACTCTCGAAAGCGATATAGGCATTAGAAGAGACTTTGTGGATTCAATCTGCAAAGTCTCTTCTAAAGCTCTTCAGTATTAATTTAGCATCTTTAATCAAATCTAAGATATGTAAGAGTGTATTATCTATGGGTGGCCTAGGTAGAATAATTGATTTTCGATTCCTGTATTATGTAATATCTGTTCTCGTGGTACGCAGTATGATATGTAGTATTCTCATACCCAGGTAGTACTGTATATTGTTCTTAGGCTCGTAGCCAGGTGGTATGTGTATATTCAAAACAAGTACAAAAAAACTACTTGCAAGTCCAGCTTTCAACCACCTATGGAAGGAGAGGGTAGTGAGGAGGATCGAGGCAGTCGACCCGAATATAGCAGCCTTCATCAAAGGGTTTCTACAGCCGAACAAATTCCAGATCTCGTAGGACGGGAAGACCAGAGGCAGCGGCAGGATGACAGATAGAACTCCCCAAGGCTCCTCCCTATCTCCGGTGCTT
Organism: Kalaharituber pfeilii; assembly: GCA_015179045.1. Lineage (NCBI taxonomy): Eukaryota > Fungi > Ascomycota > Pezizomycetes > Pezizales > Pezizaceae > Kalaharituber > Kalaharituber pfeilii. The sequence continues at coordinate 460,562 of WHUZ01000027.1, forward strand.
TTTCTTGTGGGGATAGCATTGACGGAGAAGCAAGCGTTTACCCGCTCCTACATTGACAACACTCACAGCGTTTTGTCTAACAAGTCGTTGAGACAATTTTAAAAGCAAGACATACGGGAACATCACGTGAAGATGACCAAAGAGGCACTGGAGAAGGGGTTCGAACTGGATCACTGAAAGTTTGAAACCCTCATCATAGGCACAAAGAGGCGGAGCTACAGACTGGTGGGACTTTATGTCGACTGGGAGATGAAGTTTAATGACTACTTCTACAGAAGACTACAGCTGGGCAAGGTAGCATAGAAGGTGGTGTCCCGGTGTGATGACGGCTAGATAGTATCCACTGTTTCACACGGGTACTGGTATCTAGAGCTGGCGGAACGAAGCCTCAAGGGCGTCCTCAATAATCAAATGTTAAGAAAAGAGTCTTCAATTGTCTTGTCTGTACATATCCATGTCTGTCCATGTCTGTATATCTCCATGTATGTCTCCATATCCCTCCACACAGTTCTATCTACATACAATTTATAGACCACCTTCGCCTTCCAACTGAGTCTGTACATACATATCTCGCTTCTTAATCATAATTTTCTTCCTCATCCTATGCATGTGTCATCATGTGGCCCTACTGCTGAGTACCGCTCCGGCCCGCATATGCCGGGCCTTATTCTTTCCATTGGTACCATGGTTACCACCACACCGGCTAGGTAAGGTACTACCAGCCAAAAGGAGGCAACTCTACACTGGCATTGCCAGGAATATAGCGACCTGGGGCAGCTGGGCATAGGCGAGCTATGCACAAGGTACCCCAGCAGGACACAAACTCAGACAGCTGGAAAAATGGCAATACTTAGTAGCGAGGGAGATCACCGGGGTCCCCTAGGGGACAAGAAGAGATGTGGTTGAAGGGTTGATAAAACTGGAATTGGTCAAGGCATTTGTCAGTGGGGAGGTCGAGAGGGTAGAGGCCAGGGTATTGAGATTCAGAGATGAACTGATCAAAGACCCACAACCAGACATAAAATACTTGAGGGGCTCACTTGAGCACTGCAAGCCCCTGCCACTACACATTCACCCGTATCACTCTAGGGACCTTCCTAGAAAAGACTGAGAAGCTATCATTGCCAAAGAAGAAGACGAAGGGTAGACGAGCATATACACCAATGGAAGCAGGTTAAAAGACAGAACAGGTGCTGGAGTCTATCATGGCAGCGACAATACCTCCATATACCTAGGAACATACTGTATGGTGAATGACATAGAGGTGATAGTCAGGGGAGAAGCCCTGGGAAAGGACGGGAAGATACTGATAGTCACTGACTCCAGAGTCACCATAATGAGAATGCAGGAGATAGCTAGAGGGGATCCAACTCCGGAGAGTCCTGCAAGAGGACAGTCTGGGGTGACAGATATAGCGATATTATGGGTGAAGGCACACAAAGGTATCAAACACAACACCGAGGTGGATATGGCGGCCAAAATTGGCATAGCACTGCAATAGTAAGACGAGGTGGTTACCGAGGCAGGCATGAGGCAATACGTCAAGGCATGGAGGGCCAACAAGAGAAAGAGACTATAGCTGTCGTACCAGCCTTTGGAATATCTGGGGAATAGGAGGAGGGTAGCCACCCTTGCAGGCATGCTGGGGAATAAGAGTCTGCGGTAGTGGAAGCACTAGATAAGGAGGGATGAATCACCGAAGTGTAGGTGGTACGGCAAAGCTCTCGAGAACTTTGCTCACATAATGAATGAATGCGAGGCGTGGAAGAAAAGACTCCCGGGGGAGGAGATGGGGTTGAAGCACCCAACGAAGCCAGGCGGGGAAGGAGACATGCTGGCGGAGGTCTTGGACTGGGCGGCGGAGTAGTTTTCCTCTAACATCGGGTTACATTTCGTTTTGTCTTTTACTATTCTCCCATATTCTCCCTTCTGCTCATTGTGTACTTAATCTCTCGCCATAGCCTGTCAGGCGGCATGCGAGTAATGAAATAAAAAATAAATACAAAAAGTCTACCCGCGGGTCGGGGTGGCAACCCGACGTTCGGGTGACTAGTTTTCTGGCATGCGGGCTACTTTAGTTCCAGACCAAGAGACAGGTTGCAAGAAATATTCGGCTTGGCAACCGGTCTCTGTAGGCTGGGTACGAGAACAGGGCAGCCCTGGCTATGACGAAGCCCAAGAATCCGACTGAGTGTTCACTATATCGAGGGGTCACGTGCTGCCCCCCCCAAGTAAGCAGGCGGTGAACAGATTGTCAAATGCGGAGTATGATATTCAGGTTCTCAAGTGCAAATTCAGTTCCTTACCGAACCGCCAGCATCACGCCTCCTCAACGCCGCTTCGGACACCCAGCTTTAGAGAAATGGAAGATATGTTATGCTCGCCAGGAAGTGGGACAGCGCCCAGGAGAAATGACTCTCTGCAAATTATTCCCTAATCCCGATGACAAGCCAATGGAATTATCTTCAATGTCTATGATATCGAAGCAGTCAGATTTGTCTTTTTTGTATTGAGGTATCTTGAATTAAATCACCACTCTGCGAGCCCTATCACATAAGGCAATACTGAGGCCAACCCCCCACCCCCCACCCCCCCCCCCACCCCGGATTTCACTACAACAAGTAGACTTTACCTGTTGCTGAACTAATTAGTCCTGAAAAGTCCTTCACTTTTACTACATATAGCTCTTCTTTTCACCATAGCCAGGGCTGCTTTAGCTGCGTGCACAAACGATATCGCCTATTCCTTCACTATAGCCGTGGTCACCTGTAGTGAGCAACGAAGAGTTACACTACTTTTGCACACTTGCAATCCCAACACTGCCACTTGCATGGAGTGCATCCCATGTAATGCCACTTCTCCCTCAACGACCAGCTATTGGGCACTCCGCAACCCCACATTGGCATACCAGAAGCAAGCGTCCCCCACTTATGTGTTATCAGTTCTTCCTACCAGGCTACCCCCTCACGCTCGGCAAACTCGCACTAATATCTTCCATCCTAGTGTCGCACAGTTGCGGGTTCGGTGACCCCCGCAAGAGGCAGACATGTCAGAGTGAGGAACGTGTTTCAAGTTTCGCGAGCCTCTGACATGACTGATAACGGTATCATACACACCGCCCGCGACACTAGCGTATTAGTGTTATGAGTAATGCGCGAACTCCAAACGTCTGCTACAGTAGATGGCTCCCCGCGTACTTATGAGACCGGCAGATGGCACATTAGGCCTTGCAAGAGATCACTATCAGGAGGTTAGGCGGATTATGCTACGGTACGGAGTATGCTGTCCACGTGACTCTAACTTCTCATCTCTATTATGATACTTGCTTTTTTTTCTAATATCATATAGCATACACAAGTCGAATGCCCGTGAATATTCTGTGACATCATTCCCACGCCTTCCAATTCTCTTACAATTAAACTCCTAAATAAAAGCCGCAACTGTATTTTTTGCATGCAGTAATAACCAAGGACGCATACCTACATATGCCGCATGCGCACAGTACCACATCCAATCCAGTAATGCCCATCCTGGGTATTCAACCCTCCAGGAACAATAATAGCATCATTATTTTCTTCACAGCACTGCATCCACCCACAAAATGTGTCACCATTAACAGATAATTCCAAATTCTCTCCTCCGGATCCCCCACCACGCCACATTACATGGGGCATCATCTTCTCACCGCCCGCCAATCGCTACCTGACTTGCATTAACATTAGCGGTGAGCCGCAACAAGCTATCTAGAGCGGCGTATGTAAGCGTCAGGTATTCCCTCTAGCTCTGTCACTTGAAGCTAGTTCGTTTTCTTCCATTGTTTCCATTGCTTCTGCGTATCTGCGTGCACATTTGCATGCATCTTCAGATGTACTGTGCTTATCCAGCTGGGCCCAAATATGTGATGCCAGAGCTGACCTTCCACCCCCACACCAACCCCCCATGAACGCTTATCTACAATTTGCAAGTGGCCGCCAAAGGTTCAAACCACTCAAAGGTGACGCACCGGGGAGTCGACTAGGGAAACTACTCCAACCGCAGAGCTGTAGCACCACCTTGGACTATCGCTAAGTATTACTTTCTCCACAGAGGTGCTTCTAAATTGTGGTACAAGTTTCCATACCCTGAACCCTACACCCCAGGAAATGCCTACGTACCTTCTCCTCACTTTATCCCAGCATCCCGGCAGGCGCCGGTGCAGTGCCCATTCCCTTTCCCATCCCCGCTGGAAATCCGTTCTCCCATTCCTCTATCTAATGGACTCTATGTACCGCTCTCGGTTCCCGATTTCGGTTTCTCTCCTTCTGCGTGTGTCAGGTCCCTTTTCTGGAAAATCCCAGCCCGCCGCCACTCGGGTTATAACGTTAATCGTTGCTTCTCACGTGCGTTCCCTGGATTCCGAACCCCCTTGCATTTTTCCTCGCCTGCTACATCCGAATCGATAATTCCCGGCGAGTCTTCTAGGCACAACCTAAGTAGTATGCAGAAGTCGCAACATTGAAATCGAATGAAGCTCAGGGACCACATCGGCAGTTGACTTTGTGCGCTGTGCGACACTGAGTACTCTACATTGCACTTCGCTTATTCCTCAACGTTAAACATCCTCACTGCGTCCACTTGCACCCATCTCTCTATCTCTTCGACCCGAACTTTTATCACCCGGATTTCTCGGGTCCTTTAACGAAAGCATTCTCCAGGCCCTCAACCTCACCAGGCTCCAGCGCAACTCCAGCCATTCCATCCAGATACCACTTACCACTCGCTACGGAGAGGCTCGAGTCACACCATAGTCACCACCCCAGGACCCTATTCACCGCGGGAACCCATTGGAATATAGTAAAAGAAAAAGTAAATAAAAGAAACCTGCACAACCCATAGCTCCCCCTCCACTCACGCATCGGCGCCCCCACACCCCCCACGCACACACCCTCTACGGAACAGGCGCAGGTAAGCAAATCCTCAAATTCAACTTGGCTCAGGTGGAGCTTATTCCATCTGCAGACCACTAAGCAATTCTTCGCATAGGTATCATACGCGGCATGCGCATGCACATGCACATGCACATGCACATGCGCACCTATTAACCTACCCTGACCCCCACCAACGGCGAATTTCCTTTGACACCTGGAAAAGAAAAAGAAAGAAAAAGAAGGCAAAAATACCCAGTGAGCATTTGCGGCGCACGTTGAGCAAGTAGGGGCACGCTTGTGCAATGTCCATGCATGCATAGGAGCGAACAATTCTGCCTGCGCTAGCCTCATTCATCTTTGTATTAATATTTCCAACAGCGAGCTTATTACTTTGTATACCAGTGCACAAGTTCATCCTACCATAGCATCCCCTCCTTCACCCCGGGGCCCCTTCCCTTTTCTTCCAGCTCGCCCCCTCCCTGCGGTCCCTTGATTCAATGCCGCCGGGGGCAACCGTAACGGCACAAAACCCGTCGATAGTACAAGTGTCGATACCAGCAACTATCACGCCACCCGTCCATACACACATCGTGCATCCATATCACCTTTCGAGTTCGTTCCTGAGTACAGCGCTAGCGGAGGAAGCCGGGGAGGACAGATAGGATTACCACCGCCATTGGGGCCTTCGCAGCAGGCTCCGAGTCCGGCGGGCACAAAGCGCGCAAAACATAAACGTCGGGATCGACAGGGTCTCAACCCCGCCAATACTAACGTAGCGTCCTCCGGGGAACTCAAGTTTGAGTCCAAGCTTGAGCTGGCATCGCGTCCGCGCCGCCGAGCGCTACGGCGCACCCGATTATGAACATCCATCCAATGCAGCACCTCTGCCCCCTCACGCTTCCGCCCCACGGGCACCAAATCCAGCCCTCGCATAACCCGTACGCACAAGCGCCGCACGCCCCCCAGCCCTACGCCCACCTGCAGCCCTCGAGCGGTGGCGGCCCCCCTCTCGACCCCGCCTCCATCGCCGCCGCCTACTACTCCCACCCGCAGACCAGCCCCAGCACCGCGGCTCCCACGCCTCTCTCCGCGACGGCTCCCGTCCCCCCATACCAATACCCCCCGCCGCCCTCCGCCAATTCCGCCGCTGGCCCTGCTGACTACCCGTCCCAAACCGCCCCTTACCCCCCCTTCAAACGCAAAGCCATCCGCGCCGCGCAAGCATGCGACGCCTGCCGCGCCCGGAAAGCAAAGTGCGACGAGGGTCGGCCTGCGTGCGGCTTCTGCAAGGAGACGGCAATTACGTGCGTATACCGAGAAGTACCGCCACCTAAACAGGACAGGACGTTGTTGGAAATTCTGGCGCGGCTGGGGAGAATCGAGGGGTTGCTTGGTGGGCAACAGCAGGCGCCTGGGGCTGCGGACGGGAACGCTGCGGTGCCAGCGCCCACTGTGGAGGCGCCGATGGTCAGTCCGGCGCCTGTACCGGTGCCTGTGTCGGTGCCGGCTCCCCCGAACCCTGGCGAGAAGCCGCTGGCAGAAGACGAGGAGCTCACCATTCCATACCAGCACACGACCGCCGCACACAAGCTACTGTGGTGGGAAAGCATCAGGGAGTTGGTTGGGGAGGAGTACGCGAGGGGGGAGGGATACGTGATGCAGGCTGAGGAGACTCGCGGGGGGTTACGGATCTGGGGACGGGGGAGGGGGCAGGGAGGCGAGGGGGAGTAGGACCAGGCATAGGGGCTGAGGCGAATGCAGGGGCAGGCTCAGGGGGGTGGTTTGAGGAGGGAGAGGATCTTGAGATGGATTATGTAGCTGGCATTGATGGGCCTGGGGTAGGCGCAGGAGCGATGTGGAACGTCCCATGGAGCGACGGGGAGGTGTTTGGGGAGGATGATGAACAGGAGGGGGGCGATGAGGTTGGAACACAGGGCAACAACAGGGCGGGTGGCGAACGGGCGTCGATGGGTCAAGGTGGATTGCTCCCCGATGGAACGCTGCGGCTTGATCCGGAGACGGTCTTGGGTTACTTGGACAGCTATCTGAGTAATATACATATCTTGCATCCGATACTGGATAAGGGCACGATATCGCGGGTTGTGAGGGAATTTTTGGGGAGGGTGCATGTGCATGCGGGGACCGGGGGAGGCGGCGGCGGGGGAGTTCAGGGTCGCGCTACTGTTGGAGGGGACGGTGCATCTGTACAGGGTGGAGGAGCATCGCAGGCTTCAATACCGACGTCGTATGTGCCGGAGGGGCCGCCAGGACCAGGGGGAATGCAGAGGAAGCCGCCGCTGCCGGTGACCGGGAAGCGGAAGCGGTCGGCGTCGATGTCGATGGGCGGCGGCGCGGTGAACGTGAACGGGGCCGCGGCGGGCGCGGCGGGGACACAACAGGGCAGACCCGGCATGCATTCGCGGAGCTCGTCGACGTCCGGCAGGTCTCCGCCGACGATTTCTGCTCCGCACCACGGGATGCCCCCGCTTGTAGGGCAGCATCACCAGCGGCAGCGGCAGCAGCAGCAAGCGCCGTTGCCCACTCCCGGCGCCCCCCCTCCGCAGCGCATCCCACGCACAATCCACTCCGCCATCGTCCTGCTCGTCGTAGCTCTCGGCTGCATCTGTCTGCACCGCGCGCCCGTCCCGGGTCCCTTGCCTCCGATATTCAACATTTCCACCGCATCAGCCTCGACCTCCTCCCCCACATCCGCCTTCACCCCGCCCAGTCCCGCTTACCACCGCCATCCGTCCATAAACCCCTACGCTGCGACTCCACCGCCCCCCAACCCAACTACTATCTCCCCACCCCCGCCGCTTCCCCGAAACATCCTTCCCCGCAATATCGACGTCACTCCCGGCCTAGCATACTTTGCCAAAGCTATGGAGATCCTCGGGATCCTCTTTGGCGGCAACGATGTCGCGCATGTGCAGGCGGGCTTGCTCGCGGGGCTCTACTGGGGCCAACTCGGGCGGGTGCTGGATAGTTGGAAGTGGATCAGCTGGGCATGCATGGGCTGTCAGGTGTTGGTACGCATGAAACTGCAGCAGCAGGCTGAGAATGCCAAGTTGGACAAAGTGGAGCGGGATTTGATTTTGAGGCTGTTTTGGAGTTGTTTACAATTAGAGAGGTGGGTATTTCGGCCGTTACATCCTACATTGATATTGCCTTTACGTTATTTTTATTTCGATTTGTACATTCTTCCCCAATCATGATGAGGTTCTGGAGTTGCAAAAAGGGAAAAAGCCCTGACGATCCTGCTACTAATGGATTGTTAGTGACGTCCTCGCCGAGCTTGACCTCCCCCCCAGCGGCATCTCCCGCCTCGAGGACTCCATGCTCCTCCCGAGCGGCCACGCGACCGACGCCTCGGACGTCGACGTCCGGGAGGACGATCCGCTCATGTGGATGTACTATCTTGCGCAGATTGCGCTCCGCAAGCTGTTGAACCGCGCGCACACCGCGCTATACAAGCAGCGTATGTTTCACTCCCTTCCCCCTCCTTCGCCTCCTCCCCCTTCTCCCGCATGAGTACTGCGATCTATACAATGTACTCCTCTCTTCCTACCTACATCTAGTTACATACTCTACACTAGTCAAGGCTAACCCCTAGATTAATTCCACACCCTAGACATCAATCGCACCGCCGCTGACACCTCCCGCTCGCTTGCAATCGCCCGCGAACTCGACTTCCAGCTCGAGCAGTGGAAGCTCGCACTCCCCGTGCCGCTCCGCTGGGGCGAAGGCGACCCGCCGTCATCGGATATCAACGCGGCGAGGCTCAGGGCAAAGTACTTTGGCGCGCGGTACATTATCCATCGGCCGTTTGTGTACCATGCGGTGCATGGGTGGCTGTCGCAGGCGGGGACGTCGCCGGTGCCCCGGAATGCGGAGGGAGGTGCTGGTGCTGGGAGTCCGGGATCGGTGGTGGGGACGCCAAAGAGGGAATTAGGCGGAGAAGCAGGGCGAATTAGGAGTGTGACGCCACCTGGGAAGGGGGGCGCGGGTGTGGGTGTGAGTGGGACAGGCGCTGGCGGTGGTGCTGGAGCAGGGGTCCCCGGTGGTGGTAGTGGTGGTAGTGGTGGTAGTGGTGACGCTCTGATGGAGGCTAGCTGCAGAAAGTGTCTGGATTCCGCAGTACAAAGTACCATTGCCTTCCACGCGTTTTCCGCAAGTCAGAACCGTCCCATTATTACAAATGTCTTTGGGACGGCGCACGCGTAAGTTCTCCTCCCTCCGCCCTCCCCTCCTCTCACACACATTCCTCCTTCGCTCCACCAATTTCAGGATTGCATTGGACGCTAACTTTACGTTACTTTCTTTGGGCCTTTGGACATATATAGGCAATTTGGCAACCTACTCGTCCTCTCCGCCGCCTATCGTTCGCCCACACTAAAACACATGGTCCAGCCTCACGTGCTCAGGGAGCTGTTTTCAAAAAACGATGTTTTTCCTCGGGACGCTGGCACCCATTAGCGCGGGGTTGCGGCGGGACTTGGAGATTCTGAGGCATGTGGCGGGGGTCTTAGGGGGAGAAGTCGGGGTAGTGGGGCAGGGGAAAGAGTGGTAATCAGTTATTATTCGTTCGGTTGAAGGTGGGTTGAAGACTGGATCGGATTTGTTTTTGGTCTGTTTGCATGTGTGTGGAGCGGCTTGAGGGGTTGTGGGGGCGGGGGACTGGATGAGTATAACGATTGAAGAGAAAGGAATTAAGATGGGAGGAATAAATGGATTTTTTATATCGAGAATCAAGGGTTAATGGATATCGACTGGATTTTGGGCGCGGGGTACAGTATACATTTACCGATGTATAAAGGCTCTGTGGGCTGTGATTGAAGTATGTACTTATTTGTGCTTTCAGATATTTTTCGTCCTTTTTCGTTTTGTCGGTTAGAATACCACTGGGGTTTTGTGGGGATTGTTTGGGTTTTTTCTTTTTCTTTCTTACATTTTCGTTTTCAATTTTCTTGTTTTCCTATTTTGTCATTTTTTCAAAGAGATTTCATTTGTTATCGCTAATTTAGGGTTCAGTTTTTTTTTTTCCGGGGTATTGGTCAAGTCTTCTTCTGCTACGTCTAATCCTTTCTTCTGCACTTTCTGCGACTGTCTTTACGTCTTGCTGTTCTTTTTTTCAACTTGTGTATTCATCATCATTATCTTCACGGAAGAGTTACCTAAAATTAGATACTATATATGGCAATGCACTCTAGCACCGAAGCTTTTCGAAAGCATATGATATGTTGTAGATTCAAACTGAAACAAATCAAAAAAAAAAAGATAGAGAGTTAATTAGCACCCGTCACGAGGATCGAACTCGCAACCTTCGCCTTGCGTTTCCTTCGCGGGCTTCGCCCGTCAGTGGGTTGAACCTTGTACTGTAGGAGGGCGACGCGCTACCATTGCGCCAAACGGGCAGTATTTGCTAGACAACCCTGCTAGTGCAAACAACGACCCACAGTCATGGTTCGTGGTGGCTGTCGTTTATAGGCTGCCTCTCTCTACAGCGACCAATTGAGGGACAACATGAGGATATCCTCGGAACTGGTCTAGTCTCATCTGGTCCCATTGAGGGTCGTGATCATTCACTAAAAAAATATACGATGCCAGCGCCATGGGATATATGGATTGCGAATTCCAGTTCCGAGTTATCAGAGCATGACACCCTCCTACCACACAGCGCGTGGCGCAATTCAACTCACATGGACATTTTATGTAGCTGACCCTGAATAAATACTTTCCGGAGGCAATACGATGACGTTTTTTATTTTTAGCCAGCATACGAGAACAGGTTCATATAAAATGTGCTTGCGGAGCGGGGTTAGAAGTAAATGGAGCCTGTCCTCCATCCCGAACTTGAGAGCCGAATTATTCGGTCGACTGCACTGTTGCAAGTTCTTGTTGAAGCAGAGTTTGATTCCGGAGAATACGCAAAAGATTGTTTCTATTCTTGTTGATGTATGGTAAGCTTTAATCTTAGGGGAAAAACCAGCAAAGAAAATGGGTCAAAAAATATATAGAAAGAATAAAAATGTAGAAGGAGAACAAAATAGGGAAAGAAAATAATTACTTGTATATATCTGGATCAAAACTAGTATATACAATCATAATAAACTAAGAATTAGTAAATAAAACTGTAGCTACATCATTTCTTTTCTCCTTTCGCACCGCAATTTTCTCCTCCAGCATTTGCACCAACTTCTCGTTCCCCAGCTTCCGCTTACTCTCTAATGGTGTGATCCTTGCGTCGGACAGATGCTGACAATCAGCACCCATAGCCAATACTATTTCATTGTCCGAGAGCTCAATTGCTCACTCTAACGCCTTATTGGGCGCCTTGCTGTACACAAGCACTTCGCCTGGGTCCGTTGCCACCTGCACATCTCTCATGACCTGGGCGATCAGGAATTGGAATTGGCATTTTGACTGGAGCCCTAGCGGTCTTTCAAGCTGAAGTCATAGAAAGATCGTGGTGGGTATGTCGGATCCGGGTATTTTGGAGGAGGCAGTACCATAGTGCCTCCTCGATGCCCGATTGTGGACGAGACTAGAGAAGTAAACGACTTAGCTTATGGAGCGGTAGCTCATCTGTAGTTGAAGAAGCGATATTCGATTAAGACGGAGATTCTGTATATTGTAGCGTCCGTTGGATAAATTTAAATGCAGTTCGTGAAGAAAAGCGAGTAGATTGGGCTCCAGATGAACCAAGAAATGCATCACTTGATAAGGGCTTCGGGATTTCTATGGGTGCAGAAAACACAATACCGGTAATTTGCGACGTTAATTCTTCACAAAGGATACAAGCAACGTGTTCTCGTACCCAGCCTACAGAGACCGGTTGCCAAGCCGAATATTTCTTGCAACCTACGGCCGCGTGGGCCGAAAATAATAGTCTGGGCACGAGAACACAAGCAACGGAATTTGGTTCTTTTCTCGTTCGGAACGCGATACATCCCCCACAGAATATATGATGACAAGGTTGGAGACTGTTAAAGTTCAGAGCGTAAGAATTTCTGTAGTATATATAGATCAGTATATGCAATTTTATCAGAATGGATTCAAAACTTACATGGAATCGCAGAATCTCCTCTCACAAACAATACATCCAACGAATGTGCAATCCGCACGCATGCGTATTCCCAACTTTATTGTTCCACTGTTATCAACTTTCCCAACGGTTTAAATCGCAGGAAACTCAGTCTCTGCTCCGCTATCGATTTCCTCCCCGTCAAGTGGGTAGAATGACAGGGGAGATTTGCTTTCGTGTATTCGCTGAACGAGATTGGACAAAGCGGCGCCGCGAAACTCGTTACTCCCTCATACGCGAAACTGTTCAGGATCTGAATGTTGATCAGCTTTGCCGAATCCCAGTTCCAATCTACCAGCTCGAGGTAATCTTTCTCCACCCCCTGGTCGGTAAATCCGCCCGCTGCAAGAGCCATATCCCAGCGTACTTTATCTGGACCATCCGGTGCTCCGCGTGGCGGGAATAGATACTCGGTTCTAGAAGTGCTTATGGTGATATCCCATGAACGACTCGAGAGCGCAATGCGACATAATATCCAAGCATATCACGGTCAAAACCGTGCAGCTGTGCCGGCGGGCTATACATGATTTCTACTTCATGCGCACGGCAATTGGCTCTTTTGGAAACCTCACTTCTTATATACTCCAGAACGGAAAAGACATCATCAAACAAATAAAAATAAAATGAAAATAATCAATGGAACCTCCAGCGAAAAGTTCCTAGTTGGTATATTGGCGCTGCTGTTTTCCTCAATATTAATGCTCATAGGGTACACGGGAGACACAACAAGGGAGCCAGTTGGCAAAGAGTCAACGGCTATAAAGAGGTTAGAAATATAAGTTGGCCTGGGGAATGTGGGGTTCGGAAATTTTCCTCGTACATCTGATACATTCTGAAGTTCTTTCTCCCAGTCGCACATGGATCCAGGTTGGATTCCGTCCACTGGCACCCTGACCATGAGAAGGCACTGGCCCGTCACCAACCCCAGCTCTCGCTGTTTTTACTATATCCAAACAAGCCCTTCCAAGCCTGTTCTCCCCACAATCATCTCCAAAAACTCGGAACAACACTTTCATTATTCATCCGGGGTGCGAAATCAACTGTATACCTCCTACGTCATTTCCAGTTATTTGACTCTCCACCGAATATCCTGTGCCTAATTGCATTGCCAAAAATTGCTTGACAGTTACATTTGCTACGAATCCGTCCAATCGACGTTGTCGAGACGCAACAAGATAATCTTGAGCTTTGGTGTCCTTGGTTTGCAGTTTGGAGTCAACGCCGGAGAGGGCATTCATGCGACCTGCATACACCTTGACTGCAAAGAGGCTGTCTCTCTCGGTCCTGGGCCTGAAAACCGACGAGGACTGTAAGCTGGATCGCAGTGCTCAAATGAAATGAATATCGCCTCGCTTTGTAGCATCGGCAACAACAAACCTCCCTTCCATTCCAAATCTGGCGATAGCGTTTGTCGATATTTAATTACAGGTAGTAAGGGGAAGGCAGGGAAATCCACAGGAAGCTGATGCAATTTGCCATCCTCAGGTACACTTACTGTGCGTTTGAACGAAACCTTTACTTGAGCTTCGTACATGTCGTCCACTGGTCGGCAGCTCTGGTAACCGTGACGCCATACTTAGAAGCTTGCAGGAGCCTGAGGGTGCGGTTGAAGAATGTAAAATTTAATGGCTCATCGCTGTGGATTGCCAATCCGGAAGAAAGTTCATAACAGGGAGCGTCGGAGGTGATCCTAACCAACATTGGACTCAAAAAAAGGGTTGTTATAGGCCCAACATAGGCGTCTTTATCTTCAACCCGGAAACCGGTCACTCCCGAATGCCCTGTTTTTTTTTTTTATTTTTTATTTTTTTAATATATCAATACTCGTGGTGGGCGAGTGCGCTTGCCGGGTTACACTTACCTCGGGAATGCAGTTTTTGAAGAATATCCTATGCTCTGGCATTTGCACGGGTGAAAATTTGTTCTGTAGCTGGATGCGGCGAATTCTCTATTTCACATCTCTAACAGTTTCGGCAGCAGCCTTCGAAGTTGACACCCGAGTAGCGGGTAGTAGCTCTCTCCACTTATCTCCAATTTGCTGCTTTTCGGATTGAAACTTCGCCAATAACTCTTCATCCGCCTTTGCATCCTTAGCATCAGCCTCAAACGAGGCATGCCCATTCTTGAAAGCTTTTAAAGGTTCTCACCGCAACTGGAGAACCCACGCAGGCCTCTGTAGGTTAGATACCACGACATTAATTCCAGTCCTTTGCATCGGATGGTGACGGTTGAATCACTCGCAAGTTTGATATACCTAGTAGTCTAGTTAATGCCATATATTTCTTCCCCCTTTTAGGTTTATAAGTAACATGAGAAAGTAACATGAGAAAGTCATATTACCCTGGTCAATTTTCTCCTCAGATACCTATTTGTCTGAGGATACAAGGTGATACTTTTACGCCTCATTGCGAATGAGTCGATTCTCTTCTTATTATAGGCAGCAGTAAGTACACAAAAATAGAGTGCTGCAATTATGAAACATTACTCTAAAGACAGATATGTGCAGTTACCCCCGCGCAATCATTTACTCTAAAGGCCGTTGATTGGTATGATACTCTGCTACTGTGACACGTTAATTGATAGATTTTGTGATACCGATCAGTTGGTTAGGCCTCCAGCAGCCTTAGCTTGGTCAACTGAGGCTCCCTGTCGCTGAATGCAGAATCCTCCAGGGATCCGTGAGTCTTATTTGAGTTGCTGGGCTCACACCGATGTGAGCATATCGTCGAATTGGCAGCGGGGATTTGCAGACGATCAGCATAAGGCTCAATATGCATACACGTGTGTTGACTGATTACATCTATGGCTGAAGAGAGCCCAGGGATCATTTGTCCTTGTGCCATCGAACGATGGCCAGATATCAAATTTTTTTGTTAGAGAATGAAGTACTATAAATACCCTAACTCCATCCCCACTTACAAACGTCACGTTTGATATACTAATTGATTCCGGCCGAGATATTGAATTCGAAGCGCTGTGCTCAAGTAGTCGTGAACGCCCTCAAGCATCTCGCACGAAACTCATCCCACTTACGGCCACTTTTTTTTTTTTACGCCAAAGGACAAAGGTATGGGTGGATCTCATAGCGGGGGGGTAAGTTTGCTCCTCATTCTGATGTTGTGCGATTATTGGAGCATTTCTAACGTGATCGCTCACCACCTACTTACGAAAAGCAGGTCGATAACGGCTTTGCTCTCTTTGTTGCAGCACAGCAGCAAGAAGCAGAGAGACAAAGAAGGGAGAATGAACTCAGAGAGAGGGAAGCAGCCCTACAGCGCGAAAGAGCAGAAAATGAACGCATACAGAGAGAGATGCGAGAACAAGCCGAACGCATTGAGAGAGAACGGCAGCAAGAGCGGGAGCGGTTACAAAGGGAGCAAGAGCGTATTCAAGCGGAACTCCGACAAAAGGAGGAAGAGCAGAAAGCTGCTGCGGAAGAACTGGAACGACACCACCGAGAAAAAGAGGAATTACTGCAATCCAACCTGAAGCTTCTCCAGAAGGGCATAACTCCGAAGGTTTGGCCAACTGAGGAAGAGTGGGCAAGGGCTCGACAAATACTGGCTCCCGGTGAAGGAAAGGTCCATTGTGCGATCACTGGAATAGCTGGGTCTGGAAAGTCGTCTCTGGTCAACGCATTGAGAGGGTTCTATAACAAAGATCTGCAGGCAGCTGAAGTTGGCGTCACAGAGACAACTGGGAATATTACCTACTACCCTGATCCCAGCACAGAAGCACCTCGAAATCAGTTTGTATGGTATGATGTCCCAGGTGCTGGCACCTTAAGCATTCCGGGGCCACAGTATTTTAACTCCCAAGGACTCTTTGTATTCGACTTGATCATTGTGGTCATGGACACCCGCTTTACAACACAGGACGTTGCCATTCTGCAACAGTGCGAGTACTTCAAGATTCCATCACTCATTGTTCGATCGAAGGCTAATCAACACCTTTCCAACATCATGCATGAGCAGCTTGGGTATGATAAGGATGACAGCGATGCAGAGGAGGTGGAAGATTACAAGACGGTATTGGAGAAGGCTAAACACATATTGATCGAGAGCACAAGGGGTAGCGTCAGAACAAATTTAGAGGAAGGAGAACTGAACCCTGTCCAGCGAGTATACATTGTTTCGGCGGACTGTGTCCGGGGTGTTATTTTATTTTGGAGGGCAGGGAAAAAAATTAAGAAGGCGGAAATGATAATCGATGAGTGGTTGCTGATGCGGGATTTGGTTGAAGTAATTTCTAAGCCACGGTCCAACTGATCAGCATGGTTGCATTTGATATGGATGGGTATTTCCTTTCTAGTTATTCCAAGTCATTTGTATTATTCTTGTCCCGCTTCAGCAGAGAGTAGTGTGATGATTGAACAGTTAATTGATATGGAATATAAGGTATGTATATCATGGTTGATATACAAGAGACATATTGTCGACTATGACGTTGTTACGAGCATAAGTTTGCTATCGCGTACAGTTCGCTTCCACAACGGGGTTGGTGATCCTGAAAACGACTTTATTTATGTCTTGTTCCAACTTATGTCCTTCAACATTCAGCTTGCAGGTACTCTTGGCTTGTTGGCAACTGCAGCCGCAAGTCTGCTGGCCATGTCCTTGGTGAAGATGGGTCTGGAATATGGAGTCGGAAAACTCGTTGTTTGGTATTTCGAGACCAAGAAAGCAATAGGAGTAGCTTGAAAGAAAGTTCGGTCAGGACTTTATTCGTAGGTAGCCTTCCTGGGCCGGAACTGAATCATTTTTCAGCTCCTTTTATTTTTTTATATCTTTACTCGCATGCCGCCCTGTGGGCCATTTTTCAGTTGCCGTTGATGTCCAGTGGGTCGCTCCAATGATGCGTATTGTCCCTCCTATACTGGCCTAGGGATTTTTTTTTTTTTTTTTTTTTTTAATACCATTACTCGCATGCCGCCCTGAGGGCTATGGCGAGGGACTGGCCTAGGGAGCTCTAGTTGCGGCTCAAAGGTTCTCTATCATGCTTTGATCTCATCCTTGACCCCGCCAGATTCGTAATCATTTACATATGATTCTGGCAGCGCTCTTGCCGCTGCTGGGTGATGGCTGTGAGCAATGCCGTGCAGAGTTTGTCGCGGGAGGCGCTCTTGCTCGCATTGATGGTCAGGGAGTCGATGCGCCGCTCCTCGGTCAGGGTGTGAATGCCCTCGCAGAGGGCCTCGATGCTTGAGCTGGCGTCCGTCAGGTGGGCAATTGCACTTGCAAAAGCGTTCTACGCCCGCCTGCCGCTCCTGGGAGGTGGAGGGTTTCGAGAGCAAAGCCAGTCATTTCGCGGCTCAGAGGGTTGGTTGGATGAAGGCAGCCGCGTATAGAATGGGGCTCGTCATAGCCCATAGGGCGGTATACGAGTAATGATAATTAAATTAAAAAAAAACAAAAGAAAACGGAACCGCAGCGCGCAGTATTGGGAACATGGCACCCTTGGAGCAACATTTTTTTAATTTTTATTTTATTTTAATTTTTTTTTATATCAGTACTCGCATACCGCTCTATGGGCTATGGCGAGGTCTTGGAGCAAGAGCTGGGCCCGAGTAAGTTCATCCAGGGTTCCTAGAATCCGCTACAGCTTCGAACACGTATAATGAGGCGACTACAGAAAATAAAAGGAAGCTCGGAGACTACGGTACGGGAGTGCCGATGGTGCGGGAAGGCACCGGAGAATTACGCACACATAGACAATGGATGCCAGCCTTGGAGGAACAAGTTAAAAGACGGAGCGGGCGGATTGAGACGGCCGGAAAAGGGAGTAAACATAGCGGAGGTCTTGGAATGGGCAGGACAAGATTAAGACAGGCAAATTTCATCTTATTTTAATTTAATTTTTCTTTCATTATTATATAGGAACAGTTGTATCTTAGCAAACCTCGTCATAGCCTTTCAGGCGGCACACGAGTAATGATATAAAAAAAAAAAAAAAAGGACTACTGTACGTATATATGACTTCCTTCCTGTGCCAAACCGCCAAACCCTATCAACTACTAGTAGTACCCTTTTTTTTATTTTTTATTTTTTATTTTTTTTTTTATCAGTACTCGCGTGCCGCCCTAGGGGCTATGGCGAGGTTAAGGTTAAATACAATAGACAGGTGAACAGAGAAGTGTGCTAGAAATAGAAAATAAAAGTCAAGTGTTAGTGTACTAGAAATAAAAAATAAAAGTCGAGTGTTATAAGTAGGAAAAAGGCTCCACCGTCCATCTAGAGTTGTCCTGCCCATTCTAAAATATCCACCAGAGGGTCTCTGTCCTTGTTCTTGGGTGGCCTGATCAGACCTGCTCTACCCCCCGGCCATTTCCTTTTCCATGTTCTGCACTTGGTGAGCACGTGGGTAGTAGATTCCTCCTCTCCGCAGCACCGGCATTCCGCGCTTTCTACTTTGCCGATTGTGTGTTGCCACCCTCTTAGCCCCTTAGCCCCCAGTATGCCTGCGAGTGTCGATACTCTTCGTCCTAATCGTGCCAGCGGTCTGTAGCTGAGTTCCAGTTGGTTACTCTCCGCGGCTCTCCAGGGTCTGGACAGTTGTCTTATCCCCGCCTCGGTGATCATCTCGTCTTGGTATTGGAGGTGGGCACCTATTTTGGCGGCTCTGTCTGCTTCTGTGTTCCCCTTGATCTCTTTGTGACTTTTCACCCACATTACCGCTACGTCTAGGTCGCCTTTCAGGGCTCTCGTCTCCCATTTTTCCCTGACTAGTTGTGTCGCACCCTCGTGAGTGAGTTCCCCATCGGCTATTTTCTGAAGTTTTTTTTTTTTTTTTTTTTTTTATTTCATTAATCGCATGTTTTCTGAAGTTTGGAGATGGCTACCTTGGAATCTGTGACTATCAGTAGCTCTCCCTCCTGATGTTCTAGTGCTTCGCCCACGGCTATGAGCTCCGCACCATTGACCGTGCTCTGTGCGCCCATGTATATGGAGGTCGGGCGGCCGTTGGCGTATGTGCCTGCGCTGGTGATGTTGTTCATTCGGCTCCCGTCTGTGTAGAAGGCGTTCCAGCCCTCGTCTTCTGCGTTTGCTATGTTTCTTTCCCATTCCTCTTTGTCAGTGTCTGCTGGGAGGGCGGGTCTGTGGTTCAGGGAACCCTCAAGTATCGGCTGTCCTGGGTTTTCTCTCGTAGGTGTTCGTTAGGGAAGCGTAGGGCACGTGCCTCTACTCTCCTGCGTTCTCCTTCCAGGAGTGTCTGTATCGATTCTAGGTTCGCGAGCCCCTCCACTAAGTCTCGTCTCGTACCCCACGGAGCGGTAGTGATCTTTTGTGCAACTTTGTACTGCCATCCCTCCAGGTCCCTTATTTTGGCATTGACCGGGGCTCCTTTTGCGTAGTCTTGCCAGGCCCAGCAGCCCCATATGGAGATGGTGCGGGCGGCGCTAGTGTATATTTGGCGCTTCTTGTCCGGGGGCAGGTGTGTTAGCCTTGTCGCTACATTCCATGCGGCTTTGCCGAGTTGTAGGCGTTTTCTATGGTGATGCTGGTACTTCAGTTCCCAGTCTATTGTCAACCCTGCTAGTCTGTATGCAGGTCCCTTTACTCCCACTATGATATTAGAGTCTCTGATTTGTTGGGGTCGATCTCGAATCCTTGGGTTGTCGCCAGTAGTACCCTGTGTTGCGCACTTACAGTAATTAGAGGGGTTTTGTGGGTGTAAGATACCCTTACATCGAGGTAGCTGAGGTTGCTGAATGAGGTGGTTGAGCTAGTTGAGCCCATGAGGTGGTCGAGCATGCATGCAGAAGGCAGCTCTTCGGGTTAACTTGTGTATTCAAAGAAGGGTATCGATCAGAGGAGAATAAACGATGGCTTTTCAAAGACTCCACTCTTACAGTGGGTACATAAGCACAGTTGTTCAATCAAACAGACGTTGGTAACAAAACGACATATAGAGAAAAGTGTGTTGCTTTTCCGGACAGGATATGGAGCTAAAACGCTAGTACTGTACATTATTCTCGAGATGGAGTCCTGCACGAAGTGTCTATTTTTTTTTTTTTTTTTTTTTTAATTTCACGTAACCCCGCTTGCAGCTGTTCGCCATGGCAGGGTCCCTAGACCGAAGTCCTTATGGCCCGGAGGCAGGCACCTGTGCAACTACCTACAAAATCGTCCCCTGTAAAAGCACACAACAATACCACGACTTCGGTGATGCAGAGGAAACACAAAGCGAAAGCCCAATCCTCCAAGAGAACAATCAAGCACAAATACCTAAATATCCTCCCAGAAAATTAAGCAGTCATGTCCATCTCCTCCACATCCCTCCCCTTTCCCTTTCTGTCCACCTTTGTAATTCTATCCCAGTCATACAGGCACGAATTGTACCACTTGCCTGACAACCTTACCTCCGCTGGTGTTTGGCTATCTGATTCCACCTCCCCCTCCAGGTAGAACGAAGTGTCTAAATGCATGCTTATACTATAGCTACCCAGGTTGTGCTCATACAAGTAGGGTGCGCTTATATATATCATTTCTACTAGTGATATAGTATCGCGCCTAGTGCTTATATGTATGACATCTAGGTCTAGCTGGACTGGTCAAGCAGCTGGCGCAGGTATATTTATGCGTGGGCAATTTAGTAGGTGACAGCTAACTTCTACACACATATATGAAACGAGTAAATCGTAAACAAAGTACTAATAGCTAAATACATATCATGAGGCGCCAGCAATACAATTATGGATGAACAGGAAGCAACCTTAAGAGAGATAACAGAACGGTGATTGAGTGTGCCCACAAAATGCATGCAGGAATTATTATTATTATTATTTTTATTTTTTTTAAGTTCATTACTCGTATTTTTTTTTTTTTTTTGTCACGTGACCCCGCGTGCAGCTGTTCGCCATCGCAGGGCTCATTACTCGTATGGGATGAAGATAATATTCCAAAATAGGGATAAAGTAAATAGCAATGACCAGAAGTGTTGACATGATCAATGAGGTGTGTAATTTTTTTTTTTTTTTTTTTATATCATTACTCGCGTGCCGCCTGATAGGCTATGGCGAGGTATTCTTAGTTACATGCATAAAGATAAAAGGAAAATAAAAATGAGGTGTGCAAGTAATACTTACGTATCGAGATCATTCGTAGTTTGGAGCAGAGTTCCCAGTATCCCCTCATTCCTTGGGCTTGCTATATTGCTTCAGATATGCTTCCACCAGTAGTCCTGCAATTTCTTCGTTTCCTTCTTTTACAGCTGCCGCAATTGAACATGCCATCTTTTTTTCGGTCCCCAGTTTAGATGTTGAGGCACCGTGGAAGTAGTTTCTCGAAGCCATGGTTTGTATGGCACGTTTCATGACCCACTATAGCATTTTTCGCCAACAGGGCTTTCACAGTTCCGAGAGCGTCTTGTTTTGGATGTTGGAGTTTCTGCGAAGAGATTGAAGCTGCACGCAGAAGGGCAGTCTGCCCTTCACTGCCGTGCCTGTGAACCTCCGCTCCTGCTGCTAGAAGCTGCTTTGTAACCTCGACATAACCTCCTTCAGCAGCGCAGTGCAAAGGTATCTTCTCATTTTCAACATTTGTGTTGACCTTTGCTCCTGCTTCCAGAAGCTGCCATACAACTTCAGCATGACCTCTTTCTGCAGCGCATTTCAACGGCGACTCCCAAACGTAACTGGCATAGTCAACCTCAGCTCCTGCTGCTAGAAGCTGCCGTACGACCTCGACATGGCCTCCTGCTGCAGCGTAGTGCAAGGGTGCCTTCAGATCTTTGAAGTTGACTCTGTGAACCTCTGCTCCTACTGCTAGAAGCTGCCGTACGACTTCGACATGGCCTCCTGCTGCAGCACAGTGTAAAGTTCTTCTCATCTGTTTTATTAACTCTGTTGACCTCCGCTCCGGCTGCTAGAAGCTGTTCCACAAGCTCGACATGGCCTCTTTCTGCACAGTGGTGTAAGGGTGTCTTCCCATCGCAGTTGGCACCGTTGACCTCTGCTCCTACTTCCAGGAGCCTCTTTGCAGCGTCGACTTGACCATGCTTCGCAGCTACATGAAGGGCGGCCGTCGCGCGGCCGGTGCGGGTTTGCTGCCCGCCTATAATGGGCTGATCCATGATGGTCTTTAAGAGTTGTCCCAAAACCTCCACGGACCCATTTCGGGCTGCACAAACCAATGCCTCATCGAGTTTTTCAGCAAATTCCGCTTCTGTGCTCAAAAACTCTTGGTCTAGAATATGAGTTACGGATCTCAATTGCCCAGCCTTGATAGCCTCAATCAGCAAGGAGCTCCAATCCACTGGAGCTCCTGCGAGCAGAAGTCTCTCAAAAATCAATATATGGCCTCCAACACATGCAGAGCATAATGCATTGCTCAGCTATTCCGGATTGTGATCCAACTCCGCTCCAACTTGTAATATATGTTCAACAGTTTGTAGGTGTCCATTTGCTGAGATAGAACGTTATAAGATAAGGAAACCCGAGTGCAGCAGAGACTAGCAGTGGCATCTCAGAAGCTTTGCATTCATATTTTGTGCCAGTAGAAGCCTGAGCAAGGAAACATTCCACATACTGACGCGGAGAAACGCCATTTGAAGCTACCTGTTGGAAAATTAGTTGAATTAGTGCCTCATGTGAGTTCTCAACTGCCCCCTTGAAGCACTCATGATAAGTGCCCTTTGCTGTTGCTGATGAATTTGACTCCCATGGAAGTGTAACCAGGTCATGGCCATCGAGAGCCAAGCCTCTGAACCAGCCCCAGGATTGGTGCCTATCTACGGAGGGCCCGTAGCCCGTTGGTAGACTTTTGCAGTTGCTCAGCCAGTTCTCGACAACATACTCAAACAAAGTAAATTTGCGCATCTCAGATCTAGATGCCTCTGAGGCTTTACCCGAGTTTCTTGATGCTGGGCTAAACACTTTCAAGTTGGCCCTTCTGGGCACATGTTCTTCTAAGGATTGTTCAAGGGCATAGAGGGAGGCTGTTTTCGCAACCTAATTTGACTGCATAGGCTGGTAGCCTGTATGCGGGGTTACGTGAATAAAAAAAAAAAAAAAAAAAGACTGCAGTTCTGGTGAAATCCACTTAGATACCGGTATGGAGAGTACTGATCGCCTTGGTTTTGATACCGATTCAGCGTGCATAGTAGCTGGTTCAAATTGATTCTGAAGGTCTTGGACATGCAAGTATTGTAGACACCTTTTGGCCAAATGTGCTTCTGTAGTTTGTGACTCAATCCGAAATGCCTCGAGCTGTACTGGCAGTTTGAATGTATGCAGAAAGGTTATCACAGTTGAATGTATGAAGTGGACAGTTGACGAGTCACAGACTGGCTGTTCTACCATTAAAAAATTTCCACAGGCTTCAATGACTTTGTCCAGGTCTGTCAGGATACGATTTAGTCCTTGTGTTCGCGTGCTATCATCATCTCTGATAACCACTGCCTCCATGAGTTCTCGCAGGGACAACCGCCTCCTTGCTGCTAGGAGCCACCGAAACGCCTCAACTGCAATATCCTTATTGCGCTTCTTAACAATGCGCTGCAGCATTCTGATATAGGTCTCATCTAGATTGCGATGCAACGACCGTAAGGTCTCTCGGATCTCCTCATCATTGAACCCACTGCAAATATCATGCATCTGCAAGATAACCCACAGGAACCTGAGTTATAGCTGTTGCTTAGTTCATCACCATGAAGTACAAAGGGCCCAATATAGACCATATACTTGCATTCCTTCAACACCATTCATCAATGCTTGCTTAATCTCCTTAACCATCAATGGGTCCTGGATTCGTAATCTTCCATCATCCAAACATTGCTTTAATGACACATCAATGTATCCCTCAATTTCAGGGCGGCAGTTCACCTCATCAAGTGATATTGAGACTGCGTGTGTGAGGTTTCTTGTTAAGTACACTTCGTTGCGGCTTGAAAGGTAAACTTTGATGCAGCGTGGTAAGCTTAACAATTTATCCAGTAATTGGAGTATCTGTGCTTGAACACCATCACCACATTCATCAATTCCATCAAGTATCAAATAGATGTGATTGGCCAGTCTGCAGCTACGAATGAAAAGGTCTTGCCATTGATGTGTAGATGGGATGTTATCATACTTGTCGAAGAACTGTCCTAGATACTCTTCGAATTCACTGGCACCATGGAAAACAGAGAGAACCTGTTTTATCAAGCTTCGTTTAATTTCCTCGAACTTGAGTGAGTCATTGTCAGAAAAGGTGCAGAAAAAGTAGCCCATGAATGTTTTTCCACAATCAATGTTAGTTTTCCGGAAACAGGTGTCGAGGAGATGCTTCACAACAGAGGTTGCGAGAACTAATTTTCCAGATCCCGCTGTGGTAAGAAACAGACAATGTACATACAGCAATTAGTGACTTTACCATGCATAAAGCTGATAAAGGGTTATATGTACGTATGCCATGGCACCAGAGTATTGAAGAATGACGTGAATGCACCCATTCTTTATACTCAGCCATTTCAAATAGCCATTCCCCAGTTCGCTGATGACAGACATTTGCAGACTCCAAGAACGTTTTCGTATGATTGTAATTGGAGATCTGTTTCAGCAGCCTTTGGCGTGCATAAACTGAAGTGCAATCGACGCTTCATTAGCTTCGCTTTTTGATTATTGCAATTGAGAGCGAGTTAACAAACACTTTTTCTCAGCTTCCTGCTGTAGTTCCAATTCCCTAGTTTTCTTCCATTGCCGTAACTGACATTCTTCACTCCCTAGTGCACATGTGTCAAAAGACGAGATGTCTCCAGACCCTGCAAATGTGTAGGAAATGTATATGTATCTGGTTGGCTTACTTTGTGAACTTGCCTCTAGCCTCAGCTGCCATTGCTTGTTTTGTGTCCATTCCTGCAGCTCTACCCGTCCCAGTTTCTATTGAAGAAATAGTATGCATAATAGTGCAGTGTTGAGACTGAACTGTTCACTTGCAACCGCAGAGGAGCTGGGGTTAACACGCTTCGAGGTCGAGAGAGAAGGCGCAGTACCTTCAGGCAGGCCAGAGGGGAAAGAAAAGATATGATCTCAAGATATTCGGAGTAGTTAGCCTTAACTTGTCATAGTCCCGCAGCGCTGCATAAAAGTATTGGAGAGAAAAAAAAAGAAAAAGAAAAAGGAACGTGGAGCAAGCGGAGTAAATTTAATATATTCCGCTTTCGGTGAAGAGTTGCGGCATGATTACGCTGAACTCAGAAACACTCGTCGACGCTCGACAGCCTGATAAAGGATTATAGCTAGTTTATTGAAAATGTAAGTGATATTTGCAGCATGATAGTCATGTCAAAAGCAATATTCAGAATTTATCACTTCACTACTTTCGATGGCATACTGGTTGGAATAGGATATGGAAAAACATAATCATCAGTTATGTACTAGTACAAACCAAGTACCACTTCGAGTTGGTGCTGACTTAGGCGTATATAGATGAAGTACCGTCCTAGTGTAATGCCAGAACGGTCCCTGATATGGAGACCTTATATTCGCGATGTGTCCTTCAATCTTACCTATGGTGCATACTTAAATTGCTTCCTCATAATTCCTGTTGATTCTGCTTTTTTGTTCTTCAGTTTTGAATTTCAGCACGAAATTTGCGTATGCTCCATTGTCGCACAGGTAGCACAATAACCGGGTGCACTGCTACCCCGTCCCTAAACAGACTAGACCTATCCTACCGCCCGTTACAAAGGCTCGGAGGAGGGGTATCCAAGCTAGCAGGACTACTAGGCGGCAAAGGACTACAAGCTTGGAGGCACAAAATAGGGAAGATAAACAGCCCGGAATGCCGCTGGTGCGGCGAACACGACGAAACCACAAAGCACCTCCTAGAAGACTGCAGGGTATGGCGTGAGAGCTGGCCCGGCGGAATGGAGGACATACGGAGACCCATTTTTTTTTTTTTTTTTTTATATATCATTAATCGCTTCAAGTTGCCGCCCTGAGGGCTATGGCAATGTCTAGTTACATGAAAGAATGAATGCTGGGCATATAAAGGAAGAGTAAATAAGTCGTGAAACAAAAGAGAAAGAGAAAATAAGTTCACGGAAAGACCACTGGCATCCCCTCATACCCGCGTCTCGCCTTCCCCTAATATACTCATCAGTGTCTGTAGTGTGTCCTGCTCGCCGTCCGCCGGTTTGGGGGGTGAGACAATGAGCCGGATCCACTACACACCCTGATGGAACTGATCGGGGAAGGGGGACGAAGAGACATATAACAACTGCGGGGACATTCCATTGTGTATTTTTCTTTACCTGCTTCGGGGACATTTCATCCTGTATTTTTCTTTACTTACTGATCCTGGAGGAGACAAACGGCCTTTCATTCATATAAGTTACATAGATGTAGTTAACCTAAACCTCGCCATAGTCCTCAGGGCGGCAAGCGAGTAATGATATAAAAAAAAAAAAAATACCCCGTCCCTAGTTAGGTGGACCAAAAATATCTCTGTTCGGCATGAAATTCAGCAGAATTTATATTTCCATGGGTGTGGTCCATTTTGTGTTTGTCAGCATTTTTTAGTATCATCCCATTTTTACGGAGATTGTCTTGCTTTAGGTTGTAAATGTTTATGCATGTGCATTATTAAGGAAGCTTGACGCACAGTCGCAACGGAGAACTGGTGCTTGAGATCAATACATTTCTAAAACTCCTTGCAGGCACATGGACGGCATATATTATGCCTAATCTACAAGTGATTGATAGGGAAATATGGAGCTTCATGGACACCATTCCAAGCAAAAGGTGGTCTCTGAAGACAAACTGTGGACGTTTCAGCCACTTCTGCAGTGGAACCAGCCGCCGCTAATTTCATAAAGCATATATCTCTTTTGCAGTTACATGAGTTACATCGGTGAATGGTTGTGAGAATTCTAAGAGATGTGCGTGCGCGTCTACGGACAAATATGTACATGTCGAATATGTTAGCACTTGCCGAACCTAATCAGAGACTAACCCAATTGCCTTATCAACAAGAGTAGGTCCTTGCACCAAGTAATGTTTCTCGCAATTCTACTAAGGGAGCTATACCACAGCCTGTTAATGACTGTCACTCCGCTTCTCGTACGTACCCGACTGAATATTACCCCTTATGGCAATCAAGAACTAGCTTACGAGTGCTTAATGCACCTACTAGTACTGGAGTACATAGGCAAGCTATTGTCTGTTGCAACTCAACCTTCCTCAACTTTAAGTCTGCTGTCTTCAACCCATCAAACGCTGCAGTTT
Organism: Kalaharituber pfeilii; assembly: GCA_015179045.1. Classification (NCBI taxonomy): domain Eukaryota; kingdom Fungi; phylum Ascomycota; class Pezizomycetes; order Pezizales; family Pezizaceae; genus Kalaharituber; species Kalaharituber pfeilii. Next base: position 487,758 of record WHUZ01000027.1, read on the forward strand.
TCTGAATTCTAGTAATATTAACCTATGTTGGTGCATGTAACTACGTTGGTACTGCATGATTCGTGGACTTTCCACGGTCCTATCAATTGAAGTATGAGGTCTAGCTGCATCGTCAAGGGATACTTAGATACCTGAAAAAGTAGTAACTACGCCGACTACAGCTAAGCAAGGCCGTACCATACAGTCCCTTCCATACCGATCCTTCTATCTTCCCACCTGGAAGCAAAACGGGAGATCAAGCTCTACGTTATATATTGGGAGTGAAGGATGTAGCTATTACAGTAGACCTTCGATATAAGAATGTCATCGGGCGGGCGGGGGTATATTCTTATATCAAATATATTCTTATATAGAATTATGTACAGGAAAGGCTCTGCGAGATACAGGAAAAGTGCAGAATATAAAAAGGGTGTAAAATAGGTTCAGGAAGTACAGGAAACAGAGAAGATGTCTACAACTAAAGAGAATAAGGTCCGCAAAAATGCTGAGCTGATGACCTGGGCCAGAGAAATCCGTAACTTTTCTTTGTCTATTTTTTGCACTCTTCACAGCTACTTTTAGCGCTTTCAATGCAACGCTGCTCCTTGTGTGGGTACTTCTTATCGATAAGCTTACTCTTATAGGCCTAGTGCAGCAAGCGAATTTTGCGTTAAGCCCTATCGTCCAATATAAGAATATATACGGTGACTAAGCAGAAAACTTAAGAATATTCCTTAAATCAAATATATTTTATTTTGTATGAGGGGCGAGGGGAGGACATTCTTATATCAAATATATTCTTATGTCGGACATGCTAGTATCGAGAGTCTAGCCCTTCGAGGATAGACATTTAGACCTTGTGCACGTCGCACTTTTGCGCTATCGCCGAAGAATGGTATACCAAAGGTACACCGAAAATGGACTAATTTTTACGTCTCTAATTTTATATTCACTAACGGTAATACATTTCACATACCTCAGGAACCTGCTAATATATTATATTCCGATGTGCTGCATGTATTGTAGATTGTAGAGTAAACTATGAGAACTGGCACTTGGTGTTCACTTTTGTGTTGTAGCTAAACATGTAAATCCATTCTTGGTTCCATGCTTTGCAGCGCAGTCGCTAGGATAAATAATAAATGACCATTTCTCGATAGAACTGTAGATAAGGTTAGGGAATCGTGAATTTTTATGTAACTGGCTTCTACTGAGAGTAGTTATTGCCCCCAGTCCACAGCAGCCACCTAGACAATTAAAAAGCGAGCTAGCAACCATTGCACCCCTGCCGGTAGAACCTACAAAAGCAGATAGAAAATTTCTAGCTTACCGATCCTCTTGATCTAACTTCCGTTCTGAAATTCAAGATATAGTATAACAAACAACGAGGGAATATTAGCCTAACCTTTTAGGCAAACAAACATAACCACATTCTAGTAATGAAAGTAAACGTCATATCCTTGTGATTAGAGCATGGCTACTGCACCACTGCTGCTGTGACCACATCCGGTGTATCCTATCTGTAGCTCTCCTTTGAGGCTTGTTTCACACGCGAAAGAGCTGGATCATGGAAACAGTCCAAGAGTGATGGATATACTCGAGTACAGCTTTATTAGGGGGTGAACTGGATGGTGCATGGTGGGAGCGGATTAGGTGGGGCTCCGGGTGTTCTTTGAATAGTGAAGGGGACAACATGTGGGGGGTGGGAAGGGTCGGGGCGGAAGGTGCTGAACGTTGAAGAGGGGTTGCATGTTGAAGGGGATGGGGATAGGGAAGAACTGGTCGAAGCAGGTTATAGGTTGCAGATGGTGGCTTGAGGTAAACATGGATAGGGGCTGCAGTTGGAGGCTGTGTTAAATTTAGAACGGAAGGTGGGACATTCTCATTGGAGCGGTTGAGGGGGAGGAGGAGAATAGAGCGATGGCGTTTACGGTTCGATTGTAGGGCAACATCTGCAAAACATTTTACTGTCTATTTATTTCACGGGCATAACTAGCGCTGGAATTTAGAGGAAGAGAGTACTCATAGTTTATGATTAAACAATCAACAAATGATGGGCAGTTTTCGCACCTCGAGGCTGATCATTGTTCTATTAGTAGTGGTCGCTGATCTATGCATGTGTAGTGTAACCAAATTTTGCATTCTACTTACAGAATGCATAATGTTGTGTATGTTCTGTGCAGCGAGCTTCAGCTGAATGCTTTACTTGCAGAGATGAATTCCGAATACTCAAGCTTAAATAACTTCAATGAGTTTTTACCAAGATATATCAGTATCTCTCGTGTTTTACTTGTTCTCATACACCGGCTCCAGCCCTTGGTACATATCCAGTGGAAGCGGAGTAGTTCAATGGGTTGATAATTGTTACGAAAGGTCTGGAGTGGAAGTGGGGTACATCTGCTTCGACAGACCTAGCGACAAAGCACTGTACTCCGGTCAAGGATAATTGCTACACTCCTCCATTACGCTGCCGCTAGCCATTATTAGTCCTCGATACCCATTCAATGGGCGGTTAATGCGCGCAGGGTGCGATGGTTTACGCTTGACCCGAGGTCAGAGAGTTAGTGAAGCCAGCCTACATATGTCTTCCCCGCACTTGACAGCGTTGCTAAGATGAGCTAGGAGAAATTGGGTAAAGCTAAGAACATGTGCAGGTAGGAGATGGAAGCAAGGTTCCCGGCCTTTCTACTCGGAACAAACCGAAAGGTTGCAAGGTGCACGGCTGCAACGCTACATACTGTAGTACCTGAGGGGTGGTAAACTCTAAAAGGTCTTGTAGCAGTGGGAACGATACTGCTGCTGATCACTTGAATGATCCTTGTACCTGCAGATAAACACAGCTTGAAAACAGCTGAAGTGAATACAGATGTTTGAATTCAGATGTTCAGCCCACAGCACTGCCATTGCCCCGTAATCTTTTCTTTATTATAACGTAATCGACTCCCCAGCCATGACGAGTTTATAAATATGGGAGACATGCAGCATGAATAAAGAAACGTAAAAATAGAAAATATTACTATCAATTCAGACTAGGGACACATCTAACAGCATACCCACTCCAACACTTACCAGATTTCAGCATCCGTTTGCGAATCCTCACAAATCCCTTACAGGCGCTGGTATTTTTTTTAAACCCTGCACATTCAGCAGACTCAATTGCAGGTTGTTTCAAAATCGAGGGCTGTTATGGTCCGCTCGCGAATTAGGTGGGGTTCTTGAGCGTAAGCGGTCCGCTAGCGAATCACCATTTACTTGTTTTTTTGTTTTTTTTTTTCCCTCCTCGTTCTGTTGGAGGTGAAGAGAGAAATGAAAGTCCCAAAGGCCTCTAGACCAGGTACATGGTTCAATGTTGAAGGCAGAGTATCTCGTCATAGCCTCTAGGGTGCATGGTATACAAGTATAACATAAGAATAAATATTTGGAGAGAAATGAAAAGAAACCTATAGTATGTACATAATTCAACACCTACCTACTCTATGGCGAGTTCGAAGGACACAGTGAGTTTGATAGCGATCAGCGCGGTGGGTTGACCTATGGATACAGGTCCAAGAGCCCTTGAAGCCCATGAGGTCGCCTGCCAAGGGTAATATGTTCTGGACCACTCGTTACTGTATAGATATACATGTATAGTTTTTCACTTCCAATGCTCTGAAGTCCTATCGCTTGCCAGCGATAGCTTGGTTGCTCAGCAATTGAGCCTTCCCAGTGACGTAACATATAAGCTGAAGCAAGACATAAGCTGAATTATCATCATGGTAGCTGAACTCGAGGGACCAGATTTTGAACGGACCAGAACAGGGCTACGTTACACAACATCTTTTGCCGTATGCTTGAAAGATTAGGTTACAAGGGATTACATGTGCTATGAGTATGATAGATATGATATTGATGACAAGCACGCACTCGACTCGATGCTATCCACACCAGTCACGCTCAACTTGTACTGCAATACAATTTCTAATCTGGGGCTGCAATAGGCCGCACTTGCAGAATATATCCCCCGGTGCAGACATAAGTTTCCTGCATGCTGTTGGCTGTAGAAGTTTTTTTTTTTTTTTTTTTTAAATATCACGTAACCCCGCTTGCAGCTGTTCGCCATGGCGGGGCGGCTGTAGAAGGTAAGTGACTGTACTATGAAATGATCTGGTAGGAATCAATCGCTGCGTGCATATAGATGCAACATCCAATGGCTCATGTCTGTATCGAAAACTAGTGGCTGCATGCGCTCTTTTTAGTAATCTACGAGAGACAATAACGAAATCTGTAATAGTAGACCCTGTCACGAAAAGACAAAATTTCTGCGGAGTGAGATATATTTAACGATTCAGTGTTGCGCCTGCTACTTTATAGAAACGGACACCCTACAACTAATTCAGTGTCTAGCATCAACATTCCGCTGAATACATAGATTCGATTTATTGCGGGTTCGTATACGTCCATCGAAGAGGGAAGAGTGAAGAAATTATAATTAGGTGCTGACTTGATGGCACAGCTTGAAAATCAACCGTGATCACCTGAGAGATAGCCGCACCTTTTGTCATCATCATGGATATCTTAACTTCCAAAGAACAACTAAATGGTCTAGAGATTTATTTCCCAGGATCTCCCGATTATGAACGTTCGGTCGCCACTCCGAATCTCTTGTACCGCTATATGACACCTCTTTTTGTGGTGAAGGCCAGTACCTTCTCCCATGTGCAGGCAACTGTTCAGCTTGCAAAAAAATTGGGTGTCAGCATCACAGTCAAGAATGGCGGCCATTCATTTGCAGGTTTTTCCAATAGTGATGATGGAATCTTGTTGGACATCTCCGAGATGAGAAAAGTCGAAATTAAGATTGAAAAGACCGAGACGGATGAAGGTACCTTGACGCTAGAAGGGGGTGCGCTCTGGAACGATGCATACAAACTATTAATAAATCGCCGTGTCGATCGCGACCAGTACATCGTCATCGGTGGCCGATGCTCCGCTGTAGGTGTGAGTGGCTTCACTCTGGGCGGGGGCCTCAGTCCGTTCACGCGAAGCTACGGAATGGCAATCGACCAGTTAAAGGAGGTTACTATCGTTACTGCCGAAGGTGATTTGGTTACTCTTAAAGATAGCGAACTCGAGGATGAATGTAAAAAGAAGTTATTCTGGGCGCTCCGTGGCTCTGGTGGGGGTAATTTTGGTATTTTGGTAAGGATGAAGGTCAAAGTACACAAGCTGAAAGATTCCTCTGGTACGGTGGTGAGTGGGAAATTCATGTTGCAACCAGCGGACTCCAATATACAGCACTTACAGGACTTCATTGAACTGGTGAAACCATTGTATCTCGCCAACTGGCCAAATGAGATAACCCTCGATACCGTCTGGACTTGTGACCTGGCTGGGGGACCGACTCCGTTCGCAACCACGTGCAATGTTTGTTACAACGGCAACAAGAAGGATTTTGACACAGCTATCGAAAAGTGCCTTAAACGACACCCAAAGTTAGCAAGGGAAATGAAAGACAAATCTCTTGCAGAAAAATCTACACTCTTCTTGCATGAGACGCTCCCGGACCAATGGTCAGAGGAACAGGGAAGATTTTGCCCAGTCAGCAAGTCGTACAACATCCACAGCTCCTTCGTCTATGAGAACGACAAAACCACAATAGATGGAGTAACTTGGGCTATCACAGACCTCATGATAGAATTCAGGAAAAAATTCTCGGGCTCAAAAAGTCTCTTGGAATTCAAGATGATCCATGGCGGCGGAAAAGCAAGCGAAGTCGGAAGTCATGAAACAGCATTTCCGTGGCGTAAAGGCGTTTATTTCGGGCATATAGCCATCCAGTGGGTCGACAAATGGCTCGAGACGGATATGAGGGGATTTTACACAACCTGCAGAAAGAAACTCGTGCCCTATTCCATGGATGGGAAGGCTGCATTCATCAATTTTACAGACAGGGACTTACGAAATTGGCAGCACGCATATTATGGCAGCAATTACAAAGAGTTGCAGGAAGTTAAATTACATTGGGATCCATCGAACTTTTTCAACTTTGAGCAAAGTATCAAGGGTGCGCGACAGCAAGTAGAGCAACAGGAGGAACCAGATCTAGAAGAACAGGCGGAAGGAGAGTACGAACCGTTGGCACAAGTGATGAAATCGTGGGAGAGATTTGTACTTCCACAGGCTACATTTGAGGAGCTTGCGAGGATTGTAGGACATTCATGCCCGAAATGTTGAATCCAAATCTGATTTCAGATCGAGGTTTTCTCGAACCTCTGGATTTCCAGTATGGATTTATATGTTTCTATTTTCTTGTATTTAAGCTGATCTTGGGGACCTCCTTCAAACCAGGAAAAAGAGAAAATCAACTTTAGACTGAGAAAGTACTGGTTGTAAGCTTGGCGGCGGTAGGGCAACTCTTAAACAACATTTGAATATTTCCGTCCTCGTAAGACACATCCCACGCGAATTGCAGTCCATCTCTCAATTGCAGTTATGCAACTAGCTACTCATCTCCACTAATAGAATCAATGGATTACCGGGCAACTTTTGTACAGTTCCTATAATGGAAGCCCCCCAAAGTTCAGTTAGCTAGCACTCCCAGTATGCCAAAATATGTCGTGACTATATGGCAAAAGTCTTCGTTACTCCCTACTTTGCAATAACAGGAAAACCAGAAAGATGTTGTACTTAATTTTCTCCCGGTTAGCAATCAAAAGGCTACTTAGTATGTAGAGATTTAGACTTGACTTGATCAATGCTGACAGAGCGATAATAGAAGTAGAAATAGACCACAATACAAATTGCCAAAAATGGCTTCGCTACGTATTCGCATTTTCCAATACTTTATCTTCCTCGTTTCCTCTATATTTAGCTACTTGTTTCCGGAGGGTAGTTCCGTGACATGATTGATGATGTAAGAGGATTCATTGCGCTCCCGGAGAGTTGTATTTGTATGTCGGGAGTTCTGGCATGGGCTCTGAGACAATCCAGTGGTGTACTCCATACGGTAACGGGGATCGGTCGCTAGTAGACTAGCATACAAGATTATTTAGGTGTCATCTCGGTTCACAGAAGGGCCTAACCCCCCGTCACCTCCAGCTCTGTAATAAATTCTTCAACCTAAACACAAGCATTTCCATGGGAAAGGTACCATAATTGTGCAGGTCTTCCAGAAATCAACCTAAGCTCTTCCTCATCGTGCCGCCCCTCTCCCCCTTGTTTACCTATTCTATATCTTCCTTACCGACTCCATCCGGAGGGTGCTCACTACCCTCATGATTCCTCTCTGTGGCAATACTATTGGCTGATTGCCCGTATCTGGATCCTCCGATTGACTCCCTAGGCTTGATGTTGGGCAACAGTGAAGCCCTCAGGAGTCCAGTTATCGAAATAAGAATTCTGTCAAGCCCCAGCTCGCATCCCTCGATCTATCTATGTAGGTTGTGCAGGCGGAAAGGTTATGGTTGCACTGGTTTTCAATCCCGTCCTTTCAAAGTCGTTAATTTCTGCACAACAGAACTGAGGCGTCGAGATTTATGTTGCTTGAGATTGGTTGAGTAGAAATCTGCGCATCATAAGTCTATCTTAATACAATATCCTACCACATATCCAGAACAAAAGATGCTGATACCACTAGGTCTTATCTATCTCTTCTGATACGTACTCCACCTCCGGCATCAAATTCTTGATCGGCATAAATAAGAATTTGGAGAGGAAAAATAAAAGTATTATAACGAGAGCGATGCATAGGGACGCTGACACCTATGATACAGTTATTTCTTGCACTTCACAAATTGCCCCCTAGAAATAAAGCTGGTTCAACTGGCGCCAAGCTCAGTATGGGTGAAAGAGACAAGCCTCACACTAGCCTATACCATACGCTGCTTTAAAGACTAATTTTTCGGAGCATTTACTTCCTGCTTTTCCCTCATCTACCTATCCAACATTTGGAAATGACTACCTAACTATGTGAATATCAATTATGCACTCCAAACCGGGGTATTATCAACAATGCATTATCTTATACTCGCCGGCTAGAAAAGTACTGGGGCGACCGAATGATGTATGCAAACTATGCGATATTGGGAACCGCGTATCATGCAGTTCTGATTTACGCAACTACAGTAGATGAAACAATTCAGCGGAGCGGAGCCTATGGGGGTTTAGCAAGCAGTCAGTTGGGTAGTTCAGTATGCAAGGACTACAGGGAGGTCCAGCAGGCAGTACAATAGGGAGTTCAGCACAGCAGGGATCCAAAGCCAAGTAATACATGTAGAGAACCCAGTATGTATTCCATTCATAATTATTACAAGCGCGAACACTAATACAATGAACGAAGGTTGATGTTTTTGGGAGAGTAGAAATTTGCTGATTGATCATCTTTATAACAAATTTTACACCATTCTGCAACTACAGTCAGGCTTGCTTCATCCATTAAATTTCTTGAGCACATATCTGCATGGCTAACAAAATTGAAACTTTGGGGAGAAAAGTAGAACCAGCGCGAAATCTTGAAAGAAAACTTCGGAACGATAGAAATCTGGATTTCTACTATTTCTGCGGGAAAAACTCTGGACGCAAAAGGCCCTTCGCGATTGAACCAGTACCTAAGCGAGCTATTCATGAGCTACTGAATTTGACGGGATAGCAGAGACGACAGTTGCGGGAATACAACTCACAGCAACCATGGGGCAAAATAACTGTCCAGTGAGCACAAATTGTAGATATGGCATCGGAAAATATAGAAAATTATATTCTGCATGTGTTCGCCAAATGGAGCAATTTGCGCAATGTCAAATTCGGTATACGCAGACTTGCCATCTTGAGGCTTTTTACGTTTGAGGTGTGAGATGATGGTGCCTCAGGACCTGCAGGTGCCACCGATTATTCGTTCATGCTCGTGATATATAAAATGGCTTGTCATGATAGGGATCACGCTCCGGGAGATAGGGCCTCATGTTTATAGATGTATTCTCACTAGTGAGAGAAAACAAATACAGTAGCTACAGTGTAACAGGTTCCTAATTCAAGCAGGCGCTCAGCCTGCTCGAGAAAATGGACAGGGTCTTGGCATATGACTGGCGCGCGGGAGAATGCTCTATTGGGACTGCAGACTCGAGCACTTGCAATGAATCTCAATGGACTCATAAATAACCGAACACTATAAATTGTAGGAAAGGTACTTCGACGCCTCGACCACGATATCCGCTGGGAGGAGGTATGTACCTTGCGTATAGCTCGCGACGCAGAAGCGCTAGCTATTGGTACACGCGATTGAGACATAAAGGAGCGAAATAAAACAACTTGTCACGTAAGATCGCATAAGTCGCCTTGTTGGCCCCTCATCTGCGTTTTTGTACTTTCATTATTTCGTGAAAAGAACACACGAAAGAGCATGACTGGAACCTCTGCATTTCCTATCCGTACTATCCATATCCATAGAAAGTTCAAGTAACTACCCATGAAACGTCTCTTTAATTACCTGAATACCCAAACTAGTGATATCCAATAGTCATATATCTTATGGAGAACTCTCTAGCACTAAATATCAACTCGCTTTTACCAGCCAAGAAATTCCCTAGCTAGCTATCTGAAGATTTAACATCCCGGTCAGCTAGCAAGCGTAATTATAGCTACAGTCGAACCTCTCATATCGGTTATCAAATATCACCTCATATCCAGTAAGAGAGGTCTATTGAACGGAGATTTTTTTTTTTTTTTTTTTTTTTTTTTTTTCTTTTTTTTTTTTTATATCAGTACTTGCATGCCGCCCTATGGGCTATGGCGAGGTATTGAACGGAGAGTCTATCTACATACACATAGTGCCAATACATGGATTGAAGCAAGTTAACAATATACAGGCTTGATATAGAGAAAAAAATGTAGGCTAAGTACCTTGAGACTTAGAAGAGGTGCCTTTGGGGTCCAGAGGAGGTGCCTTGGGGCCCCAGGGTGCTTCGAGATCGAGTGGAGAAGTAGTTGGTGATTATAACTTGATGAGCAGGGCGGACAGGATTGAATGATGTCAGCTGACTCTCCAATCGAATAAGTAAACTTTCTAGTGCCCCAATCTCACCCATCTGATTGAATTGTAGGAGCTGTTTGGATATATGGTTTAAATGTCGAAGCACCTCTTCTGCCCCACTTACAGAAACTAGAGGTAGCTCTTCTTCATCCTCTTCATCGGAATGGTGAGTGGTAATTGTTTTGAGTTCAAGTCAGATATTCTTCACATTATAGCTTCAGACGAAGGTCTATACACTATGTTCACTTGATGTTCCTCACCTGGTAGTATCATATACTAAGCATTAGTTTATGGCGATATCCAATATGAGAGAGAAAAATTGTTAGTGATACCCCTGTCCGAGCTGCCAGACAGGCTATCCATCCAATAATCCCAAATATCCAATACTCTCCATAGTCCCGAGCTCGAGAGAAAACCCCCTATCCAATAGCGGCTAATATCCAGTAATTGGGGATCCAATATGAGAGGTTCGACTGTAAGAGCTGCTACTAACTGCGCACAGTTCAGAATGAGGTCCTCTAGGATATCCAGGACCTCCAGCACCTCCCACGAAACCGCAGCAGTGATATCCTGGTGGACAGCAACCGAAGTCACAGCAGGAATACCGGGGATTAGAGTGGCAACATCCATGGAGTGCGTGGCAGTAAAACTAGTTCCGCCCGCATGCCTGCCGCTTGAAGAGCTTTTCAAGGTTGGAATCGTTTGCTGACTCCTTTGCGACTGGCGGGATAGATTCTGGATCTTCGCTTGGGGCCTCATCGGGGCCAAGTCCATGGGTACCGCTGGAAAACTGGCCGGGCCTCCACTATAGCGAGCTCGCCCGGGAAGGGCTTTGGCCCGGGACCTGGTCCTTGGACTGCAAGGATTGTGAAAGTACCAAAGAGCTGCGCAAGGAAGAGAATGAAGTAAATGCAGTAGACTTTCATTGGGATAAAGTTTACATGAAGAACGACAGACTGATGATAAAGTGTGTGGCTGGATTGGTGTCTGCGGCCTGTGAGGTATCGATACAGGAACTGTGAACTGGAGGTTTATTATAGCTTGAGGAAACTGTACTGCGAATCCTGAATCGTCCTTTTATACCTATTAGCCCATAGCCCTTCTTTTGTATGACCACAGCGTGTCAATGGCCCATGCATTGTGTTACGGCTTCCAGACCCATTCATGGCGTTGTGTCACTAAAGCCTTTTACCTTTTTTCTGGTTAATCCTCGTATTGGGCCCAACTGGACCTTGACGATAGAATTAAAGCGGCTACCTGTACAAAAGGAAATTATGATATTTCTTTGAGAACTCCACCTTGCCCCTCCAGTTCCTAGATATCCTCCTCCGTCACTGCCTTCGCGAACTCCGTCTCCCCTTTCCTTCGGTGTTGGCCAGGCCCCCAAGAGATCTCCCATGGCAGGATCCTTGGCCCCCGGCATCCCCGGCATGCTCCCACCCAGTTGTCAAGTCCTCCGCTTCCGCGCACAATCTGTAGTCGCTCTCCACCGCCTTCCCAACCTTTTTCAATCAACTCCTCCATGGTCCCTTCTTTTGTGACTGGAAATTAATCATTTAATGTATCGTGCATAAGCTATAGCATTGCCGCTGTGAAATTCATGCGGAGCGCGGTGTTGGAGTGCACCTAGAGTTCAAATCGAGTAACTCTATGCAAGCCGAACTTCAATTCTGGAGTGCTGGGGTAAAACTACATACCAATTATTGGAGAAGCTTAAGCCTAATGTTATATAGTGATGCTGCAGTCACTATATATTGGCTCCAAAGCAAGCGCTAATTTCGATTGCCGCTTCCGCTGAATTAGGTTGCTTCGAGGCAGTGGGGTTCAGAGGGTGGAGATTGGCAGAGTTGCAGCGGAGTTGTGGCGGGGGGAGGAGGCATTGCAGCGTGCTGCTGCGAGTAACTGCCTCAGCGGTCGGGTTAGGTGGAACTAGAAGCCATTGAGTTGAGTGGCCCCATGTCATCGGCGGCGGTGATTCCATTGTTGGGGGCTTGAAAGTTGATACAGAAGCGAATTCATCCTTATATACAGTAACTGGCACGTGAGTGTACTACCGTACATTCAAGGCTGGTAGTTGGGTGGGTGAACGGTGCTGCGTAGTCTGTTTGCACCCCTCACCTGCTGGGTCTGGGCGTGAAACCAGAGCGGAAGATGAGATAAGGTAGTCTCATACCAAGCACTCTCCGAGCGTAGCAGAGATAAGGCACCAACTGGCCACAGCTGGACAAATGAGTTGCATTTTCTACCGGCTTTGGCCGTAGGTGTAGGTATAAGGCTTTTTTACGTGTTACGGGGCGTCCTTATTACTGCGACAATTAGTTTGAACTAAAACAGGCGTTATGTATATCATATTTCCAAAGCCGACATTTCATATTTCAGTCCAGATTGAGCCAGTGATTCCAGCTTGGCATTTCATGACGTGTGACGTCGCGTGCACTTCCTTAATTATTTAAGATTTTCTGCATATGATGTATAGATGCCCTCGCCTATGACGCACTACAGACGTACCTAACATTTTGGTAGTATTGATGTCACCGATCGGATTGTCCTGAAGCATTGCAACAAACACACTAGCGAATTTGCGATTCATATTGGCCCATCTATTTCGTTTTTGGATTATTCCGATGCAAACTGCTGCCAATCGGCGTACATGCCCTAGAATATGCTGTCAAATAAACGTAGGACCTAAACTGTATTTACCAACTGTTCAATTCAGTTTGATGGGTCGCGGTGAACTCCAGCAACAAAAGATGGCTACACAGTCTCGAGTTACTGACGCTGTTACCCTGGCCCATCCGGAAGCGGTTGACCCGATTGTTGACTTCGTGAAATCCGCTGACGTTGTACTATTGGGAGAAGGGACCCACGGCACCCAGGAGTTTTATCAAACGCGAGCCGCCATCACACGCCAATTGATTGAGAAACATGGCTTTGAAGCAGTCGCCACCGAGGCCGACTGGCCGGACAGCTATCGTGCTAGTCGCTATGCAGTGGGGTGCAGTAACGATAAGGACGCGGCGCAAGCCTTGAATGGATTCTACAGGTTTCCGCAATGGATGTGGCGTAATACGGTAATTGTCGAACTTATCGAGTGGTTGGCTCGGTTTAATACGACGCAAAAAGGCGAGCGGCGCGCCGTCGGATTTTATGGCTTAGACCTATACAGTTTGAACGCATCTCGGGAAGCTGTGTTGGAGTATCTGGACAAAATTGACCCAGAGGCTGCGGGGCGAGCGCGAAAACGTTACGAATGCTTCGGCCATGCTCAAGTGGATCCACAACGTTACGGATATGAAGCTGCATTTGGTATACGCAAATCTTGCAAGGAATCCGCTGTCGCTCAGCTGGTCGAATTGGCACAACATACACAACGTCAACTAGATACGAGTGAACCTGATTCCGGGCTAGCAGCCTTCTACGCGGAACAAAATGCGCGAGTTGTCCGTGATGCTGAATTGTATTACCGCACCATGTTCCAGGAGGATGAAAGGGCATGGAATGTGCGTGACAGACACATGATGGAAACCCTGGAGCGTCTGGTGGGTTGGCTTCGTATGACGGGAACCGGCAAGGTGGTTGTTTGGGCACACAACTCGCATCTGGGTGATGCGCGGGCCACTGAAATGGGGAAGCGTGGACAACTGAGCCTCGGCCAACTAGTTCGTGAGAAATGGGGCGACCGCAGCAAGAACATTGGATTCACCACATACACAGGCACCGTGTTAGCCGCCAGCAGATGGGGTGGGCCAGGTAAGATTAAGCAGGTACGCCCCGCGTTAACCGGCAGCTATGAGTGGAAATTGCAGCAAATAGGTCCCAAATATCTGTTTTTGCCTTTAGACCGAAGTGAGGTGCGTGCAGAGTTTACAACAGAACGGCTTGAGCGTGCAATTGGTGTGATATACTTGCCGCAAACCGAACGGGCCAGTCACTACTTCTACGCAAACCTGCCTTCACAGTTCGATGCCGTTGTACACTTTGGACACACCACGGCATTACAAGCACTGCCCCAGATATCCGGGGCTGAATCCATGAAAGGTCTCCGAGAAATCACTTCCGAAGCGGCCGCTGAGGACTAGCTTTTTTTTTTTTTTTTTTTTTTATTATTATTATTATTATCTCGTAACCCCGCTTGCAGCTGTTCGCCATGGCAGGGCTAGGACTAGTATGATTAGCTAGAAGTGCACACTCAACGTGATAACCCTCTCTTCTCAATTCACACTCTTTCCTTCTCCTTATTTTTATTGGCATCAGTTCTACGATACAGTGGTAAAGTACGAACATGTGCTGCTTACGAAGAGTCGACATGTGTGGACCAAGTGAGATGTACTTGACAAATTTGGTGAATGAACTTCTGAAAAAATTGATGTTGGTTTGCATTTGATTACATGTACCTTTTTTGGCGTTGAGCGTGTTCGTGATTCAGCATAGGAACTTAGTGGCTTGTCGCGCGGTACAAAGACACCTGTACTTAAGGGACTGCTTAATGTTCTCCATGGCTGCCAGACCACAGCCCGGAAAGGCTAGTCGTGAGAGAAACGTCGAACAGATCAGATTGATTTGAACTTAGTCTACTAATTCAGACCCCTTGAAATCTGCATTATTTACACCAAAACCCACTATTGAGCCTTAGGCCTTACCAACATTGACCGATTTTACTTCCCATCATCACCATCATCACCGCCATCATCATCATCATCATCATCATCATCATCATCATTATCACCATCATCGTCCTCATCATCCGCCAACTCATACGTCAAAAAACGGAAATGATCTCCAGATGATTCTCTCAGCAGCTCGGATCCGTCATCCTCACCGTCCAAAGAGGCCTCAACGCAGTCTAGCAATGGGTGAGAAACAATCGTCGATCTATTCTTGAATGGAACTTGCCAAACGTTTCCTCCTGGCAGTACTGTTCCTGAATCCGTACGCGAAAACCATTTGAATCGGATTCTTCTGAGGCAAACACCAAACACGCGTTCCGCAGCAGCATCATAAGAGAAACGCGATCCTCTATCAGCTCCCACATGTACTGATGTGGATAATCCAGTTCGTATCTGCATTCCGGGAGCAATAGTTTCACTTTGGACTGCTGCTAGTGTTCCTGTGCCTCTCCGGATATTCTGGTTGTGAGTGATGCGAGCATTGGTAACGGTTCTCAACCCAACGACCATATACACCTTCAAACCGTATTTCAGCATCTTATTCACCCATGCTCGGGTGTCCTCTTGGGCGCACATCACCTCCCAAACTTTCGCCGGCTGGGTGAGGATATAGGTCGTAGCAGTTGAGCCATCTACTCTGAGTTGTTCGCAGGTGCTTTTGCTAACAGAAGTGCCCCAGAGGGTTGTTAGCTTGAGACGAAATTGATTTGCCCTTTCGTTACTGATGATGGCTTCAAAGTTATCGATTGGTGTTCGCTGGATATATTTTTCCTCGATTGGAGGTTCGGGGTCAAAATAGTCTTGGTCGAGGGAACGTATGCCTGGAACCAAGCGTCCCAGGGATATGAAATCTTTAAGGAGGGGAAAATCGTTGAAGATTACTGAAAGCGTCATTTTGCGTATTTAGAAGCAACCAGAATCTCTTGGTGTCGTTTAAGGCTTAGCTCTTCAGAACTGAGATAACAGAGACTATATGTATGAAATAGCCCTATCAGCCTTGCGTTTATAAATTTGGATAAATACATGACATGTGCTCGCGAGCAGTGTCAGTGTCAAGTTATCGCCGTGGCTGTGTGCTTTATCGCACCATCCTAAGACGAAGTGTGTAACCAGCGAAGGCAGATTCCGGCATGGGTGCTTCCACACCTGTTATAGCTTAAAATAGTAGGCACAAGGCTTCAAGGATCATTTGTCTTGTCCCTTGTCAAGGTTAACCTTGCGCACAACCGCTCATGCATTGATGATACTGTAGACCGAGGTCATCATTCCAAGATCCCCAGAAAGTTACCGTTGTGGGGGTGAAAACAGCAGGGATCTTGGGATGCGTTTCGTTTCTTCCTTTGATTGCGTCTGTATATTGATTGGAGCAAAAGTACTCTTATTCTGAAGTTAACGTCCGTGGGAGTGGTTTGGGAAAATCTAACTTTATTGCAGAAGGGCTTCTTTGTTTTATCGCCGAGAACATAATCTGTTGACATTGCGGAGGAACATGTCGCATGGGATTTTTTCTATGACTGTATGGGAATAATCATCACATCCCATTCTATATTGTTACCGGTTGTAAAAGTGGAAAGCTAGTTAAGTTGCAACTGCCTCATTTTTTAATTAAAAAAAGAGGCGATATCAAGTTAAGCTTAATACGAGAGTGTATGTCTATCATAGCAAGCTACCAACCGCCGAGCTAGGCGTTTTCCTGTTGCTCGAGTACAGAGTTATCACTAAACTAGAGGAACATAACAGTAAACGAAGCTTATACCCAGAGTGGCATTGTGACCATCGCTTTACTTGGGGAAAGGTATATCTAATCGGTACCAGCACTGGTACACTGCGGTATTTACCTTACATTCTGTCACTCCAGAAAGATCTATCATAGCGTTGTACGAACTCGTTGATACCGAGGGTTGAATTGCTAAAGTTCAAGTCACGCATCATAGGTGAGGCAGTGCAAGGCATTTTAATCCCTGCCGAACATTACTAGGATTTAAATTCTTGTGGACATCCATGCAAGCGGAAGCATTGTCCCGCTCCCTGTGGTGTAACATTGGCTGATGGTTGCAGAGCGGGGAGATGCTCAAGCTCAGTTTTTTTTAATATCAGTCCTCGCTTGCCGTTCAAGCTCAGTTTGAGATAGGATGCAAACTGCAAATAGACAGCTGCACGATGATGTTTCATACAATTCCTATCTTTATTTGAACAGTAAATACCACACACAGCCCAGACTCCAAGTAAAAGTGCGTACCATAGTAATTAACACACTGTGAAGCACCCTACGGCGCAGATATTTCTAACCAGCGGCTGATACTCTCCAGCTCTAAATTAGCAGCGACTTGACACAAGATCGCGAAAAAACCTCTGCCTTTCCCGAATTAGTAAAATGGACCCATTTGTGCCAATATGTCCCTCAAATATGGCGCTATTGACAGTGCTGCAAGGTAGGTTTTGACTGAAATTGCATCTCTTCTTTGTTCATAAATATATTTTCGCACCATAACCTGACCACGAGAGATTCAACATCCAGGGCCTACTGGAGTGTCATCGGACATCTCTGAAGTTCATGAATACCTAAAATTGCAATTAAGTCCCTGGGAAATTGAGGCGTCATTGGAGCCCCACAAAATCAATGGTGCAGATACTGCTCAGACAATTGCAAAAAGGGAAGCTATGTACTTCTGGAGGGTTGAAGAGCAGCTACGGCAATATAACCTAACAGGAGACGTCAAGGCAATTGATATCGCAATCAATTTTCTAATCGAAACGTTAGAAATTCCCTGTGACAATCACCATGCAATCACCACCCCCCACCACTTGGTGGTGCCGTTGGTCGCTCAACTAGGGCAACTCTACCGCTTGAAATGGATGGTCGGCTCCCACATTGGCGATCTTGAACGAGCAAAAGATTTCTTCAAATGCGCTCTTTGTTTGACCGAGGACGGCTTTCCAGGCCGTCATGAGGTACAGTTGCGCCTTGGTTTATGCTACATGGAGTGGTATAAAGTGGGCCGATGTCGAGAGGACTCTGACCTCAGGAAAGCCGTTTGGTGGGTAGAAAAGTGGAGGTGTCATGTGGATCGGGGAGCCGCTCAAGAGTATTGGTATGCTGTGGTCCTGTTGAGCGAACTTTATTGTTTGAAGCATGAAAATGACGGAACACAAGAGGATGCGAACCAAGCCATCGAGTACGCCAGAAAAGCTGTGGATATGGCTTCACAGGACCCGTACACTCTGATAAACTTGGGGAAGGTGCTACTAAAGACGGACCCTACTGGGAAAAATGCTCAAACCGTGCCGGGGATCCTGGATACTCTTTTCAAAGCGACTGGAGCACTTGGAGCGGCTCATCCACTGGACAACTTTGTCCGCAAAGTCATAGGCCAATTTCGCCGTGCCCCAGACTTAGATCCCGAGGCAGCCATGGTATTACAGTCTCACAATGTAGCAGAAACTAAGAGTTTTGACGACTACGATTTGGATGAGCAAGTGTTGTTCTTTCAGATATATGTCGTTCCAATGGTGAGCAATCCACCAGCCGCATGGGACGCTTTGGCTTTAGCCGAGCGCCTTATAGACAGGTTTCGGAAAACCTTCACCTTGGAGGACTGTGACACTGTCCTGAGTATCCTGGAACAAGCACGACGACTTGGTCCTACCGACAATGGGACTTTCGACGGATTGGTGAATTTTTATCTGGGTGTGGCCATAATGCAGAGGTGGTTGATGAGGGATGAAGTGGAGAGTTGCGCGAAGGCACTCTATCACCTTTATCAGGCTGAGCAGGTTTTGGACCACCTACCTGTGGAGCTCGCATGTCGCCGTGCGATGCTCATGGTCCTATCTGTTCTGTACAAACAATCTGGAGATATCTATTGGCTCAAACTTGCTAACCAAACAATGAACCTCGCACGATGGTATAAACAACCGACGGAAACCAATCCAACCTTCGCCGCCCAGTTGGACACTCCGGATATGATGGAGTTGAAATCCATTATTGCATCTGCGGAGGCAACAGGAGGCTGTGAGACTGCAATGGTGGAGATCCCTTTCCTGGATATTGCAGAAATCAAGCGGCTTTTGACGACGCATTGGCAGAAATTTCCCGAACCTGAGCACCTTTCGCTTGCGATGTCATTGAGCCACCTTTCCATGCAACAACTAGACGAGGAAACCTGTCTCCGCAATTCGCTTGAAACCCTGCATTCCGATGGCGCGCGCACGCACGAACGTATCCGAGCTGCAAAGATCGCGAGCAACATTTTGATTACCCAGGAGAAATATAAAGAAGCCTTCGACGTTCTCTCCACCGCAGATAGCCTTCGTTGCCTTCTAAGTAATCGCCACCTACGTGCAGAGAACAGAGAGCTCATACTGTCAGAAGTAGAGGCTACTCCAGCAAGTTTTATGGCTTCTCTAGCCCTCCAACTTGGCCGCCCCGCCTACCATGCGTTATATCACTTGGAGAAGTCAAGGGGGTTGATAATGAGTGACATGATGGATCTTCTCTGTGATGTATCGCAGGTCCAGGAGGTCGATCCTGCCCTAGCAATGCAAATAAAGAATGCTCAGAAGATGGCCCTGATGGCACTTCGGCTAAGGGGTAAAGTGGATGCGAATGAACTTCCTTTGCGTCTTACCCACAAAGGTTCGCTTGATAACCTTGAGCGTTTGATCCAGCGAGCGAGGGTACTGCCAGGGCTCTCTGATTTCATGCAACCACCAACAGAAGCAATGCTGAGGACCGCTGCCCAGCTTGGCCCCATCGTCGTCTTTAACGCTACGCCCCTACGAAGTGATGCCATTTTAATAACCACTGGGGGTGTCCACACGCTGCCATTGCCGGGTCTTGTGTGGAACGACGTCATCCACTACACCAATATCTTTTCCATGGTATTAGCTTCCTCTCCAAACACGCTGGAGAAGCGGAATAAAATGTTGAAGGGCCTGCTGGAGTGGCTTTGGAAGGTGGCTGTAGAGCCTGTGTTACGGGAACTTGGATTCAAAAAAACGTTGGGAGAGAGCACGAAGGCAACACAGTTACAGAGGATATGGTGGGTAGCATCGGCTCCACTAGGAAATCTTCCTTTTCACGCCGCGGGAATATATAGGGCCAAATTCTCTCCGAAAACGAATGCAACTCTGAACTACTGCGTCTCGTCATATGTTCCGACAATTAAGGCTCTTTTATACACACGCAGGATTCAAGATGCTTATCAACAGCCCTCGAAAGCTGTAAGGTTACTTGCGGTGGCGATGCCAGACACCCCTGGGTATTCCTCGTTGGATGGGGTCCTAACAGAGGTAGAGGGGATCAAACAGGAATTTGATGTCCGCCGCACGGGCAATAGAGGTGCAAGTGCACATGTATACGTTGAAAACCTAGTCAAACCTAGTTCCAGTGACGTGATATCCGAAATGGCGACCGCCGATATCATCCATTTCGCCTGCCACGGGGTCTCTGGGCGCCTCTCCCCTTTAGACAGTCACCTCCTTGTCATGAACGACACAGCTAATGCTGCTGCTCCTATCACTGTACGACAGATCTGTGAAGCTCCTGCGCAATTACGCTCTGCAAAACTGGTTTATCTGTCAGCCTGTTCGTCAGCTCAAATTTCGTCACCGAAGCTCATGGATGAAGGATTTCATATTAGCACTGCGTTTCAGCTTGCTGGCTTCCAGCATGCGATTGGGTCAATGTGGGAAACCGACGATGAGCTAAGTCACACTATCGCTTTGGGCTTTTACAGGACTTTGTTTTCTCAAACAGCACCTTTGGAGGATCGGAATATCTCATGCGCCTTACATTCAACTATAAGGGGGCAACTTATGACAGACCACAGATTGGTAAAAGCACCATTGTTATGGGCTCCATATGTGCATTTTGGTGGGTGAGGACGGCACTCCTATACCTAGTTTCTATGCAGAGGAATAGTTATATATATTACTCATGTTTCCGCCTATTGCTGGATCATGCCATCTGCTGGTACATGTCTTCCATTTGTCTTCACTTAATTACTGTTGATAGTTCGTTCCTTGTTGCTATTTCAATATCTTTATATTAAATTTTGAGACCGAATTTGCTTTCGAGTGAATGAACATATATGATGTTCCTCAACCATTTGGAAGAGGAATACTTTCGCTCCTAGTGTCTGGAAATCATTCGTATAATGTTTAGTTTCGACTGCTAAGACCATTTTCCAGGCCTTAAGAGACACCAGATTTAATTAGGCTGATGCAGCCCAATCTAATGACTTGAGTCATGAGAGAATACCTTGAATATCCTATAATTACCTTACATGAAGGAGCGTCCGTTTCTCAGCCGGCTTATCACCCATGATATATAAGCTCTCACATCTCCTCACTAAATGTGTTTAATACCCTTTTACGTGCATTCGATATATTTGTAGGCAAGGTGCCTTCATTTCCTTTAGCTCGGTTAGGGCCAGCGCTGGAGTACAGTGGTCAGGGTAACCACTAATGGTACAACTATTCTCATTCTCCGTGGTGATGATGTATAGGTAATGTTGGGCTGCCGCCCATCTAGGCTGGAAAAACTTCTGTAAGAACGTGCAATTGAAGTACTACTAGGAGATTGATTGATTATAGAGGGGTTCACATCCAAGCCATTGTAGCCTAATACTACCCTCACGATTCCATGGTCTTGTCCCTAGAACGACGTTTTATGAGCAGCACCATTTAATTTTTCTGAAGATTTCAAAAGCCCTCTCCTTTGCTCATGCTTCTCCTCCAACTCATTACCATCGAGTACTGTATTTTATGGTGAAGCGGGTCACGACGCAGAAGCGGGTCACAGATTTTTACAGAATTGAAAATTAAATTTATTCCCCCTATGCTCTTAATACCTTCATATTACTACTTTCTCCACTTGCTCAAGGTAGTTCAATGGCACGAGAGTGGGGTATTGGAGTTGGTGAGACATGTGGGGTGGTAGTGGTCTGTGTGCTGGAGTGGGTGGGGGCCAATGGGTAGGTTACCGAGAAAGCAGGAATTCTGACCGTAATTATACCCAGAATGTCTTTCTATGCAATTTTTAACCCGGTAGAGGTTCAATTCCATAAAGGCAATAATCTAGCATAATTACAGCATGCTGTGGAAATTCTAGCAGAAGCTACATGCCTGGAACGAGAGGTAGAAGTTAGCCGAGCAGATAATGAGGAGGAGTTTCAGGTATTTTAGGCCATTGTGCATCCAATAATTTAGTGAAGCTTTAGCAATTGAGGATATGCATTTATGACATCTGTAATAAGTTTTTTACATCTTCACCACTTAGATTTTTGTATTATGTTATATAGGTATACTCCCTATAATGTGTAGAAATTAAAACTGGGAAGCCGGGTATTATGCACTAGCTAAATCCTTTACTACTGCCAACTGCATTAACTATATAATGGCGATTATAGCCCAATAATACTAGTGGTAGAATAGAATAAATAGCAGGTTTAATTTATAGGTATTCAAAGATACAGAATAGTATTATGAGACTACCTATAAGTGCTTAGGTGAGCAATAGTATAGAGATATGAATGATGCTGCAGATCGCACATATAATAATGAATATGTAATATATGACAGTTTGTAAGTATTGCAATAATCAGCAGCACATACATGACCTGACACGGAGTTGCTCATGACTCCTAGATAGATGATATAGAGTAGTGCACAAGAGCGGGTATATAGCATATGCGACGTCATGCACATGCAATATATAAAGTTGTGAGGTGCTATACTGGCAGCTAGCGAGCAGTAGTTCATACTTATCAATTGCTCTTTTAGTCTAACAACTGGTAGATAGTAATTTTCTGCACTTACAACCTCCGGTCTTATATAAGCTACAGAGGTTACTAGTTATGTGTCTTTTTACATCAATAGAAAACAGCTCGCTTACTAACTCAGATATATTCCACTGACCAGGATTATTTGGCCAAATAGCTATTATATAGTTGATGCAGTTGGCAGTAGTAAAGGATTTAGCT
The DNA here is from genome assembly GCA_015179045.1 of Kalaharituber pfeilii. Classification (NCBI taxonomy): domain Eukaryota; kingdom Fungi; phylum Ascomycota; class Pezizomycetes; order Pezizales; family Pezizaceae; genus Kalaharituber; species Kalaharituber pfeilii. The sequence continues at coordinate 510,392 of WHUZ01000027.1, forward strand.
AGTGCATAATACCCGGCTTCCCAGTTTTAATTTCTACACATTATAGGGAGTATACCTATATAACATAATACAAAAATCTAAGTGGTGAAGATGTAAAAAACTTATTACAGATGTCATAAATGCATATCCTCAATTGCTAAAGCTTCACTAAATTATTGGATGCACAATGGCCTAAAATACCTGAAACTCCTCCTCATTACCTGCTCGGCTAACTTCTACCTCTCGTTCCAGGCATGTAGCTTCTGCTAGAATTTCCACAGCATGCTGTAATTATGCTAGATTATTGCCTTTATGGAATTGAACCTCTACCGGGTTAAAAATTGCATAGAAAGACATTCTGGGTATAATTACGGTCAGAATTCCTGCTTTCTCGGTAACCTACCCATTGGCCCCCACCCACTCCAGCACACAGACCACTACCACCCCACATGTCTCACCAACTCCAATACCCCACTCTCGTGCCATTGAACTACCTTGAGCAAGTGGAGAAAGTAGTAATATGAAGGTATTAAGAGCATAGGGGGAATAAATTTAATTTTCAATTCTGTAGAAATCTGTGACCCGCTTCTTAGTGAGCGGCACGAGCCGAGCCAGCTCGAGCTCAAACGAGCCAAGATCATGCTTGTGTTTTTCTTGACAGCTCGCTAAAATGCTTAGCCAGTGCAAGGTTTCATAAACTGTAAATACCTAATATAGTAAAAATTAGAGACTTGGAGCTCATTCTGACCTACCAACAACTTCGAAATGCACAATTTAGCTGATAGTAGTGAGAAAGATGAAAATTTAGCTTAGTTTAGTTTAGTTTGTCAATATTATGTATATAATCAATCCAGGCTCGAGCTCATGCCACGCCAGCTCGAGCCAGCTCGAGCCGAGCTCACTTACTCACGAGCTGGCTCGAGCTCACCCTCCAGCTCGGCTCGAGCTAGCTCGTGCCGCTCACTACCGCTTCTGCGTCGTGACCCGCTTCACCATAAAATACAGTACTGCATTAAAGCTGCTGAAAGTAACAAGACAGTGATGTAATATACAGTACACTCTCGATATCAGAATATCGTTGGAGGGCAGGCAAATATTCTTATATCAAGTAGAGTGAAGATTTAGCCATACAATATACATGACACTAGCTACTATAGATATCGACACCAAATGCCTACATATACTCGTATATGCCATACACTAAATTCTACTCAATCACTAGTTCTCTTTTGCTGTTGTTATGCAGGAAATCACTCTGCAACTGGAAGCGTAGGTGTACGTACAAGAAAGAAATTCTTTGATTCTTGTCTGCTTGGTACATTGCATCGCTGGTTTGAAAGCTTCATGTCTTATCTGAATACTTTTGCTTATACCACTGTTTGATTGCCTGCCAGGCACAGTTTGGATTTTGTGCCACATATTCTTGTATATCTTGATGTTCGGCTTGGTTCCAATTTTTGACGTTTAGGAGCTCCAGCAGCAGGCATGATGAGTATATGAATCGAATCAGGAGGTTGGGCGCCATGGGGGACGAGGAGAAAGGTGGTTGAAGGCCTGGCGAACTTGGAGTCGATAGAGACCTTCGTGAGAGCTGAGGCTGAGCGGGTGGAAGCAAGTACGCTCCGGTTCGAAGAAGAGGAGATACGACTCGGAGAGCACGTACTTAAGAGGGAACTTCCAACACTGGGGGGAAATGCCTTTAGCGATCCTACCGACCCTGACCAGAGACGCGGAGGTGGGAGAGTGGAGAAGACACATAGATGACACAGTGGAAGAAGGATGGATTACAGCATACACAGACGTTAGCATGATCGGAGAGAAGGCCGGAGCAGGTATATCAATCGGAGGAGAGACGGATTCGATATATCTGGGAGCCCAGGCTACTGTCAACGATGCGGAGATATATGCGATCAGCGAGGCTGCAGAAAGGATGGAAGGAGAGCTACTCATCATCACAGATTCCAAGTTCGCGATATCCAGGATGTCAGCAATAGCGAAGGGACTCCCAACACCAGACGGGGCGACGAGGAGACTCAGGGAAGCCTGGAAAAGGCGACTGGATAGGGGAGACCTAGACATGGCTGTGATGTGGGTGAAAAGTCACAAAAGTATACCAGGAAATGAAGCAGCAGATGAGGCAGCGAGAATAGGGACAGCGCTACAATGCGCGGCAGAGGTGGTGACGGAAGCGGGGATGAGACAGGACGCAAAGCGAGAGAGAGCACGAGAAAGGAATAGACTGGGTCTGACATACCGACCTCTGGAGAGACTCGGCGCGCGAGTGTCGAGACTAGCGGGACTGTTGGGGGCGAAGGGACTACGCGCATGGAGACATCACATAGGGGAGGCGACAGACCCAGGGTGTAGGTGGTGCGGGGAGGCGGAGGAGACCACCGGACATTTACTGGAGGGGTGTAGAGTGTGGCAGAAGAAATGGCCCGGGGGCATGGCAGCAATAAGAAAGCCCCCAAAGTGCAGGGAAGGAGAAGGTGACCCACTACAGGGGCTGATGGAGATGATGGAAGAGGACGGAGGGTGACTTCAGTTACATTTCAGTGTGCCAGTATTTTATTCTTATCTCATTTAGTTCCTGTCAATCACATGTACCTAACACATCTCCATAGCCCACAGGGCGGTAAGCGATAAATGATATAAAAAAAAAAAAAAAATAAAAAAAAAAGAATCAGGAGGTTCACTAAAGTAAATTCCACATTCAAAGAAATTCTACAGCTAATTGTAATGATGAATTACATTTAGGACAAGTGTGTGCCCTGCCATAGCGAGTAGCGATAAGCGGGGCTATGTGAAACAAAAAAAAAAGATCAAGTGTGTGTATATGGTGGAGTGCATCTATAAGGGACCAGTTGTAACATTTGCTGACTTGCTGACTAATACACCAAAATTTGCTACTGGTCGCATTGATTCACCTCCTTGTATCACTTGCTCAGCTACGAACTTAATTCTTTGGGCCACTCGTACCTGATTGTTGCACTGCTCAATATCTGACTTTTGCACCACTCGCTAGACTGTGAGCCTGACTATTATTCTATACATCAAAACAGCTTTTCAGCTTCAGATAGCTCGATCAAGTTAAGTTCCAGACAGTGACTATATTCTACCTACAACTTCTTTCAACTGCGATTATTCCCACAAGCTCTAGATTCTCTTTCTGATATAGCTACTCATTGTTTTATAAATGTTTACGGACTATGGAGGAACATAGAGATGGTTGTGCACTGGTTTTACGAGACTAGCTTTTGTATATGGTACAACAGAGTTTTGGTACTAGTGCTGGACGCGTATGTACATAAAACTTATCAGAGTTAGTAGTCTGGTTGCACTACCTCTCATACAGAGTAGATCATTTCTGTATATAGTAATTCCTCTCACTACACTAACACTGATTAAGCAAAGTTAGCAATCTTGGCGTGTAACAATTCAAGAGCCTCTCGTACAAAGTATAAAATCTTCAATTTCAAATTTCTCAACAACGCCTTCATAATTTTCAAATTTGAAAGCGAAGGATTGTAGAGCAGACAAAATAGTACATATTTTCGTTCTTTAAATTTTAATCAGATGTTGTTGGGTGATGAAATTGAATTTCAAGTTTGAGTCCTTAATTTTGGCTGCAGGGGGTCCCTTATAGATGCACTCCACCATATGCAGTACATGGAAATGAGGCCGAGAAGCGGGGTATCTTCACCAGTATCTCTTATCAATAAGCTCCCCAATTAGTATAAGTGCACATTCGATAACAGAATATGCACATGACTAAGCAAGACAATTAAGAATATTCTTGTAACGAAAATATTCTTATATTGTATGGGGGCGGCCCGGTCATATTCTTATATCGAACATATTCTTATATCAAGAGTATACTTGTACCGCAAAAAGGTGTCTCATTAAAGACTACTACGTGACAAGAAATCGGCGCGTCCCTGCCATAGGCTGGTAGCCTGTATGCGGGGTTACGTGACTTAGAAAAAAAAAAAGATAAAAAAAAAAAAGAAACCGGCGCTTACGAGAGACCTAAGAATGCAGACCCATTGTCTTCGGCCATCCATACCTATACGTTACAGGGGATTGCTGACAAGATTAAAATTTTGCACAGTAATGACAGCAAATAACTCCACGACGATATCTGAGCCTGAGTTTGAATTACTCATACTATATATCCTACGTACATAGACGATAATATTGTGTGAATAGATCGTGTAACTGAACGCCATCGATAGAACTTGGGGAATTGACTAACTTCATAAGAAACCACTCTGCACTAGCTGGGAACCTACACCGAGGAGGGAATGACATCGATTTGTTCACACGGGACGTCTCTTATGAGCCAGACGTTACGGTTTATTTTTTTATCTATACAGCACGCTCTCGATATAAGAATACCCGATAGCAGCATATGTTCGATATAAAAACGTGTGCCCCATACAAATTAAGAAATATTTTCGTTCATAAGAATATTCTTGGCTTTTTCATGCTTAGTCATGTACAAATTCTTATATAGAGGTTGTATTTGCGTTGCATAAATGCCAAGCTGCACTGCATACTATAGTATTGTATACCGACCTCCCTTGTTTGCCCTGCCATGGCGAACAGCTGCACGCGGGGTCATGTGATATATTAAAAAAAAAAAAAAAGACCTCCCTTGTTTAGGTCTTACTGCATACGATGAGTGCTGAGATTGCCAAGCGGTTTCAGTATAAGCATATAAGCTGCATTGTACCAATGGGGTTGACTCAACACAATGAGGATTTAGAAAATCGCATAGGTTTGTAATGCTGTCAATCGTTGTCGAGTAGTGTGTCATGCGACATTACTTATAACGATCCACCACGTCACACCATCGATACATACACATGCATGTTATCAAGTTTGTGACTCACTGCTGGTAGCACAGAAGCTGTGTGGATCAACGTGTCTTATGTATTTATAAAACCTTCCCGCAGTTGATTCTTGATGCATGTCATTTTTGTTGTCCCGTTCTTCTGGTATACTACATCCTCAATCTGCGGATAACCCTAGCTCACGAGATGAATTACCGACATTGGCACATCCTCGCGCCCGCCGTTCGCGAGGCGCTTCCCGCAGCACACTTCAAAGACTGCGCCTTTGCCATCGAAATGGGCCGCCATCTGGTCGGCAAACTTGTCCAACCATACAGCGGACTTACGGTATATTCGCGCGTCAGCTCGCACTCGGCGGTTAATGCTACCGCGAATGCAGTTGCAACCAACAACGAGGCGTTCACCTATCCATCTGATTATGCAAAGCTACATTGCACAACCATCGAATACCCGCGTACACATCTCCTCAGCCTTCCTCCCGAGCTCCAGCAAATGATTGTCTCCTACCTCACATCATACATCGACACCCTCTGTCTCGGCCTCACCTGCCGCTCACTCTTTGCCTACGTCGCGCTTCCTCATTTACACAATCTCGTCGCCAGTGCCTTGGCAGCCCCGTGGGCTGGCCATCCCATCGCGTGTCTGCCCACGCATAGAGTTGCTCTCACTCCCCTCGATTCGATTAGCCTTCCCCAAGGCTTCATTGACTCGCAAGTGAACCTACAATTAGTCCATATACGCGAGGACACTGCAGTACAACGACGCCGCTTCGTGTGCGCATGTCACCGACGCCCGAGCTGGTGGGCCCACCATATGGGCTTCATGCGCGGGCATGCTGATATGACCTACAAACGTCCGATGGAGAGAAGCATTTTGCCAATGCCTGGGGCTGCAGGCTCTCGTATGGCTGAAGGACAGCCAGAAGCCGACTCTGCGAGTGTCGTTGATGCATTCGCAACATTCCCTGAGCCCACCGTACACATCACGTCTGATATGGTACGATGCATCCGCGCAGCCCGTTACCTCGACGATACACGTACTTTCAAGTCAAAATTCTACCGCAAGCTCGGCTTCACAGCACCCGTAACGCCAGGAACTGTTGTACTCCGGCGGAAGGCAGGCGCAAAACGCAAATCGCCAGTGCCAGCCCCAATGGGTGCCACGATTTCCGACCCAAGGATACCCAAGATCAAGAGCCAGGTACTGCCACAGCTGCCGAGACGGGAAAGGACGCTTGTAACGGTGCTACTCCAGCCGGACAAGTACCTTGTCGGTGACAATGGCTCCCTCCAGCGCTACTTCCCCCCAGAAGAGACCTGGATTCTCAGAAACCTGGACACAAAGGAGTTCGTATCGGCCAAGATGCTGGAGGAGTCTCGTGGCCCTGGAGCATTCCATATTCCGCTTGGAGTTGCAGCAACGTGCCAGATTCTGTGGGCACCACAGCCTGAAAATAGACTAGGTGCTTTATGGGGGCCATGAGCCGACAGATGCGGGGAAAATGGGCTGGTTGCCGATTTGACGTTATTGGTGACAGGACAGGGACCGCCCAACTTATGTTCGCTGGTGGTGAAGGAGGAGGATGGAAAGATGTCTCAGGCGAGGTTAGAAACTATATTGAAGGATTATTTGGCAGCGGTGATTCAGTGGGGGTGGGACTGTACACAGGCATACAGTCAGAATGGTTAAAGATTGGTCAAGTACCTGTATGAGCCGGGTAATACGAACCATGTCAGGCAAGTATTTGTGTTAATTTCACCATTTGATTCATGTGTCCACAGTTCCTTACTAGCGTACCCCTTAGCTGGAATTTGTAACAATGAGAAATGTAACATGGAGACAGTAATATTTTCGTTTCTGGATATGTAGCAAATTTGAATGCGCGTTGCAGGAAATTTTCAGAACAGAAGCATGGGTGCTTGATCGCAGTAGTTAAGATTGAAAATCTGGCGTCACGGGTACTAAATCGAGGAAAGAACCGAAAAATTATGGACACCAGGGCAGACCCCTACCGTTGTCCATGGGAATATAGTATCTTCGTAGCCTACTGTAACTGCCATGGCGAGCTATATGCGGGATTATGTGATAATTGAAAAAAAAAGGAGCCGAGCGTAACTACTGATCCTGTGAATCTGCTAATTAAGTCGGCTAATGCTCGCGTGACCTGAGCGTCTAACGTGGGTGGCATGCAGAATGCTAACCGGACTCCGAGGACTTAAAGAATACACAAGTGGAAAGGGGCGTTCAAACACAAGCGAAAGATCCATGAAATGACGATTTTCTTCCTGTTGTGCGATAATTGACATTTTTTTTTTTTTTTTTTTTTTTTTTTATATCATTACTCGCATGCCGCCCTACGGGCTATGGCGAGGGTTTTATTGAAAGAAAAGAACAACTAATTGTCTAGATACATGTAATACCCGCGGTGCTCATCCATGGTGCGGGTAGTAGTGGGCCAGTCTGTTCATCTCCCTACTTCCGTCCTCTGTCCTATTCGTACTGGTCCACTCGCAGCCATCGCCCTCCAAGCCTGACTCTTCCAACGTCGGTATGGTTTTCCAAGTAGACCACTGCTGAACTTGTCGCGATAATTGACAAACGCAGTTCCTATAACTGGTACAATCGCACATTCACTAAAATGGAGCCGCTTTTATTCTCAAACAGACATGCTGTAACGATTTACTTTCTTTGCAAAACCCTAGTCAAATGCTCCTGCCCAGCATTTTCCATATCGACCCAAGAGATGGTTGGGAGGATATCTCCGTCTCCCCAGCAACGATGGAGCATCCAGTTGTTTTTGATTACCTCGAGTGGGAACACTCCAAGTGCGAGAAACCTTCCCCACTGCTGGTCCTCATGGAAGTATATCCAGCAGCCACATGAGGCGTGTTGTATCCTCAACAGGCCATCGTAGTTAGGGAGGTCCTTAAGCTCCAATGACGCCAGAAGCTTGTGAGGGTGACGTTCCAAAACCGAAGCAAAATCTTGTACGTATTCCCCAGGAGACCATCCCGGAGGAAGATTTGCTAGAATCTCCTCGTCATACTGTAGAACGGTTAGTGGAAGCCTGAGATTTGGGGAATATGAAACTGGCCACATCTATGTTAGCTGGGAGGCTTCGAGTTCCTGATATGCTTGTGCGGCGATGTGCGCCCACGGGTACTTCGCAGGAGCCCTCGCCAGCATCGACGCACATGTCCAACAGGGGGGAATTGCTCGTGGAACGGTTGCTGTAATCACAGCCTTCCCTTCCACCGCTCCGGTCCAATTGTAGGACATGATTGTGCATGCTGTCTCCGCACAATTTCCTGGGCTTGTGGATTTCCGATATCTCAGTTTGGGCGGGTATGGCTGCCCACTTAGTCCCACTACGGCAGCTGCACGTTGCTCCTGCATCCGAGCAAGCAATGCTGGAGTTTTCTCCCGCAGGGATGGCATTAGAATATGTTGCTGAAGCGACGGAGAGTAGAAGATTGCGATCACAGACGGGATTTGAAGTGCTTTGCTGGGCTGGGCTGGGGACTGAGAATCCCACATCGTGTGAAAGAGTCCTACTAGTGACATGGCCATCTGCACAGCTTCCTGTTCTGTTGCAGGTGTCTGGTTTGCAGCGCTGAACAGAACAGCTACTGCTTCCTAGGCAGAGGTCAGTTCGATTGGCCTGCTGCCCTGATATCTGATTGTGACTGGAGTGGGTGGATAGATGAGGATTTTCCCCCATCCTCGGAAGAAAAGTTTCGTCAAGCTCGACAGGCCTGCGTCCTCGACCTGCGATACCCGAAAGAGAAGTTCCTGGAAGTTCGCAAGAGAATACAATGTTGGCACTCATCGCCGGACATAGTCGGTTGACTGGATACGAAATGCTGAGGAAGCGTGGGAAAGATAGCAGTGTGGGCGGTGTAGCACGTCAGCCGAGATTCACGAAGGTTGCTGCTAACGACGCCAAGGCGCCAGAACCTGGGGAGGTGCAAACGGGGGGAGCATCTCGCTTTCCGATGCAGAAGCCAGGAGAACCGTCCAGAAGGTTTTGAGAGGTGGAGCGACATGGGAAAGAATATGACATTTTAGAGAATTTCTTCGCCGGGGTCAAGTTCTAGAAGGTAGGAGAGCGCGGGGTCAAGTTCTAGAAGTTAGGAGAGCGGGGGCGACGGCGCGACGGCGCGATGGGGCCATGTACGTAGAAATTTAGTTTAGCCTGTCTCCGGGCTATGAGGGCTTGCCCAGGGACCCTGCCATGGCAACGTGCTACAAGCGGGCGCAGGCTAAATCAAAATAGATTCGTTCTTTAAAACATCCAATATATCACTAAAGAAACAAAGAAACTCCTTTAGCTGTATAATTTTTTTTTTTTTTTTTTTTTTATATCATTAATCGCATGCCGCTAGCTGTATAATACTAGGTATCGGTACAGCTACTGCTGGTGCTTCTGCTGATGTTGTTGCTCATACCAGTACCACTGCTGATACCGATACTGCTGCTGATGCCAGTAACACTGCTGCTGCTGCTGCTGCTGCTGCTTTGACTGCTGCTAGTGTTCCTGCTAATGCTGTGACTGCTGCTAGTGTTCCTAATAATGCTGCCATTAAAAAGAAATTTGCTAACCTACAAAACACAATGTAATAAACACGCAAAGGCAATGCAAATCACACAATGCAGGGAAGAGGTAGTAGCAAATAGGAGGGACTATATGAAAGTTGTGTTCCATTTGTATTGTACACGATGGAACGCGTAAGAGTACTGTGTTTCACCACAACCCGACGTACACCACGTCTCGACGCACGTTTTACACCAAAATTGCACAAATCCAACGCCCGATATCTCAACAACCACAAAAGCCCTGTAGGTCGACTGCAGTTTCATGATAGTATAGAGGTCAAAGAGCTTCTTAAGATATTTTGTACGTAATTTAGTTATGTATTTTGGGTACATGAATAGGAGTGAATATTCTATAAATTTGATCATAAGCGGCCCGAAGTGGCAAGCAACACCATTCGCACATTACGCGCCTTCCTCAGCTATGACTGACATAGAAGCAACTATCCAAGATACCCTGTGGGCCTATCAACATGATTCTGAAGTTGATATCTTTCGTCGTGCTGCTTATCTATATAATATTCCTGAAGCCACAGTTCGACATCGATTCCATGGCAGACCTACACTTTCTGAGGCACGTGCAAATCAGGGCCTTCCTTCACCACAGCAAGTTCAGATAGTGCGAGACCTTATTATCAGGAAAATCACTTGGGGCTTTTCTGTGAATACTGAGTATATTCGTGAGATAGTACTAAGTATCACAGGAGAGAAGCCAGGCAAAAATTGGGTTACTCGATTTATTAAACGCCAACAAAGATCTTCACTCAATATATCACAAGCCCCATGATAAAGAACGTCAATTTGCTATGAACTATAAGCTTTTCAAAAGCTTTTTTGACTTAGTATGTAAATTGATTCAAAGTAGGAGGACTTGATATTGACATAGGTACTCTTCTAGGTTGAATATAACGTTAGCCCAGAGAATATCTATAATATGGGTGAGAAAGAGATTGTGCTAGGACTTGCTGCATCTAGTAAGATTATTCGGTTTAAGTAAAATAAGAAGCATGATAGTAAAAGTCAAGGTAAGGCTTACAATTACTACTTTAGGTAATATAGTGACAATTCTGGCTACATAAATAATGATCTTACATTTCAGTAGTTAACTCGAGTTTTTGATCCTCATACAGCTGATCAAGAAGCTGGCTAATACTGTCTTCTTATTCTAGATAATTATTATTCTTATGTAACCTATCGCTTTTTAAAGTTCCACTTTGACAATAGTATCTTAGTACTCTATTTGTCATCCCATATGACTCATGCACTTCAGCCTTTGGATATTTGTATATTTGGTATCTTGAGTACTTGCTACAAACAGGAGATCCAAAGGTGTACGATACAGCAATAGAATGAATTTCTATTAATAAAGCAATCTTCTATACTATCTTTACTAAAGCACGAGATCAAGTATACGAAAAGAAAACAATCAAGAATGCCTACCAAGCAACAAGTATTATTCCATTCAATCTACAAAAGGTATATTGACAATCCAATCTCTCACCATCTAATGAAGCCAATAGCACTCCACCACCACCAGCTATTTCTACTCCAGCAATCCCTAACACACCTTACACACTCTGAAAATATACTAGATAAGCTTTCCAGGATCCTAATTTTTCATTCAGCCTATGAGACTATCAAACACTTCAGTCACTCGGCTGAACTTTCTATAGCAGAGAGGGATATCGCCCAAGTAGAACTATGTTAAACTTAGGTAGAGGAGATGATTGTTATTCCTTAGAAAAGTACGGTATCTATATACATAGAGTATGAGGTTGCTCTCAGGCCTTACTAGCCTCCCTCATGGCCCCCACATAATATCCGACACTCCGAACCATGATGTCCGACCGGACATTACTACAGATCTCTAACAAACTAGAATGGCTTCGAAATGTCCTAGCTTTGCAGAAGGGTAAACATCCACTGGCTTGCTATAAGCTACAAACGGCAGTTCTAATTGACAATGAAGAGGCTCTAGAGGCTATTAGAGTTCGAAAGACTTCAGCTGAAGCAAAAGAGAGAGATAAAGAGAATAAGCATCATGACAAGGAGGCTAAACGGCAAGGGAAAGAGGCTAATGACCAGATGATAAGGGAGTCTAGGGAGCAGCAGAAGCAGGCGAGGCAGAAGGAGAAGGAAGCTAAGCAGCAGGAGAAGGAGGCAAAGCGGCAGAAGAAGGAGGCAAAGCGGCAGGAGAAGGAGCAAGCGAAAGTGACAATTCTAGCTAATGCAAGGCAACGCACCCAGACAAAGCACCAGCGAGCAGTCTCAGATAGTGAGGATTCAAAGATTGAGGAGGCTCAATCATCAGTAAGGAGACAGCTAAAGAGGTGGGCACAGAGGCAGGCAAGGAAGCAGAGAGTTGAGGAGGTGGTGGATGTGGCAAATTCGGGTGAGGATGGGCGAGATTCCGTGTCAGATACTGCAAGTGTGGCATCTGTAATTTTAGTTAGAGCATCATAGACCAGTAGAATAGGTTAAGTAGTTTGATCTTGTAGCTCAGGATCATGCAATTCCTTGTGGTTGTTGAGATATCGAGCGTTGAAGTCGTGCACTTTTGGTGTAAAACGTGCGTCGGGACGTGGTGTACGTCGGGTTGGGTGAAACACAATAGAACAAGGGCACTGTATCATAGCTGCAAGAGAAAAAAAACAAGCAGCGCAACTTGGGCGTTATGCCAAGGCTCCCCAAAGGCAGCTACGTAGTGTCAGATGCCAAGCATGACCCACCATCGGGTTTTTTCTTTATTTTTGTTTTGAGTCACGTAACCCCGCATACAGGCTACCAGGGAATGCCGTCTGGTCATGGATGCATACAACAACCCTGCCCTCAACCATGCCAACACTGCCCGCTTAACCGGCCTTCCCCTATACTATAGCTCAACGTCAATACCATCGGCCGACTCAATCAACAACCTCAATTGATAATACATGCGCAGAGATCAGGCATCTGTCCGGTGAGAAATTCCTCACTCATTAGTGTGAACAAATTTGCACTTCGTACTGTAGAACTAGTACTATAGAACGAAGCTCAATATTCATTCCCTATATGCAATATGCAAATTCCCACCAGGAAAAAAAAATAGTTTGTACGCATGTAGCTACCTGACCTATAATATTATCTCTAACACGTAAGGGGCGAAAAAATAATAATAATAATGAAACAAAAAATGAAATAAAAAGTCCAGGGAATTCACAATGGAGTCTTAAGTAATGCACATTCTATCCGAGCCGTCGTACCAGTAATTCTTTATCCATACCTCTCTATGGAACGACTAGCCGCCACCTAGGCACTCCTCTGCAGCGCGCGGTTAATGTATGTCAGCCTCACGCGTCTAACCAACTTTAGCTGGGAATCCCCCTTTTGCGGCTAAGTTGCTCCCCCTTTTGCGGCTAAGTGCCGTATCGCAAGCGGCGCAAGTTGACAACGCAGTTGGGGGCCTGAGTCAAAAGTTGCTGGCAACTATATATGTGTATGTGATGTGACGATTGATTGAACATCTCGACTGTCCACAACGCATCACAACAAAAGCAGTTCGTATTTAGAACCAACACAAACGTGGCCATCTACCAAAAATATTAAGTACGCATACAGGTAAGCATATTTGTGAGCCTGCCGCAGTGGCAACATTAATACAGATATATAGTTAGGAGGATTGCAACGCAAATTACAGACATCGACATTTTCTCCTTAGCACAAAATTTATCACTTTCAATATACATGGCAGCTTCAGCAAACTTTCAAGCACCATGGCCCTTTGCGTCAGTCTGGCAGCTAGTCAAGGATCTTGCCAAGATGAATGCCGGTAAGGACTACCAGGAGTACCCAATTTATTCAGTAGACCCAGCTACAATCAAACTCCAACCAAGTGACAAGCTCAACTCTGAAGATGCTGAAAAATTCAACAAACAAAACCCACGACACCGGCTTCTTGAGGCTTTCTGGCGTTGTTGCTTCTATGTATGTGAGAAATACACAAGTGTTTCGGAGGATGAACTGGATAATTTCTTGGAAGATCCCCAATTGGAGGAGCTTGTCACAAACCTGTATTCCCAGCTGCAGCCAGATTGTGAATTCCTTTACACAGATCAACATCATCGTTCCATGTTCAGAGCCAGTTTGAAAGCTGCTGCGCAAGCAATTAATCTAATCGTCGACAAGAGCACACCCTCGGCTCCAACAGCATGCAACAACCGAGCGTCACTGCAGTCCAATGATGGTCCGCTTATAGCCGCAAGGCTACTGTCGAAGCTGGAGCTTGTAAGTCATTTATGGGAGTTACGAGAGGAACGACAGCGGCACCATGCTCAACACTATCGGAAGTACGATGACGACTGGGACTTTTCAAATTATGTATACATCTTCCCCTTTCGCGCCTGTGAAGGTGATGACCTCGGCCTCCACGCTTACAGTAGCATGACCAACCCCGATGAAGTTGTTGTATATCGATTTTACGAGAGAAGTTACATACAGGAGCTAGAAAATATGCTCGTCTCACTAAAGACCTTGCTTTTCCACATCATAAATAGACTCGACAGCCGAAATAAATCGACGATGTCAGAAAGCGACCACCAAGAAGCAAATGTTCATGAGTTTGAACTTTGCTGGACGATTAGCGAGGAGTTAAATGGCCTTACATACAGGTTTGGCACAACACAGGAAGGATGGATGATATATGAACTGCGGCAGCAAGCTTGGGCAGCTGCACCTGAGCTGGAGAGCGCTTATCCAGAGAGCGAGTTACTTATATGGGAGGAAAATCCTTGGGCCAAATTTTGTGCTTCTCGTCGCACGGCGCTCCGTTCAGAGGCGGCTTATCAAAGTACTTCCAGCAGCACCCACATTGGAGTTTCTTCACCATCATCCACTCTGAAACGCAGTGGATCAGATACTGAAATTGCAAACTCTGCTGTTAAACCTCCCATATTGAACGAGCTAGAAAGCCAATTACACACCAACCACTTACCTGGCACCGCCTCTACGACTGACCGAAAAAGTACTTTGACAACAACCCATCCAGATGGTCAGGCAGTCAATACGCGACCAAAGCCCACAAGTTGGGCCGCGCTTTTATCACCACCTAACTGGACATCCGCGCCTGGGCCGGTGGTGCCGCCCGCACAAGTTGCAACATCTTCGAACAGTGGAGGAAAATCGTTTTATCACGAATTTGTCTCCGCCGAGTCGAAATCTAGTTCCGGGTCGACAGTTGAACCATCTGACTCTCCAACTCTCGATCCAGTGGACCTAGACACCCTCCATCACATCCGCATCCGCATTCTTCTCCGTGCAGCTGCTGCAAAGGATGGATGGCACCCTCAGCTCGGCATCTCTCTGGCCGATTTTGTGCGGGACAACATGTCAGTAACCACTTTTGGAAAGACAGAGAAACGGAAAAAATTGTTCACAGACTACAGGAATGCGATGGTAAATCCACAGAACAATATCAAGACCCGCGGGGACATAGCTGCGCATCGCGCAACTGTAGCCCAGATTAAACGGGCAGTTGAATGGAAGACTGCAGCAGGGAAACACCAATTCCTAAAGGATCTATTCCGGGCCGTCGTTGGCTTGGAACTGGACCAAGTGGACGATGAGACAGATCGGTCGTTAAATGGATGATTCTATTCGCGGTCTGTCAGATACCTTTAACGACGGAAAGTTTTCGGAAGCGGCACACGCACACAATCAACAGAACTGAGATACAGTAACGTATGCATGTAAAAGCGGTGCGCCTAGTCACTTACAAATTGAAACCAATGAAAAGGGGTAAGCAGGCGAGAAAGTAGCCTTGTAGGGGACTTTTCTATTTATTTCCGGCATCTCTTTTGTATTTAGTTTCCTCCCTCGTCATAGCCCACTGCGGGGTGTGGCAGTAATGGGAAAAAGAAAATAGTAAAAAAAAAAAAATAAAGAACTGGCGTGTCTGGGATAGTACCTATATTAGTAGTCTTCTAACTCCAACATCTGAAGATTTGAACAATCTCATGCATCTTAATCCTCCATCCTCCCGATTGCGAAGCCTAGTCCTGCTGAGACAGCCGTGCGATCTCTGCCCCTCTATGTCGATGAGGCTGTCGCAGGACCCTGGCATCTAGCTGCACTGAATCTCAGCCAGCAATCCCCAACTCGTGATCTCACTCCTTTTTGCAATATCATTACTCGTATGCCGCCCTATGAGCTATGACAAGATTAGTTACATAGGAGATAAAGGAAATAAAATAGGAAACAACGGAATAACCAAATAGATGAACGATAAGCCAGACTCAAGGAGAATTATCTCTCTATCCACCTCAACAGTTCCACCACCGAGTCCTCTTCCAGCTCTCCTGCGGCCAAGGGTCTGTATACCGCGTCCAACCTCCCCGCCATTCCTCCTCCATACCTCGCACTTGTCCCAACTATGTGTCGCTGTTGCCTCCTCCTCCTACCATCTGCATTCTGGGCTGTCCACTTTCTGCTTCCACGCCCGCAAGTCTTTTCCTCCTAGGAGGCCTGCCAGGGTGCGGACCGTTCTCCCCAGTCTCTGCAGCGGTCTGTAATTCATACCCAGTCTGTTCCTTTCCTGGGCTCGCTGTGCCGTGGCCGCCATGCGTATCCCCGCCTCTATGACTACCTCATCCAGGTAGGGTAGAAAGACGCCTTTTTTTTTTTTTTTTTTTTTTTATTTCACGTAACCCCGCTTGCAGCTGTTCGCCATGGCAGGGTTAGAAAGACGCCTACTTTTGCTGCCTTGTCTGCCTCTTCGTTACCTCTCAATCCCTTGTGCCCCTTGACCCACATTATTGCACATCCAGGCCTCCTCGTGCTATCCTTTTTTCTCAGGCCCTCCTGCACATCCATCTGGTCCCGCCCGGGGTTGGTTTTCCCTCCGCAACCTTCTTCAGTCTGTCGATTGCCACTTGTAATCTCCTCATCACCTTCCTTTAGGGCCTTGGCAATGGCTATCAGTTTCGCTGCCATAGGTTTGTAGCCTGTATGCGGGGTTATGTGATCAAAAAAAAAAAAAAAAAAAAGGGCTACCAATTCGGCAACATTGACTGTGGCCGTTGTCCCAATGTAGGAGGATTGCCCTGCCATGGCGAACAGCTGTATGCGGGTTACGTGATGAAAAAAGAGAGAGAGAGAGAAAAAAGGTAGGAGGATTCTGTCCTGCCATCCCGCCAGATGCCTGCTCCAGTCCTCCCGTCGATTCTGCTGCCGTCTGGGTATGCTGCCCTCCAGCCTTCATCCTTTCCATTTTCCTTTCCACTCTCCCTTCTCTGCTGATGAACATTGGGAGTACTGCCAGCGCAAGTGGCTCCCTCCCACTCCCACTTCCACTCCACCCGGTGTTAAGAAGCGAGGCCTACCTGCCTGTGCGGGAAAGACCACCACCTGCAGGGCCACTTCTACTGCAAAGAGAAAGCTCTTAAAAGGCCGGAACTACGACCTGTCAGTTCCGCAATAGTAGTTCATGGGATAGCAGTGACAAAGAGACTGGGGAATGTTCGGAAGTGGGTGGAGGTGGATAATAAACTTGGTACAAAGATTGCGGGGGCTCGATGGCTGTTGAAGGAAGACTTTTTTTTTTTTTCTGATATTATTACTCGAGTGCCCATTTGAAGCAAAAGAGGAGGAGGGAGGAAAAGGTGACTAGGTCGGTTGTTGTTTACCTGGAGGGGCAGGTAGGACTAGTCAAATACCAGAGACTCTACACGTCGGAGGTATGAAGTACAGATGGGATGCATATGAGTGGGAGAGGAGAAGGAAAGACAGGGAAGCAGGTTGGTAAGAATGGAGAGGACGCAATGGAGACTGATTAAGAACCCATTGTGTGTACTGTCGTGCTTGGTCTACTGTCTGCATTTGTCCATCTGCAGTCATGGTGAGGTCATATAGATAGGTATTAGGTAGCATGGGTGATCCGGCCCACAATTCAGTGTCTTTTTTTTTGGGGGGGGGGGTCACATAACCCCGCATACAGGCTACCAGCCTAAGGGACCCATATACCCGGGTCAGGTTACAGCATCTACCTATCTATTCTATGTACACCGTGACATCAACGGAAAACTTGATCTCGCCAGAGGATTCGACGTAGTCATGATATTAAAGAAAGGAAGACTGAGAGATCAAGCAGGAAGTTGGAGACCGATCACTCTGCTCAACACGGTCGCAAAATTAGGACAGAAAGTATTCGCGGACCTCCTCCAAAAACAAGATTTTAATATTACGTAACTCTGCTTATTGCTTTTATTATAATAGAATACTACTATCTTATAAACTATGATTACTATCTTATATATCGATTAATCTTTTCATATATATATTTAATTAATATATATTTTTAGCTTCAAGTATATAACTTTTACTAGATTTTCTAAATATTACTTTAATTGTACTCAGTAATTGTTTATATACATTACCTATCTACTAGAACTTACCTACCCCAGCACACGGACTATGCCATCCCGCATACTTCATGCACACCTTACCTCACTTTCCCAAGTTTAAAGTACCTACAACAAGTGGCGAAAGTAGCCATATGATAGCATTAAGACTATACAGGAAATAAGTTTAATTTTTTACTATGCAAAATTGGGTGGTCCGTTTCACCGTCGCGTACCGTATCTCTTCCCCTGGGGAATAGCTTTACTACAATACAAAACAACTAACAACGTGACCCACGAGAGGGTAATACGATGCGTAGCGGAAGAATAAGGATAGCGGGGCAAGCGCTATAGAGAAAGATAATGGTGCAAACGGCGGCAGCAATGGAGTGGAGGCACGGAGGAAGGAAACGAGGAGAGGAGTTGAGCGACTCTATGGTATTAAGTGGGTGCGGGTTTCCGCAGACTATATACACAGAAAGCGAGACGACTATACCCAAATGGTAGCCGTAGATATAGGCAACAAACTTGTACAGTTTCGTAAAGAAAAGACGAAGTAACACAAGCTGTATGCGAGTTCGAAACAAATCCCAGCTGAATGTGATATCCGAAGTAATTCCGTAAATGAAAGAATTACAATATACGAGATAACCATAGCAACCATCCATGTAAACGACATGTGAAACGAAGATAAGAAAGAATTAAGCCAATAAAGCATTAACAGAACGTGTATGTCGTGATAATAGAAGGCGGGATCAGACTGTCCGTTTTGACTTTTTTTTTTTTTTTTTTTTATTTTCACATAACCCCGCTTGCAGCTGTTCGCCATGGCAGGGTCGTCCGTTTTGACAACAACTGCATAACTTCTCGTTTTTATACCAACTTCATTGAAGCCCACTATTGCTCCGGCTTTTGGGACAGTGTCATACCGGTAACACCAAGCTCATAAATATATCATTCTTCCTTGGCCCCAACTAGTATACCGCCGCGTAGGCTATGACGAGATTACACAGGTTTTAGTTGTCCCACTACCACACCCAGGGCCCCCGACAACTCTTCTCCCACACGCTGTAGCTGGCCCAAGTTCCCATTGTCGATTTTTCCTCCATTCGTGCCATGAAACACTGGGGTCCATTCATCCATCATCTTCGATCTGAAATCCATAAAAGCCATATCACTATTTGGAATAAACTCCTTCACCTCTCCAGACTTATCCTTATAATGAAAAACGTCCTCATGTACATTCTCCTTGTTCTCGTAGCTGTCCGCAGGCTTGGTCAGCATCCTCTACGCTCTTATAGTGGAAGCCTATGCTTACCGGTAACACTGGATGGTGCAGCACACCGTGGTCGTGTGGTTGTATAGCTTGTGGATCTGGTAATTGTCGGGACTGAGCCAGGTGATGCCCCCTTGCACTAATTTGGCACGGCCGATCAACTGAGGGTTTTGCAGGTTGTCATAGTAGCTCGCGGTAATACTGCCATGAAGGACCTGAGATTGAGGTATTAGAAACTAATGAGCCTCAGGCGCGTAGGCATGTATTGCTGCTCACTTTAATTACTGCGCATGCGCGGCCGTGGTCGTGGATTGGGGAGTAATGACCACTTGGCCATATCTCTAGAACGTAAGGCACACCCGGTGAATCTCCCTGGTGTCAAGAAAGCAGGTGAGCACTACCGGGCATCAAAATCGGCATCCTCGCCATAGCCTACAAGGCGGCACGCGAGTAAGGAAATTAAAAAAAAAAAAAAAATAATCGGCATAATATAGCTTACAAGGTTAAACCCCAGAGTGATACGGAGATATGTTTCTTTTAAGTCTCCAAATTCTTTCGTCTTCTCCCTCAGTTTTCCATACGCCCAGCAGCCTGGAGTGACACAGCTATGCTGTATCGCATCCGAGAAGTCTGGAAACGTGGGGTCATTGAGTGTAATATTCACCCCGGCAACGTTCCCATATAACTTCTGGCAGGCACCGGGAAGATTGGCTGGTACAGTATACGTTCCCCCCTCAAGCTCCTGCAGGGTAATCTTTTCACTGGATAGCACAAAAGGTGACAGGTCTTTAACAACGGGCAGTGGGTTGATGGTGATATCTGGTTCTCTTAACTGAAGGAAGGCAAACGCGTCAACAAGGACACATTCAGTTGGATAGCTGACGGAGCTTGGAATGTTATCTTACCGGTTTGCAGTCTGCAACCACGGTGACATGCTTCACCTTCTCAATCCACGCAAACTTCTGTGGCTCCTCCCAGACCATCGCCCCCTTTTTGTCCTTTACCTTAAGTTTCGCTTGCATTAGCATCATGGACGCATTGGTGAGATACTTGCCGTACCGCAAGAACCCATTATTGCGGTCAATCGAAAACCAGTAGATCGTTTCTTTACCCGAGTTCAGGTCACATGCGTTGTCCCCCTTCAGCTTCATAGAGTTGATGATATCCTGGCTGTTGTTGATGACATAGTAGAAGTCGCATTCCGTTTGCCTAATGCGCAGGCCCAGCGTTGGCGCACCGGCGTCCACGGATTTCACTGTGATCTCAAGCAGGTCCTTGGCGGCAGAGCGGGCAGCGATAGTTCCCTGGCCAGTCACAGGAAGCTGGTTAGGGGGAGTCTCGCCAACTGGTGGAGGCTCGCCAACTGGTGGAGGCTCGCCAACTGGTGGAGGCTCGCCAACTGGTGGAGGCTCGCCAACTGGTGGAGGCTCGCCAACTGGTGGAGGCTCAAGCAGTTCGGGTAGTTTAGTGCGGATGGTATCCTGGAAGAAGGGGTCCCAGAAGCGGTGGGCATCGGCCATTTTCTACACGTATGGTTGATAGCGGGGATGATATGTTGAGTATGGGTCTCGTGGTTTGATGGTGTGATATAGGTTTCTTGAAAGAGGCCCACAGCGTGGGTTTAAATGCTTTCCGTGAAGGCGATGTGAAGTAGTCTCATTCTGTCCGGACTGGGCCCATGACCGTTCAAAGCCTCAAGAGGGCCACACTGAGCTTCTATTCACCATGAAAAAACATCCGTAGGTGGCCTTAGAGTAGCTGCAGGTCAGTTAATTCTTCATACCTTGTCGCGCTGCAGCAATGCGATCTGCATGTTTTGGATGTGGGGCGCATTTGAATTTGAGCTGCATACAAAGCACCCACTAACGCTGCCTACTCATTGCGACAAATAGTTAGGATTGCGGTCAGTGGTATTGCAGGTTCCGTCCGGCAGTTTTCAAATCGTGAGACGAGTCTGCATACGTCGGCTGACTGACCAGTTTACTACTGTATTTCGGACGTGTGAATATCCTCTCGCAAATTGCTTTTATTTCGAAACTGGACACAAGTTTCTGTACAATAATCAGCCAGTATTACCGAATACCTTCAAAAAGATGCCATACGAGAATTGCAACATGTAAGTTGTTGCCAAAGAAAACCATACGACTTCCTAAAGCAACGTGAAAAACAAAATTCTGTGTAGGCTGCCAGACTTTTCTAATCATAATTTGAAAATCATTCCTAGGCGTCAAATGGGCAACATCATTCGCATACTATACACGTGCATTCACCCTGGCCATTGAACATGTTAAGGATTATCATTCGTATAGCTTTGATATGCAGCGTACTGTTTCATCATTGTACTTGAGATTTACTTCTCTTTACTTCATCATGACAGCCTACTGACATATGCACTGAAACATGATCATGGTCTGTCGTCATGACATGAGAAAGCAGGTTTGCATATGTTGTTTTCAGGTTTTTGCTCTACTTGAGGATTTCTCGTTATCACCAAAAGTTGTATATGCAATGCAGTAAGCGACGTATTGAATTCAATAAGCGTAAATAGAACAGGAGCAGTCCCACTACGTCTGCCGCCGGACCTGCTGTCGGACCTGCTGCCGATTAGTGTTGAGCATTAAAAACATATTGCCCACCCCCGAAAAGATTAAAGATTCCTCATTTTGCAGACCTATCATTTTGCTTTTCCAGATCTACTTCAAGTATCGTGATGGACGCTAATCACCAAATGAAGGAAATCCGTAGCGACTCATTGTAAATCCAACGCGTAGTTAGCAGGGACACCATTGTTAAGAGGACTAAGCTGCCCTGCCATGGCGAATAGCTGCATGCGGGGTCATGTGATATAAAAAAAAAAAAAAAAAAAGAGGACTAAGCTTGTTCATAATGGCAGAAAAGCTCAATTGCACCCTGCAGGGCGCTGATCCGGGGGAATGTCCGAAAGGAGTTCATTGTAGTGTAAATATCATAGGTAAGAGTACTGCAGACAATACCACAATTGAGAACACTTCTGATTAGCGGCCTCGACATTCGGAGCCATTTCGCTTGTGCAAATTCGATGTACACTATAAACTATGTTCTGTAGTTCACTTTGGCAAATGTTGTCTTCTCCATCATATTTGAACGTCCAGTCAAGTTATTCGATAGCAACTATCATTATTTGCATCCTTCATCATTCGATTGCAATTCCATAGCTAGCAGCAAACACTGCGGGCGGCTATTCGGCAATAGAATTCCATCATTCCTCTGGGCAAGAATCCATTACCAAGTGACGTCAGCAGAAACATGTAGTTTGTTAACGGATGCCCTTGGTGCGGCATCAGGTGCCCACTCAGCTGGTCACAATAGGGACAATCTTAGCTTATTCCTCACCTTTTTTTTTTTTGTGTGTGTGTGTGTCACGTGACCCCGCGCGCAGCTGCTCGCCATGGCAGGGCTATTCCTCACCTTGTTAATTATACGTAATATAATACATACTGTATTTCCCCGCTTTCCGACCTATACAGGCATCCGACGCACCCAACATACCCACTCCGGAGAGCATCTATCGCAAACACACCTGCAGATGTTTTAATGCCTCATTGGAAAGAAGTACTGCATTCTACTTTCCGAAGTACTTTTGTACAGGAATTCTGACGAATGCATGCCAAGCGGTCGTCCGAATGTCTATTTGACTATCTTTTTAGGGCAAATTAAGTGTTAGGTAACAATAACTTTTTGTATATCTCTATCTGAACGGCATACACAAAACTCTGTTGTGGATAGTGACATATAAGCTTGTCTGACCAGGCAGTTACGTGCATCCGATGCTCATAAGCATCGGATTGTTATAGTAAAATCTCGTAGGCTAGCTATCCAGTATCAGTATCCATATCTTTCTATCATACCAAAAGTAGAAGTACTTTTTGTGGACGTTTCCTATAGCAAGCTGAAAAAATCCGGCATGCAACAAGTTCGGCACATCTTAATCCAATATATATAGCTAGCATGGGCTCGTATAGAGAACAAGTAGGTCAGTCCTTTTTATTGGCTAAGATACAGGAGTAGAAAGTAGTATTATGAATGACTATCTGCTATTGACCTTGTTCTATCCAACTGGCTATTTAGAATAGCTAATTATTTTGTATGTAGATTACAAAAACTGTTCAAGAGTTGTGCAGTATAGCTAGATAAAAGTATATAATGTAATTGGCAATCATATTGAGATATGCATATCAAAGTATAATAAACTGAAAGAGTTAAAAATTTCTAGCTACTATAGAGATAAGTATCTTTAATCCAAAACAAATACTATGACTATTAGTAAAAGATAGTGTACTATTCATAAATACTAATAGCTATCTAGTACTTTATTATCTCTATAATATAATAGAAGATAGATATACATACATCTGCACCTTTACTACACAGATCTGCAGATCTACTTCTAGAGTACTTCATAGTCTTTCAAGACCCGCAAATGGGTGGAAGACCATTACGAGGAGCGGAGGACCTACAAAGACAGACACTGAAGGAAGTAAGGGACAGGATAGGCCGAGGGGAATGGGTGGCAATGGTAGGAGACGACATCAAGTCGGCATTTAACTTCCTCAGCAGAGAGAGAGCACTGAACGCATCAAGGAAGTCAACCCCGACGTAGTAGCATTCGTGGAATCCTTCCTCATGCCAAACGAATTCAATCTGATATGGGATGGATAGAAACGAGTAACCGGCAAAATGATTGACGGCACCCCCCAGGGCTCACCTCTATCCCCAGTACTATTCCTCATCGACGTAGCACCTGTTGCAAAGAAGATGAACGAAAGGACATTCCCGAGGTCCTACGTCGATGACTTCCACTGCATCCTCTCGAACAGATCCCTACCCAAACTAAGACAGACCCCCTGCCATAGGCCAGTAGCCTGTATGTGGGGTTACGTGACCCATAAAAAAAAAATTATAATAAAAAAACCTAAGACAGACAAACCAACGAAGGGGCAACGGAAGTGTACGACATCGATCCCAAGAAGTCCGAGACACTAATAGTAGGGGTACAAGGACCACACTACCAATCAGCAGGACTCAACATAGACTGGGAATTGAAGTACAACATACACCACCGGAAACGACTGCAACTCGAGAAAGCCACATGGAGAGTAGCGTCGAGGCTGACACACCTAACCCCGAACAAGAAACGCCAACTGTTCGCCAGCATTGCACGGAACATACCCACATGGGGCTGCTAGGCATGGAAGGATTACGCAAGGGGGGCCCCCGAGGTACTCAAAGCCAGGGAACTTGAGAAATGGTAATACACCGTGGCACAGAAGATCACCGGGGCACCGTGGGGCACACGAAGGCACATAGTGGAAGGCATAGCGAACATGGAATCGATATAGACCTTCATAGAGGATGAACGTATCAGGATGGAGGCCAGAACACTGAGATTCTAAAACGAACACCTCCTCCAGACGGAGCCTGACCACCCGTACCTGAGAGGATCTCTACAAAACCGGACACCACTCCCCTAGCCATACTCCCCACCCTCCCCAGGGACTTTGAAAAAGAGGAGTGGGAGAGAGCTATAGCCGACGCAGAGGACGAGGCGTGGAAGAGCATATACTCTGAAGGTAGCCACATCGACGGAAAAACTGGAGCAGGCACCTACCACCGCGGAATCGCAAAACCCATATACCTGGGCTCACAAGCAACGGTGAACGACGCGGAGCTCATAGCGATAGGCGAAGCACTGAAATCACAAGAAGGAGAAACCCTAATCATCACCGACTCCAAGACAGCCATAGCCAAAGTCCGGCAGATCGCCGAAGGAAGTAGTGAGCGGCACGAGCCGAGCCAGCTCGAGCCAGCTCGAGCTCAAACGAGCCAAGATCTGCTTGTGTTTTTCTTGACAGCTCGCTAAAATGCTTAGCCAGTGCAAGGTTTCATAAACTGTAAATACCTAATATAGTAAAAATTAGAGACTTGGAGCTCATTCTGACCTACCAACAACTTCGAAATGCACAATTTAGCTGATAGTAGTGAGAAAGATGAAAATTTAGCTTAGTTTAGTTTAGTTTGTCAATATTATGTATATAATCAATCCAGGCTCGAGCTCATGCCACGCCAGCTCGAGCTCACCCTCCAGTTCGGCTCGAGCTAGCTCGTGCCGCTCACTAGAAGGAAGGCCCACGCACGAGGGGGCATCTCAACTAGTCAGAACAAACTGGGACGAAAGGGTAGCCAGGGGCGACCTGGACGTAGCGGTGATGTGGGTAAAAGGACATAAGGGAATTCAAGGCAACACGGAGGCTGACAAAACAGCAAAAGTCGGCACCTTTCTTCAATACCAAGACGAGACAGTGACCGAAGCAGGCATGAGACAAACCGCCAGAGCCATGAGAGCTACCGAGAGAAACAGGCTTGATCTGAGCTAGCGACCCCTGAATCGCCTGGGGTACAGCGTGGCAACCCTAGCCGGCATACTGGGGGCTAAGACAATGGAGATACGGGTTAGGCAAGACAGATGGCCCGGAGTGCCGGTGGTGTGGGGAGGAAGAAGAAACCACGGCACATGTTCTCGAGCGATGCAAAATATAGAAAAGTAAAAGCACCGGAGGTAAAGCCGACCTATTACGACCACGAAAGAACGACAAGGACAAGGACAGGGACGCCCTGAAGGATCTGTGAGAGTGGGCGGCACGGGATTAGAGACCATACACTTCACAGGCGGGGCAACTAATTTCTTTTAGTTGTTACTCTCCTTTTTCCTTTGTCTTAACCTTTTTCTTCCCTTGTCTTTTATGTACTTAAATCCTCGCCATAGCCCTTAGGGCGGCACGCGAGTAATGATATTAAAAAAAAAAAAAAAAAAAATATTTTCACCCTTTCTCTTCTATGTCCTCCCAGCACTGTCCGGTTTTTTTTTTAAAAAAATCACATAACCCCGCTTGCAGCACGAAGCCATGGCAGGGTCCCTGGGCAACCCCTCGTAGACCGGAGACAGGCTGGAAGGAAAATTTCTAACTACATGAACTTCTCGCAGTCGTCTTCCTCCCCTGTCCCCTACCACCTAATCCCGGAAAAGAAACTCTCCAGTTCATCCCACTCCTCCCCATTCTCTGCTGTCCGTTTCCAGTTCTTCTCCATATCCCCCATTCTCTAAAACCTTCTGGACGATTCCTCTGCCGACCACACCGGAAAACTAAGTGCTTCCCGATCTGGACCTTCCCACACCCACACTTCTCCGATTCTACTACTCCCATCTTTTTCAACCACGCCTTGCACCTCCCCCTCTCCAGGCACATGGCTGTAAAGTTGGACACCGCCACTCTATTCCATTCCATCACCTTTCCCTCCCCGTACCCCTTCGCCTCTCTCTTCTCTTTCCTCCACGCCTTGATTCTCTGGCGTACACCACTCCCTGTGGTCACCTCTCCTCCCTTCTGCTCCGTCCCCTTCTTTGCCTGCTTGTCCGCTACCTCATTTCCTGCGATCCCAATATGAGCCTTGACCCACGTCAGTTTTGCACTCCCTCCTCTTCTCTCTCTCCTCCTCATCATGATCACCACCCTTCTCACGTCCTCCGTCTTCACACTCCCGCTCCGACCTTGCTATCCTCTGCTTTGCTGCCGTCTGAGTAGAGTATTGCCCTCTCTCTTCCAGCCTCCTCCACCGAGGTCTCCCACTCTTCTCTTCCCCCTCCCTTTCTCCCCAACCTCTCCGCAATCTCCACTCTCACCTTCTCGCACTCACCTCCCCATGAAATCTCCTCCTGCTCTGAGAATCTTGCCCACTGTTCTTGCCAGCGGTCGACTATTGTCTCATATCCGTCTTCCTCCCCCCCCCCCCCACTGTATTCCTCAGTCTCCCCAATTTCTTGCCTCCTCTTCTCTCTCCTCGTTTCCCCTCCTGAAGTCCCCTGTACACACCTCCGCTAACTCTGAAGGTGACTCTACTTCCTAGACAATTGCTCTTGCCTACGCGCCATCCAGGATCGTTTCCACATCCTCTACTCCGCACGCTGCATTCCCCCCCTGTACTCCCGCACCTCGCCTCTCCCCCGCTGCCTTCTTCAAGGCCTGTAGCTGTTGATGTTTGAGCGTTCGATGCGTTCTATTCTTTCTGCTGGAACTAGACCTAAAAAAAGGTGCTGAGGACAATTTACTGTATTCTCCGATGCCCCTGGCTTCAATCTGAGCCACTTAAGCACTCACAGTAATTTTTTGTTGTGGCATCCGGAAAGTGTCCAATATCCCAGTCGTGTTTAATATCCCAGTAGCCTGCATTACTGGTAATACTTTACTAGTTTGTTTCTATTCCAGTTCAGCTAGGATCTCCCCTTTGCGGCTGAACTACTGTATAACAATGGCGGAAGATGATAACAATGCAGTTGGGGGCCTGACCGAAAGGTTGCGCACAATATTGTAAGCGATGAGGCGATTTATTGAATATCTCGACTCTCCACAACACACCACAACCAACAAACATTTCGGATCGATTTTAAAACCAAGACAAAGATCGACTAAGCAAATTTACGAGTACCCTGCGACGACAATATTAATATTCAACAAGGCATAGTCAGAGGATTGGAGCGCAGTTACAGGCATCGATATTTTCTCCTCAGCATAGAATTCACTGCGATCCATATACATGGCGGCTACAGCGAACTTTCAAGCACCTTGGCCCTTTGCTTCAGTCTGGCAGCTAGTCAAGGACTTCGCCAAGATGAACTGTGGCAAGGACTACCAGGAATACCCAATTTATTCAGTAGACCCAACAGCAATCAAGCTCAAACCCAACGAGAAGCTCAACTCTGAAGATGCTGAAAAGTTCAACCAACAAATGCCGCGACACCAGCTTCTCGAGGCCTTTTGGCGTTGTTGTTTCTATGTATGTGAGAAATACACAACTGTCTCAGAGGATGAATTGAATCACTTCCTGGACGATCCACAACTGGAGAAACTTGTCACCAACCTGTGTTGTCAGCTGCGGCCAGTCTGTGAATTTTATCCAGATCACGAACAGTCAATGTTAAGTGCAAGTCTGCAAGCCACCAGACAAGCAGTGAATGTGATCCTCAATGAGAGCACACTTCCAGCTCCATCGATGCTTACCAACCGAGCATCGTCACAGTCGACGGGTGGTCAGGTCATAGCCACAAGAATTCTCTCCAAGCTGGACCTGGTAAGCCATTTGTGGGTGCTGCAGCTAGAGCAATGGAAGGCTGCACAAGAAGGTAACCCCCTACCCTTTCGCGGTTGCGAAGGGGACGATCTTGGTTTTTTGGCCTACAGTAACCCAACCACCCTCAATGATGTTCTTGTATACCGATTTTACGTCAGGGATTACATGGAAGAGCTTGAAGATATGCTCGTGTCACTGAAGGCTCTGCTCTTCCACATAATGGATAAGCTCCCTAGGAAAAACAAATCTATAATGTTAGAAAGTGAGTGTGAAGAAGGAAATATTGACGAGTTTAAACTTTGCTGGAGGCTTTGTGAGTCTTTAAAAGCCCTTACATACAGGACCGAGACAACGCAGGAGGGATGGTTGTTATATGAACTCCGGGAGGAACCTCCAGCGCCACCTGAGCTGGAGAGGATTTATGAAGAGACTGGATTACTCACTTGGGAGTCAAATGCCTGGGGTGAAATTCATGCTTATCGTTGCACACCGGCCAGTTCAAGGGTGATGTATCAAAGCACTCCGAGTAGCTCCCACATTAGGGCTTCTACATCATCATCGGCTCTGAAAAGTACCAGGTCGGATAATGGAACTCCAGCTGTTGCTGAACCTCTTGTATTGAACAAGCAAGAAGTGCAACCACATACTTCCGACATTACACCGGATTCCAACCGAAAATCTGGTAACACCACTGCGACTGGCCGAAAAGGTAGTTTGCCAAAACTCGTTTCAGATGGCCCGGCACTCATTATGCCACCAATGCCAAAATCTTGGGGCTCACTTTTGTCACCACCTAACAGGGTGTCCGCACCTAGACCGCCGGTATCACCCGCACACTCCGCAAACATTGCAGGCAATTCATTGCTTGCTGCAGAGTCAAAACCTAGTTTGAAGTCGACATGTGAACCTTCCGACAATCAAACCCTCGATCAGGTGGATGTAGATGACCTCAATCACATCCGTATACGCATTCTTCTCCGTGCAGCTGCTGCAAAGGACGGATGGCACCCACAGCTTGGCATCTCTCTTGCCGATTTTGTACGGAACACTATGTCAGCAACCACCTTCGGCAAGACAACGAAATGTAAAAAATTGTTCATGGACTATAGAAGTGCAGTGGTGGATCCACAGAACAATATCAAGGTCCATGGAGACATGGCTGCACATTGTGCAACTGCAGCGCAGATTAAACGGGCAGTTGAATGGAAGACTGCGGCAGGAAAACACCAATACCTGAAAGATCTATTTCGGGCTGTTACTGGCTTGGAACTGGACCAAGTGGATGATGAGACAGATCTGTCATTTAATGCGTGACTCTACTGGCAGTATGTGAGAGGTTTTTTCTAACAAGCAAGGTTCTCCGATAGATGTGCATCTATGGTGTCAACAGAACCAAAATATATGTCTTTATAAGCTCATTACCATCATACTGAAAGTCTTCCATTTACATCCATCCTGGCCTCAAATTTACTTTATCTCCTTTCCATTTTTTTTTTTTTTTTTTTATATCATTACTCGCATGCCGATCTCCTTTCCAATTACCTTTGGCCTTTGCATAGCCCATTAGGCGATATGCAAGTAAATCCCGGAATGCAGATGATGCGAAGAGGAGGAGGAAACGACGACATACTTATGGGACAGGTGCGAGACGGGGAGGAGGAAATGGCGAGGGGGGGGAAGGGGACCCGTGATGGACTTGTTGAGGTGGATGGAGATATAACAGGCCTGTGTTTACGTCATCTTACTTACTTTCCCATTACTTTACTCCCTTCTTGTTTTATTTCTGAATTTTATCTCCTATGTAATTAGCCTCGTCATAGCTCACAGGGCAGGGCGGCACACGAGTAATGATAAACAAAAAAAAAAAAAAAAAAAAGATATGCAAGTAATGATTCAGCAAAAAAGTCAAATGTCTGGAAATATCCTATGCAGGCTTTCGCTCCCAGAATCTGCTCAATGGACATTAGCACCCTGTCTACAGCCACGGCAGAATAAAGGTAGCATTCGGCGATATCCTCCATTCCAAGGGGTAGCTCCTCGAAAGATTAGGGAACCAGACTGGATTCAAGACTGACCGGATTAAAGATTTACAGGATGAAAGACTACACATTCATTGGGGAGATATTGGAGGGGAAGTCCTAAGGAGCTCAAGACACAGGATTGGGGAGGCAGATGGACCAGAGTACATGAACTGGTGAGGACAGCAGGAGAGATAACCCCCCACTTGACTGAGGAATATAGAATCTGGGAAGAGAAGTGGCTGGAGAGAAGGGTGGCACTGCTCGACCCGGGGATGGAGGAAGATGGAGAAGTGCTGATGGATTTCATAAAGTGAAGCGAACCGGGCTGTAGAGCAGTAGACGTATATTTATTTTCCTAATCTCATTAAATATGTACGTATCTTTGGTTCTCACCGGCGCGCTATTGCTCATCAGGGAATATGCGAATGTAAATATGTATGTATGCATTAGGCTACGCAATTTTATGATATTTTAAAGAGCAATTGGAAATGAGGTACTGATAATATTTATGTCTTGTTTTTAACTATGATATCGCGGAAGTTTAAAATTGTCCAAATTTGAAGACCACTTGATATTCACGTAAAGTGTTAGGTACTTCGTAGCACTAGTAAGAAAACATGAGTTTGATGCTATTGCCAAGTAACGCCTTGTTGGCTTTCCGATCTCCTGTCTAGCTGTTATAAAGCTTAGGCCGGTGCTAAAGTGGCGGTAACCAAAGTGAGAAGATTGTTGTCGTAGATCAAAAGCGGAGTAATGAACCGAAAGAATAAATACAGTACATGACATTAAATTAAATTTCGCCTCCACATGGCATGGATGTTTTTTGCGTCACGTTGCTTCAAACATCCAGGATACACTTCTCTGTACCTACTAGTAATATAATAGACCATATCCTCAATCTGTGTCCTGACGTGCATGCATACTTTCGCGAGATTTTGAGCCTCATGAGCACATTCCCAACCAAAGAGCGTTACATCTGCAGTGTGCCGTCCTAGCATGCGCATGCATGCCTTAGAAACATGTGTAGCAAATGCAGACTTATCCTCATTCGTTCATACATAGGCCTGGGGCAAGCTAGTAACCAGACTAGGGGCAAGCATGGTACGGTGCATACCGCCTGGTTGCCAACTGCAATGTGCCGCCGGTTGCTTCCGATCTTGATTCTATGGTCAGAATGCAACTAGGCTAACTATCTATTGGATAAGAACGACATGCAGGCGCCCTTCCCTGTCATTCAGCCAGCAGTGCAGCAATTTCTGGGTAAAGGTATTCTTGTCACCTGACAGGGGGCTACACGTTGTGCTCACTCCTGTAGTCGACCTTCATGCCCAACATTGGCTCAGCAGCCCCACATATGCCTGTAGCTCCTCCATGCTAAATTTAGCCCTACGTGCTCCCCACTACACTCCTTACCTCTGCCACGTCGTTGTGTGGGTGGGCATCTGGAACTCTTAGTACCGTCTCACTTTAAACTCGCGTGCGACATACGTACGCAATCGCAATTGTGAAGTTCCACTGTGGCAAGTCAATTATTTTTCCATTTTGTAGAGTATGGTACATACTTTCTGTGTGTGTCTCGGCGCCGCATAACGCACTGTTACACCGGCGGGGTTTTCATCCGCTGCAAAATATATAAATTCCCAGCACAGCACATTTCAACGTATTTGTTATATCCCGATCTACGGCTAAAGGACTTTACGCAAGTATTTATCGGATCGGAGCCGCGGGAATAATAAAGTTATTATTATTGACAAGGGTCCCGGAAAAGCTAAATAGCAATTATGTCAACACCGATCACCTTGTTTTGACACCACCGAGAGACTGGTCCGATTTATTACTAAGAGCGCGACATTTTAGAAGTTATCTATCTGCCGGGACCCTGGAGCAACATATTGGTGCTTTTTTGTACTTCTTTACCTCTTTTCATTTGCTCTCGCACTTGATTTTCATTTTATCGTTTAGGGTTTTCAGAATCTTCTTGACCGTTCTACTTGAGCGCTTAGGATATTGCGGCGCTTCTAGAGCTACATACCCGGCTACAGCCGCACTTTCCTTGCCTTCGCCTTTGCAGCTCAGGCCTTCCGTCGGTGGCGCAGCAAACATCCATCAATTTGCGTGCTGATCCTTGCTTCCTTATCTCTGGGTTCAACACACCTCTTCAAACTCCTTGCAAATCTTAGCTGCAAACTTTGAGTCGGCATCCTCAAATTCACTCAGAAAGAACAAAAATACGGATACATCAGTTCATTATCTGCAACAACTTCCTTCTTTTCCCCAAGTTTGCGGGGATCAAGATTTGACCGAAAATGTCCGCCAACAACCCGATATACCCCAAACCCTGCCGCTTCTTTCTCGCTGGCAACTGCAACCGTGGAGCAAACTGCAAATGGTCTCACGACTTGAGCGTTGATAACAATGCCGCTACGGCTTTCGCATACGGCAACAATACATTTACTCCGACGGCAGCTTATATTCCTAACCTTAATCTCACCGGCTATGAGCCTGGAGCTACCGAAGTCGCGACCAACCACGCCCCCCAACAACCTCGCACCTCACGCTTCTCAAAGAAAGCCAGGTCAAGAGCGAAAGGGAAGGGCAAAGCTCCGGCCCCAGCAACACCACATAATGTAGCCACTGCTGGGCCAGCGCATGTGCAATCCGGGGGCCTTCATTGGGGAGCGCAAAGCGGGAGTAGCGGTCCGGCGGCGGGGTGGGAGTGGGATTCAGTTCTCGCGCGGGATGTGCAGGCGAGCGCGAAAGCGTCGTCGAGCACCCGCGGGCGAGGGAGGAGTACGAGTGTCACGGCAGAGTCGGCGCGGCTGGAGGGTGCAATTAAGAATTTAATTCTGGATGTCAAAGTAAGTTACTTTTAGCTCTCATTTAGCTCCGTCCCTAGCGGCTAGCAAGCTTCTTTCGCCTCCGAGCTGGGAATTGATTCACTCCAGACTAGGAGTCACTAACCCGCTTGCATAAACATATGTAGAAACAGCCGGCCGATTCCCAGCCCAGCGACCCTGCGCCCAAAAAGGACGAACCACCTCCCACGCTGGAAAAAGTCCTGGGTGGTTCCATGTCCGTCCGGTTCGGCCCTGGCCTAGAAATTCTCTCCATCTCGCCTATCACTGTCTCCTCCTCCAGCATCGTGATCGAGAACGTTCCCCTCGGGACCCCTTCTGACGCCCTCCGTGCCCTTGTCCAACCCTTCAAGCCCACAATCTCACCACACGCAATCAGGGCAAACCCACGCGGAGAGAATCTCCGCGTGATCGTGCACTTTGACGATACCGTGGCTGCAGATGAAGCCGTCAAAGCGCTCGAGGAGGCTGAGTTCCGAGGCCGAGCCTTGTCGGTCAAGGCCTTGAAACCCACCACTGCGTCCCAGGACATCACAAAAATTGAGTGTAGCTGGTTTACAGCAAGCGCCGCAGCCTTGATTCGTTTCATGAGTAAGTCGGATGCAACCGAGCTCGTCAACGCCTGTAGCCGTTCAGAGAAGAAAATCCGCGGACGTCGCGTCAAGGCACTAGCGCAGCCAGACCATCTTGGGCGCCGCGGCCTCCTCCTCGGCCCTTTCGGTGTCCTCCTCGTCAACCTTGACCCCCACACCACTCAGGATGATATCGAAGAACAGTTTAGCAACTTCAGCTCCTTTGAGCTTCGACCACCAAAGTACAACATGTCAGACCACGAGACCCTGCGGTACATTCGGCGCAAATTTGAAGTCGATCGCGAAGAAGACTTGCGAGTTACCTCTGCCCCGAACGATTCCCGACAGCGGGCCATAATGAATTTTGCTTCCGCGAACGACGCGAGTGCGGTGTACGCCAAGGTGAAGGGGCAGAAGGACGAGATGTTTGAGAAGATGAATTTCCTGTATAGCTTGTCATACTCGGCGAGCTTCAATATACCTGCAGACATCTGGAAAGCGGTCAAGCAGGAGGTACGCAGGCTCGAGAGGGAGGAGAAGGAGAAGGAGAAGGAGATGGGTCCCAGGGCTGGCAGTTCGAGTGCGAAGGGGAAAGGCAGGGAGACTGATGATGAGAATGCGCCAGCAAGGTTGAAGATTATCGAACGTGGAGGGCATGCACAAGCAAGTGTGCATGTAACTGGTAGCGGGCGGCCTGCGGTTGCGAAGGTGAAGGGCGCAATTCAAAAGTTACTGAAGGGAAAGGTGGTGTGCGATGACGACGGGAAGGCGATGTGGGACGCCGCGCTGAGGGGACAGGAGGGAAGGAAGTTAGTGCAGTTGGTGAGTGAGATGGGTGTGCATGTTCATGTTGACTTTCGAAATCGGTCTGTCACGCTATATGGGTCACCAGATAAGGTCGACGAAGCGGAGGAGGTGCTGAAGGAGCAGTACAACCTTTTGCTGACGATGCAGCATGAGCTGTCACTGGAGGGTAGCATAGGCCGCTTGGCTTTCCGAGGGGGAATTGCGGCAGTGCAGGAGTATCTGGGCGAGGAAATGGTGGTCGTTAACCATATCAGCAACAAGCTAATTGTGCGATGCAGTCCCGCAGAAGTCAGCCATGTCAGAAGCCTTCTATACTGCGCGAGGCCCAAAAGGGCCGCGAACCAAGGGCAGCCCGGGCAAGCCGGGGCAGCATCAAAAGAGGAAGATGCCTGCCCCGTTTGCATGGAGCCAGCCGAGCCGCCAGTTGTAAAAACCACCTGCGGACACACATACTGTAAGGGTTGCATTCACGGGTTCATCAAAGCGACCCTCGACGGACGCAAATTCCCCATAACCTGCTTCCACAGCTCCGACGACGGCACACAATGCACCACACCCATCTCCATCTCCATCATCCAGGAGTCTTTGTCCAAATTAGACTCGGACCAACTCTTCGAAGCCAGCTTCTCCAGCTACGTGCAGGCCCGCCCGACTGAGTACTCGTATTGCCCGACCCCAGACTGCCCCAGTGTATACCAAATCACCGCATCCGAGTCTGTGTTCACATGTAGCCAGTGCTTCCTCGGCATATGCACCTCGTGTAAAGTCGCAACGCATCACGGCCAGACCTGCGCCCAATACAAAGCCGCCACCGATGGCGAGAAGCAGTTCAAGGACTGGAAGGCCCGTGCGGGTGTCAAAACATGCCCAAAGTGCCAGGCGGATATCGAGAAGAACGACGGATGCAACCACATGACGTGCAAATGCGGTGCGCATCTATGCTGGCACTGCATGCGAGAGTTCCCGCGCGAGACCATCTACGAGCACATGCGGAATGACTGTTTAGGAACAGGGATCCCGGGGGACATTCAACCAGCCAGGGCGCCGGGCATGCCGCCGCCGCCGCCGCCGCCAGAAGTACCGCGATTTTTCCCAGGTGTGATTTTCGATGAAGTCCAAGGCTTAGCGGCGCAACTCCTGCAGCAGGCACGCGAGAGAGAGAATGAAGAGAGGGAGCGGCTCAGAATGCGACAAGAGGAGAGAGAGGCACAGGACAGAAGATGGAGAGAGTATTTTCAGGGGATGGAGGAAAGGGAATTAGTGGAAAGGGAAAGGCGGGCACGGGAGGCAATGGCAAGGGCACGGGAGGCAAGGGAACGGGAGGCAAGGGAAAGGGCGTTGAGGGAAAGGATAGCAAGGGAAAGGGCAGAGCAAGAAGCTAGAAACAAGAAGTCGAGCGGAGGGTTTTGTGTTGTGATGTGAGCTATTTGAGGTTACAAGGCGTAGTGGTTCATATTATACACCTTCATAGTATGCGTTGGGGATTGGATGTTGCTGAGTGCGCAAGTCGGCATGATTATTTGTATTTGTATTTTTCCAGAGAAGGGGACACCAAGTTGTGAATTAATTTCTCGGGATGATAGTTCCTCATAGCAATAACATGGTGTTAGATCTAGTTAACACAACGTCTGTGATCATGTAAGAACCCGGCAAAACCTCTCGGGACAGGCACTTTTTGCTTGTATGCACACTGACCGTTTGCCCCACACAGGATCGTACGGTGTCAGCCCAGTCCCAGGCCGAGTCCAAGCGGGCCATGGAATTGCCACCAAAGATACCGGCAGCCTCCGCTAGGCTGATCGTGCTTCCGCTTGATTCTGAGAGTAGCTTCCGCTTGAGCTGAGTGTGCGGCGTTCCGGTTGATCTGAGGGTACTCGGTACCGGCATAAACTTTCGCACAGATGTGTGGTTGAAGAGGCCGTGCACAAGGTCTGTGTACAGGTGTGGACCTACTGGTAGTAGGGACCTGTACCTTCGCTGTTACGCGCTGTTTGTCCTCTTCAGCGGTCAAATGCGAGTTACCCGCTGCACAGCAATGCAACCACTCTGGAGAGAAGGTCTAGTGCGTAAGCCTAGATTTCTTGGGTGGAGAAGAAATACAGGCTGCGATGCTTTTTTTTTTTTTTTTTTTTTTCATTACTCGCGTGCCGCCCTATGGGCTATGGCGAGGGTTTATTAAAAGAAAAGATATGAAAAGAAACTGTCTTAAGTACATGTATTTCCCCTCGTATTTCGGGTGGAGAGAGGGAGATGAGCCGAGCCTACCTAATTCCTTCCTCTGCTCGGCTCATAGATCTCCGACCGCAACCCTGCGATGCTGGAGGAGTAGGATAAAAGTACTGGTGATGAGACCTCTGACTCGGAGGTGAGATTTTATGCCTCTATGGGTGCAACCTGTGATTATTGCAAATGGAGGACGCACAAAATGTTGATCTTTTTGGTTATTTTGTTTTTATTTTATTTCTGTGAGGGGAAAATACGTGAGACCTGTCCAGGTGCGAAAAGTCTCTACCACGCGAGCCGCTCCAACTGTTACACTTGTGTGAAGTTTTATGTTGATTTGAGTGACCAATTCAAAGTTTGAAACCAATATCATACCTTTTGTCTGGACACCGTATATGTTCTTGAGAATGCTGCATAGACAGGGTGCAAGGGCAGCTGCTGCATGAAAATCTTGTAGATGAAATAGTGCAAAATTGAGTATGAATGGAAGTATACTCTGCAACTGTACACAGCTCCTAGGTGATAGATTAGATGTAGCCTACACACTATGTTCAAGAGTACATACTGGTATAGAGTAATTAAATCTACTCCAGTTAATATTTTATCAGCTTCAGGTAAAGTTGTTAAACTCACCTAAACTACTTTTTTCTACTTGAATTGAACTTTTATATTATGTGTTCCGGTCCGCTCGCGAATCACAGCATTGGTGAAAAAAAAAAAAAAAAAAAATTTTTTCTCCTCGTTCATGGGACCGGCTCCTCTAAACTTAATACATTGCACAACGTTGAAGCAACAGCAGTCCCCAGACTGGTATACATGTAATATGAAAAAAAAAAATTCAAAGAAACCTATAGTGTATACTTGACTAACATCTAACTACAATGGCGTCATCAGTGCTACTAGTAGTGGAGTCTATATGCTTCCAGTATTATTACCTCATCATAGTTCTCGAGTAGTATACGAGCTAAAAGTGAAAAGTATTAAACTTCAGCCGCAGTATGGCAGTGTTGTAACGTCTTGGCTCAGGTGCTATTATGCTTGTGATAACGTCATGGTTGCCATTTTGTATATAAACCAGCACAGCCACACTTGCTATAAGCCACTCATGATAATAAGTTGATATGCGTAGCTTGTATGAGGTTGCAGGCGGGTGGAACGGACCTGTTAAGTCCACCAGTGATATGCACTGTTTAGGCGATATCACCAGTTTGAGTAATGAAACAAGAAATTTCGTCATAGCCCCAGGATGCTATACGGGGAAAAAAAGAAAAAGAGGAAACAACAAGAAAAAGGAAATACTTCTAGTTTATTACAAACTCAATACTCGCCACTATCTCCGTAACCCCATTAAGCTCATGGCGATATGGAAAACAATATTGACTCTAAGGATATTGGCACTATGAGCCTACAGCCTGTGCCTGCATGCATGGTTACGTCTTTTTTTTGTAAAAAGGAAAAAGGTGAAAAAAAGGTGTGCAGATGATGAAGAGAATCAAAGTCAATAACGTGTGAATACAGATAGTCTTATTCGTGAGCGGACTGGCCCTCTCCTACAAAAGTATTATTCGCGAGTGGATCGGTCCTCTCGTGAACGGCCCGGCCCCCTCGTGCATCCAGCCCGCTGGCGAGGGGACCGGTAGCGGACCGGATTCTCGAGGGGACCAGAAAAGCACCATTACTCAACACTGGACTAGCGGCAAGACTGGAGGCAAGCTGGATGCCAGGCTGTTGAGTATTATGTACTGGATTAGACTAAAGATAACAGAACTATCCTACAGGATATCAATATATAACTACAGTGTATATTACTCTATTTACTCAGAGGTAAATACCCAGTTCTTTGTAAAAATTATTTTATTTTGACAATGTAAAATATGTCAATGACATGCAATTTCATACAGTTAAATGTAGATTTGTTTAGTGAGGTTGGATTTTGCCCCATGGAATAGTTTACACTACTCAATACAATATTGACGGGATGACTCCGGACAGGTACTTTTTACCTGTCAGCTGAGGGACAGGTAGTTCCTTGTACGGTAAGATTGGCTTTTGTAAGATTATGCCTTTTTACTTAGTAACACGGAGAAGGGTTAACTATACAGAGGCTTGTGTAGAGACACATTTCCAGACAGTCTTAAACACATGACGTGGCCTAAAAATTACTGTACATGAGAACAGAAAAAGTATGCAATTTTTAGAATTTATACTCAAAGAAGCAATTTCCGAATATGCTAAAATTGAAATTGCATTAGATTGGAGCTAATTATGCATGAGGCGATGCCATGGCGTCCAGCTCAGACTCGCGCTGAGACCCAGGCCGATTAAAAGTGGGGCAGGCGGTCAATGTGCATAGAGGTAGAGAGTGCCTGTCCCGGAGGTGTAAATTATTATTACTAATGTTATTTGTGAAGTTAACCGAATTACCTTACTCGCAACATTGTAAAATCCGCCTAATATGGATAACCTGCCTCTCTCGTTAGCACTTGCATGTTTGGGTCAGTTCATTAATCTGCTAGTAGCACCCTGCCATGGCCAAGTGCTACAAGCGGGGTTATGTGATTAAAAAAAAAAAAAAAAAAAAAAATCTGCTAGTAGCGAGTCGGTTGGTTTTGGAGGTATGTCCACAAAGGTTCCTCCCTCTTCCCTTGGTTGGATCGCTCTCACCAGAGCGTGGCGGGCTCCGGCTCCCAAAGTTGCACCTGCCACCCTACGCTGTAGCTTCGTGAGGGCGGTCAACGGCACACACATACATAGATGACCACTACAGCCATGAAAACATGTACTTTATTGCCCTGCCGGCGAATAGCTGCAAGCGAGGTTACGTGATTTATTTTTTGTTTAAAAAAAAAAATTATTGTCTAGCACCCTCCGAGACTACTATCTCCGATTCCAGTGGATATCCTAGTACGCCAATGAACTAATTCAAAGGAACAAAATAACATGACAAATTATACAAAAACAAATATAGAAAGTTGCGGAGTACAACACCAAATATAACAAAGCAAGAAAGGGGAAAGCGTCGTTCCTCTAATGTTCGCAGAAAACCCAAAAAACCGCCCACCCGAGTTACCAAAGCCAGGAGCCCCAACTAAACCATTCCAGTCCCATCCAAGACCCATATACAAAAATACCAAACTGTGCAAGCAGAAAGTACAAGGGAACGAAACAAGCACATCAAGTAGAAACCTAAGAAATGATAATCCCGCATATCTATGTTCTCACCACGGCTTTTCCCTTCACCACCTGCACATTCCCATTCGCACTCTCCGCAGCTTCCAGCGCCAGATTCCCATCTGATCCCTTTTGCTGCGGCATCTGCATCATCCAGGTCGGCGGCGTGATCCCAGTCTGCTCTTGCACCGCACTCAACATGGGTGGCAAGCTCTGGAATATATTCCTAATTGGTGCCATGGGATCCGCAAGTCCCCCGTCCACGCTGCCTGCTGGACCAGTATTCCACACATTAATCTTCGGATTCAGACCCCTGATGGCTTCTGCGTTCGCCCTTGCCAGCTCTGTGTACACACCGCGCTCGATCATCAGGTACTTGAGCAGACCGTCTGGGCCGCCGAAGGCAGCGCTGAGCTCCTGGTACGCCTTTGCCATCTCAGTGACAGCTTCCGCTTCGAGTTTCTTGGAGGTTGCAGCTGCCTCGGCCTCTTTCGTCAATTGGTAGTACCTGGCTTCCGCCTTCTTCTGGAGGTCCAAGAACGATGCTTCGGCGGCCTTGATGGTGGCGTAATAATCGTTATCCGCCCGCTTGACCGTCTCATAGGACGCCGCCTCCGCCGCCTTCTGCTCCGCGTAGAGCTTTGCGTCTGCGTTCTTTACCGCAAGATAATGCGCTGCATCTGCACTCTGCTGCGAGCTCTCTTTTGCAATTTGCGCCTTTGTAACCTCTGTTGCTCTCAGGCGCTCCAATTGCATCTGCGCCCTCTTGCTTTCGACATCCTTCTGCAGCTCCGCATCCCTGGCCTCCTGAATCCTCTGTGCCTTAATTTTCGTCATCGCCACTTCCGCTTCCAACTCGGCCGTCTTGATAGCCAATGACGCCTGTGCTGACGCCTTATCCTTCCCTCTCTGCGTCTCCAAAATCGCCGTATCAGCCTCGATTTTGGATATCTGTTGCTTTGCCAGCCCTTCATTTTCGTGGACTCCAATCTCTCCTTTCCTCCTCGCCTCCGACTCATCGATACGTGCTTTGGAGCTTGCGCTCTCGTGCGCCTTGCGGGAGAGGAACGAGAAGTACTCAGATCCTGGCGGATCCTTGAGATCCTTGACGTTCGAGTTGTAAATCACCAGCCCAAACTTGCTTAGTTCCGTTTGCACGTTGTTTGTCACGTTTGTCTTGAACAGTGCGCGGTTAG
Organism: Kalaharituber pfeilii; assembly: GCA_015179045.1. Taxonomy (NCBI): domain Eukaryota; kingdom Fungi; phylum Ascomycota; class Pezizomycetes; order Pezizales; family Pezizaceae; genus Kalaharituber; species Kalaharituber pfeilii. The sequence continues at coordinate 551,472 of WHUZ01000027.1, forward strand.
TGAAGATCTCCTCGGCCGTCATGTTCGAGACCAAGACTCTTGTTTCGCCTTCGATGATACCACGCACGATCCTGCGGACGTTGTTGCTGACGGCTTCTCCTCCCTCCACTGCGCCGTCGGAGGTGCCAGTGAGAAGCGAGGAATACTTTGTAAGTGCGTCTGGGGTGTCCTCAGGGCCGATGGTAAAGGCGACCGGGACGATGAGCATGAGCTTTTCTTGCGTCATGGCTTGGAGTTCGAGGGAGAAGTCGAAGGGCGTGAGGGAGATTTTTTGCACTTTTTGCCAGGGCTTGACCCAAGCTTTTTTGGTGATGCGGAGGCCTTCGATGCCGGCGCCAGTGATGACGAGGTAGGTGTTAGGCTGTTGAAGGGTGTGGGTGTGGTTAGCGCCGCAAATCCGCAGTTGGATTTAATATGCTCTGGAGTGATGGGAGACAAACCTCAGCAATGTGATACCACGGAACTAGCCGGCTTTCCATGTTGAATCAGTTGTACAATAATTTCCAGTTACTATTCGAATATTAATCTCCGGAAGGGAAATTCTGGCTCTGCGGTGTTTGTATCGCACGTAGAGATTTCTCGGGAATCTTTCAAGGTCGATCTGGTATGTGAACTTTAAGTGGACGAAGACTTCAATTGGAACACGTCGTAATAGCACTTAGGAATAATCGTGAGCTGTATTTAATCAAACGGGAGTGAGAATGCAGAGGGCAATTGGGGGTTATTATATAGGTTAGCATCATAGTCCACGTCCAGCAGCATGTGGGCCAACTGTTTGACTTATGACCAATCATCATCCAACAGCCGTAAACTTTCGATAAGGTCAATTGTTAGAGGCACAATTATTAGGGTTCTCGTACCCAGACTCTCTTGGCCCGCTCAATTAAACGAGAGTCTGTGCACGAGAACCAACAGGAAGAATCCTGTGCTAACCAATGTCAGAGAATTTCTACCTCGCACGCCTCGCTATGAGCACGCTTCGCCCCATGCATTGGGCCCTGGATGCGCGCTTCAGTGCTGAATTTTCAGAGTTCACGGGCAGTGCAGAGCTTAAGCGCGTGAGAAGGTATGAAAGTATAATGGAGCAAAAAGCAAAAAGCAACTCTAGTGCTACTTGTACCTACTTGCTACCGATATGTTTCACAGCTAGCGAGCTCTAAATAACAAAGTCGAGCCGCAGTTGTGCTTGAGTTCGCCTAAGGTGGGCGGTGCTGTGCAACATTAATAAGCCCTGCCTCTAGTGTTACAATGCGTCGTCGTTGCAGGGCTGCCTGCGAACTGCCTGACGGTTACAATTGAGCAGTAGCTTGTAGCTAAAGAAGCGCACACAAGCCAAGGAATTGGAAATGATATGGTGTGCAATGTGCGCAGTCGAACTTCGCAAGGGGGCTGAGATCCTGAACAAGTTTCCCTTGGCGTTGTGATTTTAGATTTACTATATCCACAACATTTTACATGTGTGCATCTTCTTTCTATCTAGAGAAATCTAATATCTTCTTCCTCTTCCATGTATTGTCGGAAAGTCCTTGACACGTGCGTGAAGCTATTTTTTGATGAACTCTTTACACTACAAACACACGCACATGTATAATTATGACAAACGTAACTTGGCAACATGTACAGGTATGTCTTGCGGAGGCAGCTGTCGACTTTTTTTTTTTTTTTTCCCGTTAGTTTTCTTTTGTTCGCTTTAATTTCTTATTTTTTATTTCGCTTCGTTTGATTAACATATTGAAGAGAAACTTGTAGATCTTCCCAACGTTTTCCAGTCGATAATCCTACCAGGTTCCAAAGGCTATCTCATCACCCAGTAAGAGTGACAAGGTTTCACACACAAAGTGTTCTGTGATCGTCTGATGGTCGCAAAGGAAAACTACAAGGTTTGGGTGCGTGAGACACGACCTACTGTAGCTGAGCTTCCTGATCTGCCCGAAATAACAGCATGAACAATTCAAAGTCAATCAATATTGATCGAGACTTTGAGAAAACTGACGGTTTCCGCGGCTACTTTTGATTAGCACTTGAAACGTTTGGCTGCACACCCCTTACTGTATATGATGTCAATAGAGTGTCAAAGATGGAAACCTTGCTCGGCGTCCACTCTGTGGTTGCATAGATGCGCGCGCTGGGCTGTGCGAAGTGGGGAGAGACGGGTACTGATGCCGACCGATGAAAAGTGGACCCATTGGTAAACCGCAAAATGCGGACAAAGTCAACCACAACGTCGCGAATTTCACCAGAGATGAGACCTTCCGCAACGCCGTCTAGACGGCGCGAGAACCCTGCAGCCATGCCAAGCGTGGCGTTGCGCGACGTCTAGACGGCGCCGGCCGTCTGGAAGTAGACGGAGACCCCCCGTTTATACGTCTAGAACTTTGAACCGCTATAGCACCTCAACGAACACTCTGATTTTATTGCTAAAGGTATCTATTGATAGCTGAAAGTCTCTACTTTACCATAATACCATAACTTCTTTATGAAATGCACAAGAAACATTGGCAAATGAAAGATCAGGGAGGGGTTAAAAACCATCCTGCTAAGCCAACATCTTGGCGCCGATGCAACAAGGTTTGATGCGGCAAGTGGTATTACTGCTGCATAATACTTCAAGTAGTGCTTGCATTATGACAAAAAGGTTGTGTTCTCGTGCCAGACTCTGTATGTTGACATCGTACAAGTCTTTTGAGCCATCTTGACCGCACCCTGGTCTAGTGGCGTTTTCGCAGGTCTAGACGGCGTTGCGGAAGGTCTCAACTTTCTAGGAATTTTCAGGGACTACTGCGCCACAGACTATAACAATCCTACGAAAATACTAATTTCATTCCTGGGATTGGATTTCCATTGCTAGAATCTCTAAAAATCTCCACTTTTAAGCCCCCATGTATCTTCACTAGTTTCTACTCAATTTTGATTCCAGAAGCTGGGATCGATTCAGTGAACTAATTCACATGGTAAACCAAAAATCAGGGAATGTTTGATGAGGCTGACTTGTGATCAACGGGACCTCTCCGGGTAGGCCAGTTGCAGGGGTGTCTAGACTAGGGGACTGTATCGTGTCTGCAGGGGACTGTACGGTGTCTACAGGGGATTGCACAGGTCTTCAGATACCATACTAGGCTCATGCATATGCGTGAGAGGCGAGGTATGCCATTCAATTTATCAAGCTATCAACATGCAAGGAGGTTTTAGGAGGTTCATATGGAGCGGTTGGGGGTACGTTTCGGGCCTACACCAGAATCACATCCAGCGTTTCCTGTGATAACCCATTGACTATGATATCATTTCTGACCTGGGCCCGCTGGTTTGCCTGACGTTCTACAAGCTCCGGACCAGTCAATGCCCACCGCCTTGCTGGACCTTTTGTTTTTTTCCACCTTAAAGGAGGTTCAGCAACAGCAGGTGCAAACTCTTGAGGAAGATTGGGCTGCTGCTCACGGAGAAACTGTTGTCTGAGCTGCATTGCCATTCGCTGATGTAATTGCGCGTAACGTTCTGAGTCTTCGGAGCAGTTTTCTGAAATGCTTGTTCATCTGCAAGTGACCTCAAGAGGAGGTCACGGCCTGCATTAACTAGTGAGTCATAAAATAGTAGTGGTGGCCCCAGTGCTGGTGTGGGCACCTAACCGGTGCAAGGAGCAGTGTTAGTACGGGCACATATGCTAGGGTAGGCGCTAGTGCTAGTACGTGAGCTGATGTTGATTCTGGGGAGCTTTCGTGTTGGGTAGGATCGATAAATGCTCGCATACGGAGTAGCCCAAGTAGCAAATGCCGTAGTAGAGTTCTCAATCAACCATATGCAAACTGCTCTCCAGTTAGAGGAGCTTGTCGATGAAGTGGTGGCATGGATGCACTTGCAGCCTCCACACTTTGTGCAAGAGAAGGGGTGGGCTATAAGTTAGCCATACTGCTGCGTGGGTAATGGATTGGTAGAGGTATGATTGAGATGTGAACCAGGAAGCAGACATTCCTATTGGTTTTAGAGACGGCATACATACACCTGAGTGCCAACCCCTCACCCGTCATCAAGACCCCCCCCACCCCGCCCCACCTGCCCTCCCCCACACACACGGGGCAAAGGAAGGACGAGGAGGAAAGAACGGAACTCCCTCCCCAACCAAGCCAGCCAAGCCACCCCCGCCACCAACACCCCAAGGTTCGGCCTAGTGGTACATGGGGTAGCCCTGAGGAAGAACTTGGGGAACGTCCGAAAATGGCTGTAATCAGCCAACAAAGGACTGGGAAAAATCACTGGGATCTGATAGTTGAGAAAAAAGGAGATCCTCGTCGAGGAGGTGAAGCTCACTAGCTCGGTGGTAGTGTACCTTGAGGAACGAATCGAACCAACACTGGGCAGAGTGAGACTGGGAGGGAAATGGCTAAAGTCGTGCGATTATGAATGGGACAGGAGACGGACTTGAGCCTTTATTCTTTCCTTAAGCCCGTAACACAGAAACAAATCACGGGCAAAATTCATCTTATCTTCTTTCGGTTATTGTTACTTCCCCACACACAGGAGGATCCGGGGATCGCTACCGTTTATCTTTTGTCTTTTCCTTTTTCCGTTATTTCATATGTAACGAAATATCGCCATAGCCCATAGGGCGGCATGTAATTACTGATATTAAAAAAAAAAAATACACCTGAGTCTGGCATGCAATCTGAAGACCTGTGCAGTCCCCTGTAGACACCCCTGCAACTGGCCTGCCCGGAGAGGTCCCATGTGATCAACGTAGTTGGAAGGTACTCCCTTTTCACGGGAGCAAACACCTACAACACACCCTGTACTGACAAACGCCGTAGCAGTCCAAATCGGTAGTAGCAGCCATAGCACACTTTTGGTAAGCTTTCGACATGAGTGGCCTGGGCCTGCCATTTCTTCCAACAAAAGTGGAGGGATGGCACTTGTAGTACACGGAGTGGCTCTGAGGAAGAAGTTAGGAATGCTCGGAAGTTGCTGGAAGCTGGGAATGGACACATAGGAAGGATAATGGGAAATTCGTTGGTTGAGAAGAAACGAAATTCTTCTAAGGGAGGGAAAGAACACGAGTTCAGTGGTTGTGTACACAGAGAGTGAGGCGGACAGTGAAGTACCACTGAGGCTCAGGTTGGGTGGAAGGTGGCACAGGTCGTGCCCGTATCAATGGGAAAGGCTATTTACGCTTCGATGAGTTGTTGTGGACAACTGCCCCTTCTACCTGTATCACAAGAAATCCAGGGGCATCACTCCGATTTGCTGTGTGGTTTGTTTTTGTTTTTGTTTTATTTGTCTCCACCTACCCCACTAGTGATGGTCATGGGTCCCACGGTGTTTTGGTGCGTTAGTGTATTTGCTTATATTTCCTTTATATTTAATCTCGTCATAGCCTATAAGGCGGCATACGAGTACTGATTTTTTTTTTTTTTTTCAATTTCATTACTCGCGTGCCGCCTGACAGGCTATGGCGAGGTATACGAGTACTGAAATTTTTTCTTAAAAAAAATAGAAGGAAAAAAAGGACGAAAGTGGATGGCCCGGACCGTCCTTGCTAGGACCAATGACACGGGCCAGGGCCCCCGATTTCGACATGAGTGTCCTGAGCCATCCATACTTGCGGTGACTGACCAGGCTAGTGGTCTGAATTCCAAATAAACAGCCTGCATAATTGAGTGAAAAACGTGCACATATCGCCGACTCCACTTACAACTGGCCTGTAGCTGCTCCTGTCGTCTGTCTTCACGAATTGGCTGATTACTGATTAAGTAAATAAGATACTTCTGATGGTAACTTGAATGTCTTGAAGATAGCAGTCAGTCAGTATCTAGGCAACTTACTTTCAAGATGTCTCCTGAACCTGTTTGTCTGCTGCTGCAGATATTCAACCAGAATTTTAACGTTTACCTCCAGTCTCCACAGCACTGCAATTACTATTATCTTGAACCAGGAGAACTTAGACGTTTACGAATGTTTAAATCGCCAATAAACTGTCATTTACCGCCAAGCGAGCCACAGCGCTAAATGTTAGAGGAAGGACGGGGTCTTAATTGATTGAAGTTCGACCTACATACAGGAGGAAGTTCGAGACCTGTTTATAATCGAGATCTCGAGTACAAAGAGAATGTAGATATTTCCAATAAGGAAAAGGAAATGCAAGTCACATGTATATAATGTATCAAGAATGTAGAGGCAGAAACATCCAGAATACATGATGTATGAGAGAACTAGTAGGTGGTAGAACATTACAGAATGATATAGATGGAATAGAAGAAACAAAACGTGGTGGAAAGACTAGATGTTGCACTATACCATTTTTCAACACCAAACGTGTCCACTTCTGCATCAAAACCATCCAACAGAGCAAGGGAGTAAACATACGGGAGATCTTGGAATGGGCACGGGGAGAATAGATGAGAGTGACGCATATATTTCACTTATTTTATGTATTTAAATATCGCCATAGCCCATAGGGCGGCATGCGATTAATGAAAGAAAAAAAAAAAAAAAAATCCAACAGAGCAAACATCACCACCGCGACAGAATACTCTATGCATTTGGCATACAAACTAGATAAGACCAGGTACTGCTTTCTCAGCCTATTTGTTTTTACCAAAATATAATTTTTGGGGAATTACATATCATCTCATTTTCCCACAATGTCTTGACATTTGTTTATTACGGGATTCCTACACAAAATGTTTACCGAATTCAAGTGCAATATCTCCCAATTGTGTCACTTATAATGACCTCGAATTTGGGACCGAAGAGTCTTTTTTAGTAATTGATATACTATATATTTCTCCATTTAAATTCAGCAATTGCAATGCAAGCATTCCAATACCTAGTTTTGGCAGATATGTATATACAAATTGTGTTCTAGGAGAAAGTGAATATTATGAATATCTTCACAACCAATGCAGAAATCGCGTCACTGCTCTTTATATACTTTTACATACAATGCAAGTACCATATTCACAAACCTGAATACATTATTTCATCAAACTTATAGCGGGGTGCAGACCTTAGAATTTTTACTACTGCGAAAATGTATGCTAAGAAGCACCAGTAATTGTAACTTTTCTTGTGCACACATATGGACTATAGTATTCAAGAAACCAAATTAGCAGCCAGTGTTGTAAGCTACTCAGAAAATATCTTCCTATACGTGTATTGCGATTTCATGATTTCAAATAGTCCCTATTCATTTTCTTTGCATAATCACCTGGTATTACCTTTGCGTAAAATAGATAAAATGTTCACTGGAGTATGATAGTGGTACTCTGTAGGTAATAGTGCAGTCATGACCTTGCTACACCTCTTCAGCATAGGTAGTAGAGTCTACATTCATTACATAAGACTTCAGGTATGCTCTTCCACACATGGCAACTTAAAGCATGTCTAACATAAGGGCTGAATATATACTAGAATATGATATGCTGTAAGTCAGCAAAAAGAAATCGTGAAAAACAATTTACTATATTCTCCCATGCACTGGCTTTAATTTGAGCACACTTGAGGGCCATTTTCATTCACAAGATCTTCATCCGTTGTTCTGTAAATTTGGGCGGTTTCCCAGTGATAGGTGGTTTCTAGTTAAAACACTCTACAAGTCACAAAATAAGTTGATAGGCACACTTCAATTCCCTAGTAAACAATTTTTACGAACTCGTGAATCTGGAAAATCTATCCATCACTGATACAGTAGGTAATGGGTGCCTTCCGATAAGGATTATGTGAAATTCAAGCCAAATTTTACTAGACTACATTTCCACCGTGAACAGGGGTAGTTTCGCTAAGCACTAAGACGTGTGTAAATAATAAATCGAGAGACCTCTTTTGTATGCAGACAATTACACTTTGAATGCAGAAATCATGAGCCTTCGAACAAGCTGTCAAGCTCACCACGAGGATAACACGAACTCAAGTTCCAAGAGAGAGCACTAGGTCTCAAGACACAGCAGTCAAGTTCTGCGGGCGAATACTAGGTATCAATATCTAACAAGCGAAAGAGCGAGGAGGCCGAACTGTAGGGGTCCATAATTCTTCCTGGAGGATAAAAATGCATTACAAGATATTACATATGCAAGGTGGAATAGGTGGCAAATGATGCAAATGGTATTGTTGATGAATCCTCTATATGGTATAGCAGTTATAATCTGTACTACTTCAGCAGTTTTTTAAGAGTGCAGAATTGTTATTTTATTTTATTTCATTTTATTATTATTATTTTCCCCCCCTTGCATACGGCCAACTGAGAGTAATGACCGCGTAACTAAATGTTTTTTTTTTTTTTTTTTTTTTTTTATCATCAGTACTCGCATGCCGTCCTATGGGCTACGGCGAGGTAGCTAAGACTCTAAGAGTACAGGTTATATTCGAAGTGTCACTGTACTCAGACCTCTGTTGCAATTGGTTCTCGAAGTGACATGAATTGTACTATGCGTCCGTTTTCCGATCCTTTTTGAATTCAAGGGAACTTGCTTTCCGTCAATTCAATTTTCCTCCATTAGCCATGCCAGCAACCCCTCTCTTATTTCCTCCCCTCGTCGCCCACCGCCGGCAGCCGCTCCGGCAGTCCCTCCGATAAGTGCTTTGACATAGAATGCATACTCCACGTTTCATTAAATTTGTCTCAACTTGCCCCTCATATTTCTTATACTTATTTAAATCTTTTCAAGAATTTGGGAGACTTCCGAGTACTCGAGTACTCGCGTTACAGTGCATTGGTTGGGTGAGTAAATAGAGGTATCGAAATATAACGAGGTGCACTTTTTTTCAATCCATGCTTTTGCAAGCAGATGAAACAAGATGCTCTGGGTAAATGACACGGATTGAGCAAGCCCAAACCTCGTAACACTACCCCATTTGACAAAATTGACTTGCGCATGGTTATGTAGACAAATGTTAGTTAGGAGTAGTAAAAATCAGTTACACAAGGCAACAGCCCTTAACAAACTTTCGTGGAGTGGTTCATTCTCTGAATCGCTGATTGGAGCGAGGCTACTGTTCAATTTCTCGAACTGACTATAAGCGAAGACTCTCGTATAGGAGGGCAATTACTAGAAGGCCTTTAGATATGAGGTTTACGTAGTTTTTGCTCCGTTAAGCACCAATTTTACTGTTCTTGTACCCGTGGGAGTCTGGTCCTACATAGCGATCTGTCTTCTCGGCCGATTCCTTTGCGAAGTTCCTGTGAATCTCGGGGCCACCACCTCTAGGGCCACTTCTACTACAAAGAGCAAGCCCCTTTTACCAGAAAAGCCAGAACTACGACCTGCCACTTCAGCAATAGTAGTTCATGGGATAGCAGTGACCAAGAGACTGGGGAATGTTCGGAAGTGGTTGGAGGTGGATAATGAATTGGGCACAAAAATCGCTGGGGCTCGATGGCTGTTGAAGCAAGAGAGGAGGGCGGGAGGGAAAGGCGACTGGTTCAGTTGTTGTTTACCTGATGGGGTAAGAACCCATTGTATGTATTGTTGTGCTTGGTCCACTGTCTGTCTGCATTTGTTCATCCGCAGCCACGGTGAAGCCATGTAGAAAGATATGTAGTATGGGCGATCCGGCCCACAATCCGGTGTCACAGACCTGTCTCCGGGTAATAAAGGGGTTCTGCCATAGGCTGAGAGCCTCGATGCGGGGTTACGTGATCCAAAAAAAAAAAAAAAAAAAAAAAAGAATCCCGGGTCATTTAGGTTCTTGGTTGGTCCCCTCCAGAATAAGTAATCCCAAAGTGCTAAAACATGTTTTTGAACCTCTAGTGATCCATACTGGCATACACTGCTACGTACTATGTGAGGAAGTTAGGCTTTTTATATTTGCCAATTGAGGCCTTACGCGCAATGCTCCATTCCGGTACATACACACTTGGCATTGGACCTCTCACACATTTTAGGTGAAACTAATTGCCCTGCCATGGCGAACAGCTGCAAGCGGGGTTACGGGAGGGAAAAAAAAAAAAAAAGGTGAACTAACGTGTCCACGAAGGCTTGCAGATGCAAGTAAATACTCCATTCCTTCAGGAATGTGTTTGATATATGAGGTGGTTTACACCTTCCATCATGCTTCTTGGAGAGAAAACGTCGTGTTTACTGTACGGATGTACCTTACCTTTGCTAGCGAGAGGGAATTTTCTAAAGACAGCTGCCAATGGGTGACAGCAGGCGCAGCACCTCGTAGTGGCAGGCAATAGTAATAGCAAGGAACAGCAGGTCCTTTTTTTTTTTTTTTTTCTTCTTTTTTGAGCACGTAGGCTACGAATGGCAGGGAAACAACAAGTTCTCCCCGCCGCTAACAGCACTAATTGCCCTAAATTCACAGCGAATGAGTGAAACCTGAAGCGCGCATAAATGAATCTAGTACCAGTACTACTGATAAAATTGCTCTATCCTTTCGAATGATGTAACCAATGTATTGGTGAATCATTCGGACCTGCGCCAGATTGTGTGAATAGGTTGAGCTACGCAGCAATTCGAACGATTCAGCCATATTGGCGGATAGGTCGACCCCATTGGTCAGCCACACTCATTGGTGTATCATCGGAACAGGGATTGACAGGTGCAGGGCGCAGTTGGACAGAATCTATTATAGTACTGAGTTACATCCCTCTTGGCGTACACCGAACCCCTGTCAAAAAAGACCTTGGCGACAACCGCGAATACCATCTATTATAGTACTGAGTTACATCCCTCTTGGCGTACACCGAACCCCTGTCAAAAAAGACCTTGGCGACAACCGCGAATACCATCTATTATAGTACTGAGTTACATCCCTCTTGGCGTACACCAACCCCTGTCAAAAAAGACCTTGGCGACAACCGCGAATACCATCTATTATAGTACTGAGTTACATCCCTCTTGGCGTACACCAACCCCTGTCAAAAAGGACCTTGGCGACAACCGCGAATACCATATCAACGTACTGAGTGAAATGTTCACATACTCCTGAACCTCAACATACCCCTGAACCTTCGTCATAAGGCACATATTAATGTGGAATATGCCAAACGCCCGACAATACCTATATCAAGAGTTTCCATCACATTTCGTATGGAATCAACCTTCACGGAAATAGACACCACGACAATGAGGAGTTGCAATTGGCCGTATCTATCACTGCAATCCCTTTATGTGAAATGTTCACATTCTCCAGAACCTCAACATACTCGGCATAAGATACAGAAGAATGAGCCAAATTTTATAGGTATGATATATCTCTCTCACTATCAGGAGATGAAGCATAACGAGTTCAATTTGACAGGTACAGCAGCAACTTTCCATAGCACAATAGGAACAGAGTGAGCTGAATTTAACAGGTATAAGAGTACAATATGACTGGTATTGGATGGCACGAGATGCAGCTGAACAAGTCAAATTTGACAGGTATGGTAGGTCCATTTCACCTCGCGAGATACAGCAAAATGAGCTGAATTTGATAGGCACTTTGACAGGCACGACAGCTCCTCAATGGTGTGAGGTGCAGCAGAACGAGTCAAATTTGACAGGTATGGTAGGTCCATTTCACCCCGCGAGATGCAGCAAAATGAGCCGAATTTGACAGGTACTTTGACAGGCACAACAGCTCCTCAATTTAACAGGCACGACAGCTCCTCAATCTAACAGGCACGACAGCTCCTCAATTTGATAGGCACGACAGCTCCTCAATTTGACAGGCATGACAGCTCCTCAATTCGACAGGCACGGCAGCTCCTCAATAGTGCGACATGCAGCAGAACGAGTCAAATGTGATAGGTATGGTAGGTCTATATTACCTCGCAAGATGCAGCAAAATGAGCCGAATTTTACAGGCACTTTACAGGTATGATAGCTCCTCAATGGTGTGAGATGCAGCAGAATAAGCCGAATTTAATAGGTATAACAGTCTCCCTCAATGGCGTAAGATGTGGTCAAGTTGACAGATATGACCTTGACAGGGAAAAATGAGGCAGAATAAGCTCAATTTAACAGGTATGACAGCTTTCTCTCAATGGCGCAAGATGTGGCCGAATGAGCTCAAGTTGACAAGTATTACAGGACTCTTTCCATAGCGTAAGAGCAGCAAAATGAGCTGAATTTGACAGGTATAGTAGGTCTCTCTTGCCCTGCCATGGCGAATAGCTGCAAGCGGAGTTACGTGAAATTAAAAAAAAAAAGAGTAGGTCTCTCTTGATAGCACGAGATGCAGCAAAATGAACTCAATTGGACCGGTGTGTAGGTCTCCCTTGACAATACAAGATACAGTAGAATAAACTAACTTTAACAAGTATATAGGTATGGCAAGACTCTTCTACGGCACGAGATACAAAAGAATGAGCCAAATTTCATAAGTATGGCACACCTCTCTTACCAGCGTGAGATGTAGTAAAACGAACTCAATTTGATAGGTATAGTAGCACTTTTCCACAGGAGAGTAGCAGAGTGAGCCAAATTTAACAGGTATAATAGGACTCTTTCCGCATTGTGAGATATAGTAGAATGAGCACAATTTGATAGTTATTCAATAGCACAAGATGCAGCAGAACGAGAGTCGAATTTGACAGATATGGCAGGTCTATTTGAGCCTGGCAGATGCAGCAGAATAAGCCGAATTTGACAGGGATTGGTAGATCTCTCTTGCTAACATGAGATACAGCAGGGCGAGCACAATTTGACAGGCATGACAGCTCCTCAATAATGTGAGATGCAGCAGAATGAGCCGAATTCAATAGGAATGGCAGTCTCTCTCGATGGGGTGAGATGAGGCGGAACCTCTCCGGACAGGCAGATTCTGCCTGCCGCTCCCGGACCTCATCAGACGATAAACTTTACGCCATGACACTGTTACACAGGTACCAACATTGTGGGGTAGGTATGATCAATTGTTGGTACAGGCATATTGCAAGACAAGTTTTAATATGACTAGTGACGTAAGTGCGTACCGGCCCACTGGCTACCAAAAATCGGCCCATGCTGTGATCTACTAGTTTGAATGCATGATTACTCAATTAAGTAAAAAATGAAAATGGAAAAATAATGGAAAAATAGACCTGAATTAATGAGCAGATGAAGAAACAAAAATGAAATCTTGGGTTTCCTATAGTACCTCACTCTGTGATATTACTCCCTTATCAGTTCCTGTCACACTGCTAGTAGGCTTCGTCTTGCGGTGTCTCTTGCTCTTAGGATGTTACATTTGGAGTACACCACTCCAGATGCACAAGAGCTTATTCATTTGCAATGCGGAGCATTTTCAGGGTGTGCAATTGAGGTGCAGGTGTAGGTAGTAAAAGCTTCAGGATATCCTGCAAAACCTGACAATTTCGAAACTGCTGGATGAGTTGCGCCGCTTTACAGGCTTGAAAGTAAGCAAAGCGCTCTGCTTCTTCACTAGAAAGATTCGCATGATATTGCTCTGTTCAAATAATTTTGTTCACATAACCCCGCATACAAGCTACAAGCCTATGGCGGCGACCAAAAAAAATCACTAGAATATGTGAAGGTTGATTATCCAGCTGGCGCCGTTTGGCCATGGGTCACTAATCCACCCGTTTGCAATGATCACAATCCGGCAGCTTGAGACATTGATGCTGTACCGTAGGTTCGGTTGATGTAGTTAATAGCTATCTAGGATGAATTAAAATGATTGGAATTGGGGTCTGCAATTCAAACAATGGTCCAAGCTTCTTGTGACATGGAGGCTTGTATTGGTACAGTAAGTAATACTACTCGTTACCAGCATTTAGTGCTGTAATAGCATGCCTTGGTTGAAAGGCTGTGGCTACATTGCTATTGACCCAGGCCCCCAAAGAGAAACGCTGCTGTTTTCCCTACAAAACTGTCCTCTCAAGAGAACGGATACCCTGCAGCCACACCAGGTCACTGACCTCTCGCACGGACTATGCCCAGCCTCCATTTTGCATCACTAAATGCTGGTAACAAGTACCAACATTTGATCTACCTACCCCACAATGTTGGTAGCTGTGTCACAATGTCATGGCGTAAAGTTTATCGTCTGATGAGGTCCGGCAGCGGCAGGCAGAATCTGCCTGTCCGGAGAGGTTCCGGAGATGAGGCAGAATGAGCTCAATTGAACAGGGTATGACAGCTTCCTTTCGATGGCATGAGATGAGCCAGAATGAGCTCAAGTTGACAAGTATCACCGGACTCTTTCCACAGTGTGAGAACAGCAGAATGAGCCAAATTTGACAGGTACGGCAGGACCCACCTGGCAGCGTGGAACATGGTAAAATGAGCTCAATTCACAGTTAAGGCTGGCCCCTTTCTATGGTGCAAAGTGAGGCGGTATGGCTCAATTTGACAGATACAACAAGACCTGCTTTGATGGTGCGAGATATGCCAAAATGGGCTCAATCTACAATTTTACAGGTATGGCAGATTACTCTCGATAGTGTGAGATGGGGCAAAATGAGAATGCGCTGGACTGGTACAGCATGGCGGGGTGATAAAGGGGCACCTGCCAAAGGTTACAATCATCGGCTACTAGCCTACTACAGTACCTACTGACTCAGGCTCCATTCCCCACCCTTTACTGTTTTTTTAAATCGCAAGCACTCTATAGATAGCGATAGCTATGTCTACTCTTCATCATCACCCTCAGCCTTCAATTCTTCCACTTTCTCATATCCTCTTGCCATCATTCCAGCTGTATTAGTTATATCTTTTCAATTACCTTACACCTGTTAATATTCTCACTTGAATAGCATTTATACGTGGGTCTAGAGGGCGGATAAGGAAGCTGGGTACACCTAAAAGGGCATATGCTGGACATCTGGCAATATCATTGTGGGTAGATATTAACCGGAATTTAGGTAGAGTTTATGGGCTGTAACGAGGGTTTCGCTATCCATAGGTTCTACAATTATTAGCTCCACAAAATATATAAAATTAATACTAGAGCTCCCTGGATGCAGGAGTGGGATTACGTGATATTATAAATAACAATGAGAATATACCGATATGAATAAATGCAGAGAAACGAGATTGTACGGCCATGGAACTGGTAAAGAGTGTGCAGTCACTTGACACCGACTTTACGGGTCCCTTATCCACTACCGCTACACCTACACTCACCCTCGCGGTCGCGAGGTGGCCACATGCTAGTATGTATGTACTGTACGTACTAGTAGCAGCGCCTATTCACGTCAGCCGCGTCTTCTCATATTCTACAGGGCTGCATACAAATGTTTGCCTTGCACAAAAGCAAACAAAGTAACAAGAACAAAAAAAAATTAAAAGATAAATAAAGTAAAAAAAAAAAAAAAAAAAAAAAATTAAAAAGAAAGGAAAATGAAGAAAATGAAAGGAACAAAGATCCAGAGCAAAGGTTCGCTAACTGCTCGGGTTCCGCTCTCGCCTACAATGTTAGGCACACCGTAGAGAGGCGCATGCAGGATATCGCTATACCCCATCCCAGTCGTTAGTGATGGCCTTAAAAATATGCGTATATGACTGTCGTAATTGGTATTTGGATCAATTTTTGGTATGCGACGCCGGCTAAGTAAGGCTGGTAGCTCACCGGTACAGTATGCAAGGCAGACAGTTTCCATGCCATAGACTGGTGCAGCAGCAATGTCAGTGCTCCCAACGGGCCGGCCATAGAAATCTAGGCCTGGGCCGGCGTGAAACATTCAGGCCATTCAGGCCATTCAGGCTGCAGTGTGAGTTAAGTTATACAGTAGCTATATACACAACGTACTTTAAATTCTACGCATACCTCATTCACTAATGTTTAGGATTTTGCTTGCTGATTTTTACACTGCCCAGTATCGCTTTCCATTAGCCATGCACAGCTTCACCATAGTGTCAAATCCAACTTTGTCAGCACCAGATTTTTGGAACCCAAAATTCCAGAAGACTCGATATCGGCATCAGGTCGATGCAAGATCAAAACTTGAACTGCACTATGGAGAGAGAAGAATAGTAGAAAATACTAAAGGAATCATCATCGCCAGTACCGGTGGTTGGAATGTCTGTCTCCCTGCAATACTAATAAGAAATTAGTATATAGTCAAGCGATACAAAAAAAAAAATTACTTACCTGAATACCTGCGAAAAGCGCTGCTCAATAAAAAAAAAGTCTAGATAGTTATCCGAAAATATTGAAAGGTTCATATTAAATCCATGTCTAAGTAACCTGAAGGTGGCCCCTGAAATAGCCTCCCTCCTGCCCCTGAAATTGCTTGAACGGCCTGGACCGGCCTGGACCGGCCTGGGCTGTTTCAAGCCTGCCAAGCCAGGCCGCCAAGCCGGCCGGTCCAGGCGGCCTGGTCGGCGGTCTGGCCGGTTGGGAACACTGCTGGCGCTGGTAGCCTGTACTGTATGCTGGGTTAGTAATGTTAGGGGAAAAAAAAGCAGACGGTGAGATACTTGTAGTTTATGGTTCTGTGTAAACCACGTGACTGGTCACCTCATTTTTTTTCAACTATGTTCCAAGCCGAGCCGTTTCTGAGTGGAGTGGACGTAGCAGCGTCGTATACGAGACCAGGCCGCATGTACAGCTTAGTCGGCCTTAGGCTTTCCCAATGACTGCCTTGCGCTTTCTATTGGTTATCGCATGCAGTTGTCACCTAATGGGTACATACTAGTAACGGTAGGCTCACAGCCTTTGCCAGAGCCCGGGAACAAAGCGGAAAAAAAAAAAAAAAGGACAGGCTTGCAGCTATGACTTTGTTAAGTGGTGACAGCGTGCAGTTGCCTAAGGATGATGTAGAACCGCAGTCATCAAGATCGGCAGTAAGATTCTCGCTGTGCACGCATGCATGCATGCGCCCTTGGCGCTGATCACCGTCGGTGGGGGTACGGTATATAACGGTTGCCAATTGTCCTAGTGTCGGCGGGCCAGTCGCAAATATGGACAGCAACCAGACAACTAACCCCGTTCTTGATCAGTACCTACGATCGAGCATGGCCGATTTGGACAGCTTACTCACCCCAGCAATAGCCTTCTTTTTCCTTCTCCTACTCCACTGGGCCAACCACGTGCTCCTCACGTCGCTTGAGCGCGCTTCACTCTTCACGATCCACTTCCGGCTCACACTGTACCGCCACCTCTGGCGCTCCTTTCTCGCAACCATCTGCGTCTTGGTCTTCCTCCGCTCGCTGGCCGACCTCGCGTGCATCCTCCCGCCGTCAATTGTGGTCCTCCTGCTCGGGGGGCTGTGCATTGGCGTATACACGTATGTCGGCCCCGCGTGGGCGAACGCGGCATACCTTGGCGCGCGATGGGCCGCCTGGAGCGGCCTCAGCCGGACTGCGATCGCGCCGGCGCTGGTCGAACATCTGCCCGCTACGGAGGAGGGATGGGAGGTGCTCGCAAGGCAGCTCCGAGGCCGCGTCGAGGTGCATCCCGTTGAGCGGGTCCCCACCAGCGTGTTTGCTTCGGCAGCCCTGGGTCTCAGGCGGCATGGCGTCCGCGAGGACGTCACCGACCTGCTGATCGCGACTGCGAGGGCCGCAAACTCCGGGCGCGGTCATGTGGATGTAGAATGCCCGAGCCCCAAGGAGGCGCGCCTGCCGCCCGCAAACACGTATCGCCCGCTCCTCTCCGGCAAATCGGTCTCCTTGCTCTGGGCGAGGGCGCTGGTTTCACCCGCCGTATCTCCCGTGGCATCCTGTCGCTGCCACGGCACCTCCTCTCGCCTTACCCTGTGCTGCCGTCCGGTGTTCCTGCACACGGCCTCGTCCTCGCCTTCGGCGTGCTCGCGCGCAACAAGGGCCTCACCCCGGCCTCTCTTGTCTGCAATCTCACCACCCTCCCGGCCCTGCGCGTCTTCGAGGAGTATAGTGCGTGGTATCCACACCCAGCAAAGACACTTCGGGGCTACTTTCGTGCCGAGATCGAGTCTGCCATGGGTGGGCTTGGTCCCGCCTACGTCTCCGCCGCGACCGAGTTGGCACTTCTCATGGCCGACGCAATCGCGAAACCAACGGTGATTCGTGAATGGTTGGCGCAGAGGCTGGAGCACCAGGACCTGGCGTTGAACAGGCGTGTGGAGGTGCTTGGTGCAACAGAGAGAGAACTGGATAGGCTGTACAGAGGGAGCTATGCGGCAATGTTGGTAAGTCTGAACACGTACAGGGGCGGGGTTGGCATCAGGCCGGAGATGCTGGTGTTTGACGCTCTGTGCCGTAAGGAGGGGGTGCCGGTGCCCCAGTGGGCAAGCGGGCCGGAAATGGCTGAGAGGCGGCGGAGGGAGGTGGAGCATTGCGGAGGGCAAGAGATCGTGGATACGTTGGTAACGGCTGTTGTTGGCTAGTGCCCGGAGGCCCGGTGGCATTCGCCAGTTGGTTCAATAGTACGCTACTTCAGCACCGTTTTCATTTTCTTTGTTTTGAAGAGCACGGGAAGCATATGTTGCAGCGGAGGACTACGAAAGGCACTTATGACGCTCTTTACCACGATGTGGCGCTGAAAGGCACGATAAATGATTCTTCATTCAAAAGTGGTATTCAATATGCAAAATTCCCCATTTCTTTTTTTCTGTTTTTTTTTTTCTTTCTTTGTTTTTGATTCTAGGATGGCCAAAAAAGTTTGGTTTGGAAATTCTTTTTTTTTTTTTTTTTTCTGAGTTGGGAATATATGGAGTTGCAATCAAGAGCACCAATGTGCATAATTCTGGAAATATTACTTGGGTAGCTTTTTGTACGACACTGCGGTTTTGTGTTTCTCAAGCGGACATCTTTTAATCGTGTGATAACAAAAGAAAATCCCAAAATCTCCGAAAAAAAGTTCTTTCAAATAAGAGTTCTGCTGCTTCTGACGGTATTTTTTTTATATTTGAATATTCCTATATACTAGAGTCCGTCCTTGCAACAGATACTTGGAGCGTGAGGTGTTTTTCCTGTGGTAGTTCAGTGCAGACGATCAGCGATAGTGTCCAGGTATTCGGGAGTAGGTTACTGACGTACTTTATATCGGTTTTGTGCCCAATCACGTCACATGCAACTACAAATCTATCCGCCATCCCCCCCTGTATAATATCTGTGGTGTGAACCCCTAGAACCCACGCTCGATATCACAGACAAGAAGCAAATGGAATCAAAAGAGTAATGAGCATAAACAAACCCGCTTCCACCAGCGGTTTCTGTACCAACGGGACATTGGAACTTTAATCCCACTATGCAAGAGAACTCACGTGCTCATAATAGTACCGCCCTAACTTTGCGCGTCGCAGTCCACTGGCATCTCCGCCGGCCACTCCACCAGCCCCACTAGCCCCGCCATCGGCTTCCTCCACACTCCCGCCAAACTCTCTACCTCCTGCTGAACCCTATCCCTTGCCCACGCCTCTCCCCACCAAGCCGGCGCCTGCCCCGTCTCAGCGTACACTAGCAGCCCCCCACACAACAAATCCGGCCTCCTCAAGCTCCCCGCTGTGTCCCCGCGCCTCCACCGCATGTTATTGAGCGACATAACCATCGATACATAGCTCGCCCTGTACATTGCGTTCAAGTCCGCAGCGGTCACCGTCCCGCCCTGTGTATGCTTCTGGTGCATCAGCCTGTTCAGCTCGATGTCCTGCTGCGCCATCTCCCTTTGCAACCACGTCTTCGTCGCTTCCGCAGGGCAGTCCGCAAAAATGAGGGCCAACTCTACGGCAGCCAGCAAATAGTCTGCTCCGATAGTCCCGACCTGCGACTCCATTGCTTTCGTGTTGTAGCTTCGGAGGGCCTTCTGCGGGCGCGGGGCCCAGGTGGAACCGTTCTCGAGGTCCGCAGTAAGCTTCCACTGAGGTGGGAACGTGAGGTTCTTTTCTCGCTTTAAGGCGTGCGCGGCATCAAAGATGAGGGTGTTTGGAAGGAGACCTTTGTTTCGCGCTAGCACAGCCATGGCGAGGCATAGCCCTTCCCCCGAATACCCGTCCACCGTTACGGGCCGCGACAGCAGTAGGTTGATTGGCATGCTGGAGATGCCGCGCGAGACGCGGCGGCGGAAGCCCTGTGTGGAGCCCCACTGCAGCGACACGGTGGATCTGTCTGGCGCGAGGCCGTCGTTGTATATTGTCGAGCCGAGCGCAGCCGCATCTGCTAGATTCTTTGCAAGCACGAGCTCCGAGTCTGGCACCGCCTCTTTCTCTGTGACTTTGGCGAGAATCTCGGTTGCGTCCTGGGCGATCCCCGACGGCGGCCAGACTGTCCAGCCCCAATCGTCGGAGGGGACACTCGTGGAGTGCAGGTCGGCGTCCGTACCTTTGCGATTCTGTGCAAGGTGTACACACAGCCGGGCCCATTGCGCTGCATCACCGCATAGCAGAGCCTTCTCGCGCGGGATGGCCGTCCGACTCGCGCCTGTCCACGCTAGCCACCTATTTACAATAAACCCCCTCCCACGCCAGGCTGGGACGGCATATCGCACAATCGTCATGCCTGTCGCGGACGACAGAACAAGGATGCCCAAAGCGTCGCCGTTGTTCCCGGCGAGAAACGAGAGCACGATGAGTATGAGGGAGATGCCGAGCAGGACCGAGATCCAGGTGTACCACCAGTGCTCGTAGAGCGCGAGGCGGAACCGGAACGTCCATGCTCGCGAGTCCTCGGCGATGGTGGCCATGGTTGCGACGAGGGATTGGATAAGGGCGACGAAGACGGCGACGGCAATGCTGGTCCAGAGGAGTGCTTGCCGCGTGGTACTGTCGGTGGCGATGACCTCAGTTCCCGAGGCCCCGCGTGCGAGAATCGTTTTATCGGGAACCGGGTGCGAGCTAACGCATATCGCTAGCAGCCATGGTAGCGCAAAGGCGGCAGCTGGAGTACCCCGTCCTAATTTACAGACTGCGCGCATGGTCCTAGTGTGTATCCCCAGTTCAGTGACCTTGCCTGCAAGGAGAATTGCCCAGTAGTATGCCATACCTGCTGCGTAGTACAGTATCCTGTAGTGAACAGGGACGACTACGCCCAACTCTGATAAAACGTAGGTAGTTTTTCCCTTGTGTATTCGCTGCAAAGCTGACAGGGCGAAGTGCGAATAGGCAGCAAAGGCAAACCAAGCCTCCACTTGATCAATAAATGCTGACGCGGAACACGCAAGGCGGTGGGAGGCTAGAACGTTGGGGCGACTCGGAGGATGACTTAATATATGAGGCGAGGAAAGCCTTACATTTATTCACGCGAATCATGTGCTTGCAGAGATACGCTACTTCATCGTCAGTGAATTCTGCTTGCTATCATAATAACAAAAACCCCTTTCGTGTGCATAAGAAATGAAACTCCTGATATCCAGCCCCACGATACAGTCGTAAGGCTACGGCATGCTAATGGGCGTCTTGCATAGCCCAATTACAGCGCTCGACGAGCACCTGCTGTCGGCGGCAGAAGCAAGAAACTATGGGCCAGTACGTCAACCCGCAATATGTCTGTCATTTTTCTTTTTGCGCTTGGTATGAACTTCACGATTGATAAGAAATCCCTCAATTATCGTTGCAGCGGTGCGTCTAGACATGGGAATGCTAGTACTAGAGGTACTCAACCTATGCCGCAGCAGGTAAACCGGTGAGTGCCCTGGCGCCCTTCGACATATCATATTCAGAGACTGGTGGCACAATATTAATGATTAGACCGCGCGCATTTCTGTCAGATCTGGGTTGGGAGCTGCGGCGATCTTCGGGAACTACCATCGGAATGTGACCATATGGGACGTCCAAACAGGGGCCCCGGATCCCCTTCCGCCAGGGATCCCGTCGCTAATGTGAATACATACGACTGTAGAACTTGGTGTAACAGACTCTCTTTACTCTATCTCTTCGCCCAAAATGATGGTAGAGACATGTTTAATAAAGCTGCTAGTATAATTCTACCCGATCCATCCATAGCTGCAGTATGATATGGCAATAAACATGGGTCGGCATGCGCCATGTGTATCACTAGCTATAGGAAAAATGGGCATCGGTAAGCGGCAAGACAACCCATCCCAGGAGGTGTGGAGAAACAAAGTACATACTTCACATGTGCTGCGCTTACTGTGGCTTTTACTCATCTTAAACTGTTTCGTAGATCCTGAAGTACCTCCATGAAAAGTGGGATCTATTATAGACTCTCAACATCACAGAAAGTAAAAGGATTTTGCATTAGTGGATGTGCAAGCTATGCGAACCGTGATGCTGTCCTTTGCGAAACTCAAAGGGTGGTTTAAAAATGTGTGGCTTTAGAACCAGATTAGGTCCTGGGAAACAGCAAAGTGAAGAGTTGGGGAAAGTTATGCACTGGTGTTTTTTCAGGCAAATTAATGCCTGACGTTGCGAATAGTAATAGCGTTCATGAAAACCTAGTTGACAGGGATCTGTAGGCGTAAAAAGGTTAATCAGGTCTCCCACTGAAATTTGACATACCCACGGACCCAAGGTGTAGTGGTTGCAATGTCAGCAAGATAGCCAAATTGACAGCACATGTATACTCGCATCGAAGCATTTTTTTCAACCAGTGCCGGACCATTGGTAAATAGTCCTACAATTCACATGATATGCAAGATGCACAAACGTTTGGCGTTCGCGTGGATGCCAAGCAGATGTCAGCTGCAAGAGCTGGTGTCCTGGAAAAACTTATCATAAAGCATTGTTTGTAAAACTAATAATAAACGTATTCCGTTGATGCTTTCGAGGTTTGATTAATCTCAAGTGCCATTACAATATCAACCTTTCGGTAGCAACTTCCTATATACTTTGTGCTGAATTGTAGTTATTGCTACCTTGTTAGTTTTTCTTGGTGGCTGTGATTAGACCTATTATGTGTTATGGTTTCGGAAACAGGTACGAGAACAGGTCGAGCTGGGGCGCACGTGGTAGACATAGTGTATAATGGCGACCTGAATTTCCTGGGACATTGGGTAGCCGGAGCTCAGAAACCCAAAGGGCTGGGGAGGAGCTGACAGGGTGGATCCCATGTGCGGAAAACGACTCCGCCAGCTCTACATGTTGATCGTGAGGCTGGGGAGGCCTATTTGGCCATGGTCTACAAACCTGGTCTGGTGACCCTGTGCTACAACGGGCATAGGGGAAATTCGATCAGTATGCAGTAACCGAGTGTGGACCCTAACAGACGAAAATACTCGGAGCGTATGCGGACTGCAGAATGCTGACTTTTTTTCTTTTTTTTTTTTTTAATATCATTAATCGCGTGCCGCCCTAAGGGCTATGGCGATGTTTAGCTACATATGTAATAACGGAAAGAAAAGAGTATAGTAGAGATCCCCGGGTCCTCCTGTGTGGTGGGGAAGTAACATTTACCGTAGAAAAAGAAAAGATGTTGCCCGTAGAATGCGGACTGCAGGAGGAAATCATGCGGTCCCCATCAAGGTTAGAGAGTGTCAAGCGCTGCTGGGAGATACCAGAAACGAGGTCACTGAGGCAGGCAGTTGGGGAGTAATGTATGTAAGCGGCAGGAGCTTAACGTGACATGTCTTCAACCTCGGCAATAGTCGCATGGCGACAAGACCCATATGGGAGCTGGATATCAATGAGAAAAGGGGAGGCGTGGAAAGCAGTTTATATCTATGCAGCTCACTTCATATGATGATGGGCTTGTGAAAAAGGACAGCGGTATTGTTGAACACCTCTTGATTAGCCTCTAGGCAGCACTACATCCCCATGACAGCCTCAAACGTGCACCAGTCATTACTGGTACAAATTACCTGCGCTCTGGGCTGCAAAAGTCTAGCACTAAACGTAATGACCCAGGTTCTGCACCCTCTTTTCGGTCCAAAACTACCTAGTCTTGTGTTCAGACGATGCCACGTGCCACAACCAAAAGCATTTAGCTATCGATATGTCAGCGGTAGAAGACTAATTTGTCACAGGTCTCAGAGCGGGGGAGACATATGCAGAATGCATCCATATAGATCGCTGAAAAGCGATAGACAGGGTTGGGCGCGGAGTGTGCTTGCGCATGTCCTGACGGGCAAAAGGTCGGTGGAGACCTTGCCAGAACCAGATCAGCAAGCTGGGTGGTTGGGCAGGCGCACTACAGACGAACCTTTATATGGATAGGGGACCGGCGTGTTTTATCCAATAAGAGAAAATATCCAACAGTCCCCACCGGCCCAATTGTCTTGGGCCGGCAAAGCTGATCCAATAAGACAAGTTGTTCAATATTTTAGGATCCATTTTGAGAAGTTCAACTGTATTACGAACGTAATGCTCAAACAGAAAGATGTTTGATGTAGGTATACTTAAGGTTCGGAAAGGGATCAAGATAGGATGCTTTCATCATGTTACAGCAAACAGAGCTGCCATACCGGCTTAGCCTGGAGGTTAAGGTTCCTGCGCCATGCGTTGAATTAAGGTGGTGTCGTTGTAGCTCAGCTGCAACTACCACAAAATCTGCGACACGCCTTCCTGCAGCTATATCTCGGCGCCCCGCAAGACATGATCTGTCTCGAAAAAGTGCTGATCATGTCTTTTCTGGACATTGAGTGAAAAATCAAATCAACTTTAGGCATTCAGGGGATGTGTGTCCTGGAGCCCAAGCATACGGAAGGAGCAATTATAAATTCCATTATAGTAATATATAACATATTCCGCGCCATTTTCAATCCGCGCTCGTTTGCCACCTTCTTGGCACCAGTTGTCAATGTCTCGGCCATCCGCAACCTGCATATGTCTTGCATACCTGTGTGCATTCTCAACGAAATTATGTCCCTCAAGATTTCTTACTGGTTGGAAATACTCTAAATACCTTTTCTGCATTGGATCAAACGCACAAATTTCAATTTATGCAATTGGCTAAAAACCAGGTAAGTTTCCAAAACATGCTGAGAGACGTCACTGAATGCGAATAAATATCTCTGTAATAAGGTTCTGCCATGGTTACACCTAAACCACCTATAGCACGCCCAATGAAAGTAATCTTTCCTGATTAGATAGAAAAGATAGTACTGTTTTTATGTTTACTGAAGGAAGCTATCAAGGTTCTTGTGGTCAACAACCTAAACTTTTGGCCAGAAAATTACATTTTAGGACTGTACCATGCAACACATCAATAATCTTGAACCAATCTGTCTAGTCAGCTCGGGAACTTTGTTAAGTAGTTCACGAACCGATTAGGTTCTGAAGGAACACCATCTAGCCACGAGCATCTAGTCTGGTTTGGAAATGATGCACTTACTCGCTTATGGCCCAAGGTTATAGTGAGTTACAGTCTACCCTTGCTATGTTTGCGGAGGCCTTTAATCAACACATTTTGATCCTAGACTTCAAACTCGATAAGAACACAGCAAAAATCGTAAAAATGTCAAACTGCATAAAGATATGAACAGAATTGAGTAAAGAATTGATCTATGTTGCATTTTTAATTTTGCGAATTTCTTTAAAAACGTTATCGAAAGTTAAAGAAGAGCAAATTTTAGTGGAAGACCCCTAGCTGAGGTACATGCTACTAGCACAAATCAGGTAAGATTATGTAAGAACATCTTGAAAGGGTTAACTCTAAAGGATATGTACTCTACTTTTATTCCAGCATAAATACCGGTACACCAGGGGTTGTGGGCAGGGGTACTGGTCAGGGAACAATGCCTGTTTTTGAAATTTGAATTGAATATTCACAAAGTAAACACAGGAATCACTACAACTCCATTTGTGTATCCTCCCATGAGCAGCAATTTCGGCAGCCATACATATAGGCATGTTTTCTAGAAGATAAAGAAAAGTATCTGCACTCAGCGAGTCCCACTCCCTCACTACAGCTTTCTACAACACACAGACCAGCCCTGCCATGGCGAACAGCTGCATGCGGGGTTACGTGAAATAAAAAAAAAACAAAAAAAAAAACACACAGACCACTTCACTACCCCTCCCAACAACCCCTGGTGTTCCGGTATTTATGCTGGTATACAAGTAATTACCACTTGCTTTTACATATTCCCAAAATTGTTTAGTTGCACAGATATATCCATTAGAGTATGCATTAAGAAGTCGCATACAGTGCTCGTAATAGTGAAACATACAAGCAGTACTTATAGAATGTAAAGCAGCGGGTACTGTACAGTACTTCATAAATGTTCACAGTTATATTGACAGTCCCCATGAGCATAATATTTTGCTGTACACCGAAATTGTTCAATAAAATGTATGGTAGGAGGCAAGGGAGCGACGTGCAGGAGGCGTGGTATTCTGCACAGTAGAAGACGAGGAAGCGAAGTGCAAGATGTGTGTATTGTGCACAGTAGAGATCGAGGACGGTATTCCATATGGTATAGGGAGGGGGACCAAAGAGCAAAAAAAAAAACAGAAGAACAAGGGCTATATTAGTAAGCGAACAGCAGTGTTACATAGTGGGCGCCCGCAACCATATACTGGATGACCTCTGCCAGTTCCCACACAAATCGCCCTTGCTATACCGGACGCCCTAACAATTCCGGACCCGACAGAAATCTCCAGCCAAGTACTCCCCTGTCTCCATACAAATAATATATATTTGCTACACTGGATACACTAATACTAATATATCTTAGACTACTCCACTTCACACTTGGCTGCCATCACTGCTACTACCACTGCTGTCATCACCGCTGCTGCTACCGCTACTAGCATCACTTCCTGTAATGAAAACTGGGCACTTGGTTGCTTCTTTTTCCATGTACTATCATTTCCAAGATTAATTGCTGACCACTTATCACTGTGTTTCAAAATATCTGACAAGGTAGATACAGCTACTGGTTGGCCATAGATAATAGGTTCGATATTTAGGATATCAAAGTTAAGTTAAAGTACAGTAATCTTACCATACCAAATTCACTTAATTTTTCTCTAGCATACTTTGGTCCTAGTCTACGTTTACATATTTGGTGCTTCTTAAGCACACTCAAGACCCGACGTTTTTCCAGATTTTGTGAGTGATGCATATTGATGATCATCATCTATGAGATTACAATAGTGCTATCAAGATCATCACTGTCCTCTTTCCCTTCCAGACCTGTATGCCGGGTTATGTGATCAAAAATAAAAATTCTCCTCCTGATTAGGACAGTTATTAGTATTGCCTTTATAACATTGATTTGAAACTTCTGCAGCGACGTGATACTGTGGCCAGAGGGCTGTCCTAGGGGGCAGTAACTGGCAAAGTACATCAACCTACACTTATTGTCCATGCCACATAGAGGTACTCAGTGGTACTTGTGCTGAGGTATCCTGTCTGTTCATCCACAGACCAATCTGCGCCAGAATTAGTCTGTTCTAGTCGATTCATGAACAATTTTTGAGTGGTTCTACGAGAACGTGTCCATTTTCAGGTATTTAGCGTTGTCACATATGTTACAGTCACTGAGCAAAAGTCTTGGTGAAACAGGTCAGTGCGCCCAGTTGCGACGCTGTCTGCATGAACAAAAATTGATATATCTCAACAACCATTGACCCGATCAATAAACAATTTAAACCGATGATAGTGTACATGAAACTGAAGAAGATACAGCACAGGAATAGGCTATAGTACAAGAAGCTGAATTTAATATCGAGTGTACCATCCCTTTGCATCAATTACCGCAGTCACCCGATCCGGCATGCTTTTCCACAGGCTCTCAAACAAGGACTCGGGTAGGCTGTCCCAGACTTTGGGAAGCACTTCTGCTAACTTAGCTCTAACAGTATCTGGGCCTCCGGGAGTGTTGCCAATGTTGGGGTACTTCTCATGAAGTTTCTTTTTTAGGACCACCCAAACATGCTCAATCAGGTTGAGGTCGGGTGAGTAGGGAGGGAGCAAATCAACAGGAATTTTACACCGCTTAAAAAAAGCCTGCATAATCTTTGCTTTATAGACTGGTGCATTATCTTGTTGAAACCTAGCACCACCAGTAGTATTGTTGACGTGCTCTACTACTGGTAGAATTAAGGGCTTCACAAGACGCCGGTATAAGACTGCATTGACAGACCGTACAACTAAAGGTACAAATGTACCCTTAGTTTTACCGTAAAAGCAACCCCAGACCATAATAGAAACACCTTTGCCCTTCTTTTTTGGTGCGATGCAGTCGGCATTCCATTTTTCATGCGGAAATCGAAAGACCCATAATTGCCGAGGATTGTCGGATTTCTCCACACTACACTCATCACTCCAAATTGTTGTTTTGAAGTCTTCAATAGTCCAAGCCTTGCGTTCTAGAGCCCATTAGAGTCTTGCGGAAGCTCGTTCTGGCATTAATTTTGGTCGATGCTTGGCTAGCCACTTCTTAAGGCCATATTCGCGTAAATACCGGTCCAGGGTCCACCCCAACACGTCAGGGCAGCATGCATCTCGCACTTCCTCATGTGAGGCTCCTTTATGCTTTCTAACATATCGCCAAATATGCCGCCTTTGTCTTCTGTTCAATTTCGAGGGTCTGCCGCTTCTGGGAAGGTTTTCATCTGACTGCCGAATTTCACGCCTAACAACAAAATTCTTGATAGTTGACCATGGGCGTCCGACTATGCTACTAATTGCAGCAATTTTATATTGTAAATAAAGAAGAGCAATTATCATACCCTTCTCTATGTTTGTCATCTCTCGTCGGGTTCTTTTTGGTGGCATCGTGGTTGTTATGGTACAAAATATCAAGCGTGTCACATTATCAACACGTGACGCTCAGGCCCTTTTCACCAAGACTTTTGCTCAGTGACTGTAGTTTTTCACCACATTAAATCTGTGGAGAAATTATGCGGAACCTTACACAGACTTGTTGAACACCATTGGCTCCATAGCAACGGAAATGCCACGTGAGCGCACGTGAGTACCTTCCACAGACCCTATCCCACCGTCGAGTACACTGTCATCAAGTACATATGATGTTCCGAGAGTTTCTTGTTTGCATAACGTTAAGTATATCGTGATACCACCCCAAGGTCATCATGGTCAAATTGCATTTTTGCAGGCCTAAACATCTTTGTGTCGAAATAACATGCTTACTTGCCCCGTCAAGCCCTGACGAGCTGCCCCCAACGGGTAACAGGCCGCCTGAATCCCCACATATGTTATTATTGTACGTTGTAGTTCGCTGGTGTAGCAATTCGCTACCTGCAGTACTAGTATGTCACGGAAGCGCCCCAGGCTCGAGGCGAATTTCTCTATATTCCTTCAATCATACTACAGTCTTGCCATAGCCCGTTGGGCGGCCTGCGAGTAATGATAGAAAGAAAAAACAGAAAAACAAAAATTGACAATACAGTAGCACAGGCACTCTATGGATTACCGCAGTGCTTGCGTTCCCATTCGATTGAGTCTCCAGATGCGGATCCACTCGTGCTGATAGTATTGACGGCGCTGGATCCGAAGCGCCGCTGCAAAGAGAAGGCGAAGTTTTTACTCAATCATTCCGCTTCCATGAAATACCAGCACTGAGTCTGCCTTGCGACAAAAAAATTTGTTTTCAACTGGTTGGTTGGTCGGCGTATCAACATGGGACAATAAGGCTTTGTGAGACGTTACACGTGCAACATGTACTTACCACAACGTTTATCATCTATTCAGTCACTCCCTTCAACTAAATCTCATCATGAGGTTTGCGGCGGATCTTCACAGAATATATCACCAACCTTCGAACAAACGTGATTTTCATCTTCATATCAGTTCAACTTCGAAAAAGTTTGCAAGATGCTTACCAAATCAACCATTTTTGCAGCGCTTTATATGATTCTCGGCTTGGTCGTCCAACTCGCGGATGCCACTCCTCCAGCGTGCATTCTTGCGTGCGTGAACGAGCATGAGAGGGTCGGTGATATGAACGCTATCTGCAAGGAAGAGACTACCACCATGGTGAGCTGCCTCCAGAGAGCCTGCGACGCTGCCGTTTTGGAGGATGCCATTGCTAGCTACAAGCGCTCTTGCAAGGAGAAGGGTATAGATGTTGTTATTCTTCAAATGCCTTCTGGCGCAGCTACCCATACAACGGCCTCCACTACCACTGCCACTAGCACTCCAACTATCACAGGCAACACCAATCGCACCAACCACGCTAGTGACCATGATGGGAACGGCGATGACAGTGCCTTCCGCCGCACCTACTATAACAGCATGCTTGCTCTCATGGCCATTTTCGCCACTGCTGTTGCATTATAAATGGTCTAACCGTGCACATTGTGGCCAAGGCACAGCGAGCCCAGGAAAGGAACGGATTGGGTATGAGTTACACACCGCTGAAGAGACTGCGGAGGATGGTACGCGCCCTGGCGGGCCTACTTGAAGGAAAAGGCTTGAGGACCTGGAGGCACAAGGTGGGTAAGACGGACAGTCCAGAATGCCGGTGGTGTGGGGAGGAAGAAGAAACTGCGCCACATATCTAGGACAAGTGCCAAGTGTGGAGGAGGAAATGGCCGGGGGGTTGGGAGAAATATACAGGCCCTGGCAATAGGCGAAGGGGGAGGGACGCCTTGGTGGAATTGTTGAGGTGGATAGAGACATGATTCTCCTTGAATCAGGCATATAGTGCTGATTATGTGGATTAGGTTGATTAGGTTAATTATTTTCTGTTTTACCTCCTTTATCTCCTATGTAGCTATCTTCGTATATCCCATAGGGCGGCAGACGAGTAATGATATTTTTTTTTTTTTTAAAAAAAAAAAAGAAGGATCTAACTTTCTGCTGGTGAACAAGGGGATCTAGATTCCATGTTATAATTTGAGTAGGTCTTCTTTCTAATTTCTTTTGTACTGCCAAATACCACCTGAGATATCAGGCGAATATAGGATTAAATTACTATTTTATGCATTCTTGTGCCTTTGCCTTACTTCGTTGCTGTTGCAATTACTTCGTCTTAATTTTTGAATCTTGTTGAGCAAGGTGTTTGCCCTGCCATGGCGAACAGCTACAAGCGGGGTCACATGAATAAAAAAAAAAAAAAAAAAAAGAGCAAGGTGTTATATATTTTTTGGGCTGATATGTTTATTTTTTGTGTGCTTCTCCATACAATTGTTGCGCAGGTCGTCCAGTAGGGCAATAAGGTTACAAAATGTACGTATTAATGCGGAGGACTACTGGTGGAAAAGTTTTTCTTGAATTGTTTTATGTTTTATTGTATCCACTTCGTTTGAGAATGGATGGTAATGCATTTGTTTCAAAGAACATTCAAAATAAGGGAGATGCCTTAAATGAAATAAATTTAACATAGAATATAATAATAAAATTTAAAAAAAATACAAATACAAATAGAAATAAAATAAAAATTGCCAGTGCTACCTGGAGATCTACCTGCTAACCCTTGGCGATGGCTTATACACGTCTCTGTGAAGAGGCGGAACTCACAGCAATGTGCGGACAAAGTCATGTACCGTCGAGTTGTGGGGAACAAAGGAATTCTCCATAAAATGTATCCATTTACAGGGTGTAACCTCGCCTAGTGTAATTCAATCCCAGTGCGGAATTTTCAGACTTGCTATTGGCTGCAGTCCTCAAGATGCTGCGCACTCGATGCTTTTCTACGTAAAGTTGGTTGCAGTTCATGGTTAATCGACGTCGCGAGGTCTCATCCAGCAAATGGATACTATTTTTATACAGGACTGCAGCGCGTGATCGCAACGTCTAGATCTCTCAGTTCCGGAAATGATCTGCAGTTGCCTTCAGGACGCTGTGTAGCTCAATCGCAAGGCTAATTGGAGAGGGGATTAAACATTCATCCTAGGCATAGCCTCACTGGGAACCGACTTCTGTAGCGTCGGCACCACCACTACCACCAATACTGACACTGCCAAAGCAACGCCCTCCAACTGTTCAGGTGAGTCAACTATGGAACCTAGGATACAAGCCTCAAAACTATCGAAATGCCCCGGTTTCATATTCACAGAACAGGAGCTTCCAAGTGGCTTTTCCAGAAGCTTCGGATATCGTTTCCTTTTACAACGACTGCCTTGCGTAATATGACTACACATTTTAGTTATCCCAATGCGCACCCTCTGAACTGCCACGGAGCCAAGTCGCTGCGATAACCTAAAACAACACATAAAGTTACGTTCTGACATGTTTGATACAAATCTTATCGCATCACCTCCCCAGCTTAATAAGAAAAAAATTCGCTTAATTAGGATTTTTGACCGTCATACAGCTACTAGGTTGCCCTATTTCCTTCGCCTCTTCCTGCGCCCCGCAGCGAAACCCTCGCCAGCTTTTGCTTTTTCTTTTTATTTGGAACCTTCATTTGAACTCTTAATAGTCGTCGATATTTCGTCTCTGAATTGTTTTGTACCTTCATTGACACCACGCGGTTAGTATTCATATATCCTAAAAGGTACGTATATTCTGAAGTTATGTTTGCGATGAATTGGAAACCCAAGTTGAACTGCTCTTGAATTTTTGTGGGAATCTTGAAAATTTGCGTTTTTGCGTTTAGTTGGAATGTTATTTTTGGTGATTGATATCTGGCAACTATGGGTTTGCGGGGACATACATGATCGTTGAAGCTAACTTGAATTATATATTTACTGCACCAACAGTGTGGTTCGAAGATCACTCCCTTTGCAACTCACAATGAGCACGCCAAACATCGTCCTCTCCTTACCCTGTCCATCAGGGTCCGGGACTCCAGCAACTACTACCTTCCCTCTCACCCCCACCCTCATCAACTCCATCCTCAATTCCCCTTCCTCGCAATACTCCAAACTTGCCAATACCATTTCCCACGCCCTATCTGCATCACCCTCCTCCTCCTCCTCCGCTTCTTCTACCACCACCATCTCCCTCCCCTCCACCCTATCCCTCCATCCCCACGCCGTCCAAGTTCTCCTCTCGTTTCTTGAAAGCGGCCCAAGCGTTTACAGCCCGGCGTCAAACGAATTCCGTGCCCGCGTTTCCGAAGTCGAGCTCGTCAAACGCGACGATGTACGGAGGGTGTTTGTGGCCATGGGAGTCGCGTGGCCGTGGTCTGCGACTGGAGGGGGTGGCGAGTTTGAGGTGTCTGGTCTGGGCGACGAATATGTAAGGGATGTAGGGGATTATTCGTCGCCAGAGGTGTACGAGGCGTTGAGGGAGCAGGTGCAGGAAGAGCTTTTTAATGTTGTGGTGGAGACACCAGGGGGGGCCAAGGCGGGGTGGGTAGAAATGTAATTGTGGTGTCTGGAGAATCCAGTGTGTCAACGGGGTCGAATGGGAATTCAGATTTCCTGTCTTCACCGCCTCCTCCGAGCTATGAACAATCCACTTCCTCATCACCATCGGCATATCCTTCCGACATCAAGAAATCTCACCAAAGCGCTACAGGCACCACGTTTTGCACAACCCTCACCACCTCCGTTAGTACGCACTTACACTCCCTGATCCTCAAGCATCTCCAGCCGTCCCTGCACGAACAGGCACGCCGCGGCATGTTCAAGGGTTCTTACATCCTCCTAGTCTCCTCCCCAAATTCACCCCAGCCACGGGAAAACGACATCACAACGTCGCACCCGAACCACACGGACTACAAGTCCATCATCTACCTTCCGGAGTATCATCCCGGCGTCGGTGAGGGCTTCACGATGGAGTTCCTAGTGCAGGAGCAGGTGATGGAGGGGATCAAGAAGGCGGTAGAGGAGGCGGTGGGGATCCAGCCGTCGTCTAATACTCCCGCCGCACCTCCGGCACCGCCGCCGCCGCCCGCACGGCATCAAAAAGCAAAAAGCGGATTATCGTCAGGATGGCTCAAATCACTGCTGCGCAGACCTAAAGATCCGACTGAGGAGGCCAATTACATCGACAGCATCCATGGGCGGGTGACCTCCGCGCCAATTTTACCACCTCTTTTAAACACCACTGGTGCCCCGCAGTCATCCGAGACAAAGATCGATGTGAGCGTGCAAGATGTTTGGATCCGTAGGGAGACGGAGGTGGGGTTGATAGAGACGGAGCAGCTGAAGGGGGTGGTAGTGTGGGTGCAGGTTGGGAAGGGCTATGGAGGGTTTTAGAAGGGTTTTAGGAGGGAGGGAAGGGGGTTAGCGGAGGTACGGGGGTGGATACTTTGGTTTGTTTGGAAAGTTAAATCAGGATCGGAAACCAAGAGTATATGAGACGGAGGTGGGAAAATCGAAGGGAAAGCTCAGTCATCACGAATTAGAATATATATGCGGAGAAGGAGTTGAGCATTGCTTTTTCTTTATAAAAACGAATCTAAGGTTCAGTAAGTCCAGTATATGGGGTTTTCCACAGCTAGGTTCTTGGAAATTTTTGTAATAACTGGAAATAGTGAGCAATCAAATCATCATGCCTAGTGATGTCAACGCGCAATAGCGCCTGCATGCATATCGTAATGGTAGATGATGGGTTTGATATCGGTTTACTGATGGCCAGCAGTCTGAATGGTCGGGGTGGTAGAGAGCATGTAGTTCAGTGGGCATCTAGATATTTTCCCGCTGTTGCTAAGTATGAGCAAGCGCAGGAAAACTTCCTTCGGGATATCCCCTAGCAGAACCAGAGCATCAAATTTATTGGGAAATAGATTTATCTATCACATAACTAAGTCCATCGATAGAGGGGGCAAAGAATGCAAGCACCGGAATACTTTTTTTTTTTTTTTTTTTTTGTTCTTTGAAGGCAGCAAGAAGTTCCCACTAATTCAATGTTAGGGTCTCCTTGAAAAAAAAAACTCTAGTTTACTTCATGATCATCAAATACACCTCATGTTTCTCTCTTCAGATGAATCCCCCCAACCTCCCTCCTTCCGGCGATATGCTCCCATCGCAGCTTTCATTCATTCGATTGCCGTTGGCAATTTCATTTAGGATTGAGTGGTGTAGGTGGCATCCCGCTCCACATGCTTCACATTGGGGTTACTCCCAAGCGTGGTGATGGTGCCCGTAGGGAGCTCGTAGCTACGTGTATACAGCATCTCCGGGTTAGCACACAATGGAATTAAAGAAAGAAAAAAAGCGGAGCATATGAAGCAGCGATGTGAATATCTATAAAGATGAAGTGGGATAATGGGAAACCGAAAATGGAAGTTTGGAGGGGGGAGAGGGAAGAGGTACCTGAATGACTTAATCAGTGTGTATTCATGGGTGATTTTGCCGCCTTGGGATCTAATTTGGTCTTTTACACTGCGGCACCGGGCGGGGAGAAGTAGCATGAACGTTAGTCTAAATATTGCCCTTTCAAGTTTCGCTGCAGGAAGTCCAGGGGAGGGTCAAACGAGGATGCAAAGGGAAGCGAAGCAAATGTACCTTTTGATCTCGTCGTCGGTGCAATGGTCATGGAAAGTTATCTAGGAAATGCACGGCCGCCGCTCAGGTTTTAGCTGGGTATACGGAAGATATAAAATGCTCTGATCGGAGAAGGGCACACTAACGATGAATGAGTCCATATCTTTAACTTATTTCGGGAGCAACGGGATTTAGATCGGGAAGTGTGCGTGCGCAGGAATATTCTAGGCGGGGATTGCGGAAATAGAGTCGAAGTCGTCTGCGAATGGGCAAGTTGGTGTCGTGGTGGAGGAGGAAAGAAGGAAGAAAAGGAGAAAAGCGATGCGTTTAAAACAGGCTGAGCTTAAGACCTATTACGATAAATATGAGAGCCTCGGAAGCGGAATCACAAAACGTTGGCTTTGCTCTGTTGGTTTCCAAGCTTGATGTGAGGGGTAGCAGTGATGATGCCTTGGCATCGAGTGCGGGGAAGAAAGCTACTCGTCAGCGTCAGCTGGTTGGTTTCGTTGGAAACGCCGGTTGGATCTCGTTTAGTTGCGGCAAGAGCGGAAAGATCGGCGCCCTTGTTTAATCATACCGGTTGGTTTTTAAGCCTAGATCGAAATCGTTAGATCAAGTGCGGCCTCGGAATTTAAGTACGGTAACCGTTGTTATCCTAGCTATTCTTTCCCTCAACTGTCCGTCGATGGAATACGAGCAATCAAGCCACTATTGATTCTCCAAACAAGTCCACATTAAAACCAGTTATGATAGAATAAACAAGTATCTCGTTGATTAGGTTCATAGTAGTCTTGTGCCTCGATTAGGTTTTTAGGTCTTACGGACATACGGGCTTCTCGGAAATGCCTCAGAAAGAAAATCCAAACATTTGGAATGATCTGCAGCTGAAATACGGAGTATGAACTAGTTCCTTAGTGCTTGAATGACCATTGGGTCGGATCAAAGGTGAGGGTTATGCAAACTTTCTAGACAAAATGGCAGGTCCCATCGGACCACCCCACCCATGCTCCCTGCCCCGGTACGAATATATGCATACATAGTCGGAATATAGGCGCTAAAAACTCAGTGCAACAAAGTGAGGCGGAGACGTATCTGCACCTCAACCTCACAATTTTCAATTCCACTAATACGCCCTATTATCTCGCATAAAACGGCAAAAATGGAGCTTACACCCATGGGAAATAGCATTTACTTGCAGGAGTAAAAATAAAATAGTAGATGATAATAGTACTCGGAATTTCATTATGGGTTTGCAGAAAAGGTAGATTGAGGTGTCGTACTACCTTACTAGGTGATATTCGAATCTAGGAACAGCCAATAGCCACTCCTGGTGAAATATGCAAGAGTTCAGATCGGGATATGGAGATAAACAGTTCCAGGTATTCAGAAATATGTACAAAAAGAGATTGAAAGTATGAATTCGAGTGACATTGTTCAGCGGTACATGGAGTCTGGCTATAGATATTGACAGAGCTCCAATACAGATGGTCTGGTAAGTAGTCTTTGTATTACTTAACCTAAAGTGGTCTTCCTTACAATAGGAGTTATCGACGATTAATTGGGAATGGTTACCAGAAGTTACCAGGGAAAATACGCCGGCAGGTGTCGTGAGGTACGCCTTTTACCCCGGCGAAATTTATTGGGAAGTAATCTGAATTACCACGAATATGTCCCTACACATCGTTGCATACATACGCATATCAACTTTACGTGCAACATGCCCTCTCTAAGTCAACGAGCTGTGTTACATTAGGCGATTAGGAGCAACATAAAAGCTATCATGACACTTATGATTCTTAATTCAGATTCAGACTCCAATTCAGATGTGAAGAAAATTGATGTGTGATGAAGACACAAATATGTATGTGTTATTTGTGTTTGTAGATACGCGCTGTAAGTTTGACATGAAGCGGGTTGTGAATACATGACTGCTGCATACGGTGCGAAATAATGCGGGTGTATGCAGCAAAGGATGTTACTAACTGAGCTCTACTGTTTTATATCGGGATACGATCTAGCTTGTTATTATTTAATGTCCCCGACGGTGCCTGGCTATCGCACATTTTCCGGGACTATACGCAGTATAAGACTTTACATAGGAAACGGGGTTGCCCCCTCTAGGAAAGAAAAGCAAAAGCAAAAGCAAAGAAAAAATGTATTCCCCCAGCAATCCTCCCATCGCCTCCTTCCACCCTCCTACCCTTGGCCCCGCTTCCCAAAGTTGGCAGGCCGAATCCGCTCTGCTACCCTCATGCAGAAATTCTGCGTCCTGGACCACTCCTCTTTCCCGAACCAGATATCAAAATCTGTGGGTACCACCCGCCCATTCCTGCGCGTCCCATAGAGGCCTTCCTCTAGCCTCTCCCTCTTGAGCTTCTGGCATTTCCGCATGATATGATCTCTCATTGCCGGCTTGTCTTTCCCACAGAGAGGGCACGCTACCCTCTTGCGAGATATCTCCATGAACGCTCTCACTCCCTTGTTGGTCCAGTGCCGCAGCCCTAGACCCCACGCCTTTGCCCCCAAGTCCTTCGCAAACTCCGCTCCATCTCGTGCCCTAACTTCTGTGACCGTAAGTTGGCCGGGACCCCCTGCATCCTCCACCCCGGTTCTACTACTGCCCTCTTGGCCTCTTTGTCCGCTCTCTCGTTCCCAGCAATCCCCAGATGTGCCGGAACCCAGATTATATATCCTTCTATGCCTTTATCCGCCAGCTTGCTGTTCATCCTGAGGAGTTCGTGCTCCAATCTTGAGCGTGCTTTGCACTGTCCGTCCAACGCTGTCCGTACCACATATTGTGAGTCTGTCAGGATATACATCTTTCCTTTTCCGAGGCCCCTATCAGCTCGCAAGAGCGCCACCCGGCATGCCTCCAGAACCGCAGCTAGCTCAGCTACGTCGTTGTCATATGTGTCCGGCAATGCTACCCTGTATGCCTCATACCTGTTTGACTCTTGCTCACTCACACCCCCATATGCTCCCAGTGTCGGCCTGCGGACTCTAACTGCTGCTGCCCCTACTCCAGCCTCTGAGCGGCTCCCATCCGTATACCACACCTGTGCCCCACTCCAAACCTGCTCTTCTTCCCACACTGCCACTGCAGCAATCCACCGTTCACATTCCTCCTCCTTTGGTCGCCTCTGCTCTGTCTCTATACTTCCCAAGATTATTCCCTTTCTCCACGGCTCCCACTCCCGAGCTACGTGTAACTCGATTCTGGTGCCTAGCTCTTCCCCCACCGCCTCCTGTATCAGCTTATCAACTAGACTTCCTTTCCCTATCCTACTCCGGTTTATATGACCTGGGACTGTTGCTATCCTAATGGCTGCTCTCCTCCGAAGCTTATCAATGTATGCATCCGTTGGTATGACCCCCAGTGCCCCTACTGCCACCTTGAACGAGACGCTCGTAGGTAACTGCAGTAGTGCCCTAACCATTCGTGTGTGCTCTTTTCTCAGTGTTTCCCGATCCTTTGTAGACTTGTATATTTCCGCTCCATAGGTAAGTGTTGGAAGTAGTATTATGTTAATTAGCTTAACTATAACATTTATCCCTAGACGTCTCTCTCTTATAGCTTGTGCCATCTGCCATGTCCGTCCCCATGCTTTCTTGACCCTTATACTTACTGTATCTTGGTAATTCCCCTTTATTGTATTCGGTGTCTTAACTCCGAGCCTCTCATATTCTCGCTTCTGATCACCGTCCTTCTCTCCTCCGTATGCAACGGTATGCCGCTTTTCCTTTGGTTTTTTTTTTTTTTTTTATTTCATTAATCGTATGCCGCCCTATGGGCTATGACGATGTTTTCCTTCCAGGTATCCTCGAACTCCTTAAGCGTATCTTCTATGAGCCCAAGAAAGTTATCCCACTGTTTGCCAGGTAATAGACCCGTAATACCTATAAACCCATCATCCATATAGGCATCCGTGTCAACCTCTATATTGTGTTTGTTCTTGATTCTCCAGTCGACTACTCGCTTTTGTTGCTCTGATAGATGTCCTATACCTGCCTTCCTCTTAGACCCACCGGAGGACCCCTGCTTAGCCATATAATCCCAGATCCTCTTCTCTAGACTCCGCCTCGCCATTCGCAGTGCCACATCCATTACTAGGCACCAAATAAGAGGTGACGCTGGCCCTCCTTGTGGTAGCCCATTGACTATTACTGGCCTTCCCTCCCCTCCCGGCCCATCCCACTGAATCCAGGCAGTCCGTTCCGTTGCCCTATCAATCACTGCATCTGCCCATTCTACCAACTCCGGATGTGCCATTAAAGCGTATAGAACCTGTGCCCCTGACGTTCCCGAGAAGGCCGACTTGACGTCAAAATAGATACCGAGCCTAGCGTGAGTATTGAAGAAAAACAGTAGTGCCTCAAATGCCGAAAGGGGTAGGGCGATTTTTTTTTTGATTTTTTTTTTTTTTTTTTATCAGTACTTGCATGCCGCCCTATGAGCTATGACGAGGTTTTTATTAAAAGAAAAAGATTTAACGGCTAAATACATGTAGTGCCCGCGGTGCTAGTAAATGATGCGGGTGGAGCTCAGTATGGAATGGGCCCTTCACTTCCTGCCACGCCATAGTGGAGTCTACCCCGTCACCTCCAGGGGTGAGTCTTGGTCTCGTTTCTGACTCTTAAGGCTGAGACGGCCTTATATACCCCTTTCAGGGCCACTATGTGGATTGCGCCTTTGCACCTTAAGTCCCTTCGCTAAGCTTCCGCTCCCTTCAGAACCAACTGCCGATAACTACACCCGCCGAGTTGCAGTCCATGCCCTCACCTATGCCCAGTGGCATTTCGACCCTTAGGACCCCCACAGGACTCGAAGCACAGGTTTAACATTTCATGACTAGTGGTTCTGTAGCATAGTGGTGAGTACTAATCCTGAAGCTTTGAGCATTGAAACCGCTGGGACCGACACCGGCTTTAGAACCGTCCTGTCGAGCCCTCTAAGCCCCTACAGCTTAGAGACAAGTTTTCAGGCTTCCTTCCGGCTATCAAGGCTAGTCCACTGCTAGATCAAACTTGTAGCTTTCCAGGCCCTCGAGGATGATCTTTCTGCAGTTGTGACTACCATGGCCCACAGTGTCTCGCCAGGTATCCTAATCCTGAAAGTAGTCCTCTTGGATAGAGGTGCACGTACTCTCAGTGACCAGTCCTCTACCCAACGAACCAATAGGTCTGCGGGAGAGCTCCAGCTATGCAAAGTCGGTGCTGCACATTCCGGACATCTAAATAGTACTACACATTCTGGTGACGCCCAGCTATGCAAATTCATTCTGCCCTGGCTATGCACACCCAATCCTGCACATTCCGGTCACTCAACCTAGCCACTCCTGTGACTGCCCACGAGGGGTGACCTGTCTCTCACGCTAGCACTTGCACATTTGGGCCAGTTCGTTAACCTGGTAGCAGACAGTCAGTTGGTTTTAGGAGGTATGTCTACGAAGGTTACTCCCTCTTCCCTTGGTTGGATCGCTCTCACCAGGGCTCCTTCGTGGGTGGCGGGCTCCGGCTTTGCCGGTCGCACCTGCCACCGACTAGGGCGAGGAGGATACTAAGAGAAATAATAAGAGATAAGAAGAAAGAGTACTGGGAAAACTTCCTCGAGGAAGAAAGGACAACCTCACCCTAGGATGTGTTCAGACTAGCAAGGGACCCTTGCCGACAGAGGGATCTAATGGGGATCTAAGGAAGCAACAAGGAAATTGCAGACATCCTAATAAAACACAACTTCATCATAGAGGGACAGGACCAACCAACCCCCACTGCTCTCCCCATAGGACTCACGAAGGACAGGGAACAAGCCAGAATAGCAATAGACAAAGCCCTTTCAAGAACCAAATCCAGATCTGCCCCGGGACCAGATGGCATACAGTATGGACTCCTGAAGTTGTTGAAAGGCACGACCCTTTGGACGGTGGTAAGAGAAAAGATAGCGGACTACACCAATGACAACTACGATTTCGCAAGAGGTTTTGATGTAGTGATGATACTAAAAGAGGGAGACCAAGGGACCAACTAGGCAGCTGGAGGCGCATAACCCTAGTCAATACAGTGGCCAAATTGGGACAGAAGGTCATAGCTAACATGTTACAGAAACAGGATGACTTCTTCCGAGACACACAACTCAGAGGAAGACACCACCAGGGAGCAGAGGACTTACAGTGTCAACATTGAAGGAAATGAATAACAGACTCAAAAAGAACCACTGGGTAGCATTGGTTGGAGATGACATAAAGTCAGCATTCAACTTCCTCAGAAGGGACAGAGTAGTAGCACGCATAAGAACAATCAATGCTAACCTTGCAAGCTTCGTGAAGGCGTTCCTAATGCCAAATGACTTCAATATGGTGTGGGGCGGACGGAAGCGCGCTAAAGGCAGAATGATGGATGGCACCCCACAAGGGTCGCCATTATCTCCTGTCCTATTCCTAATACGCGTAGCAACAGTAGTTGAGAGGACAGAACAAAGGACTTTCACTCGGCCCTATGTGGATGACTTCCACAGTGTGATATCACATCCATCACTTCCAAAACTCTGGCAAGCTATCAAGGCCCACGGAACAGTCCTCACCTCCGAGGCGGCAACTCACGGTTTCAAAATTGACCCCAACAAGTCCGAGACCTTAATAGTCGGGGTAAAGGGACCTTCATACAGACTAGTGGGACTAACTGTGGACTGGGAAATGAAGTTTCAGGAACACCACAGGAAATGCCTACAACTCGGCAAAGCCGCATGGAATGTAGTGGTAAGACTAACCCACCTCACCCCGGACAAGAAACGCCAGATGTATACTAGCGCAGCCCACAGCATCGCCACATGGGGCTGCTGGGCATGGTAAGACTATGCAGAGGGAGCCCAGCAGGACACAAAAGCAAGAGAACTGGAGAAGTGGTAGTACGGGGTTGCCTAAAAGATCACCGCCGCCCCGTGGGGCACGAGGCGAGACCTAGTGGAGCGACTAGCAAACTTAGAATCGACACACACATTCATAGAAGGAGAACGAAGGAGAGTAGAGGCGCGGGCCCTACGCTTCCCCAACGAACCACTGCTACGAAAAGAGACACAGGACAGCCGGCACCTGAGAGGATCCCTAAACCATAGACCCCCTCTCCCATTAGTAATCCCACCCACCCTTCCAGCAGGCACAGGCAAGGACGACTAGGAGAAGACCATAGCAGACACAGAAGATGAGGGCTTGCACACCTTCTACACGGACGGGAGCCGAATCAACAACCTCACTGGCTCCAGTATATGGAAACGGCCACTCCACATTACTATATCTAGGTACACAGAGCATGGTCAACGACGTAGAGCTCATAGCTATGGGCGAAGCATTAGACCACCAAGAAGGAGAGCTGCTAATAGTTACAGACTCCAAGGTGACCATCACCAAGCTTCAAAACATAGCACGGGGAGATTCCACACACGAGGGTGCCGCACAACTGGTCAGGGAGAAATGGGAGGCGAGAGCCCGGAAAGGTGACCTCGATGTGGCAATAATGTGGGTAAAAAGCCACAAAGGGGTCACGGGGAACACGGAAGCAGACAGAGTGGCAAAGATAGGCACACACCTCCAATATCAGGACGAAATCTTAACTAAAGCAGGGACACATCAGCTATCCAGAACCTGGAGAGTTGCGGAGAGGAACCGACTGGAACTCAGCTACCGACCACTAACAAGGCTGGGAAGAAGAGTATTAACACTATCAGGCATACTGGGGGCAAGGGGCTGAGAGAGTGGCAACACACAATTGGCAAAGTAGATAGCTCGGAAAGCCGATGGTGTGGAGAAGAGCAGGAATCCACCACACACGTGCTCAACAGGTGTAGGATATGGAAAAGAAAATGGCCAGGAGGGATGGCAGATCTAATTAAGCCACCCAAGAGCAAGGACCAGGGCCCTCTGATAGATATTCCAGAATAGGCGGAACTATAGCTATCTTCGATTTCTTTCTCTTATTTTCCTCACTACTGACTGTTTCCTACTATTGACGGAAATTTCCTATCACTGACTTCCAATACATAATTGATTACGGGCGACGGAGACTACTTCCTTAATTTTTCTTTTCTACTACATGTAACTAATTAGTCTCGCCATAGCCCATAG
The DNA here is from genome assembly GCA_015179045.1 of Kalaharituber pfeilii. Taxonomy (NCBI): domain Eukaryota; kingdom Fungi; phylum Ascomycota; class Pezizomycetes; order Pezizales; family Pezizaceae; genus Kalaharituber; species Kalaharituber pfeilii. The sequence continues at coordinate 594,609 of WHUZ01000027.1, forward strand.
GGCGGCATGCGAGTAATGATATAAAAAAAAAAAAAAAAGAGGTCTGGTACATATAGTACTGATTCAAGTATTCACAGTCGGTAGCTATAGGAGTAATTTTTTTTTTTTTTTTTTTTTTTTTTTTTCAGTACGTGGTTTGGCTAGTCTTTTGTAGCTGGTGAAATCCGATAAGGTAAAACCTATGTGGTCAGAAGCACCAGAATCAATCTACCAGGTTCTATTTGGCTGTTGCTGAGAGCAGCTCTAGTTATAGAGGTCTTTGTGGTAGTGTAAACTCTTGGCAGCTTGACATTTGAGGGGCCTTCATCTGAAGTTAGTTTTTTCCGTCTATTTTTGACCTCATTTGCCTTCTTCTTGACTTTGCAGTCTTCCTCCTTATACTCTTCTCTTGTGCAGTACCAGCATACTACTGCAGTACATTTGGCCCGGGGTCCATGGCCTCATTCCGATGGTTTCTTTTATTGTAGTGACTGTGACCTTTCTTCTTATCCTTGAAGCTGTTGTGCTTATGTTGTTTATTAACACAGTTGGGCTTGGTGTTAGCTGCAAGAGCTCCTGCATTATCAACCGTCTTAAGCTGCTTTCGTTTCTCATAGGTGCCCAAACTGTTGAATACATGTGCTCAGGCTCGTGTCTGGAGCTCAGCAGGTTGGCTCAGAATTATGTCGACAATATGTTCGAAGTTTGGACGTACTATTGTAAGTAGGTGATAAGAGCGCCATCAGCAATCTTTTGGTTTTCTGAGTGGCCAGTTGAGACTGGTAGTCTAGGACTACGACACTGATATATTGATTGATTGATTGTCCTTCCTGTTGTTTTCCTGACTCAAACTGCGTACATGGATAGGTGGGTCCAGCACGGCTTTCTGCGGTATCAAAGTGGTCCTGGGGAGTGTTCCAGATAATGTTGGATTCACTGTCTTCATCAATGTAGGCCTGGATTGCCCTGGTGGCGGACCAGTAGAGGGTGGAGGCAGCACACCACTTGCGCTGTTCATAGGATTCAAGCTGTGTTTCGTATACTCTCTCAGCTTCTAGAATTGCTGCCTGTCTGGTATTGGGGGCATGGACAGGGAGCGCAGGTGGTTGTTCTATTCCCTGTATAATATCCCAAGAACGGTCAGCACTGAGAATATACTTTACACCTAAGCGCCATTCCCTGTAATTTTCAGTGGTCAGCTTAGGGACTGAACCATGTTTACTGGTATAGACTTCGGCGATAGTGGAATAGGTAGTAGTAGCAGTAGAAGATGTAACCATTGTAGAATGAAGAGGTGAATAACAAGCGAGGAGTACGGCGAGCGAGGAGTGCGATGAGCTGATGAGTGCGGTAAGCGAGGAGTACGAGGAGTGAGGAGCAGGGAGTGCGATGAGCGAGGAGTGCTGCGAGCGAGGAGTGCGGTAAAGATGCGGCTTGAGTGCGGTGGATTATTTGGCACGAGCCGAGCTCATAACCTGAAGTAAATATAAGGGTGATAGTAAGGCATGCAATGAGACTGAATTGCTTGATGATCTATCCAATACAAGATAACGCTTCTAGACTGATATAAATACACAAAGAAATACATAACACGAAGTTGCATAAAAAGAATACCACTGTAGCTAAGTGCATGATGCAAGGGCCCACCTCATGGTCCCCAATCTGTCATTTCCGCATTAATTCCCGAGACCGGACATTGCTGCGGCGCACCTTAGCTAGCCGTGGGTTCCAACACATACATATCTTATTTTTACTTCTTTTCTCTAATGTATAGAGTCTCTGGTATTTGACTAGTTCTACCTATCCCCTCCAGATAAACAACTGAACTACTTGCCTTTCCCTTCCTCCTCTCTTACTTCACAAGCCCCAGCGATCTTTGTACCCAGTTCATTATTCACCTTCAACTACTTCCGAACATTTCCCAGTCTCTTGATCACTGCTATCCCATGAACTACTATTGCCGAAGTTGCAGGTCGTAGGGCACGAGAGCACGTTTTCCCCACTTTCTATGATACTCACGCGTACAGTTGAACCGGGTTATATGACATCCTTGTGCATACTCTCATGCCCAGTCAGTACTGCAGGGACGATTCACTTTTTCATGCAATTGATGCCCAAATTTTATTACACCATTGGCACCATCTTTATCTATAAAATGTCAGATCGGCCTCTGGCCACGAATGTCAAACACAGCATGCAGTGGGAAATGCAGAAAAGATTATGTTAACAATAGAGTTCAAATCTAAAGGAGTAATAAAGCAGAAAAGAAAAAAGGGAATGCACAAGAGAAAGTGGTTTGAAAATGAACACCATCACTGCCTTATTGGCTCAGCACTGGGTACGAGAACAGGCTCAGCATAAGATTCACCCTAGCCCACAATTTTAACCCAGGCCACGTGAAAACAAAACTGTCTATAGGCCATTTTAGGTATATTCTGGTTGACTACTTCAAGTATGCAATGCTCTATGGTCGCATAATAAGTACTATCCTGACACGAGAACAGTACTAAAGTACTATCCTTGCCTTTTTATAACATCATTGCTACATATGGTTCGTAGCTCAGTCTGGTATAAATCTTTTCTTCCTCCCTGTGCACCCCCTGGCTCCGGCCTCATCAAAAAACCCAGTGGGAAAAAGAGTGCCATCCTTGTCAGACTGCCGAGCCCGTATCCCTTCTGTCCTCCGCTTTCCCCATTTCCACCACTATCCTCATCCTAACTCCCCGAAGGCCCGATTTCCCCTCTTGCCAATTTTCTCCCATCCTCCATTTCCCTCATGCCAAACTTCCCCCTTTCGCCTTCTTTCCCAAGTCTCTTCCTGCATCCAATTCCTGGCACTTCGAGTGTTGGTGAATGCTATTGTGAGTCGAGTGGTTGTTGTTGTGTGGAGAGTTCAGTGCTGATTCGAAGTTTACTAGGCCGGCGCTTGGCGATATGTTGCTGGTTAGTAGATGTCAGCCAGTTGTTGAGGTTGTTGCGCTGGCTCCGAGACTAGTTGTTGCGGTGGCTCAGTCCAAAGTCGAATCGAGTGCTGAATGTACTGTCGAGAGCAGTGCTTAATGCAGTTCCAGTATGGTGTCTAAGTGGGCTAGGTGAGCTCGTTGGTGCAGTTGCTGAGTCGAGATTGTAAAGTTCTGATGGTTTTGCGCGCCGGCCAGGGGTCGAGGGATGGGGATGAAGGGGCCTACGTATTTATACCCTTTCCTCTCTCCCGCCAAGCTCGCGCTTTGTCGGCGGCAACTCTCCTGTGCGAGGGCATAACCCTCCCCAAGGAATTTCTTCCCTGTGAATCTAGAACTCTCTCCGTCGCAGATCGGCAAGCTTTGCAGTGCACGTGCCACCATTCAATGGTTTGACACTGGTCATTCTATTGATTCAGGGTCAGGACCGAGTGAATACCTGCTGATGCACGACGAGAAAGCTTGATTTACTTCCTTATATTGCGCTCGGAGGATCTGAAGCGAGGTGTGGTGGGCGGGCGGGGGGATTGATTGGCTGGAATCGAAGGTGGTTTCAGTATGAAGGATGGTGATATTGCTGCATAGGGCAGGCTGATGCTGCAGCAAGTTTCGGACTGGCGTTGTAGGCGCGGCACAAATTATTCCGGCCTAGGCTAGGTACAGTTGGGTATGGCGTTCTACTACGGCAGAAGGCATGAGGGTCTATTAAGGGAACGGGATGAGAAGATATGCAGAAGAGTGATTCAAGGGCAGACGAAGCAGGGACAGTGTCCGTAGACCGGTTATTTGAGTCGGGGCAGAATGTGGTTGCACAGTTTCAGATTGGCCTCCTGGCATAGGCACGCACTCCATATCATGAAGCCGCCAAGGGCCGAAACTTCAAGTATTCCTATCGACGGCAGCGCGCAATGCTACTGAGCCAGCTTTGGGTGCAACAAATAGTACATCGGTTGGTTATTATCGGTAATATACTGGTCTAGGTTTGATATTGCATGTCAGTACATTTCGAGCGCCAGTTCTTAGACGTAGTTCTCCAAACGGGCGCTATAGCGTGTAGACTGGTTGAGGCACTGTAACACTTTCAGGATCTAAATAGCTCTTGCCTGGATGCTGAGACTGATATGACTATTAGGCTGTATAGAAGAACTGCATTCGTGAGAAGTCGTTTGTTCTGATATACCCATGTCTTGGCAGCGCCGTTCGCGTTTGAAAATGCAGTTAAGAGACCAAAGCCAGAGATTTATGTCTACCTTGTAGCGGCAGCCCAAACACATGCGTTTGGGCCCAAGTCAAAGCCACAGCTGTGGTATTGACATGAGGGCAGTCATCAAACTTATGCCTAATATTGAAATGCTTATCATACATAGAACATCTCTAGGCTAGTACAAAACTTAAAAACTTTCTGCAATTGGAGTCAGGTACAGTTGCAGCCAACTGCAGATGTTTATAGCTAACTTCGCGACTGTTTTTTTTTTTTTTTTTTTTTAATAATATCATTGGCCGCTTGCCGCCCTAAGGGCTATGCCGGTGTTATTTACATCTGAAATAAAGAGATAAGGTAAAATAATCAAACTGACATGTCCCTTGGGTATATAATGAAATAAAATGATAAAGTGGAATAGGCAAACTGTAATGACCCTCGATAGATAATGCAGATCCGAAAGGCTCTGATTCCGCCGACTTCACCCACGTCAGCAGCGTCACCAGTTGGTCCCCCCCCAGGTCCTCCTCCTTGCCCCCTTTCTTCGCTTTCAGTACGGCCGACCGGCGCCCCGGCCATTTCCGTTTCCACGTCCGACATCTCTCCCATATATGCGTCGTCGTTTCTTCCTCTTCCCCGCACCAGCGGCACTCCGCCTTTCCTATCTTGAATCTCCACGACTTTGAGGCCTTTGCCCCCCCTCCCCCCCCAGCCGGCCTCCCAGTGTTCCAGTCAATCGGCTTCGCGACTGTAACTACCTTATCCTTACTTATAGGTCAAGGCCCAAGACCACGTACAGAAGCGAATGAAGTCACTTGAGTTCTAAGCTTGAATGCATCCAAAGTTTGTCCCAACCGTACGCCGTACCCAATAAACTAATCGCCACTCCAGCGGTTATGCAACCAGACTAAGCGCAGGCATACCCAAACAAGTCCTGAAAGTTGCTGTTCGAAGTTCAACAAGATTATTCAAAGTTGTTTTATGAGCGCACTGATTATTCTACTACAATAGTGGGCCAGAAGCCACATATAAAGTGTGGTTACATTGAGAGTTAGTACACCCAAGGAACTATCCCAGTTGATTGGAGGACCAGCACTAGCCTGGTCAGGACTTAGTCTCGCTGCATTGAAAGATGGACGTAGAGTAGCCTCGCCTCGCATTGTGCACGACTTGATATGTCCTTGGTACGTGGTTGCACTACCCTTCGCAGAGGATGACTTGAGTTACGAGATAGTCCAGGTGCTTCTGTTGCGAGATGAGCTCTTCCCTACTTACACTCAAAAGTGGCCGAAGACTCGCGCTAAGTAGACTTGGTAAGTACAGGAAACAAACCGGTAATAATTTGGTTCAATGTCACCACAGCTACAATGTTTGTCTATTCTACCGTCTAGAGAGCTAGTCTAGATGCCGAGATTGCCTTTTGTCGGAATTCACTGAGGAAAGAAGCAGAGAACGGGAGAGAGGCTAAGCGACTACCACAATGGGAAAGGTAGAGGGAACGGAGAGGAGCTCAAAAAGAGCCAAGGAAGGGCCTAGACCTAGAACACTACCCCACTCTTAAATCAGGAATCCTTGCTGCACTACTCACCCCGAGAGCGCATCGGTTATGATAGTACTCTCGTTAGTTAGCCACCAAAGGTCGTTGTTGCTAACTCAGGATTAGTCTTGTAATCTAGGCTAGTCGTTATTATAAAGCTTTCTGATGCGCACATAGGTTTGTCCCTACTGGTACTGCACTTGATCATAATACACTCTGGGCCTGATTTGACTGTGGATTACCCTCAACTCACAGTCCCGAAGGAGTGCCAAGATTAGTCCCTGCCATGGCAGGGCTAGCGGCCGATTCCGAAGTAGAAATTTAAGAATCAATATTATCCGGGCCCGGGCATAAGAGTAATTTTGTTCTTTAAATAGTGCCGGTTAAGCCTATTTTCCTTATATTCTTTGGCACAGGCCAATCAAAGCCGTACATCTCCTCTAGTTTTATACCCCGGACTTGATAATTTACTGTTGCCGCGCCAAAGTTGCTTAAGAGGGTGAACTTCAAAGTACCTGAATCGAACCAATCCTAAAGTATTAAAGCTGAAAATACCAGCGGACACATGATGTTTTTTGTTATTGGTGAGCCTTTTGCAAAGTAACAATCTATCACAGAGGCTCTGCAAAATAATTTATCCTGATAGTTTTGATCTACCGGAACACCCAATGCAGCCGGTGAAATCACAATTGGTGTCAATATTTCCGATTGCCTTACTTTAGCCTTTACTCTATCTCCTTTCCTATCTTGTGCCCTTATCTCAACTGGAGGAATTGTTGAGAGATTGACAGACTTATGTGAGGTTAGAATTGTGGGCTCTTGTGTGACATTAACTTCGCGCTGTTTCCTCCTGAGATCAAAATACTTGGCAGCATGTTGCAGAGTTTCACCGGAATTTGCGGTAAGAAATGAATGGGAGGTTTTAAGGTAAGGAGCATATCAATTCCAACGTAAAGTACGCAATACACCCGCAAATAGCTTCTCGACTTCGTCCATATACATACATCCTACACACCGATGGTAATTCAAACCTCATCCAGTACATCACATCATTTCCCGACACACCAATCCAATCATCCACACTCCAATTATCCGAGAAGTATCCTCCTCTATTGACATCTATTCCAGCTGAGGTGAAAAAAAATGAAAGAAAACAGATAACTGTGTCATACACTCAAACTTCCCGACAATACCGCTATGAGAAGGATCCGGAGGAAGAAGATACGCGAAATACGTGCTACGGTATTTGATCCGGAGACCAGCGCAGAAAGTATATTATCGGGATTTGTAGCACGGCTGCTGAGAGCTGGTGGAGCCTGTAACCACCATGTTAATAAAAATGTTCCTTACGTCTTTGTAGGGGTAAATATGAAGATAAGCATACCATTTATGGCATGTTACAGCTGGCTCCCGAGCTCAACTGCTCCCAATCAACATTCACCCTTCCTAACATATCCGCCTGTCCGTTTGTCAAAGTATTCATCGCCGCCTTACTCACGACAAATCCGCCCGAGCTCCGACTGCTGTCCACCCCGGTGACAAAAATGGATTTCCCATTATATGTGACCTTGAAGCATTTCCCGCAGTTTGGCGAATTCCAACCGGTGATGCTGGGTGCTGCGCCGACATTGGGGAAGTTGCCGATGGAGCCGAGGTTCTGGTAGCCCTTGGTGTACAGGCCGTTGGCACCGTCAGAGCACGCAAGGGAGAGGGTGCTGGTGCTAGGGGAGTCGTAGATAGTGTCGTAAGCAAGAGTGCCCGCCACAGCAAGCGAGGAGGGGAGGAGAGAGGCGAGGGAGAAAAGAGCAGCGGTGAGCTTCATTTTGATTTGGCTTGGTGCTTTGGGGTATCGTGAGTGAGGTGGTTGTAGCGAGTGTGCTGTGAAGCGAAAGACTGTTGTTGGCGATAGCGAAGCTGGAAGATAGATGAGGATTCTGATGAAGACTCTGCTGATGGTGAGAGGGAGGGACTGAGAAGGAGGAACGGGATAACCTTTATACCTCCTACATTCCCTCTGTTGATGTCTATCTCACGAGCAACTACACCCTTCTTCCCTCACATGATCCTGTTTTTGCCCCAAAGTCTCTCTGGATACTTGTGTCTGCAGCTGTCTGCGTGTTCCTGCCTACAGGTTAGAAATTCAATCATAATCTCAATCTGTTTTTGGGCATGGGACCGGAATACCTGATTTGGATATGCGCGACTCATCTGTCATCACGCTCAAGTCACTGCTGCTGATTAGCTTGATGTTGCATAGCTCATCTCAAACACCTGCCTTACTCAAACTTTTTTTAAACAGGAAGCAGAGCCACGAACCTTCACAATCGACCCGACGAAAGACCGGGGACCTCACATGACGGATGGCATGGATATGTACTGCACAACATGTGGGTCTGCTGGGGTGTGGACCCCATCAACGTCGACGTGCAGGAAGTCGTAGATCATTAATTCTGACATTGATGTTTATTGGAGTGGCTAGCAATGTAATCCTGGTTTTGCCGTCTTTCCCGGTTAGCATCGTGTCATGTGTTGAGAATGTGCTGCAACGAAATAGCGAATTGAGGCTAAACCGATTGGATACTGTGCAAGTATACATGCAGGTATTAAACTCGATGAATTTTTCCGGAATCCTGGCAAGTGCTCAACGTTGCGAGCATTGAATGCACCCTAGGGGTTTACGGAACGCTAACGTTATGATTATTCATTCAGAGGCATATCATAGTAGCAACGGTATAATGTCATACGACCACACAAATCCACCTACACTTCAGATCGGAGCTCTTAAGTTCGCAGCTATGCCCTGCCATGGCGAACAGCTGCACGCGGGGTCACGTGGAAAAAAAAAAAAAAAAAAAAAAAAAAAAGGTTCGCAGCTTAGAGCTACAATTGCAAGAACGTGCATTGACATGCAATGGAACTCAATGTTTAGAACTATAGTACCTTTCTTGCAGCCTTATATAGAGCAACTTTATATAGAGCAACACAGATACATTGAGTACTTCATTATTTAAGTTAACATTAACTTCCCCGTGGTCGACCTCAATGTTTGCTACAAATTGCTACTGATGCCTGAACTGTGTTCATCGAGAACGTTAGCGGGTTCTGTAACTCCGGCTTGACATATGCATGCGCTGGCCCGGAGGTGAAAGGCTCGTGATCATTTCATGTGCCTTAATATGGAATTTGGAAGGTATAGGTAAAAATTCGCAGAGGGCGAGTTCGTTGATCACGGATTGAAAGGGGTTGTACCTTAATAACGGATTGAGGCGGATGATAGTATCCGTAGCGGGCAGGATCCAGAGTATCGTATCATGGGTATAAGCCAGTAGATACTGAGACTCTTGGGGTAAAGGGGCTGCTCGCTGGATGCGGTAGGAGTAGGGAATGGACTTCCTTCTAAGTATAACATTACTCTATTCAATCAAGCACACCCAAAAAACCTCCGGACTGACTCTAGAGAAATTCAGAGGGGCCAGGCGAGCATCGCTGGAACCATGAATTGGTAGAAGTGGGTTAAAAGGATAGAGTTAATCAATAAAAAGAAAATTCTAACGTATTTCTATTTCACTACATGCGAATAGCAATCAAATGTTTCCATTTATATCCACCCCATGTTTATACCGCAATTAAAGTTTCTGCCAGATCCAAGTGATCAAGATTAGGTTAGCCATACAAAATCGCATCTTTCAGATGCTCAAATTTGCATTTACAGAGCACTGATCAGCAAACGTATATGCCAAGTGAAGAAGAACATACTACAATTCTGGAAACTGTCAGAACATGATTCAGTTGCTTGCTCCAAGACTAGTTTGCTCCAACTATCCCCACCAACACGACACTTTCAGGCAATGCAAACCTGAAATGGACTCAAAGGCTTCTCGAACATCTGTTCATCAAGCGATTATGACTTGACCCCAGAGCGCCAAGAACGCCACCCTGACCCAAGCATACCCGGCACTAACGTACAGTACTTCGAGTTCGGAGTATCATACAGTACTTGTGCTTCAATTTACGCTGTTATGCGTTACTAGCTTGCCCGGTAATTATGTGCAGGGAATCTTTGTCTATACAGGGCTTAGTGGACTTATATTTAGATGAGCCGTTGAGACTAGAGTAATATTTACAATGAACCTCAATATGCTCGCTTCTCATGACGGTCAAGCAATTCTACGTAAGTAGGGGGACATGTGGAGCAATAGTGGAGAACTAGAGTAGGAATAGTGAGTGGCTTCTATAGTAATGCTTGGAGTACGGATATGCAAGAGGAGGGATGGACTTTCAATGCGGAAGCCGAGTGCCGGCACGCCTGCAGATCTAGAGGTCCCGGACCGGTGCAATTTGGCCCGGAGACATACACAACATATGTCTACTTAGAAATTATAGCAGTATTTGTACAGTACGGTACAATGCCAATTATACATCCTCTTCTGCCATTTCCGCGACATTATGTATTCATTCGATATGCCTGATGTTCATAAGTTGCAGGTTTGTGAAACAAACTATTGCAAGCTGTTATTCTGGTACACCTATCCCTTGGGATCGCAAGACATGCAGCCCAAGTAACCCCTGACAAACCACAGCAACTCAGCGGAAAATGCTGGGAATGAAATTTTGAGAATTTGAAATTCCTTGATGATGGCTTAGAAAGTCTACTGTTTTTCTGTAAGTTTTTCTCTCTTTTTTTTTTTTTTTTTTTCTTCTTTTCCTCCGCTTATTAATTGAATTTTTGGTAAATTCTGGAGGCGGGTCCGCTCGGGGTGCATGTCATGGCGATTCCAAGGATGGATCTAAAAACAGCACGGGAATTCGAACCGTACCCCACATTTAGTCATCACAGTACACACTAGCGGTATTACGCTAATCATCCGCCACCTTCCGAGGACGTTCGCTAAGCGACTTTTGGAATCTCGGATTAAACGAGCACCTGATCTGCTGGCTTGTGCATCCACAAGAGATATCGATCATTGGCTGCTATGTACTTCGCATGGTTGGAGTAAAATTTTAGAACACGGTATCCCATTTTTTTTTTTTTTTTTATATCAATACTCGCTTGCCGCCCCACGGGCTATGGCGAGGTTTTTATTTAAAATAAAAACAAAAACGAAGAAGAAGTCAAAGTCCCCAAGCTATCTACTCCTAACTACATGTGGTGCCCGCGGACTCTTCAATAACGCGGGTGGCGCCCGGTATAATCCCCTACTCCCGTCCCCTCTCCGGCTCATACCGGACCGACTTTAACCATCGTCCACTGAGCCTGACCTTATCAACCTCCATCTCCTTACCCAAATACACCACCACCGAACTCGTCTTCTTTCCTTCCTCTTCCAGTATCGTCTTCCTCCTTAGCCAGCGAATCCCGGTTATCCTTCCCAATTCCCGGTTCGCGGCTTCCAGCCACGCCTCCACCTTTCCCAAATCCTTCCGCAAGGCGATTCCGTGTATGACGATGCCATGTTTACCTCTGGTGGTGGCATCGGGTTTGGCTGGTGGGGGGGTGACGGTTGGGCCCTTGTTGCCGGAGCGACGGCGGGCGTGGTGTCTCTGGAAACGGTATCCCATGACATTTGTAGTGTTCTGTCGTACTGAACAAATGGAGGCGACACTTCCAAGCACACGTACATATATGCCTTCAAAGGAACTAGTTCAAACCCGTAGACTCTACAGTTGGAAATTACTTCTTACACAAACCAGTCCTGTGCGGAATGACTTCTCATGGAAGATGTGTTGTTTTCTATACAGGCTGACGGTACCTATACTGATAGAGTTCCTCTAAAGAGCTTAGGGTTTCTAAGGGCACTAGGCAAAGGGGATCACAAAGTGTTGAGAAACATATCGTTTCATATAAGCGAAGGAAGGAAACCCGAATGACCCATTTATATGCGACTCTATTGTTGGCTGTCGTGGCTTTGCTACGGTTTCCTTTGAAAATAGACTGGTGTTTTCGTGAACTTACCAAGAGCATCGGAGGTCGCAAGGTGCAATCGACGCTACATGCAAAAATTTTCCTATAGTAGACTGGTAAGCTTAAGCCTCGAGGGTGGACGTCATCTTAACTGCAGAGCCTCTTCGTGGGCCTACTTTTATCTAGTTACTTAATTAAGTACATGAGTACTTCGTACATGGATACCCACACCACTGTGCAACAAGTGAGCTCATTGACATTTTCTTAGCCCCTGCCAGGGTTTCCCGCAAGGATACAGCCCCCACTACGTAGTTTTATAACTCTACTTCCTTGATTTGTATCTACAACATATATACGTGCGAACTCAGACATGAATGTGAGAACGAATGGTGCTCAATCTTTGTTTATCAGGCTCGGCTTAGGTGAGCACGCAAGGATTCTCAGAATAGCAACCTAGATTTTATGAGGACAAGCAGGCATAGCTAGCTGTTGAATAACTTACTGCTCAGGCCGATTCTATATCTAGTATTGTTATCACGATGTCAGCGCTGTTATTTATATCAGCCGTATACTCCACTTGCGGGGACTGGGCATGGGGACAATCAACTGCAATGTTTTCAAGTTGGCGGTGCTTGGGATCTAGATGTAGAGATATCTAGTCAAGCTAGAAGAAGCTCTGCTCCCACCCTCCCACATCGATAGGCAAATACGTGTGCAAAAGTGCCCTGTACTTACAGCACATCTTAAGACGTTAATCATCCCAAGCTTCAGACGTTCTAGATAGGCATATTTCACATTTCGCTTATGTATAATATACTATTTTATATCGGGATACGATTGTCGACCGGGATACGACGTTTCTTGGCACGCCTGCTGGAGATACTACATTTGGCTATATCTCGTGCAACAGACATGCTAGCAGCTTACAGTAAACAGTTATATGTACAGCATAGCTGATACTACAATTCTAGCATATTATATCAATTCTGTCAACAATGGTTCACTTGCTATATCAATATATGCATTAATAATGTTAAATTACTACCCCCCTCTTCAATCTTCTGCATATTATCTATCAATAGGTCTATATCTACCTTTCCTATAGTAAGACCTAGTCATTAATGGCTATAGTATATGATAGCATATGCAATATAGGCTAGAATAACTTACAGCTCTATTCGCAAAGCCTGAAACTAGCTGCTACACCTGCTGCATTTGCTGAATTACTTCCTCAAGTGTAGAAGGAGAGGGTGGCAGTGGCCAAGAGTCAGTAGCTCCAGATAATGCTATTGACTTTACTACTATCTTATTATCTGTATCTTTTGCAGCCCTAGTTCGTCCCCTTTTACCACTCCCTTGCCCTCTAGCCTGCCATTTTCCTCCTTTCCCACCAGTAGTTGACCCCCCCCCCTTAACTTCTAGTATATTAGTAATAAGCCTATCTGTCGGAGTACTTTGGTTCGGACCCTCTACAGAAGACTTAGGAGAGTTATTAGAGTCTGAATCAAGGTCAATATGATAATCATTCATATTTTTCTGACCCTCCAACTGTCGTAGTCGAGCAATAAAATAATTTCGATCCAGGACTCATCTAGATGATAGTTTTTTCCAACCTCAAGTTTGTAACGGAGGTGGAGAGTTACCGTCCACCAGACCAGGCCGATCCTCGCTAGTCCTCTGCGTAGCTCATGTAGCACTCATTTGTGCGATTGGGATGCCGCCTACCAGCGTCGGCTCGTATATCGCTTGCGTCGCATATGCGCATTTCGTATGCGCCTGCATTTGTCGCATTTTCGCGTGCTCCACCGGCCGCCCACACAACTGCCAGTACAGTTACTTCAGCGGCTGAATTTGACTTTGACTTAGAGTGTTGAGAGCGGTGGTGAACTGGTTTGGAGGGTATATTCGGGCCTGAGGGTATATCTGGTAGTGAGCGGCACGAGCTAGCTCGAGCCGAGCTGGAGGGTGAGCTCGAGCTGGCGTGGCATGAGCTCGAGCTAGCTCGAGCCTGGATTGACTATATACATAATATTGACAAACTAAAGTAAACTAAGCTAAATTTTCATCTTTCTCACTACTATCAGCTAAATTGTGCATTTCGAAGTTGTTGGTAGGTCAGAATGAGCTCCAAGTCTCTAATTTTTACTATCTTAGGTATTTACAGTTTATGAAACCTTGCACTGGCTAAGCATTTTAGCGAGCTGTCAAGAAAAACACAAGCATGATCTTGGCTCGTTTGAGCTCGAGCCAGCTCGAGCTCATGCCAGGCCAGCTCGAGCTAGCTCGCGCGAGCTGGCTCGGCTCGTGCCGCTCACTAATATCTGGGGGCGGGGATGTGAGCAGCGAGCCGGTTTGAGAGGCATATCTGGGCATAGGGGTTGCGAGCGGCGAGCCGTCGAGGACATATCTAACAGCTGGGAATAGCAATTCGGTTTAGGAAGCAAATTTGAGGTTTGGCAGCAGCAAACCAGTACGAGAGTATTGCTATTAAGGAGTATCAACACAGAGGGAGCTGCAGCTCATGTGAGACAGCGGCTGCCGTGAATCATGAGACACGTATCCGAGCACCCCTTGTATCACCTGTCAGTGCTATTCAATAAAATCACAAAAAAAATTAGTAAAAGAGCAAAAAAATTAAGGAAAAATGGTGGGTTATATAAGTAAATATTAGAGAATCCAAATCCTTTCTCAAAATGCATATTCGTGCAATTTTGGTTGAGCTGTGAGGGTTTTTGTTAGGGGGCTCCGCTTGACTGCATGTCTCATACTCTTAGAGATGTTAGCTGGGAATGAGTATATCATCTTCAACTGGTAAACTAGGAGAGTCTAAAGGTGCAGATAACCCTATATCAATCTTGTAAGCAGCTGTAAAGTATATAATAGTATGTTCAGCCTCTGTACCTTCTATTTATTATAACTAAGTATAAATTGGTACAGCTACAGTGGCTGCAATTGCTCACTTTTAGACTTGCGAATAGAGCTTGAAGTATCCTACCTCCCTATAGCATATGCCACCATATACTATGGCCATTAGTGAGTGACAGCAGCTATAAGAGCATAGACGTTAGTACTATTTAACTAACAATATGTAGGAGTGTAAGAGGGAGAGGGGTTAAATTGACCTGTTGATATATATATTGATATAGAAAGAGCTTGACATTGAGTATAGGCAATAGAATATGTAGATAATGTTGTCCCGACATCATTGTATCTATATCACTTTATTTGATATTACTGGCATATAAGTTGCCGAAGATATTGTGAAAATAGTTTCTCATGTGGCATGCCAAGATGCGCGTCGTTTCTAGGTAGGCGATCGTTTCCCGATATAAAATAGTAAATTACAGATTACGAGCTAAAGTGCGGTGGGATACAGTTGATTAATTCTTACAGAATGACCCCAAATATGCGTCCCAAAACAGCCCTATTTATGCAACAAAATTCAGGAAATACCTTCGTACCCAACTAAACAATTATTGGTGCGGAATGAGGTTGCGCATAGCAGTGGTTTCAGACGGTAAAGAGGATATAATCAGTATAGGAAATAGAAGACCATAGAATCTTGAAACGTCAGTCTACATCATGGCCACAGCTCAGGTTGCATATGTTCAGCACACCCAACCACTATGTATGATGTTTCACTTCAGCGCTGCATATTCTTCAACACTCCCACTAAACCGAAATATCCGCACAATCAATGCTTCAGAAAATTCACAATCAGTCAGAAACAGATGCTTTCAAAAATAGATAGGTAACATGTAGACAGTACAACGTTCGAAGGGCCATATAATCCAGAGTCATAAAAAATATAGCCTCATTAAAACTCTCGATGCCTTTTTGCATGCCACCACAGAAAAACCCAGTGGGAAAAACCTGTGTGAGAGAAAGAGTACTACTCCCAAAAAATACCCCAAAAATCGGAAAAATCAGAGACGAGATTGAGTTATAAAATTCAGTAAAATCAGTATCATCGCAAAATGACCAGAAATCAGAAATATAATAAATCTCTCAGGAAATTAAACGAATGCCCATTGGGGTCATGTGCCTCTCATGTTTTTCTCTCCCCAGCAGCTTCGTAAGGATATCGGCTATATTTGATTCGGTGTGAATGTAACGAAGTGACGGAGTGAAACCGATCCGCGTTCAATGACTTCACGGATGAAATGATGCCTGATAGCAATGTGTTTCGTTTGATCATGCTCATACGCGAGTTTTAGCTCGTTGAATAGCCTGCGCAGCCCGATAGCTTCCTTGCAAGCTTCAATTGCAGCCATATATTCTGCCTCAGTGTATGATAGAGCCACGGTGGGTTGTTTTTGCGATTTCCATGAAATTGCACTACCATTGAGTGTAGGTAACACATATCCTGATGACGAACGCCATACACGAGCCATGATTGAGCATCTATAGAAAGTATCGAAAAACTCGTTTTGTAGCGGCAGCGTGCTCCGCTTGTAGGGTTTGAGCTGAAACGCCCTAATACTGTGTAGGTGATCTGGGGCGAGTTCCTAGTATGCATAAATCGATTTCCCACTAGAGAGTTTGGAGTGAGAGGCGCTGAGAGGCCTTTTAACGTGAGTTGAATACCAAACGTCTTTATCATTGAGGTAAAGTATCAGGTTTGATGGAGGCGTAAAAGTTCGGTTCACTCTGTCTCTCTCAATCTCAAGCCCTATAAACGGCGTGCAGCTCCCATATCCTTCATCTTGTATTTCTATTTCAGCCCATATAGCGCCTTTTTTAACCGGCAGACTTTCGTACTTCCACTCGCCTCAAATCCTTCCGGCTGTGCCATATCAACCTCTTCGGCTAGTTCTGGATGTAAAAGGGCAGTAACAACATCCATCTGATCTATGTCCCAATCTTTATTAGCCGCTAAGGGGCGGCACGCGAGTAATGATAAAAAAAAAAAAAAAAAAAAAAAAAGCCGCTAAGGCCATCAGCATTCTAACAGTAGCAAATTTTGGGACAGGGGCGAAGGTCTCTCTATAATTCACTTCTTCTATCTGCTCATACCCCTTGATGACTAGCCGAGCTTTATATCGAGTGGTGCCGTCAGCATTCACTTTGATTTTAAAGTCCCACTTGCATCCAATCATACCCCCCCTTGCTAGCGGCACAACGAGCTCCCAAGTCCCGTTGGAAATCAGAGAGTCATACTCCTCTTGCATTGCTTGCTACCATTCCCAGCACTCACAACTTTGTATAGCCTCCTTGTAGGCTCATCAGTGCTATCAGGTAGAGCAAGAGTCTGGTCATGTTTTCTGTAAGCCTCTGCCAGACAATTGAGTATGCGTAGCCTTGCCGGCTCAAGGTCTACTGGGGGGTAGATGTCTCCAGTGCTGTACAGCACCTGGATATCTGTCTCGCAATGCATCTTGCAGCATTGGATGTGGGCTTATTTACCTTGTCTGCATTTGTATTTTCATCATCACTGAGGGTAATAATACGAGGACTCGGCTCATCTGAAGTCAGACCTGGCACTGATTTATCTAGACTCACAGTATCAGCCATCTGCACTTCAATCAATTGATTGCAGTCCTCACTATGCGCTTCCACTTCGTCGTATCTTTCAACGACGGAACTCTCTTCGTCATGTCTTTCAATGACGGGATTCTCTTCGTCATGTCTCTTAATGACGGTGTTCATTTCGTCGACGGTTTTGCACATTTCTGTATCTGATCTTATGCCTTGTCTTTCAACGACTTTTCTCAAATCCCAATCAGTGAATGCAGACTTGCTTTCATCAAATATCGCTGGCTTCAAACACCTGACGGCTTTGGGGTTCCCATATCTTCGTGGTATTATGAACATAGCCTAAGAACGTACATCTTAGAGACTTCACTTGGAGCTTTACTCTTTTCTTTGGCACGAGTATAAGGGCATTGCAGCCAAAAATTTTTGTGATGCAGCTCCAGCACCTTTCATACCACGCTTCATATGGTGTTAGCTTTCTATCATCTTTGTCTGTGACTGCTCGTGAGGGTACACGGTTTAGTAGGTAGACAGCTGTATTAGCTGCCTCACCCCAGAATTCCTTACCGAGTCCAGAGTTACTCAGCATACTCACCACCATTTCTTGGATCAATCTGTTCTTCCTCTCACTAACACCGCTTTGGTGCTGGGTATAAAACAGATGACTCAAACGTGCTTCTGTTGTAGTATGCTCTTAAACCGTGCATAGTCATACTCCCCACGCCCATTATCGCGCCGGAATCTATATGTCAGTTCAATATATACCCATAGTTCAAGTGCCCAAAATGACAGTCCCATATATCGTTAGTCGGAAGACGACGATAACGAAGACAAAGCGGCGGCAGAGAAACGAGAGGATAAACGACAAGGTGACAGACGACGAGGCGACAGACGACGAGGCGACAGACGGCAAGGCGACAGACGACAAGGTGACAGACGAAATAGCAAAAAATCGAAAGGTATGCTGCTCATATAGACGGATGTACCAAAGTGGTGTTTGCTTAATTCGATTCGGTGGTAGAGTCCTCTGACTTCGATCTTCGGAACCGATTTCGTAATTCCTCACTCTTTTTTCGCAAATTACAATCCTTAATTTTGTGTCCCCTTCTCAGGCAGTGCCAGTATGTTAGATGTGAGTCACTTCTATTCTTATGACCACCTCTTCTACCTCTATATCCTCCTCTGCCTCTTCCTCTATCTTGAGCAACCATGACTGTGGACTGTACGGCATTTTCTTGACCTAGCTCGAATTCTAGGAGGAGGTTCAGGGTGTAGTCAATGGTTCTGCAGTCTGCAGGTCTGTCAAGTATATAGTGTTTATAGAACTCGTACTTCGGTGTAAGTCTCTGCATTGCGTGGGTTATAAGCTGCTCATCTGTCACAGCATAATCAGTGTATGCGAGTTCGGTTTGGTAGCCCATTAGTCACCCTAGAAATTCATTGACTGATTCTGTATCTTTTATTCTATCTTCCTTGAAGGCGTTGCTTATTCGTATTGCTCGTGCGTTGTTCTTTTGCGCGCTGAGCCATTTCTCCAACGTTTCCCATACGTCGGCAGGGTCAGAGATCTTTGAGAGCTGAAACTTAATGCGATCTGATAGCGTGGCATATATTATAGATGCAGCTTTTGACTGTCGAACCTCAAATCTATGCTTGTGACGGGTTGGTGAGGTCGGTTGTGCTTTAGACGTTGACGACGACGACGACGACGATGATGATGATGATGTTGATGAGTCGCTGTCAGTACTTGTAGTTGGAGCCTTCTCATTCCGTAGCACTATATCTAAGAGGTTATATGACTTGAGTACAACTTCGATTTCCTTATGCCACTGCCTGTAGTTAATTTCTGTTAGCTTTGTTACTGCCTCGTACTTATCTCGATATACGTCATTGTTTGATAGCGCAACAGTGGCAGGAACAGTGGGAACGGAGGTTGTATTCGACATTGTAGGAGAGTATGTAGGTATCGTAGTATGTAGATGCAACGAGATCTATGTAGAAGTGACGAGATGTATGTAGGAGCATCGAGATGTATGTTGAAGCGACGAGGTGTATGTGGAAGTATGTTGGTGATGCAGGTAGTAAGCTGGGCAGCTATAGAGATGTGTGGCACCAGTATAGGCGATAACGGTGTATGCGATAAGCTATAGAAAAGTGGTAGGTTAAGAAAGCGCCGGGCTCATAACCTGTGGTAAATTACAGATTACGAGCTAAAGTGCGGTGGGATACAGTTGATTAATTCTTAAAGAATGACCCCAAATATGCGTCCCAAAACAGCCCTATTTATGCAACAAAATTCAGGAAGTACCTTCGTACCCAACTAAACAATTATTGGTGCAGAATGAGGTTGCGCATTATCGGGCGGCCTGCGAGTATTGATATAAAAAAAAAAAAAAAAAAAAAAAAGAGGTTGTGCATAGCAGTGGATTAAGACGGTAAAGAGGATATAATCGGGATAGGAAATAGAAGACCATAGAATCTTGAAACGTCAGTCTACATCATGGCCACAGCTCAGGTTGCATATGTTCAGCACACCCAACCACTGTGCATGATGTTTCACTTCAGCGTTGCATATTCTTCAACAGAGGACTCACCTGCCTAGTCAGCAACAATGGTCTGGTCCTATCCACCTCCGTCGATTTTCACAACCTTTTTTTTATTTTTTTTTTATCTCACGTAACCCCACTTGCAGCTATTCGCCATGGCGGAGCGATTCACACAACCGACAACATCCATCTCCATCATTTCTTCTGTATTGACCCTCTATCACAACCGTCATAGCTCACGAAGTTGGTATCACCTAGTTAGACTTGCGTAGCCAGTCTCCTTTTTCATGCAAGACATATCCATTGGCAGAGCGCAAGCCACAGCAATCCCTGCCATAGGCTTGTAGCTTGTATGCGGGGTTTTGTGAACAAAAAAAAACCAAAAAACCACAGCAAAGCCTATGGGCAACTTACACCTCGGTCTGACATTCGCCTCGAGGCTTGCCCGTGAATTGTCCTCAAGTATCTGAGCCTCTTCAGCCCTATGGTTTCTCTCCTTATAGCTGTTCTGGCCTACCGACGAACATTGCGGTTCGCGAACCGGCCAGGCCCATTCGCGAATCGGCCAATTCGTCGGTGGGCTGGCTGATTCGCGAATGGGCCAGCCCACCGACGAACACTGTTTTAGTACAAGTACCACTAGGTACCTCTACGTACTACCAGTGATTGAGTATAGAGAAACATTCTGCTACCAGCGTTAATTGATAAGCCAGTTACTGTGTGCTAGCACAGCCCTATTGCCACTGACAAGTTGCCACCTACAAGTTGCCACTTGAAAGTTGCTGTCGGTGATAAGTTGCTACTTCTTACCCACATACTAGAAGATAATACATACAGTTTAATTAATAATTCACTACGCTTCTAGACTGCTATAGTTAAGAATACCAATTTGTAATCATAACTTAATTATTGTTAACCGAAACACTAGAAGAAAATTACTAAATATGCTTCTAGTATTCTTCTTACTCTAAGCGAAATTTTGGAGTGTTATCTTCATAGGTAGAGATTTCCGGAATCCTCCGCCATTCTGGTATTATATTGTGGCAGTAACAGGGATTGCGTTGATGCCAAGAATGAAAAGTTTGGTGGTTGTATACCAGAAACCGTAGATAATAAGAGCCCTGCAAGTGCCAAGTACCCACTTTAAGCAACCTCATCATGGTAAAACTTGTCAAGGCAAAATTTCATGTTCTTGTCTAGGTACCTGTTCTTCTCTTCGTTGTACATGCATATGTCAAAAGGTTAAATGTTCTTATTCTTGTAATAAAAGCAATGCTGGTCAATGTACCAACCAGGAGAATGAGAGTGAACATAGTGATGTATATTTAGGGAAGGTCCGGAAATGGTTGGAGTCCGGAATGATAGGCTAGGCAAGACCGTGGGGATAAGGTGGCTGAGACGAAAGACCGCGCTACTGGAAGAAGGAAAAATGACCAGCTCGGTCGTGGTGTACTTGGAGGCAGCGACGGGCGTAGACAGAGTTAGGTTAGGTGGGAAATGGTTGAGGACCACTCAATACGAGCCGGACAGACGGAGGAAATAGGCTGTATTGACCAGTGTGTACATTCTACCCGCACCATGTATGAGTATTGCGGGCACCACATGTATTTAGTGACGGTTAATTTTCTTTCTTTAATAAATACCTCGCCATAGCCCATACTGCGGCATGCGAGTAATGATATAAAAAAAAAAAAAAAGTACTATTGTTTGTACATAGATGACTGCATAGGGGGATAGGAGACTGTGGAAATTGCTTAGCTGGCTGTATGATAGATCACTATTACATTAAATCATAAGCGAGTACATAGGGGGGGGAGAGAACGTTGGCGGAGGTGATGGACTGGGCGGCGGAGTAACCGGTCATATTTTCACTTTATCTCCTTATCTGTTACTTATTTTTCCGTTGATTATCATTCATGTATCTAAACCCTCGCCATAGCCTGCAAGGCGGCATGCGAGTAATGATATATAAAAAAAAAAAATAAGCGAGTATATATATTACATATAGGTACATCGAGGTACATTCATGTTCGCCGCTGGGCCAGGTGTTCGTGGCTGGGCTGGCCCCGTGAAAAACGCCGTATGTTTTTCACGGGGCCGGCCGGTTCACGAATCGGCTGGCCGGTTCGCGAACCGGAAAATGTTCGTCGGTGGGCCAGAACATAGCCAGTTTCAGGGTCGGGTATAATTGATCGGCCTCGCCGTAGCCTGATAGGCGGTATGCGAGTAATGAAAGAAAAAAAAAAAAAAAAAAAAAAAAAAAAAAAAATAATTGATCGGAGGGTCTACGGTACGCCGGTATTCCTATCCTATATTACGTGCCAGGTGGTTGCAGCTACTCTTCGACTCTCCAGCCCTGTCTCCTAACGCAACAGTTTGCGGAATTACCGTCTGCAGCAAATCATCCCATTTATGTGTCTCCATCTGATGTCTGCAGCTCAAAGCTGACCCTCCTGAACTGACTACTGTGCACTTCATCCTCTCAACTCGCCTGGAAAGTCTTGGATCGTGCTTTTCTAGGGGGGAAAAAACGCGCTCTGTACTTCGAATTGACCCCCGTCCTTGTATGGTCTGATAAAATTACCTTATAGGCTATTGACAAGCTTTCCAACAAATTCGGCGACATGGGTGGTCCAGAAAACATTGATACACTTGGGGTCACACTCTTGCCAGAAATGCAGAGTCCCTTCTGAACGCATAAAGATCCAGCACATGCCATGTGTACACAGTTGATGCCTCGTGGGTTACGAGTTTTCCAATCGGCTACTCACCAAACAGTGTTAGAGGAAGGACAAAGTCGATTGAGTGAAGTTTGACCTACGTACAGGAGGAAGTTCGAGACCTATTTATAATTGAGATCTCGGGTACAAAGAGAATGTAGAGACAGAAACATCGAGAATATTGTGTTCTACCGGGATATTGCGCACAACCGGGATTTTGTGCACTTTCGGAACATGAGAATTTTTGCAGCAGTGACTGCAATTCATGTGCAAGTATTATAAAACTTAGAATAATAATTTTTTAACATGTTATAAAATATATCCTGTGCTTCAGATTGTATCTGTCAGAGGACAAAATGGTGGACTGTGCTGAAATTTACCAAATTAGATAATTGGAAACCTCTGCTTATAAAATAAATCGAGAGTAGCTAGAGTACTAATGTAGCTAATTATGTATTACTATATATTTATAATAAGTTCAGTACTAATACAAGTATTATAGTAGAAGTGCTACTTAAAAATATTTATAAAAAGTAATAATTTAGTAGTAATTGAAGTAGATAAACTAATAAAAAAATATAATAAACTGCAGGCGGGCTGTACTGGCAGGCGGGCTATACTAGTATTAATAATCATTACTATAGTATTAATACAGATGAGGTATGTATTTTTTTTAATATCTTATAAGTAATAACTACTGAAAATCTAACTACTAAAAATCTAGGTATTATGGCTTTTCGGCGATGTCGTGTGTATATTCTTTGTCGCCGGAGACGGTCCTTAATGAAGCTGTTTTTCCTATCGCTGGAGGGGTCCTTAGTAGAGCTTTTCTTTGCTGTCGGAGGAGTTCTTTGTTGGAGCTTTTTTTCCTATCGCCAGACGGGTCCTTGATGAAGCTGATTTTTCCTGTCGCTGGAGGGGTCCTTGGTAGAGCTGTTTTTTCCTGTGGCCGGGAGGGGTCTTTAGTGACGCTGTTTTTTTCAAACAGTGGATGTGTGGACACACGAATGTGTGTGTGGGAGTTTGAGAGGGTGAATTGTAGGTAGAATGAGAAAATTCAATTCTGAGTGGCCCGGGCCACTCATGAACCAGCGCTCCGTTGAGTAGTCCGGGCTAGTGGCCACTGGAACGTTGTTACGAATGGCCCGGCACACATATATTATGAAGTAAATCAGAATAAAGGCATCAAAAGTATCCTTGCCAGAATTTAGTTGCTAGTAACTAATATTACATAGAGTATTCTCATGAATTATCGAATCTTTAAATGCCCCATCCTTCCCTTAGCTCTTTTTGTGGCGCGTTTGGCCTTGACGCTCATTAGCCCACATGAATTAGCTTGCAAGTTCGTCCTAAGTTTGCAGAAGTGCAGGAAAGCATGCAGAACGTTATTTTTCTCTCCATCGCATAATTGATTTTGTCACAAATCAGCGACGCATGACGGAAGAGGGAGGTTGAATGGATCGATCAGGCTCTAGGAACGCTGAACTGATTCTCGATCTGTTATAGGTTTCTATGATAGAGTAAAAATTTGATAACAGTCAATGATGATAGCGTTGAGAGTATGTGTTCCTGGGACGCCTTTCCTTATAGGCTGCTGTGAGTTTCTCGTATTCTCTATATGTGGCATTGACCCCGCATGTAACATGACGCTGGCTCGCGCTCCATGGCTTTACTCATGTTGTAGGTTATGCATTTGACGCTTCATCCCTCATGTGCATGTATGCCGATCTATCGTATGTAGATCCGATCACTGAGCAGCAATATCAAACTCTTGTAATATTTAGCTGTAACCAACTGTACTACCCACATTGTTCACTGGCAGCCTCACGCATCTCTCCAGAAGCATCCCCGTCTCTGTCTCGGAAGTCCTTGAAACTACTATGAGATCTCTAGTAGTTAGTAAACCACAAATAAGTCTATCTGTCACATGCCAGTCTACTATCTTGTATCAATTACATCAATCACTAGCTACAAACTTACTTGCTAGCACGCTGCACAACACCATGTCTAGCTAGTGAAGGAAGACAAACAAATTGCAGCTAGAGAGTTTTTTTTTTTTAAATACCAGCTACCGTGAAATGTCACGGGTTCATGTATTCTATTTCCTCTTGTTGGAAGCAACTGCCTTATGCAAATATTACTGTACTTCATGAATCCATGTACGTAGTTTCGGTTAATCATTTCTGTAGTTATATGTGCATGTTGTAATAGCATGCAAGTGTCAATTCGCTGGTAGGTTTTACAGGCGACATAAGCGGGCTGCTCCTGGAAGGGGAGCTTTTTTTTTTTTTTTTTTTTATCACGCGACCCCGCTTGTAGCTGTTCGCCATGGCAGGGCTGGAAGGGGAGCTGAGTCCCCAGTTGAATGAGTTGAAGATGTTGTCCAGCGTCTTTCTCGATAGGATGGATATAAATCCTACTCCTATTTGTTTTGTTTTTTCATGCAAAATTCACTACTACCCGACGGCCTCGTGGTTAGCAAATGATCCGGCTCACGGTTAACTGGTTGCGACAGAGCTCTGCGAGCAGTAGTGGCAGGCCCTTTTATCAACTACTGTGGGCCGTATACCCAGTAGCTGAACTATGCGAACGTGACATCACTGTACAGCCTCCGCTAAGTATGAGTTTTGAACTGATAGAATATTCAACATCTCTACAGCCAACTGCTGCAGCTCCAACTCGCATGCTGCTATCTGCCTGCTCGTCTCTTTGCAATTAATACTGCAGCCTTCAGCCTTGTGATATTTATAGTGCTGATGTAGCACTGGCAAAAACTGAAACAATAGGCTGACCAGCTACTCCATTGGACAAAGTAGTAGATTCGACGAGACAATAGACAGTAGTTGACTTGGTAATGGATAGTGGAGTTACCTAGCCGATCTGCAAAGCATACAATTTCACGAGAGCTCAGCTACCAGTCTGATGGGGTTATCTTTAGCGGGTTGAGATTCACAACAGATAAATACTGTTGAGGAATTGCTTCACAATCGTCTAACCTCCCCATTTCTATCACTGGAGTCTCATAAATTCATTCCTGAGTTGAGTTACATTTCTGCCATCAGAATCCACTTAAGTATTCTCTGCATCCAACAACTATACCAAAAGCAATGTCCGACCCAATATCCATAGCTGCATCAATCGCTGGCCTCGTTGCGATCTCAGGACAAATTTTAAGTTTGCTGAAGGACCTCTATGATTTTCGGGCTCGAGCCAAGCAGGCGCCAGAATCCATCAAATGCCTAATGGATGAAATGAACGATATGAATGCCATATTCTGTCAGGTTCAGCTGTTTATTGAGGGGAGAACCAAGATCCCAAACCAGAATGGATTGAAAATGTTGTCTGTTCAGCACCTTCTTGCGACTTTGACTGGATGTGTTTTGGTCACTTCTAACCTGGATAAGTTTTTGAATGAAGTTCTGGGGGTTAGTGATCCCAGAAGCATACAACCTCCAGCAAACAAAGTAGGCCTTTTCGAGAGGATTAAATGGGCACTATGGAAGGAAGAAGAGGTTGTGGTCTTCATTGAGGACCTGCAACGACATAAGCTAAGTTTGAACTTGATGTTAGGAATCATTCAATGGTAATTTGAAAGGCCTACTACTCTATCAACTTTCTTGAGAGATTAAAAGAACTAATCTTTTTGTACAGCCATACTGCAGCAGAGGCTTCTGAAAGCGTTGGGAAATTGCATGAAGCAGTTAGTCAAATATTAGATTCCAACAATGCACTCTCAAATCAGTTACGAGGACTTATCAGCCGGCAAGAAGACCTTCTCAGTCGTCATGAAGAACTTGTCGGCCATCATGAAGCTCCGAAAAGCGTAATCGAGTCTGCGACAGGTCATATCCATTCCCAGGCTGCAAAGATAGTACCCATAATAGATGATGTCAGCACACCATTATCCACAATAAAAGATGACCAGACCTCCAACGACAATGATGATGCTGCATCAATCAGAACTACAGCAACATCACATAGCATATCATCCTTACGATCCATACAATCCATACGAGCCATACGATCAATACGACCATCATTTATAGATGAATTGAAAGATTCAAGGCCCTACAAACGGCTCCAGAAGTGGGGCGGCCTGGACAACGATTCTGCCTCCACATTCTCTAGAAGTAGCTCCAAGAGAGGGTGCAGCTGGTCGATGTTTTCGAGCGTGAGCTTGGGTGATCTCTCGATTTCAGAAATCTCAGTACTTGAGCTATCTATTTGCCTTTCTGATATCTGGGACTCACAGCCCTATCAAGTTGAAGTTTCACTTCATTCAACTGCCGGTCAGCAGAGATTTCGTCGACGACCGAAAGTGGAGTGGTCTTTATTGGGCCGCAAGTATATTGCTCGAACTTTACTCGCTCCAAGTTTAGGCACAGATATAGAGAAGAGGGATTCCAACGGCATGTCAAAACTAAATTCTGCAGCTGCAAATGGGCACGTTAGGATGGTAAAACTGCTGTTGGATGATGGCCGGATTGACGTCAACATGGCCAACAACAATGGCTGGACACCACTGAATTGTGCAGCTACAAATGGGCACGACAAGGTGGTGGAGCTGCTGCTGGCAGACAGCAGGGTTGACGTTAATATAGCGAGCAAAGGTTGGACACCATTGCATAGCGCAGCTACCCAAGGGTACGACAAGGTGGTGGAGCTGCTGCTGGCAGACAGCAGAGTTGATGTCAATATGGCTAGCAAAAATGGCTGGGCACCATTGAACAGTGCAGCAGATGAAGGGCATGACAAGGTGGTGGAGCTGCTTCTTGCACACGACAAAATCGATATAACGATGGCCAACGCTGTTTCCAAGACTGCCCTGGATTTGGCCACTGAGAATGGACATCACAACATTGTGGCAATGTTACGCGCAAAGCTTGAAAATAACGAGTCTTAACTGGTGCTTGTCTTTTATTTTTCGCTTCCTTTTTCATTGGCAAGAAAGTTGTGGAACAGTGCCGTTTTTGTTGAGCTTATGTATGTGCTTCGAGATAGGAGGGTTTTTTTTTTTTTTTTTTTTTTTTTTTTTTGACCTTTGATGTATGTCTTTCGTCTACTTATCAATTTCCCGTCACTGAAAGGTTGGTCTTCTTATATATATATCGATAGCATTGTTAGGTGGGGCTTTCATTTGAGTTGGCAGTTCGGGTAGCAGGCACTGCTTAACGTCCAAACCGGTAATAACATCATGTAAGTACTCTATTTTACATCTTCTATTCATCCAGTTCCGAAACCACCCACATCCTTTCCTATACGCTTCTAAGAAACACAAATTTCACGCTCACCGTACTTATATCGCAATTACATTTGTCGGAGTTCTGTAGTAGTTCAAGTAGTTGAGTTCAAGTAGTTGAGTTCAAGTAGTTGAGTTCAAGTAGTTGAGTTCAAGGTAACGAAAAGTTCAAAGCTGTTGCCGAACTATGGTGCAGTCCGTAAAGCACATATTGGATATGGTGTACTAGGGTACCTCGTAAGCAGGCAACTTAAGAGGCAAACGTGGGAGAAGCCTCTATCCATAGCTAGTTCTTCATGCTGTACAGACAGTAGAAGTAAGTACTCAGACCTACAAATCTTCGTGCAGATTTCCCGGAGTTTTTTGAAATTGGAATTTTAGGTGAGTTCTGGATAAAAACTACTATCTCCGCAGAAACAAGGTTTCGAACCGAACTTTTCATAAATAAACACAGATTATCGGGATTTTATGCACCGGAACTGGTGGTGACTAGATAACTCCCACTGGCCTTGAGACAGCTGATACTATGCCAAATAGTTATTAGCTGGTACTCGCATCATATACTTAAAGTTGAGTTGCAAGACCCCCCACCTGTGACCAGATATTCGACCCCATTATCTCGGTCAAAATATCTAGCTGTTACTCACACCTCGAGACTGAGTCGCTCCTAAAAATCCGGATACGAAAAAAGCCGAAATTGCTGCATTTGAGTTCCCCTAATGTTTTTGCAACCCCACATATATTCTGTGTCGAATAGATGTATGTAGTCTGGTTGAGATGTAGGTGTGCCGGGCCATCCGTAACAATGTTCCAGTGGCCAATGGCCCGGACCAGTGGCCACTAGCCGGGACTACTTAACGGAACGCTGGTTCGTGACTGGCCTGGGCCACTCAGAATTTGAATTTTCTCATTCTACCTACAATTCACCCTCTCAAACTCTCACACACACACTCGCGTATCCACACATCCACTGTTTGAAAAAAACAGCGTCACTAAAGACCCCTCCCGGTCACAGGAAAAAACAGCTCTACCAAGGACCCCTCCAGCGACAGGAAAAATCCCCTCGCCATAGCCTACAAGGCGGTATGCGAGTAATGAAATAAAAGAAAAAATAAAAAAAAAGACCGGAAAAATCAGCTTCATCAAGGCGAGAGGAAAACAGCTCCAACAAAGAACTCCTCCGACAGCAAAAAAAAGCTCTACCAAGGACCCCTCCAGCGACAGGAAAAAACAACTTCATTAAGAACCGCCTCCGGCGAAAAAAAAAAAAACAGCAGCAGCAAGGACCCCTCCGGTGACAGGAAAAAACAGCATCAAGGACCCCCCAAAAAACGGCTTTATCAAGGACCCCTCCAGCGACAGGAAAAATCAGCTTCATCAAGGACCCCTCCGGCGACAGGGCAAAAAAAAAATACAGCTTCATGAATGACCCCCTCCAGCGACAGGAAAAACAGCTTCATAGACCCCTCCGGCGAAAAAAGAACAGCTTCATAAAAGATATTAAACAAATACGTACCTCATCTTTATTAATACCATAGTAATGATTATTAATATGCCAATAAGTTTTATTTTACCAACATGAGCTAAAAAATTGCAATGAATATCTTGAATAATGTCACATGCTCGATCTTCTGTGATAACCTCACGATGGTATTCATTTTGGGGAGGATTCGCTTTGCGCATTAAAACTCCTTCCTCATTAATGAAAAAGTTCTAATTTCTTATTAAAAAATCTCATTATAGGTTATACTTACCTTGGCAAGAGTTTTAACATTATTCTCAGCTGCTGAAGATACGGGCCATTCTGGATCACAACAGAAGATTCAAATTTCTCATAACTTCTGAGGTTCCATTCGATATCTGTTTGTATGGTCCCGAAATTGAATATATAGCTCGAATTGATGGCGAATTTCGGGTGTAAAAGGCTCCATCAGTAAAGAGTTAAGGAATGAGGCTGAAAAGTAATTACCAGTTTAGGTAAATAAGATAGGCTTGGCGTTGTATACTAGAGAAGTGTATGGAATTTTTTTTTTTTTTTTTTTTTTTTAAATCACATAACCCCGCTTGTAGCACGTGGCCATGGCAGGGTCCCTGGGCAAGCCCTCGAAGCCCGGAGACAGGCTTAACAAACAAAGAAATTTCTATCTACTTCTACCACCTGATTCCAGAAACCTCCGGACGGACCTTCCGGTTTCTGCCTCAGGGAGGCTCCACTATATATCTCCCCCTCCCCCCCCTCCCCTCTTCTCCACACTTTCGCACCCCGGCAAGCAAACTTCCCCGACAGCAAACCGCACGGCGCCCTAGAACCTGATCCCGGAGAAGAACCTTTCCAACTCATCCCACTCCTCCCCATTCTCTGCTGTCCTTTTCCAGTTCTTCTCCATATCCCCCCATTCTCTAAAGCCTAATGTAGAATACATTCAAAATACCGACAACATGGAAAAATATCAAGTTTAAATACTTGAGTAAATAAACAAAAAAAATAAACAAATGATTTAGACAATTACAATTTCGAACCTTCTAGTTGTAGTTCTGTGCGCAGAACAAAAAGGTCAATGCGTTGTACTAGTGTGTGATCACGAACCAGCATTCCATTGCGGGATGTCTCCGGACAGTCCTTTTGGACTGTCCTGACTGTCCTGACTGTCCCGAAGGTTGCATAACTGACTGTCCCGTCTTGCATATGGTGCGGCTGAGCTGCCTGTCTCAAACTTGGCCACTAGCGAGAATTCATTAAAAAAGCGAAGTACCTAAATACATGATTGTACGAAATACAGAATGATACATGATACTGATACAGTAGAAGATACAGTGATACAATCTTGAGTCTTATTACGCTCCACACTCTCTGTCCGAGCCCACTGTTGCTGCCTTTCTGCCATTTCAGCTCCTGTCAAGGTACGACCAGGCTGCTTTTTCTTTAACTGGAAGATACGACTGGTGCAAAGTAATGAGGTACTGTTGGTACTGTGGAATGATCAGTGATATGACAACCAGCTGTTGTTAGTTCTCTTAATATCCGATTGATTCTTTCCTCAACAGTAATAGGAATTTTACTGCTATGACGGCTGTTATAGTATGCTTTAGGATTCAACTGCATTCCTTCTTCTGTGCGAAGGTGTAAGGACATATTATAACTCAATCCTGCTCACCTATACTGTATAGTATCTCCTACTGCTTGCTGATAATCAGTATTGCGACATTTATGCTGGATATATATTAATGGATTTGGTGCCAAAGGATGAGTATGGATTTTATCTGATATCGCAAGCACCCAAGTATCTGTTCCACTATCTATATCTACTCGCAAATTGGTAGATATTGCCCATAGACATTCTTTGGCTTGTGTGTTAGTCTGGTGTCTGCGCTGTACTATATATATATTTACATAAGTCTTAATTAAAATATATTGACATACCTTCAGAATTCTCTGCATCTAGTTTTCTAGTATCTCGGGGCTTGCCATGATGTACACATCCATAGCGTATACGCCCTTTCTTTTCAGATCCACTCAAAGTCACCACAGCGAAACCTTTGGTGAATGCATAGTCCTGGAGTCTATCTAAAGCCATGCATATTGCTCGCCATCCATAGGGTCTTCACAATGCAATTCAGGCATCTCTTCTAAAACCTTTATTACTACCGAAACAAGCTCTTTTGGAAGGCTCGGGTGTGAAGTCCAGGTCTGTTTCGCACTCAAGGTACTGGTTGCAGTGGAGAGTGACATTTTAGTGAGCGCAAAGCAAGTATAGGGCAGAAAAATTAAATAAGGACTCGCGAGTACTATATGAATTTATGTATCGGCTGGAAAATATCTGGGATGTAAAGTGCGTGAAGCCTTTGTAATTGTGTTGGAGTCTTGCAAAAATGAAAATCTCAAAACCAGTAGCTACAGTGCGAATTATCAAAGAAAAATTTCCCAGTTCGGAGAGCTAGGCGCACTGATTACCCTGCACCGAAAATATCTGCCGCACCAAGACAGTCTGCCACACCAAGACAGTGAGCTCAGCCGCACCATATGCAAGACGGGACAGTCAGTTATGCAACCTTCGGGACAGTCAGGACAGTCAGGACAGTCCAAAAGGACTGTCCGGAGACATCCCGATTCCATTGATTAGCCCGGGCCAGTGGCCACTGGAACGTTGTTACGAATGGCCCGGCACATATATAAAAAAAATAAAAGAAAATAAAATCTCTTAACGCTTTGTGAGGTGAGAGGTTTGGGCAGCTGCTTCTGCATATGAGTGTCATTCTGTTTCACATTATGCACAGGTGGAGTAGAAGATTTTGTTTTGGTAGAGTCTAGCTCCTCATTTTTAGTACCTTTTGCTAATGAAGGTTGTGTAGAGTCAGATATTCTTAAGGTTCTGCTTTGTCACTGCATCCCCTTCCTCACGACCTAATGTTTCTGGCTTCGTCCTGTCGTCCAAAATATTGTGCATCACTTTTAAAATAAAAGGTGGTACTGTAATGTGTTCCAAAGTTGGGCTGCCCATTCATTAGCTGAGGAATTAAGGTTGGGGCTTCGCACAATTTAGTCTTACCTCTTCATAGTCTATGAGGCTCCAGGATTGCATACACGTAGTGAATCAACAATATATATATATATTTGCTTACTTGTATTTCCTCGAGATATCCATGCAGCTCTATCTTGGGCATCAAACATTTCTTAAAGTGGTATATATGATCGTAGGAGGGAGAGGCATCGGATGAAGCATTGGTGCCTAATGCCTAACGGCAGAAATCAGATGGGCACTGTGTGGGCACTGCGTGGGCAGCTCTTTTGCCTCTACTCAGTGATTGCACTGCACGAGGTGTCTACCGGACTTAGCCAATACGCATTCTGCATGAGCCTCTTGCGTTACTGCAAGGTTCACCCCTTGGAGGAGCGCACGCTATAGCTTAATTATTCCTGTAATTGACTGTATTGGCGACTACCTGCAAGTTGGATCCTATGCTTGTAACTTGCCAAGTTGACAATGCCAACCGCCTCCAAGATCACATATCAGTCTCAAAAGTCCATAATCTCCCATTCCTAACTTCAATTTTCTAACATGTTAAGCAATACAAACCTCATTGCCTAGTACTAATATCCAAGCCCTCATTTTCGTTTTTGATTACACATATTTCTATTTGCTATAGCAGAAAACTGGCAGAGTAGTACACCACTCATGTACCAGTTGTAAATCAGGTCAAGTCTTCAAAGCCCACAAATAGCTAGCACCACGGAACATTCTCAAGGCAAGCCGCTCCCAAGGAATAGGCACTGGTATAACATCTATCTCCAAGCCGTGCCCAAACGCTTTGCAATCACACTATTGTTAGCTTCAATTGTTTCCATCTTAACACGGTCACTTTACGTACGGATTTCCGTTAATAATCTCCCCCTTGATCATACAGTCAATCGTGACTATACTGCCTCGAGGGTACTGCCCAATCACAACACAGGAAGTTTGAGGGCATAGACGGCAGTACACGTCCGTGATGAGGGTGCAGGTGATAGAGGCTCTTTTTCCAAGCCTAGTTTCGACTGCAGTGAATGGGCCTGCCGCTTCTATGTCTGGGGCTGGAACGGCAAAAGAGGCCTGTGGGAGGGCGATAAGGGGGATGAGGAGCAAGGGGGTTGAGAAGCTCTTCATGTTGGCAGATAGATTGTTATGGTTCAGAGGTTGATCTTTTTGGGGAATGTGGGTAAGTAGAGATCCGTTGAGGAAAGAGCAAGCCGTGAGGAGTCGGAAAAATTGCTCGGTGGATCTGCTGGTTGGATGCAGTTGGAAGGCTCCACGAAAAACGGCTCTTTATATACCCATTCTTGCCCTTTTCGATAGCTGTAAATGCCAATCATCCACTACAGTAACCTGATGATGCTCACACCCCTCAACCTCTGCAGCATTTTATGAAGGTGTAAGTCATATATCCAATGTGAACCATCGCCCACAGGATTGGAGAATCAGAGCGCAGTGCTGATGATCGTTACCTATACTGACATTATGTATACTTTGGTGTTACTACTCGTTTTGGCACTCGTTGCTTAGCGCCTACATAATCCAACACTTCATCCCAGACGAACCTCGGGAGCACGTCCCTCATGACGCTATATTGCATCAGAACTGCCAGGCTTCAATGAGGATACCCATCATGTATCTAATTCCTCGCCATAGCCTGTTAGGCGGCATGCGAGTAATGAAATAAAAATAAAAAATAAAAAAAAGACACCGGCCCACTAGACGCAGCAGAGCCGTGCAAGCAAAGTACGCAAGTGCTGGCACAAGTGACTTGTCAGTCGAAAGGCAACATTTGTGAATCTCGTATCAGGTCCGTCTATATTACATCCTCAAATATCTTATAATAAGATAAAATTACTACCCTCGGGTACCTCATGCGACGTCCGCCTGGTTGCAGTGCCGCAAATCTCTCGGAACTTGTCCGGAACGGCGTCAAGGAATCGCCACCCGATCCCCTCAATGGTATTTTAGGAGTCTAGACAGCAGATTATTGGGTTCTCAGGAGCGGTTATTTGGATAGTTCCTCATTCTGCTTGGACACTAGCGATCGACGACATTGGGCTAATACAGTTATTATAGGACACGCAGTACGCGGTAGGGTAAATTTCCGTCGCTCCATTTTGGCCCAACGGCTTCTGCGCTGCAAGTGCTGATGGTCGTACCTAGATAAGGAATCTGATGCCATCATTAGATAGTTTATGTAGGGATTTAGTTGATCAGTTGGAGAAAAAAACAAAAAATGAAGTCATGATTTATCGAACGCTGGAACGTTACAACTGAGCCTTAAGGCGCCAGGCAGGACAAGCCTTGTCGGTTACGCTAGCCGGCGCCGTTTCTGTCAGTCAGACAGTCGACAAGGCTGAGAACCCTGCGAGCTTAACCACACCTGCTACCTACTGTGTCGGTAATAACTAAACCGAAAGCGATGCGATTACGATACTCATCAAAATTTTCATGCTCTATGCTGTTTTCTTGGGTATGGTTCGCGCCCTCAGGCTGAAGAATAACTTTGATTCTTTTGATTGTAGAAGGCTCCGTAAATAGACGCTAATCTTTTTTTCTTTTTTCTAAGTGGTTCAGCAGCAGTATATCAAAATTTTCTACTAATATATTGCCCGTTACCCTTTTCATTTGCATAATTACATTATCCTAGGGCAGTTCTACATCTGTCACTCTCTAACGTGTCATGTTTTGTCCCAGCAGAGCAGAATTTGGTCATTTAAATTCTGACGTAACAAGGACTTGCAACGAGCCCCGTCAATTCCAACGTTGTTGGAAACAATGGTATTGCCATCTCTAAGAATAGTGTTAACTTAAAACAGCTCGCTCCCATCAGGTGCGTACCGTACAGAGGTTTGGTCAGCTCACATGCCATGCAGCTGGATATCAATCCGATTCCAGAAAACAAGTCTTGTTTCAGTCTTACTGCCAATCTTTTTTTTTTTTTTTTTTTTTTTTTTTTTTTTTTTAGCATCACCCGTATGCCGCCGTATGGGCTATGACGAGATTAATTACAAAGCAGATGATAGAGAAAGAACATAAGATGCGTAAGGTAAGACAAGTCTTACTGCCAAGGAATAGTTTCCAGGTGCCTTTGGTCGTGAAGGGCGAAGTTCTTGATTAGGGAAGCTTGCTGTATTACGTTAAAGATTCGTAAACTACAATCTGGAAAACTGCGGTGCCTGCAGGCATATGTGCTGCCAGGGTAGCTGCGCCGGACATGAACAAGTCGTGAGGAATATTGTTTGCCACGACGGTATGTGATCAACTGACTCATTTTAAGACAAGGCCGCCTCACAGCGGATACAGCAACAGGTGGAGTTTTTTTTTTTTTTTTTTTTTTATATATCAATACTCGCAGGCCGCCCGAAGGGCTATGGCGAGGGTTTATTATAAACGAGAAAGAAGTCAACATCTGTGTCTAACTACCCCTAACTACATGTAATGCCCGCAAAACTCCTTCGTGGTGCGGGTGATAGGCCCGGTATATCCTACTTCCGTCCCCTCTCCGATTCATACCAGTCCGACCTTAGCCAACGTCCCCCGAGCCTCACCCTCCCAACCTCGGTACCTCGCCATAGCCCACAGGGCGGCACGCGAGTAATGAAATAAAAAAAAATAAAAAAATCCCAACCTCGGTCTCCTTCTCCAAGTAAACTACCGCCGAGCTGGTTTTCTTCCCTTCCTCAGCCAGCGTGGTCTTCTTCCTCAGCCAGCGAATTCCGGTGATCTTTCCCATTTCCTTATTCGCTGCCTCCAACCATTGTCTGACCTTCCCTAGGTCCTTCCGTAGGGCGATCCCGTGTGCTACGATACCAGTTTTGAGCCTGGTGGTGGCATCGGGGTTGGTTGGTGGGGAGGTGGAGGTGCTCCTGGGGCGGGGAGAGGGACCT
Organism: Kalaharituber pfeilii; assembly: GCA_015179045.1. Taxonomy (NCBI): domain Eukaryota; kingdom Fungi; phylum Ascomycota; class Pezizomycetes; order Pezizales; family Pezizaceae; genus Kalaharituber; species Kalaharituber pfeilii. Next base: position 630,569 of record WHUZ01000027.1, read on the forward strand.
TTGCGTGAGGTGGCTGCCAGGTATTGCCTGAAGGCTTCGTCTTGGCTCGGCAGCTTTCCTTGTCCTTCCTGGCGGTGGGGGGAGGTGGAGTCGCGCTCGGAGGCTCCTCTACGCGGGATGGTGCTCCCATGGCTGTGGTGTCGACCGAAGAGGACGATGCGATCTTTCTGGCCTCCTCATCGCTGAGTTGGCGCTTGATCTCATATGGTTGGTTGGGAGCTGGGGTTTTCCCCTTTCTCTTCTTCGTTCGAGCGGGGCCGACCGTGCGTTGTGGCGGCGGTGGCGGTGGTGGTGGTGGCGGCGGTTCCGCCGGCTCCGTGTCTATAAACGTGATGGGGCTGAGCCCCAGTGCCTGTGGTGGTGGTGGTGGCGGCGTCCGAGGCTCCGTGTCTATAGACGTGATGGGGCTGAGCCTCAGTGTCTGTGATGGCTGAGGCGGTGGTGGTGTGCCCCCGTAGGTGACGTCAGGGACGTGTATGTCGTCCGTGAAAGTGAAGCAGATGAACGCCCCTCTCTTCGGGCCGTCGTCTTCCCTCGCTTCACACTTCCAGTATGCAGCGACCAGTCTGTAGAAGGCGTCCTGTCAACGGTGGGGGAATGCTCCTGCACGCTCACAGGTGTGTCGAAGGCCGGTCTTGAACATTCATGGGCTTCCGGCCGCCCCGACCCTTTTCAGGGTACGCCCAGAGGTACAATCGCCCACGAGCCCGAGACCCGCTAGCTCCCTCTTTGTTCAGATCCTACGCAGCTGTACCAGACTGCGATTCCGGACGCGGTAGGGTGTCCCTCGGCCCGCAGGAGCAGCCAGGCCACGACAGCCTTATGCCCCCCCCTGTAAGCCTTGGCAAGCCTTATGCCAGTCAACACCAGTGACGAATGTAGCGGGGTACGGAGAAGTCATCCCCCGAGCGCAGTATCCGCCCTATGACGGACTCCACCACTCAGGAGCGTGCGCCGGACAGCCAGCACATACCCACCCCATTACAGAGCGAGCCCCCTCGACCGTGCACCACTACCGCTCCCGATGTTTGAGCGACCGGCAGGCCCCTCCCTGCTGTCCGGACGAATCTCCGGGATTCGACCTCCGGACTCACAACCGCCGTTTGCTCCTTAAGCACCGGCGCTAAGCCCTTTAAATGGGCCGCAAGGTACCGACAACCGCATCCGTCCTCTCGGACCGACACGAACCTCTCGGTAAGTGCCGCCTCGCCTCACGCCGTATTTACCGACGCTTCGCGATGCCTACGGAGGTCCATCACCGGGGTTGTTAAGCTGGGCTGTTTCAGGGCCTACTCTCTTCCCTCATGGGTGACCTGGGACCTCCCAAGGCCGACGTTGTCTTGCCCCATGCTGAAGCGGGACGGTGTGGGTTCGCCACTTGACCGCCTATCAGCCACTTCTCCCTACACGGAACTAACCAACAAGTTCGGGATCGGAATTCTCCTCATCTCCCTCCCTTGCGAGACGTGCCCTGTCCCGAACGATGGCTCAACAACACGAGGTCGCATACTTTCAAGCGCTTTACCGTTGATGCTTTCGCCGGCTATGACTGGCGCCCCACTGGTCAAGCCGCCACAATACGCTCTACTCATATACGGTCAACTGCGCGCGCAGCACACCATCGCCTCCGTACCAGGAATTAAACCTGGTCACCGCTCGGGTCGGGTGGTTTTCAGGATGCTGAGGGGGTTATCATTCGCCTCTTCTCCAATGCCCCCCTTACGATCGGGTGACCGGAGCTCCCCCCCAGTTTTAGTATCCTCTCTGCTTAGCCCAAACCAGTTCGGCACCCGGGGACGCCTGGGGGGCGGCGGTGGGTATCTCCCCTTCGGCGGCATAGCTTTATTATGCCCTATACAATATCTGGTTTGCATAGTATACTTCTGGATTGCCAGCAGTCTTGACTACAGGGGAGCCCCAATGCAGCCGTTTTGACACCCATTTCGCCAGGAGTTTGGCGGTCACTTTGGCAAGAGTTTTGACAGATATTTCAGAAGCTGTTTCGACGGCCGTTTCGGCAGCTGTTTGTTGGTCATTCACACGTATTTTGAGAACTGTTTCTGTGCCCATTGTGGACTGCCATTCCGAATATCATTATGTATCTAGTTACAGTGCTATGCGATGAATTTGCTACGTTAAGTACTCTTTTCATGACCGCAGACTATGTTCAAGAGTATGTTGCAAGGTGCTGGTAGAGAACTCGAAGGGCAGCCAAGTACTGGGTATCCAAAACTAGTATAAAGCAGTGCATTCTGCATAGATTAGTCAGGCGTCCCCAATACTTTTGAAACGACCTGTAACCCTCAGGCCGGACACGAGCCACATACATATTTTTTTAAAATGATTAACCTGACCAGATTTCCTACCTCAATGTGACCCCAAAAACCTGATTTCCATATACTTATGTGTGAAATAGTACATGACAATTAGGATGGAGCCATGTCCATAGTCTAAATATGAATATATCTAACACCTATCTCCTACCAAGAATATCCCCCCTTGCAATTAAATTGATACCAGTCCAGAATCGGGATGATGGTTAACAGCCCGTGCATAGGACTATGAATTGCGCAAAAACATAGTCTATCTATCGTAGAGTTCACGTACATCGCTGCAATGTCCAGCACAGAGTCACTCTTTGTTCCAACAAGTGTTTCTGTTGTTCGACAATACTAACATACGGCATATGGTGTGCTACAGGTATCGTCCATCTCCTCCTCTTCTGAATCCTGCCACTTCTCAAATTCATCCTAATCCAGCAACGGAGCAACTTGAGGAAGAGGTGATAACGGAGTCAGGATTAATTCAACAGGCAAAGAGGGCAAGAGCGGTGGAGGGAGACAGGCTGGGGATGAGTTACCGCCCACTGCGGAGGCTTGGACACAGAGTGTCAATGATAGCGGGACTGATAGGGGGCAAGGGACTGAAGGCGTGGAGACACAAGATAGGGGAGGCAGAGGATGCGAGCTGCAGGTGGTGTGGAGAAGGGGACGAAACGTACGTGCATCTGATGGGGGAGTGCAGGACGTGGAGGAGGAGATGGCCAGGAGGGGACGAGGAGCTGAGGAGACCGAAGGAGTTGAGGGACGGGGACCCATTGCAGGGGGTACTGGACCTCTTGGAGGAGCCGGCATAGGGAAGTGATGACGGAAGGAGTGAGTGTGTATACATTTGTCATGTAATTAAATATCGCCATAGCCCGAAGGGCGGCAGGCGATCAATGATAAAAAAAACAAAAAAAAACGGAGCAACTTTCCCATGCATGCATCAACAAATTCGCAATAACGTCACTGACCGGGATTCGGCGCACTTCCGGAATAAAAACAATAGCCTCCTGTAAGGCCAAATCTTCATAGAAGATAACCAAATTGCACATACAACTTGGAGAGGTATAGGAAAGTAACTTCCGCACCTCAGTTAGCCAATTGGAAATTTTGAATGATACTCTATAGTGGTAGTTGCCCAATTAGGCATCTGAACCCTATGCAGGTGTAAAATGGCAAGATGGCTGTTTAGGACCTTGAGCAAGTGCATATACCTTCTACAGTATGTATTCAAGAGATATGGAATGTTTCATGATGATTGGATACATATAGAACAAGTGGTGAGCCAATATCCATACATATATTTTTACTGCTAGAAGTGAATTTTGATATTCAGTCTGTATATATTTCTAAAAATATAAGGCATGTTCAGAATACTCTAGAATATAACTCTACACATAGGAGAATATATCTTGAGTAGCCTATAGGTATAGGTATTGACAGAAAGTAGAGATTAATAGGGATATCCATTTATATATACCTAATTAAGTAATGCATATTCCTTAATACACCATATATGAATGCTGCAGTCCTAAGCTATGAAACTTCAGAAATATAATCTAAAAGCTTCTGGAATATTATATAGAAACTTTCAGAGTAACTTAATTATATTTGTTATAGTTACACATAATTTCTTAAATTTGGTCTATTTATTTTCTTAGAACTGGATAAAGTGAAGAGAACAGTTGGATTCATAGATGCTATTTATTTTACAGAAGAGATAGTGAGAGAATAAATAAGAAAGTCATTTTTTATGAGTAAGTTGAGTAGTAGGGAGCTAAGTACGGAAATAAAAAAGTTATAGAAATGCAACAGCATATATAAGAGTAGAAATAAGTAATAAAAATAAGAAACAAGTAATGAACCTTCTAGTACACTTGCGCGATGCACTCAAAGTAAGGTGCTAGTGATGTATTGGCTATTATTGGGTCATAATAAGAGTATTTATGCATGTTGCAATGACATATAGACTAAAATCCAAGGATAGAAGGAGAACTACTTTAAGCAAGTAGTATTAGGTTACTCTGAGAGTTTCTATATAATATTCTAGAAGTCTCTAAATTATATTTCTGAAGTTTCATAGCTCAGGACTGCAGCATTCATATATGGTGCATTAAGGAATATGCATTATCTAATTGGGTATATATAAATGGATATCCCTATTAATCTCAATACCTATACCTATAGGCTACTCAAGATATATTCTCCTATGTGTAGAGTTATATTCTAGAGTATTCTGAACATGCCTTATATTTTTAGAAATATATACAGACTGAATATCAAAATTCACTTCTAGCAGTAAAAATATATGTATGGATATTGGCTCACCACTTGTTCCATATGTATCCAATCATCATGAAACATTCCATATCTCTTGAATACATACTGTAGAAGGTATATGCACTTGCTTAAGGTCCTAAACAGCCATCTTGCCATTTTACACCTGCATAGGGTTCAGATGCCTAATTGGGCAACTACTACTATAGAGTATCATTCAAAATTTCCAATTGGCTAACTGAGGTGCGGAAGTTACTTTCCTATACCTCTCCAAGCTGTATGTGCAATTTGGTTATCTTCTATGAAGATTTGGCCTTACAGGAGGCTATTGTTTTTATTCCGGAAGTGTGCCGGATCCCGGTAATGCGCCGGATCCCGGTCAGTGACGTTAAGGCCGTACTAGTCGATCTTTTGCATGCTTGCATCACTTTGCCTAGACCTACAATATCTCATTCAGAGGTACTTCCTTTAAGGGGCAAATAGGCCTATACATAGGCATGTTCATATATGGGATGTTAGTCGCTGGGCTGCTAAGTACAGTACTGAGACTACTACTCTCCGGCCACGCCAGAACTCTGCTGTGATATTGCGGTCCCCTAGTGCTTCTCCTGCAGTTACGCATGCAATCAATTTGGGGAGACACTGCCAATTGTAGCATGTGGCCTACCCGCATTAGGCACTCACCCAGTATGTCCTCGCCATAGCCCACAGGGCGGCACGCGAGTAATGATATAAAAAAAAAAAAAGTCACCCAGTATGTATCACCTTCTACGTGCGTACCACCTTAAGCTAGCGAAGGATGGCCAAAGATACTGGACTGAAGGATTCCATAGCCTTATCCTACTACTTATCGCGGGTGAGAAAGTGGAAGAATGCAAATCCTGCTGCCCGAAGGGTCTTGAACCGCGTTCGTTGCCAATAAAGAAGATGCTCAGCTGGTTGGGGATGTTGGTCCCTTTTTTTTGGTGACATAACCCCACATACGGACTATCAGCCTATCACAGGGACTTATATGCCAGGGTCCACCTAGGTTCGTGCCTTAGGAGAACTAGTGTTAACTGTGGGCAGCCGTGAGGCCAGGCAGACATGGTTTTGGTACACCTTAATAGTATTGCAAACATGCGGTGAAGTACAGTAAACTCCCGTTACAAACATATCTTCCTACGGAGGAATGATATGCTTAGATTGAATATAGCCATAAATCAAGAGATATTGTCAATGCATGCGAGAATAGCTGCAGAAGTATGGGAGAAGCTCGTTAGGGGTATAGGAGATTGGAGAATGTAATCAGAAAGGTACAGGGGTAGACGCTCGATATGGCCAGTAAGACGCTTCACGGGGTATGTATATAGAGAAAACAACTGATGCTCTGCAGAAGCTGCCATAATGTCCGTAATCTCACTCTGAACGTCCTGAACCCCGCTCTCTGTCCTTAGTTTTCTTGCCTGTAAACATAACATCCTGGAGGTCTGAAATATACCAAGTGTATTCAAACTTCACAAGAATTGAGTGAAAGTGTCTCTAGGGTTTGAAGGGCTGCTTGAGGTGTAACAGGGGTGTATGTGTGATAGAACTAGAAATTTTGATTTCTGTTACTCACATGCGACCTCGCCATGGCCTATAAGGCGGCACGCGAGTAATGAAATAAAAAAAATAAAAAAAATACTCACATGCGGCGCTTAGAGTTACAAAGACCATTACGCATATGCGCAGAATGCTTGGTACGGGAATGACGCACTGATGCAATATAGAGAGAGAAAAAGTGCGCAGGGGTACATATTGTATTATTCTGTCTTGACTTTCGACGACTGCATAAATCACGTACAATATGCGTTCCTAACACCCCTATATAAACATAAGCTGCCAGCAGATTGGTGCGAGTATGAGGTTGCTAATTCCTACAACGAGAGCATTCAGAATCTTCTAGATATTTCATATCACGTGGAGATCCTCATACCATGATCTCCGCTCACGTGCTAGCCACATTCACGTGGCTCCTTGACACATGACAGCCTCACATGATATTGCCCCGTGATGCTCGTTGCATGATCCTCAACACGACGCCCGTAAGCCGGCTTGGCATACAGGACCAGCACTACCAACCATTCCGACTTCCGACTCCTGCCAAACCAATTCATATCATCCTTACCATTCTGGGTATCCCGTCAGTCGAATACCCGAATATTCAAGCTCCCATCAATCATGGCGAACATTCGATGACTCCTTCTCCGATAATGAATGCGATGACTCCAACCTTGTGTGGTTTTCCCTCCTGTGCGCCCCCCATCTGTATCACTTCGCGATTCGCTCGTTGAAGTCTTCTCTGCTAACATTTGTGGCCCTGGTACAGCTACAGCGCCAACACGGAATCCCTTGCTACAGGATTTCTCAGGCATGCCATTGTCGATGATAGCGAAAAACAGGAATACTCGTCTGCGACAGCACATGCAGCAAACTGAACATGACGAATGCACAGACGCCCGCCAGCAGTCAAAAATGGTTGATACTCCTCCTAGGGTCGCTTCATTTGTTATGGGGGCTTTCTTCTTTTTTTTTTTTTTTCCGGCCATATAACCACCCATACAGGCTGCTAGGCTATGCCAGGGAGTGATGGGGACTAGTATTTTCAATTTCAATATACAACCCGAGCAGGAACACGAAATGTCAGTAAAAAGAGTCCTTCTGCTATTGATATAATTTGCTCCAGGATAAGTAGAATACAATATTGACTTCAGCACTCCTGACGTTTCATCCTTCCATTCCCTCACAACTCCCGTGACAATTTCCAATCCCATCATCATCATTATCAGTCTCCACATATCATATTCACGAGTCTCTTACTTAACCATTGACTTCCCTAGTCAGTGTTAGCCTTCACCTTTGTCGACTTTCCGATCACTTTGCCTCCCCCTCTGCCATCCTCAATCTCAGCCCAGAACTCCACTTCATGCGACTCTGTAGCTTTCATACACAGGGTATAGAAAACGCGGTGGAACCTGCAGCCCACGAGCGTCGGAATATGAAGCGCTGCTGGAAAAAGTGCTTCTTTTGGAGCTTCATTAAAGTCAATAGGGAACGTGAGAAATTCCTTGACGGCTAACAATTGCAACAATGTTAGCAATCAACAGAGGAAGGAAGTTCAACATTTTTCACATTCCGACAGTAATAGGTTGCTTACAAGAGTCCTCTTTGTCAACAGGAGGCGTCTGTGCGGCACTTCTAAGAACATCTATGTCCTGAAGCAGCAGAGAACCGGAAACCCCCGCCGGGATGAGGGTGTATATTGTTTCTATTTTGAACGCTTTATTGGCAACTAGGTCCTGACCCTGGAGGTATTTTTCTAGGTTAACTACGCACTTGAGAGGCAGCAAAGATTTAGGGCACTTGTAAACTGTATATTACCCACCCTAGTAATGAACCATTGCATCCGGCCTGGACAAATCATTCCACCATGAAGGAGTGAAAAGATAACTTTGTCTCTGGGGTGCACCAAAGGATCATAGGACTCTGCGGCTGCCACACCATAGCTTTCCCGGACCTTCCTTGCCTGAACGATGCCGCTGTCCACTTCTAGCTGCGGGCCGTCTCCACCTTGCTTCTCTAACTGGAGCTTGTAGACGGAAAGCCCATGCTGGACAGCACCTTGAACGACGGCTTGCCAACTATTATAGTTTATACATCAGCATATCAGCTCTAGTCCTTGAATGGGGGAAGCACCAAAACGCGGGGTTTTTGGCGCTTGATGGTGCTCAAAGACATACGCTTCTGGAGCTTGTAGAACACTAATGTTTTTCGCCAGGCCACTTTTAACATTCTCCGACAGGTGCTGGTGGAGATATTCTGATGACCCGAAGCCACCCACGAGGATGATTGCCTGCAAGAAGCATAACCTATTAGTCAACCGCAACCGAACCGGTTCATAAAGGATTCGCCACAAGTGAGTGCCATACCTTCACGGGTTTCTTGCTATTTTCTTCTGCCTCATCAACCTGTGCCTGAACCATCTCGACAATACCCCGAAATATGGGCTCAAAAATTGATTTCACATCAGCTGCGGAGAGCATCAAACTTTCCGTCAAAACACCTGCATCCGGGTTATCTTGAACACCTGGAACTGGGCAAAAAAACTCATTCCAGTTCTCTTCATCATCGCTTTCATCGGTATAATCACCATCGTCATCATCATCATCAACCTTCTTGGCATTCCCCTCACCATCAGGATTACGGTCGCGGAACGTCTTCTTCAGACGGGTTTCAAAATAGTGCATCATCTCTTCCTTATTTTCGGGGGTCATGTTTGCGAAGGCGCTGCGGAGAATTGAGAAAACAATTAATCCCTATGAGGACCTTAGAGGGTAAGATGATAAGTCGCACCTTTCTCCAATTCTGGACCTAACCAATGCCTCAAATCTGTCATTCAAGAAGACAGATCCGTACAAGCCCCCAGTACCGACGGCAACCTCCGCAACCCTTAGTGGTGTAGTAGTGGTCACTTCATAAGAAATAATGTCCTGTGAGCATTTTTGGGGGCTTTGTGAGAACAACGGGTCGGCCATTTTATATAATGCGATATGTCGGCTGCGGAGCAGAGTTCACTTACCACAGTACCTCCTCCGCAGTCGACAATAACGAAAACATCCCCTTCCTGAGCGTAAGCATTATTCGTCAGTACTGTTCCTAGAAAAGGACACTAGGCGATGTGACAAGTTTTCACATCAACACTAGTATATAAGCACGGTAGGATACTCCTATAACCCCATCCAGGGCATAGAAGCAACTCACCTTCAAAGCGTCTTTGGTTCCCTCATATTGTGTGAAACAATGAGCTGCGGCAGCTTCTGGTTCAGAAATCAATTTCACTGTTCCCAGTTCACCGATACCTGCAGCTTTTGCCGCCGCACGAGTCAGGTTCTTAGCATCCTGGGTCCATATCTGGTTACCCTCAATATTAGCAACCGAAGTATGCATATAACCGTCACGCTCACTTGTGCGAGGAAGTACTCACAGTGGGCACAGTGAGATAATAGTGAACTGGTATCTCCTTTCCGAGCTGGTCTAAATACTCCTTCCGATACGTTCTCTTCAATCGAGACCTAAAATGATTATGAATCGCACGTAAATAATCCGCCGCCAGTTCCTGAGGGAGCTTCCCTTGCGGCATCAGATCAAGTGTCTCTCTGAGCCTTTGAAGCTTCTGCTCCCTTTGGGTAGACTCCGAATCGGTCGATTCATATGTGAGCAAGTCACAATTGACGTTCTGAAGAAGTAATTTGAACCAGCGCAAGGGCTTAGGAGTGTTCTGCTTGACTTGGTAGCCCCAGTGGCTGGGTTTGGCTGTATCGTCCTTGTAGGCCAGCTCGGTTTTGACTTTGTCCATTTGCAGAGGCTATGTAGGTGTCGGTCAACTTTCATTGTAGATAATTGTTGCCAATAGAAAGGCATCTTACCTCTCCGGGCCATGTTCTGATAGTTTTGATATTCCTATCCCTTGTGCTGGCCTAAAATGTGGATATCAGCGACAAGCTATACTGTTGTTATTAACTTGAATGGGCTTCCTACCCAGGCAATACCGGAGTAAGTTGTACCAAAATCGATGCCTACAATTAGAGCATCTTTCTCCTCTCGAGGGTTGGGAATCTGCGTCATCATGAATTCTCTCCTACACCGAGGGTGGGACGAAGAGAGTAAGGAAATTCAAGGTTGCTATGGATGTCTTTGTTGGTCGGGAGTGAAAGGCACTTGAGCAAGAGGAAAGGCGAAGTTGAGTTCCACTTGCAATGGAAAGGTCAGATTGATATTTGTACCGATCATGCCTGCTGTGAGTGAAGGTGCTTTCGCTATCAACACCCAGAAACGCGGGGCATGACGCACAAGCTGTTTCTTCGCAGCCTGGATATCGTCTCACTTCGTGGCAGTGATCTTCAAAACATTCTTGTCCAGTGACGGTTATCAACTGTTATCACGGTTACAGTGCTATGCATGCATCGTACCGTTACTAGCAGTGCGACCTACAGCCTTCCGTAATCCTCAGCGGTAGTCTCGTACCCAGTCCCAGCGGGGACCTTCAACTGACCACCACAGTGTCTGGATATGAACACGAATTCTGATAAGCACTCTGAGCATCGTACTAGAATTCACATGTATATGTAAATCATTATTGCAAGATTGCAAACAAAGAATAAGTCTTCGAACTAGCACTACCTTCCTTCCTAATATTTCCACGGAATTCTATATGATATTTTCCTTTTGCAAAGCACATGTGCAAGATTATGGCGTTCGGTTAGCAGGGATCAAATTCCCGCCATACCCGCGCGGTCGGCTGGCAGCGGCAATGTCAGGCCTCCAATGTCATGCAGATTGGTACGAAAGATAAGCACCCGTGACCAACAAGAATTTTTTCCTACATGGGACTAGTGTAAGGCCTCCAACACCATTCTGATGTTCACGAAGTATCACGCAGCATGCGTGCCGCAACAATACCGTGCATATCGCCATAGCCCATAGGGCGGCATGCGATTAATGAAATAAAAAAAAAAAAAAAAAAATACCGTGCATGAATTGCCGATGGTGCCGTGGTGTTTCTGATCATGAGCTCCATAGACACCAAAATACGGTGCTTCATGTGGCAGATACTCGCGAGGATAAACCACAAGAACTTCAGCTGACGACAATACTCGCTGGTCCAAAAGATATCTGACTGGCGCATATCCAATACTTTTTGGACCAGCAAGTACCTGAGCTTTAACACGGAAAGGGTACAGACGCCTATATGCGCCGCACCCGTGCGCCTTAACAAGTTGTAATGGGCAGACGGTACTGGTGCGAATGCAATAGTTATTTGTCTGTCTAATTTTGTTAAAAGCTGGACAAAGGGCCAAATTATGACCCCATAGAGCAATCATGCAATTTTGGATTGATTTGAGACGATCTTGCTCCAAGGGTACAGAACAGACATGCAGCGCTTATCGATTACGATTGGGCCCCGCTTACGTGCACTTGATCGGTAGCCAGCTGGCAAGTCTTGGTTCAAGTACATGTCACACTGGACATTTCCATGTCTTCAGGCCTAAATTCTAACTGAGTGCTATTGTCAGGCTTTTCAAGCTTTCATTCTAGTGCAATTTTCAGAACACCCTTTCTCTCTTGAAGGAACGACGATAATCAACCGCACATTACCCCATCAGAGGCCTGCAACGTACGACTGATAAATGGAGTATCTTCGGTACGGCAAACGCGTGTTAAAATCGCTGTGGGATGACAAGGCAAGCACCAGTTCAGCTCGTCAAGATCAAAGCCCCAAAGAAAAGAAAGAGTCCAGGCGCCGGAAAACCCGTTTCTCTAAACCCAAGTCAAATAAAGCAGGAGATGGGAGTGCTGAGCCTGATCGCAACCAAGGACTTAAACCAAATAGCAGGGTTAACACGGTAAGCAAGGATGCTGTCCTTCTGTATTCAAAAAAGAAACAGAATAGCACTGACATTTCATTACTACCGTTGATTGTAGTCCGCAGTGCAATACCCAAATCAACAAGATGCGACTGTGGTCCTATCATTTGAAACACAGGCTGAACGCCCTTTTTCAGCTGGGCAGAAAACGAGCGACAGGGAAATTGAACAGGAGAGCAAACAGGCTCCCGCGGAAGAAAAACGGACTGTTAACGAGGAGGAATTGACTCGCGCTAATGAGACAATCAGGAACCTCCTTGCCGAGATTCAGTCGCTTCAAGCGTCAATTAATCAACGACCTCTTATTTCTGCGAACGCATGCGACGCTCCTCCTCCGCTCGCAGACGATTATATACCCGACGGACGAAGAGATGACCTCTACTTCGCTAACAAATTCAAAGATCTCAGAACAGGAATTCGGGAATGGGTCGCAGCAACCTTCTTCAAGCGCGGAGTTGATCCCGTCACAGGATTCTCGAAGTTATCCCAAGATGTTCGGCAGGATATATGGTCCAAAATTTTCAATGGCATGTCAAATGTCAGGATACCCCCCGAAGACCTGGACGCTAAGATGGTTCGATGTTTCATTCAAGCTTATATTGCTGCAAAATTGAATGAATTTACTTTCAACACCTACCTGCCGGGATGTGAGGTGGCGGGATCCATCCCCAAGTTGATGGATGAGATGAAGGGACGTCAGTGTGAGTATTGCGTCACCCATTTCCCCTTCTAGCGACCTGTACCGATGTGTTATCGCTGACGTTGTGGTCTTGCTCAATTTGTATATCCTTAGTAACTGATATTTATTCATGGAAGCAATCAACGTTGAAACTCATAATGGACAAGGAAAAGTATACTCAATCTATTGAGCAGAAAGTGCAAAGCATCACTTCGGACCTTGTTAAGGCGCTCGAACCATTGCATCATTTGACAGTCTCCGCCACGAGCTCGGCAGCAATATTCAAACCTCGCAGGAGTGCTCGCAACCTTTCCGCTGTCTTCAAGTCCGCCGCTGAACTTGTTCTGGAGCTTCGCAACGAGCCATTTACATTCCTAACCGAGGTTTGCATTCCAGGAGAACTGTGTTGTAGCTCAAAGTGGCCTGTGTCAGATGCCGATGGGAAAGTTCCGGATGAAGAGCTGCAGCAAGGTCAACAGAGAATTTGCTTTACTTTATTTCCACACTTAATCCGAGAGGGCTGTGGCGAAGTGCAGACCGTCATATTGGTCAAAGCGGCCATCGTGGTTGCAAACCCTTCATGGCTTGCAGGCATCGAGAATGGCTTGCATCAAGCAGACAAATAACGGGACTGGGTGACCGTTGGAATTGATGTAACATTTCTTTTGTTTTCTAAGCCTTCTTGTTTTCGCTTCGTCTTCTTTTGCCTTTTGATTTCATAATTTTCATTACCCAATGGTACCTGGAGGACATCACTATGGAGACGGCAAACGTGAGCTCGATAGGTTCAATGCGACAGGAGGAAAGCATTCAGAGTGCCTACCGACTTTTGAATTTTTTTTTTTTTTTTTTTTAAAAAATCTCAACCGACTTTTATATGTGCCAGTGGCTTTTTATCGTCCTGTTATGTGACTCAATATCTCTGCTCCAGAATTTTATTGTTTATGTAGCTTTCAAGTTTTTGGTGGCCAAATGAAGCCACACATTCATTTTTCTAGGAAATTATAACTTTGTATGCGGGCAATGTTAGTGTTTAGGTGAATACGAACCCCCCGCATCTTAGTACTGCATCTTATCATTAGGCTTACGCATTTCGATTAGCATTCTTGAAAAGCAAATGAGATGCACTCTAATGTGAAATGTGCACAGATCGAAGGAACTCTAACTTTTCTTCTATTTCTGGCAATGGGACAGATGTAGAAATCTCTCCCGCGATTCTTGCGAATGTAGCTCTTCCACTATTGCTAATCACTTCCTTTCCAGTGGGTAAGGCCATCGCCCGTGAAGGCGTGTGCAGGACTTTGAGGGACAAATGTTCTTGATAAAAGAGAAGAAAAGAAAAATAGCAGAGGTGGAGACGGTAGGAAAAGGAAGAATCACTGGTGTGGTACTGGCACCCTGGCATTGCTGCCTTCTGTAGCGAGCAGCGACTGTTCCTCGGACTACCGGACAGTGCCGGCATTAGGCATGGAGACACAGTGTCTCAACAGGCCTGTGGCGCATATTTCTGGTCCAGGCTATTGCAGGCAACCAAATTGGGAAAGCTGGTCTGGATAGCTATAACCTGGATCAGCCCGGACCGGCCTATATTCTGGAAGCACCGGGTCCCGCCAGGCAACTGCTGCAGGCCCTGTTGAGAGCACAGCTCACAGCACAGTTTGCGGTTGTGGCGCGCCGTTGGGCGGTTAGCAGTTGTCAATTTGATATCAATTAGTGATTGTGAAGGAAATTCATAGAAGTATGAAGTAGATTGTCACGTAATGATTCAATAATCGCAAGAGATTCTGACTTACATATATGAATAATGATAGGCAATAAGAGGCCAAATGTACAGAAGAATGAATCTTCAGCGAGAGAAAAAAGAAAGATGGGAATGTTTGCCTTCGAGCTACAAAAGCCACAATATTTAGGTCGAGATAAGAGCAGTGACAGTACCGATAGAAAACGTATGCAATAGTGCACTTGGGCTGTTTCACACCTAGCGCTTCGTCACCCAGTGGCGGATAGCAACTCGGGTGTACGCACACCTAATTTCAACAGATAGGTCACATCCAAAGCTCCATTGGGAGCGATCGGGGGCTAGTTAAGGCCGGAGAATATGTGTCATCAAACCGCGATTATGTTAAAAACCGAGATGGTAATAAAGCAGTGAGGACTGATGAATTAATTAATGCTAAACATGAGAGAGAAAAACAATGATTTATATACACGAGAGTCATTAAAATATATGACGTTAGTCATCAGACATATCAATGCTTATGACGTTGTCACGCGCATGAGTTTGCCAAAGTAGCTGAGCCAAGACATGAGGCTGTGTTGCTGCAATATGATGAGAGCTGAACATGACGGCAGTGTCAGCTTGTGCCTTGCATCAGCGTAGCTCGTTACATGCCTCAGCTCATATCTTTCAACAGATTAATACCGCTGAGGTGTAGTTCCAAGCTTGTGCTTATAGTTATTCAGTCTGCATGAAATCCATGTTATTGATTCATTCAGTCAATGTGGAAAGCTCGTCATAGCCCGAAGGGCGGCAAACAAGTAATGATATAAACAAAAAAAAAAAAAAAAAAAAAAAAAAAAAAATGTCGAAAGCATTGCACAGTCTCGTCAGTTTGCTCTTTCTGATAACAAAATAATATCAGTACCCCTATACTTCTCTGTGGGCTATTAAGAGATTAGGGACATAGAGGCTAATAGACCATATAATAATAAACCCTACATAAAACAGCATATCAGATGCTCCCCTCACCACCGTCTTCATCGCCCGTCATCTCATCAGGTCCACCAGTGGGCCCAAGTTCGTCTTCTTTCCTGCTGGTGGTGTGACTCCCATTACGCAGTCTGCCGATGGATCATGCCCAATTTTGGTGCGTAAATTGACATAATATAACCCGACTATATATTCCATCGAGGCAATTGGAAGCTACTTTACTCCAGTGCAATATATGCTCCCCCACACTCATACGCTTCTGAATCCGCCCATGTGTCTACCCGCCAGCCCATTCCCCCCATCGTGATACCTTCACACTTCACCGTCAGCCGCAAATTAAATTTTTTATTCGAATGAATCTTGTTGAAGGCCACCATTACTCTACTTGGTGCTTTGCTAAATTTTGTGAATTTCACATCACCCCATCTGCCTAAAAAGTTTCCACTCTCAATCCCGGGTGCTTCCGCAGGGTAAGCAAGCCAGGATACCCCTGCAGTGTACAGGCGCGTCTCCTTCCATGAATGAATGTATAATCTAAAGCCGGTCTTGGTGATGTCTGAAGCGATCACATGGATTCGCTGATCTTCACCTGCGCAAGTTTCAAGAGAGTTGAGCCAAAGCACAACTGCAGGTATGGCGTCATATGGGTGTTGGAATGGGATCCAGCGCATGGTATATTGTTTGGGTGTCTCAGCGGGATGGTCCTCCGTCGTGTTGAAGGTTCCTGTTTGGAATCCCAGCTCTGATGCCTTGGGTGGAGTGCAAGCCAGGTGCAGCCACTGTGGTACATTATGGAGTCACCCCATGTTTCGACATGCATCTGAAAAAGATGTTCATTTATCACAGTTGCATGGGCTTTGACACGCACTCGGACATCCTTCGCAAAATCCAACAAGTGAAGACCGGCCATAATGGTAGGACAGTCTGGGTAGGGCCGTTGGAAGGCTAGAAATTTGTGGACATGAGAAGTACTTGCTGAAGCATGCTCAATAGTATTAAATACTCCATTTTCGATCAGATCTCCAATGGCCAAGCATTCTTGCAGGGAGGGGACAGTGGGTATCCCTCCGGTCTGGATGCCGGAGTTCGAGGTTTCTGCGTGGGCATAATGATATCAGCAGGTGGGGCGTGAAACTCATGGAGTTGAATTCGTGTCCATGGACCATACCTTCACCGGCTTTGGAGGTTGTCGCTTTCAGTGCCATAACCAGTTTCTCCAAAAGGGCGATATTTGCGTGGTGGAGATGACTGCTGGCGGTAAGGGTAGCGACGGCTTGTTGGATTGCATCGATCTGAGCCACCATGCCCGAATCAAACGAAACTTGTACCTGGGAACCAGCAGTTGATGTTTGTTGCTGGTGGCCTGCACCAGTATTGCTAGGCACGGGGGTGCTAACTCCTGAGGAGGAGGCCGAAGTGACTGGGGTAAAATTTGTATCTATTTTTGAATCCATGATAGATACAGCCTCCTACTGTCTGTGTGAGGAAAGGCGTTGTAAAACACTGAAGGTGCAGTTGTGCTAAAAGGTATCTAACTCACAGATGAATGTGAGGTTGGTGAGTTGGAGATGAATGAAATGGCGGATTCACGGCGAACGGGCATGCCCAGATATAAGTACTTAATCATGATTTTGACACGCACTCCCACAATTATTAGCAGATCTACTTAGCGGCACCTGTTAATTATGTCACCTTACAAACGGCACATCTACCAGGGTAGTTGTGCAGACGTGGCAAATTGTGATATGTGATACATTCCCTGGACTCATGTGTCAGGTATGCCCATACGTACAGTACCCCAGCGAAATCAGTAGCTAAGGATTACGCATGCATCTGAGGATTCTGTCAAGGGGGTGGCAAATTATATATCCACAACACTACAACTCTAGATCTGGAATTTTGAATCTCGTAAATCTATAGTACTCGCTATTGAGAACAATCCTACGAGATCAAAAAAAAAAAAAAAAAAAAAAAAAAATTGCACAGTGAGTAGGAAATAAAAGAGGACATTTTGTATGAGAAAGGGTAAAAAATGTTATGCCAAGAGAGCAAAAATTTCCTAAAGACCAGTGTACTCGGGGGTAGGGGAAAATACTCAGAAGCGCTATGCATGCATAATGTGCGCCACCTGACCGGGGGTCAAAAGTGAAGTAGGTTGACTTTTTGTCGAAAAGTCTTCAGAACAATTGTATGGGTTTTACACACAAAAATACGACACACGTAATTTTAACTGCATACAAGTCAATAAATTGTTGCATAATTATCACCCAACAGCCATAACAGCAAAGCTAATCTGGCGCACTTCTAACTAATGATAGGACCTGTTCTTTTGTTATTTTATCCCACTCTTCCTGAGGTTTTCCACCTTGTTTGTGCATTCATCGCGTACAATAATAATTCTGACATGCTGAACTTGAGTAGTTTCTCGATTGTGAATCTCATGACTGAACTTTTCATTTTGATATTGTATGCAGGCTTCAGCAGGTGATTCGAGGCTGTGACAGGGAAATGGAGTTCTGTAAGTTGGTTGAAAAACAAAGAATTAAAGCGTGTTACTCTGAGAAGCGTGTAGGAAACTACAGAAAATACGTGTAGAATAACAAGTATTACATAACCAACAGGTCAACTCTATCCTAGCAACTATCCCTGTCACATTGTATGCGCTTCTGAAGACTTACCCTTACCCCCGAGTACAGTGGAAAGTTCGTAGTTATGTACGTCGCGGTGGACAGGGTGCTAAGCCTCACATCCTGATTCATCATTTTGCATCAGTACGCTTATACATCCAGACGCAAGGACGTACCCGGTGTGATGACGGCTCAACAGCATCCACTGTTTCGCACGGGTACCGGTATCTAGAGCTGGTGGAACGAAGCCTCAAGGGCGGCCTCAATGATCAAATGTCAAGGAAAGGGTCTTCAATTGACTTGTCTGTGAGTGTCCATACCTGTCCATGTCTGTATATCTCCGTGTATGTCTGTATATCCCTCCACACAGTCCTATCTACATACAATTTATAGACCACCTTCGCCTTCCAACTGAGCCTATACATACATATCTCGCTTCTTAATCATAATTTTCTTCCTCATCCTACGCATGTGTCATCATGTGGCCCTACTGCTGAGTACCGCTCCGGCCCGCGTATGGCCTTGTTCTTTCCATCGGTACCGTGGTTACCACCACACCGGATGCAAATAAATATTTTTCCCAATGTATGTAGCAAAGTAAGAGGAGAATATCTAAAAGAAGGGCTCATTATTATTAGAAGTATTATCTAGTCTATTGAATGAGAAGTTATATAAAATAGACAGCTATATATATAAATTTAAGTATATACAAGTAGTATAGTATAAACTAATATACGTACTAGGAAGTAACAGCTGTATAATAAATTAAACAAATGAAATGAACTACTCAATAGTGCAACAGATAATATGTTTTAATACTGGTTGCTCTATACCTTTTATAAGGACCTATAGAGTATCCTTGTGAACAGCGGAAAATTTGGAAAAACAGGGGATCCTTGAGGGTTGCATAGACAAGGGTTGCAATCTTAATGCTCACACACCCAGACTCAAGACTTTAGCAGAGGTATGCTACGGGATGCAGTAATAGAGGAGTGGAATAGGTTGGGAGCAGGGGCTTTGAATCGCTACGTGGAAAGCATGCCAGATAGGATAGCTGCTGTAATTGCTGCTAATGGAACTCGGTATTGAAGGATCATGTATATTCTCAAGTACATAGCTCTTTTCTCACGGCTGATTTTGTTGTACTATTCCTCCTTTGTACCCTGTCTATGCAACCGTCAAGGATCCCCTGTTTTTCCCCGAGAATAACCGCTCGCTACGCTCGCGATGGGGCAGAGCTTGCGGCAGGGGCAGGGGCAATGCTGGAAACACTCGATCGGGGTCAGAGTAGTATACTGCACTCTCGCAACCGCGAGGATCTTTCAGGGTAGGTTTTGAACATGCTTTTTCAGCCGCTTGCTCCCTGAGAGACCCCCGAGCGAATCAACTGCTAAGGGGGGTGGCGCACCTAGGGAAGTGATGCGCCTAGAGGGTGACGCGCGTAGGGGGGTGATATCTAGAGGAGAAAAACTGATAGAGGTGTACACTTAACACCGAAGGATAGTACTATATTAAGAACCCGCACCTTCAAAATTGGTGTCTACTATCCTTAGATGTCACATTCCTATCTGGATACTCGCATCCCTCCGCTGCAATCATATATACAACAACTGTATCTGTCAACTTTATCTAATCAACTACTCTCCCACCACTACGCTCACTATCTCTTCTGAACTTCCAACTTTCCAGTTGCCCACCCATCAACGACAACTTGCTGAATCATTTGCTGAATTGCCCGCTGAATGGCCTTCTGAATCGCTTGTTGAATTGGCTGCTGAATCCCCTGCTGAATCCTCCGCTAAAGTGCCTGCTGAATCCCCGACCGAATTGCTTGCCGAATCGCTTGTAGAAGTACATGCTGAACTTGTTTGTTGAACTTTCTAACTCATCTGCTAAGCTGCTAGTTAGCTCACATAATATATTGCTCGCTGAACCAGCTGAATTGTATAGTGCATTCTCACTTACCTACTAAGCCATCCACCATAGCATTCCTCAAGTAGCAAGTACAACCCGAGAACCTAAATTTCTTAATTTTTTCAGTCTTAGTATTATAGTGCCAATGGAATAATAGTGATTCTTACCTCGCATTATCAAGTTGCAGAGTGAGGACTCTGAGGAGGTAGACTTTAAGATAGCTTTATCCTCAGTTCAGAAGAATATCATAAAAGTCAAGCTCTTTATTTTAATTAGTGGCAGGACTTACACAGGTTTATTAAAAGTGCTGATCATCAGCTACTTGTTGAGGCCATAGCTACAAAGTATAGAAATCTATTGGACGATAAGAGAGGAGGCCCGAGTTGAAATACAATCAGCTCAACCTCAGTACTATATAGACTTGCATTGCAACGCAACCCGTAGGGGTCCATGATCTCCGAGTACAGGGCGCCGACCACCACAGCCCCTTGACCACCAAGGGGACTGCTATCACATTCTCAGATATAGACATGTGAAGCATTTACCTTCTTAAGGGAGTTGTTGGAGGCAGAAGTGCGGAAGTTGGGATATGTGGATGAGGGGAGGAAGGAGGGGGATATGGTGGATGAGGTGAGAGTGGTCAAGGGCTTGGAGATATTGTTGTTGTGGGGCGTGCGCAGTGGGGAGGCGGGGGGAGGGTGGCGAGGGGTGGTGAGAGGGCTGTTGGGGTTGGGAAGGGAGAGAGCAAGGACGGAGAGAGTAGAGGGAGCGGTGGGAGCACGTGGGTGGCAGTGCGAGATGATGATCCTGGATAGGGTGGACATGAATGTGTTTGATGCAGAAGGTCGTACACCTTTTGCATGGGATGCATGGAAGGGGGATGAGGAGCTTGTGGAGGTCTTTATGACTGAGGAGGTAAAGAGGACGGCAGCGGTTGTATGGGGGTTTTGGATTTATTTTATTTTATTTTATTTTTTTCTTTATATCATTACTCGCGTGCCGCCCTGTGGGCTATGGCGAGGTTATGTACATAACGATAATAAGAGGTAGATTGAGGTAAGAAAGAAAGAAAAAATTAGGTTGAAAGTCAATAGGAAAGGTAGGTCATAAGTCAGTACTCATGGGTCAGAAAATGGATGAAATAAGTGGAAGTAAACGGAAGAGAAGATAACAGGAGTGGTCATTTATTCCTCTATCCATTCCACCAGTGTTGTCCGGTCCTGATCCGGGTTTGGTCTCAGTAGTGCACCCCTCCCCAGGGGATTTGGGAGCAACAGAGTGTGCCAGAAGCAGCGCCAGACACTCCTTTGCCAAGGGCAACACGCCGCTTAACAAACCAATGATGCATTCCCTATCGCCGATATCCATGACTTCGGCGTCGAGATCGAAAACAAATTCCTGCACAACATTACCTGAGGGAGCATTCAGAACAGAAGACGAAACGAAATCAACAGAGGCCTTATCAGACTTTCCCGGAACGCCAATAGAATGCACATAATCCAAAGCAGAGGAGACGGAATCAGGAACTGGAACGCCAGAGAACGAAAACGAGGTGTTGACAACGAAAGAGTCACCAGAGAGGAGAGAACCATCACCTTGCTTGATATTCACAGGCCTTACTCGAGGCTTCAGTCCCAATTCCTTACCCAGTGCCAAAGAAACAATCGGCGCGGAGGCTGCACAGTCCACGATGGCCCTAACGGTCCTCCTAGTTTTGAATTTTACCTCGCAACTGAGGAGGTCGCTGTGGCGGGGAGTCCTACCAGGCTGAGTAAGGTCCCCATCTAGTTTTGCGAATCGGATAGCTCGGTTATCCTACTCATCGACGGCCTGTATCTTGAGGTGGCCGAAGTCTGTTCTCTTCTTTCTGGGCTGTGAGCTTCGTGACTCCAGGGCTTTTACTTCCTCTTTGTCTTCTCTCTTTGGCTTATTCTTCAATTTCTCCCCTTCCTTTTCCCATACCCTTCGGTTCCACCACTTCTTCTCCCAGCATGAGGTAATCCTATGCCCACCTTTTCCGCATTTCAAGCATCGGTAGTTTGCCTTCCTTTCCTGAATTAGTTCTTCAGGAATATCGTCAGTTTTCTTGTTTGTTGGGGAGGTGGAGGCTGTGTCTTTGCAGATAGGGCCACCACTGGAGGGAATATTTGTCTTGGTGGTGGAGGGAGCAGAGCGCTTGTTTCCAGGTTTGCCCAGGACGTCGGCAATGGAAACTGCTTTCTTTTTCCATTGGTTCCAGTTGCTTCGACACTCAGGATGGCCGGCTAGAAGGTTCCGGACGTCCTCCCGAATGTTTTCAGAAACATAGGAGATGAGGACGGGATCAGGGACCTTTGCCACACTGTTGAACTCATCGATTTCAATTAAGAAGTCCTGCATTCTACCCCACTGCTTGTGGGTCGGAATTTTTCGAGCGGCCTCAGTGATGGCTGAGGAGTCCTGGAAGGTCGTTTGCAGTAGAGTGAGAGCCGTGGCATACGAGGCTGGGGGGTTCCGACGGAAAAAGGTGAGGGCAGGGCCCTTCAAGCGAGAGGTGAACATGTCAAGGCGTTCGATGTCGTCAATGATCCTAATCCATCGTTGGACCAGGAAGAGAAAGTTGTCAAGCTCCTTCGCATCCCCATCGAACTTATCTGGAGGGGGAATCTTCACAGGGGGAGCGGGAGGAGGAGGAGAAAGGCCCAACGGCAATGTTTGACTCATGGGAAACCGAAGGGGTGGGGGAGGAGGAGGCGTCGGGTCCCGGATCTGGCGGGAGCCGCGAGGAGGGACATGAGGAGGAGCACCAGCACCACCAGTACCTGGCGGAAGAGAACCTCCGAGGGGGCTTCCTGGAGATCCCCTTGGGCCTGGATTTAATCTGGTAGGAGGTGCTGGGCGTTGCGGCTGTGGTGTGGATACTGGCTGGAATGTCGACTGCTGTAGCATTTGGCCCCGCACATTTTCCAGTGCTTTGGCCAGCTCATTCATCGTGGTCTGTAACTCTTGCTCACTCTGTGAGGGGGTTAATACATTACCTTGGAAGGCTCCTACTAAGATATCTATTCAGCCGCATGCTTGGGCCAGGTGATTGCCCAGTTCGCCATAATGCCGGTCCACATAGTCCTTAATCTGCTGGTTTATGTTTGCTTGTTCGATCCGGAGGTTCGCTACGTCAGCAGAGGCTCACTCAGCCTCTGTTCTTGCTTCGGTTGTTTTTTCATAGACAGTTAGCCCCACGGGTGCTGCTAGTTGATGAACTTACTTCCTGAGTGGAGAGCTGACGTGAGGATAATGAGGTGTCGGGGAGTGGATCTTAGTGATTCTGCTCATTTCGGGCAGGCGGCTCTGTCGCTGCTTCCCCTTGGATACATTAGCGGGGTCGGTATGGTTAAGCACCATACTACTGTGATTGCTTCCTAGATCATCATCATCATCATCATCATCATCATCATCATCATCATCATCATCATCACCATCATCATGTGCGGAGGGGGCGGGGAGGGGTTTTGGCCGCAAATGCTGTGACGCATATTCTCTTGCCAACTCCTGTGTCGCTGGAGAGAGGTCGCTCTGGCAGGTGAGTGGAAGAGTTGATGATCCTTCTTGAGCCGGCATTGTGAGGCGGGGTAGGTGTAGGAGAAGCGGTGTAATGTTACGGGCGTGAGGGACTAGGCTCCGGTGGGCGCTGGTAGGTACTGGATGTTACGGCTACGGAGGTGTGTATACGGCGGGCCGGAATGGCTGCGGAGGTGTATACTTATTCTGCGGGCCGGAATGGCTACGGAGGTGTATATACGGCGGGCCGGAATGGCAGCTGTTCGGCGTGGAGCGCGCAGCGGAGCGGAGCGGTTCACGGGCGTAATAAGGAAATTGTGGTAAACTACAGATTACGAGCTAAAATGCGGTGGGATACAGTTGATTGATTCAGCCAGAATATGCGTCCCAAAAACGGCCCTATTTATGCAACAAAATTCAGGAAGTACCTTCGTATCCAACTAAACAATTATTGGTGCGGAATGAGGTTGCGCCTAGCAGCGGATTCAGACGGTAAAGAGGATATAATCGGCATAGGAAATAGAAGACCATAGAATCGTGAAACGTCACCCAGCAGCATGGCCACAGCTCAGGTTGCATATGTTCAGCACACCTAACGTGCCCGATGTGGTAGCGATCTGGCCCCCTGTAACGATCCACTCTCTTGGCACTCCTCGTCATGCATTCCTCACTCTACTACTTTTATTTGGATATATTGCAACTATAGAAATTGCATAACATTATACCAATTTGACATCGCTGAATCAGAATTTGCTATCATAATAAGGAAAAAATCAAAATTCCAATATTTACAACCAAATTCATCATTATTCACCTAATTTGAGTCCTCCCTGTATATAGCATACCTCAACATCCTCGAAATCAGGAAAATAATATAGAAAACTAGTAATTCTCATCCATCTAGGGCTGGTCTTTTTATTAAAAGTCAACAATTGCATATACAGATCATGTGGGATGCAATGCACCTTCAATTGTATAGAAGTAGTTTATGTTCCTAAGCTAATCTCCATACCTTGATCTGACCTTCAGTGTTCCTAGACTCCTCAAGTGATTCAGAAATATCGGGACTTGAAGTAGTGGTAGTTGAAGCACTAGGGGTGGTAACAATAACTCTTTCTGAGGTGCCAGGTATGACAGAAGAGACCTGTGGCTCAAATCTGCTGCTGGAACCTTCTTCTACCCACCCCCCCTTCTAGTATTCAGACCCTCCTATCTCATGACCTAAAGATGTTTCCCAGCCCCAGCCTTGCATGTGAGTTCCTCCATAGTGTCTTTTTGTAGCTTGCTCAGCTGCAGCCATCTCTCTCTGTTTACAGCACAGTTTTGCGGCTGTGGCGCGCCGTTGGGCGGTTAGCGGTTGTCATTTTGATATTAGTGATTGTGAAGGAAATTCATAAAAGTATGAAGCAGATTGTCACGTAATGATTGAATAATCGCAAGAGACTCTGACTAACATAAATGAATAATGATAGGCAACAAGAGGCCAAATGTACAGTAGAATGAAACTTCAGCGAGAGAAGAAATCAGGACAGGGAATGTTTGCCTTCGAGCTACAAATGCCACAACGTTTCGGTCGAGATAAGAGCAGTGACAGTACCAATAGAAAACGTATGCAATAGTACACAGGCTGTTTCATACCTAGCGCTTCGCCACCCAGTGGCCGATAGCAACTCGGGTGTACGCACGCCTAATTTCAACAGATTGTCACATCCGAAGCTCCCTTGGGAGCGCTCGGGGGCTAGTTAAGGGTGTCATCAAACCGTGATTAATACCGCTGAGGTGTAGTTGCAAGCTTGTGCTTATAGTTATTCAGTCTGCGTTAAATCCATATAATTGATTCATTCACTCAATGTGGAAAGCTTTGCACAGTCATGTCAGTTTGCTGTTAACAAAACAAATAATATCAGTACTCGTATATCTCCCGTGGGCTACTACGAGATTAGGTACATAGAGGAGAAAATATAGTAACCACTACATAAAATAGCATATCAGATGCTCCCCTCGCCACCGCCTTCATCGTCCGTCATGTCATCAGTTCCACCAGTAGATCCAAGTTCGTCTTCCTTTCCTGCTGGTGGTGTGATTCTCATAACGCGGTCTGCCGATGGGTCATGCCCAATTTTGGTGTGTAAATTGACATAACATAAACAGATTATATATTCCATCGATGCCTGGGAGGCTAAATTATTCCAAGGCAATATACGCCCCCCCACAATCATATGGCTGTGAATCCCCCCACGTATCCACCCGCCAGCCCATTCCCCCCTTCGTGATACCTTCACACTTTACCGTCAGCCGCAAATTAAAATTTTTATTGCAATCAATCTTATTGAAGGCCACCATTACTCTACTCGGTGGTTTGTTGAATTTTGTGAACTTCACATCTCCCCATCGGCCTAAAAAGTTTCCACTCTCAATCCCAGGTGCTTCCGCAGGGTAAGCAAGCCAGGATACCCCTGCAGTATACAAGCGAGTCTCTCTCCATGAATGAATGTATAATCGGAAGCCGGCCTTGGAGACGTCTGATGCGATCACATGGATTCGCTGATTTTCGCCCGCACAGGTGTCAAGAGAGTTGAGCCAAAGGACGACTGCGGGTATGGCGTCATATGGGCGTTCAAATGGGATCCAGCACATAGTATTTTGTTTAGGGGGCTCAGGTGGATGGTCCTCTGTCGTGTTGAAGGTTCCTGTTTGGAATCCCATCTCGGAGGCCTTGGGGTCGAGTGCGAGCCAGGTGCAGCCACTGGGTACATTATGGAGTTACTCCATGTTTCTACATGCATCTGAAAAAGATTTTCAGTTATCCCGGTTGCGTAGGCTTTGACACACACATGGTCCTTCTTACCAAAATCCAAAGAGTGAAGACCGACCATCACGGTAGGACGGTCAGGGTAGGATTTTCTGAAGGTCAGAAATTTGTAGACATGAGAAGTATGTGGTGAACCGTGTTCCGCAGAATTAAATACTCCCTCTTCGATCAGATCTGTGATGGCCAAGTAGGCTGGCGTGGAGTGGGCAGTGGGCCTCGCTACAACGCAGGTGCCGGGCTTCGAGGTTTCTGCGTGGGTCATAATCACATTAGTAGCTGGAGCGGAAGCCATGCGATTGAATTCGTGTCCACGGACTATACCTTCATCGGTTTTGGACGTTGTGGCTTTTAGTGCCGTAACTAATTTCTCCAAAAGCGCGATATTTGCCTGGTGGAGATAACTGCTGGCCGTGACGGTAGCGACTGCTTGCTTGATTGTGTCGAGCTGAGCTACCATCTCCGAATCAAACGAAACTTGTACCTGGGATCCAGCAGTTGATGTTTGCTGCTGGTGGCCTACAACAGTATTGCTAGGCACGGGGGTGCTAACTCCTGAGGAAGAGGCTGAAGTGCCTGGAGTAAAATCTGCATCTACCATGATAGATACAGCCTCCTGCTGTCTGTATGTGGCAAGGCGATGTAAAACACTGTAAAGTGCTAAAGAGTAACTGATTCACAGTTGAATGTGAAGTTGGTGAGTTAGAAGTTGAATCAAATGGCGATTCATGGCGAGCGGGCATGCCCAAATCTAAGTATTATTCATGATTTTGACACCCACCCCCACAATCATTAGCAGATCTACTGAGCAGCAACTACATCATAATACATAACTGTATGTTAGTTATGTCACATTACAAACAGGACATAGTTGTGCAGACGCGGCAAATTGTGATATGTGATATATTTCTTGTATCCATGCCTCAGGTCTGCCGATACAGGCAACGATCACTAGCTAAGGACGATTCCGTACAGAGTGCGTGGTAGTCTCTGTCAAGGGGGCAACTAAGTTCAGCTAGTGTTACTGGGCAGTGGCGCTGCCGGAGCACTGAATCTCTCCTGTCCGTTGTGCAATTTATTGTTCCCAGTGTGCTATCCAATATAAACACCTTGCATTTTGGGTGCCACTATCCAATCACTTATTCAATCAAGGATGTACGATTAACATGTATACTGAGGTGCTCGCATCTCCATATAGAGCCCATATGGCGAACGACTGGGATAATATGTGTCCTACGTAATATTAATGATTGAATGTTTATTACATTAGACAGATCCGATTGGACTTTTCAGATTTCACGAGGAAAGTCTAGTGATTTCCGTGGAAATTTTTATACAATTAAATATACAGTCAGACCTTGTAATAATGAAATCGCACTAAATAAGTGTAATG
Source organism: Kalaharituber pfeilii (assembly GCA_015179045.1). NCBI lineage: Eukaryota > Fungi > Ascomycota > Pezizomycetes > Pezizales > Pezizaceae > Kalaharituber > Kalaharituber pfeilii. Next base: position 658,284 of record WHUZ01000027.1, read on the forward strand.
AAAATGAATCTAGAGGAAGTTACTTTTGTCTATATACCAATTGTTCTTGCTATACTGAAAAGAGACTAACGAAACATAGAAATCCCACTACTACTACCTAGTCCCCCCCTCCCCCCCTCCACCAGTAATTCAGAGCAGCCCAGCAAACAGCAGCCTTGCAAGCAGCAACTATGTCATTAACTAGTGCGAGAGTTTAGTTTGTAAGTATCTGTTGCTTCCAGATACCTTGCTAGTAGGGCTGCAAGGCAAAGGGTATCTTTATTGTTGGCTCGGTCCCCCTATTCTACCAGATGTTCTGCTCGCATTGGAAATTGACAGGGGTGTTCGGCCCTGCCATGGCGAATAGCGGCAAGAGGGGCTACATGATATATGTATAAAAAAGAAAAAGACAAGAGTGTTCTTTTTATACCAGTGAATACCAGAAGTAAGGTGAACTGAGATGGTAGATAGTGTGATCAATTTTTTCCTAGTTATTTGAATTACAGTTTACTGTATTTCTTTCTGGGCAGGCGTACCTCCGAAAATAACTGAACTTCTCACCAGCCACCACCCGAAGCTTTAGGCCCATTCAAATAGGCACTTTGGTTGCCATAGACAACTGCAACTTTGATCGCTTCAAAACCGGCGAATGAAAAGTGGTGAACTCCAAGCGCCCGCGGGAGTTGACTGGAAGTTTATAGTAGTAGCTTTCTCCGTCATGACTCGGAATGAAGACAAGAAGCATCCGCGCGCTTTGGCGCAAATTTCGATAATCGTGAGACTACAGTACAAGGGATGAGTGAATACGACTTACTGTATTGTGTTCAGAAATGTTGGTGTATTGAAGTGGCAGGCTATTTCTGGGAAAGTATATACGAGCGGAGGATATGCGAGGGCTGCGTTGTCACGGTGAAGGCTATAGAGATATAGAGATACCGTTGAGTCTATTGAACTTAGAGTCGCAAGAACAGCAGGTTTATATACATGAGAAAGCATAGCATAACGTGACTTGGGAACCATGACTGAATAGGAAATTATCAGGGAAGGTATCATATCAGGAAGGTGAGAAAGGGACTAGATGCGTGGCTTGCAAAGGGCGTAAGCCATACAAAAGTTGGCGTTGTGGCGTAATTCATATGCAGTCCAATGGCAAATGTAATGTTCCGACAAAGTAAACATAGCTTGCCGGACTTGTTAAAAGAATATGCCAAGAAACAAACAAGATGAGAGAAATCAACTCTCATAGCAATTGAAAACGCACGGGGGTTTACGCGAGCCTTTTTTCTTGAAATAAAACAACATGGCGAATGTCATGTGAGAAAGAGTTTGGTTAAACCTGCTCAGCTAGAGTGATCCGCGATGTAATCAACAGGATAGATTATGGTAGGTCTGTCCCGGAAAAGGTGTTCATTCCAGCCCATGATACCGACCAGCTGTTACGAAGTGCGCGTAATTGGCGCTACGTAATTTGTCACCTTCCCCGGACCCCAAGCATACGTGGGTTTTTTATTCAAGCATTCTTGACGGGAGGCCAGTTGACCAAAGAAGCGAAACTTTGCGGGAAAAACAGAACAAAAAATTGCTGATGAGAATAAAGAATTTCATCTTGGGTGTTGGATTTCTGGGAGACAAATAATCAGGCCACGAAATATTGAACGAAGGGATGGGGGATTTCAACTTGTAAGTTTTTGTGAAATCTGAAGTCCCCATCGCTATCTCCGCACCCCATCTTACCTTCTTGGTATGTGATGCAATTCCTAACTTAAGAAATGCGTTATTATCCCCTTTGCCACATGACTGTGGGGGGCGAGGAGTAATTACATTCTTATGCTCCAGAACAGTGTTTAAGTATTCACGCTCCTTGGGGATCAGCGGGAACAGGTTGGCAAATGCGTTGTATGCATTGTATGCATTGCAATTTTTGGGTTGGGGATGAGTGAGGGAAAGAAGGCAGTGGTAAGGAAGTTGTTAGAGGCAAAGGTGCGGAGATTGGGAATGTGGGTGAGGGGAGGAAGGAGGGGGATATGATGGATGAGGTAAGAGTGGTTAAGGACTTGGAGACATTGTTGTTGTGGCTGTGCGTATTAGGGAGGGTGGGGGGATAGGGTGGTGAGGGAGCTGTTGGGTTGGAACGGGATAGAGCAAAGACGGCCAGAGCAGATGGAGAGGTGGGAGCATGTGGATGGCAGTGGGAGATGCTGATCCGGGAGAGTGTGGACATGAATGTGTTTGATGCAGAACGTCGTACACCATTTGCATGGGAGGCATGGTGCGGAGATGAGGAGCTTGTGGTGTTGAACCGACGGGGTAATCCTGACACCAATGCACGGACAAATCATGGGCCGACAGTTTGACTAACGGATTACTTGTGGCATTGTATAAAATTCTCTCTGGCGTTGTCTATAGTTTCGGAGAATCGTGAGGCCGCTGCAAGGGGTATATAAATCATGGGTTCTGTATGTACTAGGGGTTATCTTCTTCATTCGGACAATCAATTCCTTACGCTCGAAAGCGTGATTACTTCATGTGGAGGTTTTTATGACTGAGGAGATGAGAGGAGGGCAACTTTTTGTAAGGGGATTTTGGTAAAGAACAGGACTGGGTTGGATGGGTAGCGGATCCTTTCAGATGGAAGAACAAAGACGGTGGAAATGATGACCTGCAGGGGTGGCACTTGAAAGTATCAAAGAGCGTAGTCAGCCGAGCAAGGGAGGAGATGGGGCAGAGGGGATTACGATGGATTGGTTTGATGCAGATGGATGGATGCCGGTACATCGTGCAGTGTGGCACAGGTGGGAGGAGCCGTGAAGATGTTGATGGAGGAGCTTGGTATGGACTCTTTTGAGAGGACGAGGTTGAATGTGTGGAGTGTTTCAGATATTGCGGTGATAAGGGAGAATCTGGGGACTGCAATATGGCCCCTGGAATGGTCTAGGCAGCGTGACGAAAAATTGGAACCAGCAGAGCGGAAGGAGTGGCTGGACAGCAAGGTATGCCGGCCCGAGAAGGTAGACAGTTCACCAAATGATTTTGGGATGGGTCTCTAAGAGCCATGCCGCATGGCAGATACTGATGCTCGAGGAGGCAGCGTGGAGGATGCGGATGGTTTCACGCTTCTTGCATACGGTGTGGTGGTAACCACGGTACCAATGGAAAGAATAAGGTCAAACGCGGCCAGGAGCGGCACTTATCGGTAAGTCCATATGATGATGATGAGGAAGCGAGTTACATTTAAGATGCGAGTTATGAATGTATAGGTTTGGTTGGAAGCTGAAGATGGTCTATAAATTGATGTAGATTGGACTGTCTGGGCACACAAGCGAGCAGAGACAGACATGGATACGCAGATATGGGTAGATCAGACAGACCAGACCTACACAGACAAGGCAATTGATTACTCCTCTTTTATGATCCTTTCCTTGACATTTGACCATTGAGACCGCCCTTGAGACTTCGTTCCTCCAGCTCTAGACACCGCCACCCTGTGCAAGAGAGTGGATGCTGTTGAGCCTTCATTAGAACGGCACGAGTGGTTCCAGGCAACGCTGGATCGCCTAAAGGATACGCCGTTATTTTGCGCGGCGGGCGCGGACGACACGGACACTTGGCCTATCTTCTTGCGCGAAACCGTGAGGCTGCCAAAGTATGGCTACAGACGACTGAGGATCCTGAAAAAGAAGCGGGGAGCCTTTTCGTTTGCATGCCACAGTGCACACAGCGAGCTGGTCCGGATGACCATCGAATACGTCAGGGCGCGGCATACGGCCAGGGATGTGCTGTGGGGATAATGATGCGGTCCGGGGGGCTTGGATGCAGGGGCAAGTGTGGAGGTGTGCTGAAGGCCGTGTTGTGGATGCACGAGGCGGCGGCTCGGGAGAGCGAGTCGCCGTACTTGGTTAGATTGCGGCAGTGGAAGATGTGGCGGCGGATGCAGTGCTGGAGACGTTGATTGGGCTGCTGCCAGAGTTGCCGAACTTGCCGGAGGCGAAGCTCAAGAAGGACCAGTGGGCTACCACGATGCTGTTGAATCTGGCCGCCCCTGGCCGGGGCGGTGAGGGCCGCGATGCAGCTGCTTCAGCTCGATCGCGGCAAGAGCAGGGTGGGCGTGAACCGGTGCCCCCCTTACACCGACCCGACTCCACGGGGGACCGTGCTGAAGACCGCGTTGGGGATGGGGAATCTTACATTTGTCGGGCTGCTGCTCTTGAGGGAGGTCCTGTACCGGAATGCGATCTGGAGGCTCACCTGTGGAGAACAACCATCACCACTAGAAATCGCGATAGTGCGGGACAACCTTGAGATGGTGCGGCTGCTGCTTAACCACCCTCTGGAGGTTCCGCCTACACCTGTAGAATCCCAGCCCTCCGAACGCCACCAGTGCGAAAGGATGCAGATGCACGTCGAGAGCGTGGGCAGCCCAGAGATGGTCCTCCTCCTCGAGGCCCACCCGTGCGTTTTCCTCGACCCAACCTCTAACTCGACGTTGGACCGCTCGCCCTGCACCCTCCTCCACGCCGCGACGTTGCGGGGCGACTACGACATATTCAAGGCCCTGCTGGAGCTCCCTGGGGCGGACATGCGCACTGGCGACGTCCTACGCGCGGCGGCGGGCGGGGGATCGCAGGAACACGCGCACAAAACTGGGGCCACGACATGGCCAGGCTAGTCAGGTTTGATGGACATGTCAACATCATCAAGCTCCTCCTAAGTCTCCCCAGTATCGACCCGCACGCCCCCGACGTGTATGGCTACACGCCTATACATTACGCCGCCGCAGCGGGGCCCCCGGTGCTGGTGTAGACGCAGCCGGAAGGTTCCCAGAGGGGTTTTTTTTTTTTTTTTTTGTCACGTTACCCCGCTTGCAGTTGTTCGCCATGGCAGCGCAGCGCAGGAGGGCATTGACCCGAATAAGAAGTGGAAGCACCAGGAGATGCCGCTGTCGGTCGCAGCTACGTACTACAGCCATGAGGCTCTCAAGATGCTGCTTGCCATCCCGAGCGGACACAATTTTTTTTATTGTTTATTTTTTTTTTTTAATATCATTACTCACGTGCCGCCCTGTGGGCTATGGCGAGATTATGTACATTGCATAAGATAAATGGAGAGAGGTAAGAAAAGAAGATTGTTAAAAGGTAACAAAGGAGATGCTTCTTCGCCCCTTATGTGCTCGCCCATCTGAGTATGTCCTCCAATTTGTCCTCCCCGATCTTCCCTTTCGGTCCCTTCAGCCCTTCTCTGCCATTCGGCCATTTGAGTTTCCATACCCTGCACGCCCCCCAGATATGGTCTCTCGTTTCTTCTCCCTCTCCGCAGCATCTGCATTCTGGTGAGTCTGATTCTCGGACTTTGAACTTCCAAGCGTTCAGTCCTTTCCCGCAGAGTAGCCCTTTTTTTTCCTGTCACGTGACCCCGCGTGCAGCTATTCGCTATGGCAGGCGCCGAGTAGCCCTGCCAGGGTGCCTGTTAGTGTTCCCAGTCGGTGCAGTGGTTTGTAACTTAACTCTAGTCGAATTGCGTTTCTTTGGCTCTCCTGGCCTTGTATGCCATTCTGATTCCCGCCTCGGTCACCGTCTCTGTCTGGTATTGTATGAAAGCTCCTATCTTTGCTGCTCGATCGGCTTTCTCATTGCCAGGAACTGGAGGTAATACTGCTTATTTGAAGAATACAAAGCTGACTATATTACAAAACCTACTTGAAGGAAAGGCTAAGCACTGGTGGACTGGACAACCTACATCGAAATACAGAAATTCTCGCTTGGTAAAGAAAGTCCCTCCAGAGTACAGCTTGGCCCAGGTCTCGAGGTTGCATACATCATAGATGCTGCTAGGCCGCATCGTGCTTTGTAGTGCTTCAGTTGTACGTGGCGGGAGAGCAAGATGTGTCGTTGTAGCAGATACAGATGTCGAGAACCATGCTCGAATCTGTACTACTCCGTTCTCAGACACGGTCCTCTCGCAGGAGGTCTCATTTCACGAGCGGATTAGAACTGATGCATGTTGAGAGGAATAAAGTTGAGTGTTTGTTCAGGCGTAATTACAGACAAACCTGTCATACTGCATGAACTTTGTCGCCCCAGTGTAGGCCGGTGGGATTATTGGACATCTTCATTTACTGGATGGATAGCAGTTCTGCTGGTCCGTTCAATGATTTACGAGTATTTGGACCTGTCATATTGGATATTGCAAATACTAGCAAGGACCACGATGCTTAGCAATGCGATAAAATCTTATTTCGGTGACACCCAGAGCTTAGGAAACGAGAGCTACAGATTTGGATTCAAGGGTGTTTTGAGAAAGAGATTGTCCAATCTACAATACCTTGTGTGTATTATGAATGAGAAGCAGTAGTGAAGACTCCTATTGAGGTGGCGGAATTGATGAATCCAGCCGAGGACGTAATAGCAGACGCTGAAGAGATGACATCAGATCATGTGATGGATACCTTTTCTTTTTTTTTTTTTTTTTTTTTTTTTTTTTTTTTTTTTTTTTTTTTTGTGGGGGGGGGGGGGGGGGGGGTTACGTAACCCCGCATACAAGCTACCAGCCTATGGCTGGGAGATGGATACCTACTGCCTAGAACTGGCAGGCTCAGAACAGGTGAAGCCAATGGATGATGGATCAGGATCAGCTTGATTAAGATGAATTCGGAGAAGAGCTAGACTCATCTTTGGAAGCAGGACATGCATTGTCAATTATCAATGTTGAACCTAGTGACAGGAACTGCAGCACAGAAGGATGAGAACGAAGAAGCAGCACCTGCATTTTCAGCAGCTTGGAAAAAGCATGACTTGTTCAGCTCGAACTGCTCGTTGAAAGGTCTCTATTACCTCTTACTTCGCTCCTGTCTCTTTCATGGGTGTATATCTATTACAGATATTATTGCATGTATTTTCCTTGAAACTCACCCCTCCGCTCCAACCTGTTGAACTGGATAAGCTGTCATAGTGGCGGAGATAATGTAAGCACAGTCATCACAGTACCAATAAGAAACAACGAGTCAACGGCATGTAGCACGGTGGGAGGTAGAAACGGTTAGCATACTCGGCTGTAATACGCTATGACGCATACCATATATGCCTGTTTTCCAACAGAGGAAGATACTGCTGAGGATCATCAGCTGTACTGTATAATGATTCCGATTACGCTTACTATGGGCAACGCCCAATCCTCATGTGTAAATATGACAGAAATTGACTATATATCCCATCAAGGCGTAGGAGGCCAACTCATTCCAGTGCAATATACGCGCCTCCACACTGGTATAATATTGAATCGCCCCACGTATCAACACGCCAGCCCATTCCCCCTTCGTGATACCTTCGCATGTTACCTTCATCCGCAAATTATAGTCACAATCTGAATGAAACATGTTCAGTGCCACCATAACTCTACGTGGAGGTTTGCTAAATTTTCTGAATCTCACATCGCCCCATCTACCAACAAAATTGCCACTCTCAATCCCAGGAAACTCGGCCGGGTAAGCGAGCCAGGAAACACCTGCACTGTATAATTTCGTAGGCCCCCATGAATGAATGTGTAATCTGAAGCCGGACTTTGACACATCTGAGGCGATAACATAGATTCGCCTACCTGTGTGCTTGGAGGTGTCAAGAGAATTGAGCCAAAGCACCACCGAGGGTATTGCATCATAAGGGTGTTCGAATGTGATCCAATGATTGGTAATCTGTATAGGAGGCTCGCGTGGATGGTCTTCTGTCGTGCTGAAGGTTCCTGTTTGGAATCCCATCTCAGATGCTTTGGGGTGGAGTGCAAGCCAAGTGCACCCAGTGCAGTACATTACGGAGTCATTCCATGTTTCCACATGCATCTGGAAGAGATTTTCAGTTATTCCAGTTGCATAGGCTTTGACATGTACACCTTCGTTCTTGCTGCAGTCTAACTTATTAAGACCAACCATAATCGCAGGGGGCTGGGGTAGTCATTTTGGAGGGTTAGGAACTTGAAGACATGGGAACTGTTTAACGAAGAGTGATCGCTAGACTTAAATACTCCATCCTCAGTCAGATCTCCAATGGCCAAACATGCTGGCATGGAATGGTCAGTGTGTTTCCCTTCAGACTGGACACCTGAGTTCGAAATATCTGCATGGGCATAATACATTAGTAGCTGGCAGTTTATGGAGCCGACTTCATGTGCACGCATTGACATACCTTGAATTGTGTTGGGCTTTGTTGCTTTTAGTGCCATAACCAGCTTTTCCACAAGCGCGATATTCGCCTGCTGGAGATGATTGCTGCAGGAAGCGACGGTGGCGAGTGCTTGCTGAATTGCATCGAACTGAGCCGTCACACCCGAATCAAACGGTAGCTGTATCTGCGAACCAGCAGTTGATGTTTGCTCCTGGTCGTCTCCACCAGTATTGCTAGGCACGGGGGTGTGAATTTCTGTGGAATAGGCTGAAGTGCCTGGGGTATAATCTGTATCTATTTTTGAATCCATGACGGATACGGCCTCCTACTCTCTGTGTGAGGCGAGCGGATTTAAAACAATATAAAGGCGGCAGGTGCGCTAAAGGGTATGTAACTCGCAGGTGAATGTGAAGTTGGTGGGTTGGAGTTGAATATATTGGCGACTCCCGGCGAAAGGAACAGGCCAATATATCTAAGTACTGTAGGGAGATCTGCTGAGAGGCACCTGCACTGCGCCACATGCATTGGATATGTGATCTGCAAAACTGGACATGGTATACGTCTGTAGCCTTGCACTCAGATGGAAAATTGTGATATGTGATATATTTCACGGCAAAACTGCGCGTCATGTTTGTCCTTACGGCAAGGATGGGTGATGGGTTGCTATGACATAGGTAATCACGTTCAGCAGTGTTGAATCAGTAAATCGAGAAGTGGCTGATTGTACGCTTAAGTACATACATACTTGGATACCACTCAAATCATTGAGACCCCGCATGTTGCTTGGGCAGGGGGATAGGAAACTGTGCTGCAAGTTGGTTGGACATTAATAGTTACAACGTTGGCACCTGTATTCCAACATCTTTTACTGGTTGTGGAGAATATATGCCCTTACATTTGAGCATCACTATATATGCACATATTGATGTACAGAGATCCGAGTCCCTAGAACCCAAATGGTAAACCATTGGGCTAATATGTGTGGCAATAATACCGACGATTACATCCGTTATCAAAAGCTGCTCAGATTAGAGACCCTCGGGTCGGATTTTTCAAAAATTTGTCATACTTGGAAAAACCAATCGTCTCCCTTCAAATTGTTTTCCATATTTTTTTCATATTCCAAATAAAGCCAGGAGCCTGGGCACGAGAACAATAAACCTGATTGTTTCCGCGTTTTTCGTGAAACAAATCATGTCGGAATTTTTTACTAAACCTATGCTGCGGCAACTATGCATAACTCATGAATAAGCTACATAATGCGATATGCTGGTATATCTCTGGACATGTGTGCACAGAACATATAACCGCGATGCAATTTATGCTGCATACTAGGCTGACTTGCTGCATACGGTAGAAATCAAAACTTGGATGCATAATGATTAACCTGTACGAACTAGTAACCTTGACACCAAAACCGTTTTAAGTGTGAAAAATCCTGTCAGATTTCTTAAATTGTCGCGAAAGGTATTCAGACCGCAAACTGGATGAACTCAAATTCCATCCTACGTGGTAGGTTAAAGTTTCAAGACTGTCTTTCCAGTGGGGTGGAACAGTGGAAGCTGTAAACAGTATGCAGGTAGTGGTCAAGCTGAGATCTCATATTACTTTAAAACCTAATTGACCTCTCTAACAGTTCGGGGTATATTCAACTTCTAGTGATTCTTGGCGCTGAGCTGCGTTCAGTCAAGTAATTGCTACAAGGCTTTACTTGACACCCTTCCGTAGAAATATAACAGCGCTCAGGAAGCTTCCAAGGCCTCGCTACCCGGCAAGGGAACTTCAGGGATTGGCGTTAACGTGTTGAATCAACACCCCTTGAGGAACTTATGTGGGGCGGCCTGGTGCCTCGGCGACGTGCAAAGAGTGCTTCCGAAGCCATGCTTGCAGGCAAGAATGCATTTTTGCTAGTGCCTGATGAGGTTCCTGTTGGTGATATGGCTGATGGGTTTCTGCGTTCCCTATAACATACAGATCGGGCAATATGATACCGAAAAATGGGGATATCTGCGTCCTGTCCCTATTTTTCGTGATTAAACAGGGATTTAAGTCCCGAGAAAATCTCTGGTCTGCCAAAAGTGACTGTTGTCCTGTTATTTCACGGATTATTATTCTCGTAGCAAGAAATATTTGAAGGCTCTTGTTTTCCGAAGATTTGATATTCCAATAATACCACCGATGTTGGATGTCTTATATAATATTAATTTGAGATCATTCCTGTAGTTCTTTTAGACAATATAATAGATAGCTCCCATATGCTATATCCTTGCTATCTTGAAATTCCTTCCATAATTTTTGTTTCTATCAACGAAATTAAGCTTTTCATGAGATTTTTTCACGTGGGTGCATGTGGTGAATGGCTGCATAGTGTGTTGAACTTACTCTCATCGGTTAGCACGATGTGATGCTTCGGGCCTAAGGGTCCTCGCAGCATGAGAACATGCGAAGACAAAGGCTTACTTTGTCTCAATATGTTTCAAATAATATCAGGTACTGTCGCTTACCTATTAGTGACCGAGCACCTATTTGTGACCGATCTCTTGGCATCCCCCTCGTACAACTTCCACATGCAATATCTTCAACTTTAGAACAGTCCATATAGACATAGGACCAAACCATGATGTATACATAAAATCAATAACCTAAGAATTGAGAGTCATAATCCCGGTCGGGGATTTAAGCCCTGTCCCACCTACCTACAGTACCAGGTGGAGATCATCACGGAACCGGGGGTCCTACAAGACGCGAGGGCACGTCGAGCAACGGAAAGGAACAGGCTACACCTCAAATATAGACCTCTCGCACGCCTAGAGGGGCACATCGGGACGCTCGCCGGACTACTGGGAGGGAAAGGCCTCCGAGCATGGAGACACAAAGTGGGGAAAGCTCAACACCGACAACAACTTTTTCAGAACGAGCGCTTGGAAGAACTCCAACTTCCCGGCGCCTCCAGAACGTGAAAGTTATATCAAAGCGAAGCTCAGGACCGCCTGAGAAAGAATACCTCATTTGATTTACAGAATTCAGAAGTTTAGGACTCGTTTCGTCAAGGTCAAGTTTTCTGAGGTTTTTCAGAGAATTCCCACACAAATCTCGAGAGGCAGGGACCCGCACCTAGGATCGCGCGATCGCTTCGGAGATCGGCCGATCGGCTGCAGAACGGGCGACCAAGAACAGTAATAGCGCAAACGAGCAACGAGCAGCGACCTTCCCTTTTCAGTCTTAGCAACAAGAGCTAGGATTGAAGCGGCGCACAGCCAGAAAAGGCAGGACTAAGCGAAGGTCACGAGAAGTTAAGGAAGTCAGGGAGCAGGATGTCGGTGGAAGAGGAAGTACCAAAGATGCAGTTCTTGGGACCGGTAGGAGAGGGATGGACAGGGGAGGTATATGTAATGGACAGGAATATAGTGTGGGGGATAGACGCTATCCACACATGGGAAACGAAGGATTGGTGGCTGGCGAGGCTGGGAGAGGGGGAGGATATGATTACGGTGAAAGAAAGAGTAGCGAGGGCATACAGAAAGGGAGGAGAATATGATGGGAAGTTGGATACGATCGAAGAGATTAGAAAGGATGCAGTGGAGGCAGCAGCGAGGAGGGGAGCAGAGGAGGTGGAGTGGGTGAAGACGGAGGAGCTCACGGGGATCGCGGAGGTAGCAAGGGTCGTGAAGCTCTGGAGTAAGGATGCGGCGATGTTCCGGAGGTATGTGGAGGGGGAGGATGGAATCGTGGTAGAAAGGGAGAAAGAAGTTCTAAAGAATGCGACAAGGGAGTGTATCACAGTCAAGAGGGGACCGTTAGTGGTTTTCCAGAAGCAGGAACGGGTTCCTAGGGTTACGAGGGTGATGATGAGCTGGGGAAGGAGAAGGGAGAGGGGAGGCAGCAGGAGCAGGTCTCCATGCGACAGAAGGGGAGGAAGGAGGGAAGGATTCAGGGATAGGAACGGGGGGGAATGGGAGATCGGAGATTCACAGCTGGGCGTTAGGCCGGTGGCAGAGGCGCCGGCAGCAGCGCCGGTGCTAGCTAGGGTGGAGGAACGAAGAGAGAGAAAGAAAAAGTAGGTGGAGCTGAGAGGGGAAAGGAGAAAGGACGATGAGGAGATGGGGAGAATGAAGGAGAGGAGGAGGACGAAGAAGGGGTGGGAGGAGGAGAAAGAGTGCTAGCGCTCGTGCATGCGGCACAGGTGCTGGATGGGAGAGTGGACAAGCTGAGGCAAGAAGGGAAGGAAAGAGAGGCGAAGAGGCTGGGGCAGCATGGGTATGGGTGACGGCAACTTTGGGGGAAGCTGCCTTTGAGAAAGGTGGAAGGCGCTGAAGGAGAAGGGGGGGAAGGGCGAGAGGGTGTTGGAATATAGGAGGAGGGCGAAGATGACGGGGAGGGAGATAAAGGAATGGAGAGAGGGGGTGAAAGAGGTCAGGAAGGAGTGGGAAGAGACTAGGGAGAGTGATATGGAGAAAAGAATGGGGAAGCTGGAGGGAATGGTCCTGGAGATACATGCAGCGATGGGACTGGCATCGGTGAAGGAGGAAAGGGCGCTGGAGAGGGAGAAGAAGAAGAGGGAGGAAGAGAAAAGGGAGGAGGAGAAGAGGAGAAAAAGAGAAGCAGAGATTCGGGAGATCCGGAAGCTCCAGGAGGAGACGGAGAAGAGAAAGAAGAGGGAGGAGGAAAGGTGGAGAAAAGCAGAGGAGGAGAGCAAGAAGAGGGTAGCGGAGGAGCGGAGGAAGGCGGTGGAGAGAGCACAGGTGCTGATAAGGTGGCAGAGGTGATGGAGATGCCGGCGGGATCACAGGAGGAGGTGGCAGCCCTGGAGGAGAAGGAGAGGAAGCTGAAGGAGGAGGAGGAGAAGGCGGCAAAGGAGGCGGAGAAGAGGATTGAGGGGGAGAACTGGACAGTGGTAAGGGGGAAGAAGCTGTGGAAGAGGATGCTGAACGGTACATGCGAAGCCGGTACCGTATGGAACGGAGGGGACAGAAGAGAGGGACGTCCTCCTGAAGAGGTGTGAATCTCTTTGGGAGACATCAGCGAAGGTGGAGGGGAGAGGGGGAGGGTAACACAGGTGACGAGGAATCCAGCGGCGTCGAAGTACGAGAGGGTCTGGCTGCTGGTGGATATTCGGGAGGAGGAGAAAGCAAAGGAGGTAATGGAGAAATTCGGTGCATGGATGAGGCTGATCTTTGGCGAGGATCTCCTAAAGGTGGAGGTTCACAACAAGGATGCGGTCCCTCTAGTGATGAAGGGGGCGGATTATGAGGATGGGGAGAGGTGGAGGTGATGAGGAGAAAGCTGAGGGAGGAGAACCCGGATGTCAAGTTTGGGTCGAGACCACCAGTGCGCTTTGGAGTAGCGCCATCTATGGGTCCGCCGAGGGTGTCGCAGTTAAAGTTCGAGGGGTGAATGCGGATGAGGCGGTGAAGGTGTTGAAGAAGGGTGGTAGTGTGTGGAGG